>OY751314.1:11294727-11894727 GCA_963564615.1 Rhorus exstirpatorius | reverse complement strand
AGGTAACCCAGATAACCGAGATACAAGATCTCAACGATAGCCAAAAGATAACCAAGATAACCGGGTACGATATTCGACGCTCAAGACCGCCACGAGAGAACCAGATATTTAATCGCACACGAGGCGAATTTGTAACGACACTCAACAAAATGTGTGATGCGATAATCACGAATAAATGAACGATATTAAATTACTGGAATAAGTCGCAAGAGCCAAAATAATTACGAAAAATATAAGACGAAATTAATGCCTGAATGATACGACAATACGAAAAGATAATACAAAAGAATAATACCCGAAGAATAATATGAACATAACAAAAAGAGTGACTTGATAATGAGGCGATAATCTCATTCGCGGGCACACACCCACTCGTATACTACAAAATTAAGCAAATATCGACATTCGATAAACCAAAACCAAATAAAAGAGACAAAGAGCCACACGGCTACCACGAGTGAATGAGTTTATCGCCTGTACAATAAATATGGAGCTGGGCCTCACCAAGTATCTCGCTGTTAGGTGACGAGTCCGAATCTCACGTCTTCCAGGCCGTTTGCGCGGAGCACTTGAGACGACGCACTTACTCTAGCTTATTTAACAAACGTATCTACTCTCTAATGGATCGGGAAGAAGTAATTTTCGATGTTCGATCGTCGCTCTCTCGGGTCGATGCTCTCCCCTCTTTTCGGCCCTTGGCGCTCTAGTTGTCCCTCCTAGCGTCAACGCTGCCCCTCGATGTTCCTCTATGCTAATTGGCCGTTCCGTTCCTCTCCCACTTCGCCGTAGTCCCTCGCGTCCGAGAACTTTGGCGATTTGGCCGAGGACGTGCTAAGGGCGCGCAATTGAAACGGTGTACCCGAACTATTTGGCTGAAATCTCAAAACCCTCTTTGCTCTGCCGGCAGTAATTACGTTGCCTCGCGGGTATCTTCCCCGGGGATCCGGTTACTGGCTTGGATGGGGTCAGGGTCCTGCCCGTGGATGGCGGTGGCCACCGACACTGTCCATGCGGGCCCCAGAAACCTAAAGACATCCTTGTCACCTCACCCATCTTCACCAGTCCCATAAACCCCAACATAAAGAGGCGCCGGAGATGATCCGGTCCGCGATACCCGAAATAACAACAGGCTGGTCCAGCGCCAGGCTGGGAAGTCGTGGGAGGAGGGTGACACAGTAATATTTCGGCCTATTTTCCAGCTCGCTCCCTGGCATCCAGTACCCGCGGGCGCAGATGTTATGCGACCCGCCTGCATTAATCGGCAAAACTCCGACCCAACCATACTTACCGAAAATAACCTAAATCTGCGAGGTGATCAGCCTCCCGACAACACCAAAAATAGATAGCCAGCCAAATTTCAGATAACCGAGAGCCTTAATAGACGCTAGGTAGCCATTAATTGCCGAACTTCAGGTAACCATCACGTGAGCGACTAAATACCAGACTGAACCCCAAAACATAATCTTGATGGAATAAAACAAACTGAAATCTTTTATAAATGACGAATTCTATATTTTACTGAAAGTTATACGGAGATTCTTTACTGACGTGAACAATTATATTTTATTAAAACCAATGACTCGACTCCGTGACAAAACAATGACAAAACAATAAAATGGTGACCAATTCCCGACCATCAGGTAACCGATCTTATTTTACCTTAGCGTAAGAGTCGAACGTGTGCCGTCCCAAGGTCGTAAATCCGACCTCCTGACCGCACACGGTTCACGCATGTGACGGGGCGCAAAATGTCACGTCACAGTAGGCGTTTCGTTTACAACGAATAGCTTGCCGCACGGGCCCGTGTGGTTATCTTTCCGACGGGTCCGAGATTATTTATTCGAAGATATTTAGAAATTGGTAAGCAGCGTGGCACAAAGTGCATCATCTTTAAACATCGAAAACTCGTGCACGATAAAAATGTGCGCTGTCAAGGGGGCAGAAGGGTGTGGTCGGAAAGGTCTCACACACGAGGCTGTCGCAAAACGATCTATTCTCTCGATCCGAAATACCGACAATCTATGCTTACCGCGCTCACTGGTGGCGGCTCGAGCATACGCGGAACGAGGAGAAATACGGTCGGGTAGCCTTCATGATAATTGGCAGCGTATTAGGCGAAGTAATGGGGTTGCACAAAAACAAGCGGCACTCGAGCTTACGAGAGAAGCAAATGTTCGTGTACCTGTAGAAGGTTGCGGCGTATATGAGATTGCACGCTATCAAGATTATTTGGCACGGGACGGCTTAGAAATTGTCGTTTACGAGTTTTTAACTCTCGGTCGCGGGGAGGAGCCACTATTGACGGTAGATAGGGTGTTCTGAACAGCGTAGGCGCAATTCAGCACACCCTGTACATTTTGTTTTACGAGCGTTCACATCATTTTGAGCCTATTCTAAATCTCAGAGCAGCTGTCGGCAGTAGAGATTCCTGTCCATCGTGTAACACAGCATATTGGAGATTCGGTCATAGATGTTAAAAAAAAAAATCTTCTCAGTGCTGGGGGTTACAGACGTGCGATACGCGATTGCGCAATATAATCAGATGCGAAGCATGCAACCGCGATTTTATCGGAGTGGCGTGTTTACAGAGGCATAAGGCACCGCTGGTGACCATGAGGCGTAGAAAGGCTAGCGTTTGCGAATCTCTCAAACGGTGCCATAACTGCTTTCGAGCAATAAGGCCCTTAGAAAAAAAAGAGAAGCATAAGAGTGGGGTAGGCTTCTGCAAAACGTGCAAATCTCATTAGCCTAGTAATCATCTGTGTTTCATGAAACCAATTCGCGGTGATTCAGACCTGAAAAAAAAACTATTTATTTTTTATGATTTTGAAACACAGCAGAGCAAGGCTGTGAAGGGTGATTCAACTACTCATATACACGAGCCAAATCTTTGCGTGGTGAATTGCCGCCTCTCGATTATTATTCTCCGGACACGATGCGTGCCGAGGAGCGCCGAAAATTTCTCGATTGGTATCGCCAAACGAAAAACAACAATTACGTATTCACTTTAGCGGAAGAACTTATCAATTATTGTAAGACAGATGTCACGATACTGCGACGCGCATGTACGGCTTTTCTCAATATGTTCATTACCAGTGGTCGCGTCTGTCCGTTTGATGAAAGCACAACAATAGCCTAAGCCTGCTTCAGAGTTTTTCGAAAAAATGTCTTGAAAGACAACTCAATCGGTATTATACCTACGGGAGGGTACAGATCGGCGCAAAATCAATCGAAAAAAGCGATTTCATGGCTATCGTGGATAGAGCACTCGCTGGGCGTTCGTATTATTCATGCAGGTCGATCACGCGAATTCAGAATACCTCAAAATCTCTTGGTAGATAGGTACTACGAGATTCTTAACGTGGCGCATTTATTGCAGTTTCACGGTTGTTATTGGCACGGTTGCCCACGTTGCTATCCGACAAACAGAGACAGTCGACAAAGCGACGGAATATCCATGCACAAACGTTTCGAGAGAACAACAGCAGCAACCGATAGAATTCAAACGGGAGGGTTTTTCCAAACGGGAGCTCACAGAAATTTGGGAGTGTGAATATGACCGTTTGTTACATTCGACAGCCGAGATTAGGACTTTCCTGCAAAATGATCCTTTAGTTACAGCAAAGCCTCCCAATCCTCGTGATGCATTTTTCGGCGGACGAACAGAAAATATGGTTACGCTCAATGACGTTAAGGGGGGTAGCACACAAAAAATAGCACACAAAAAATAGGCATATTTTCGGGAATTAATTTTGGCTGAATAAAAGTATCGATCAAATATCTGTAAAGTAGGTTTTATAGCAATACTAAAAAAGTACGAAATGTAATTTTTTCAATAAAAAATATTCAAAAATGGTGGCTGCACAGCATATGCCCCAAGGCGCTTATTTTTGAAAGCGTGTCGATGGCCGAAGACGTAGACTCCTTAATTTTTTAGTTGGAACAAAAAACCAAAATTTTTAAGTTCCCATATAACAACAGCTAGCGAGCTACGTAGGATTTTTTCGATATATTGATTTTTCGCAAAATGGTGCATGTTTGAAAATAAAGTTAAATTTTCAACAAAAAAAAACGCTATAAAATTGTTGATAAAAAAAATAAGCCATATAAAATAAAAAATCTTACGTAGCTCCGTGGAGAAAGATATTTCGAAGCTACTGTTAAAATTTCAAGTCGATCGGTAAAGATTTGCTCGAGTTATGTCTTCGGCGAGCTCAAAAAAGTGGTTTCGAGAAAAACGCGTTTAAAGTTTTAAGTACTGAGAAACCATACCTGATACTAAGAAGCATACCTGAGAGGCGTTACCGCAGAATGGAAAATTTGGGCACTCGGACACTTTTGCCGTATTCCATCATGTGGTATATTATTTTTAAGACCCTAAAGCACCTTTTAAGCGAAAAATTTATTGAAAATTTTACTGTGATTTCCTCCCTTAACGCTACGGAAAAAATACGATATGTAGACGTTTGCTCTCTGTACCCATATATATGTAAGTTCGGTTGATGTCCCGTAGGTCATCCGAAAGTATACGTGGGTAACGAGTGCACGGAATTGACAGGTCCTGATAACACCGATTTCACTCTAGTTGAGGGTCTCGTAAAATGTACCGTATTGCCGCCTCGTAATCTTTACCACCCCGTATTACCAGGGCGTGTGCATAATCGATTATTATTTGCTCTATGCCGCAGCTGCTGTGAGAATATGAATCAGGGCGAATGCACACATGAAAATCCTGTAGAGCGCGTGTTCAAGGGTACATGGGTTGTCGACGAGTTGCGAAAAGCCGTGTCGTGCGGGTATAGAGAGATAGACGTGACTGAAATTTGGCAATATGAAACGACACAGTTCAATCGCGATACACAAACAGATGGCCATTTTGTCGAATACATTAACACGTTTTTAAAAATCGAACAAGAAGCCAGCGGGTGGCCCGACAATTGTTCCGAAGATAATGCCGCGCAAGACCTCTATATAGCCGATTTCAAACGATCGGAAGGAATCAAGCTAAATCACGACTCCATAGCTAAAAATCCGGGGCTGCGATCTGTCGCAAAGCTATGCCTCAACTCATTTTGGGGAAAGTTTGGGCAGCGGGAAAATCTGCCGCAGACAGAGATAGTTTCGACACGTCAAAAGCTTATGGAACTATTTTGACTAGCCCCGAGTACGAAATCACGGGGATTTTACCCGTAAATAACGACATATTGTATGTAAGCTACACGAAAATCAGTGAGCTTGTTATACCATCCAGCATAGCGAACGCCGTAGTAGCAGCATACACCACAGCCCAGGCCCGCCTGAAACTTTATAGTTACTTAGAGCAACTGGGTCGTCGTGCTTTGTACTGCGATACTGATTCCGTAATTTACGTATCGCGCGAAGAAAAAGATGAGTACGAGCCTCCAACGGGACAGCTCTTAGGGGATCTGACAGACGAGCTAAGCTCTTACGGGGAAGGTAGTTATATTAGAAGTTTCATTTCAGGCTGACCCAAATTTTATTCTTTAATCGTGTGCACTCCCAATGGAGAGGAAAAAGAAGTATATAAAGTAAAAGGGCTTAATTTTGCGAACAAGGGATTAATCAATTACTACACAGTGCACTCCTTCATAACCGGCAAGAGAGATGAGCCTGTTGTGCTAAGGTATGACGCTGTATGGCGCACGGCGTTTCATCAGGTCATCACACGTCCTGAAACAAAATCATGCAAACCATCGAGCGTCAAACGGAGACGAGATGGCGAATATGGCTCTCTTCCTTACGGTTATAAAGCGTAATGTATATAGATATAGACCTCGCGCTACTTTGTAAATAATGTATATAAATAAAATTTTATGTTTTTACGTATATTCGCTTTTTCGAGCCCTATATATGTTTCAGCTAATACGAAGATTTTACTCATTCGCAAAAATGAATGTGTGGTGGAAACATCCTTGGACGGCAATGGTTTGCGGGCCCACGGGCTGCGGTAAAACATACTTTGTTCAAAAGTTTTCAAAATTCATTTCGCGTATGAATAGTGAACCGTTTCAACGAATTATTTTCTATTATTCCTAGAGGAAACAGGCGTAAGTGAAGTACGGTTCTTCGATAGAATTTCGCGAGGGTTTACCACAAGCCTCGGATTATGCAAAGGATCCGCGTGCGAAACTTATAATTATTGACGATTTGATGCGAGAGGCATCGAACAATAGCGTTGTTGACCTCTTCACCAAGGGTAGTCATCATAAGAATTTAAGCATTTTTTTTATAACGCAAAATTTATTTCATCAGGGTCACGAGCAACGGGATATATCACTGAACGCTAGATATATAGTAGTTTTAAAAAATCCGCGAGATCGCGCTCAAATACAGCACCTGGCGCGTCAGGTTTACCCCGAAAACCCCCGATTTTTGCAGGAAGTTCATTACGACGCGACGAGCAAACCACACGGTTACCGCTCTTGGACTTGAAACAATCGACTCCCGATAACTGTAGATTTCGTACGTGTATTTTTTCCAATGACCCGCAGCATTTCGTTTATGTGCCGCGAAAAAAGTTAAAAAGCAACAACACAGCCAGAGAAGTACCAGTCTTGCAGCTGTGATGGCGGGTACAAGGTCCTCTCTCTACAAGAAGCACTTTCCAATATTGCACGCACTTCAGCATCTCAACAAGGAGCAACGAGACGCCGTTTTGCGTAAAGCCAATCCACGAATAATTCATTGCATTTGTGAGTGTGCGTTAAACATTCTACGTGGTAACGTGCCTTCCAAGCCTAAAAAAAAAAAAAAGTTGCGTCGCCACGCGTCTATTCTTCGACGACTAGCTGCGATAAGCGGTATTTGGAAGTGCAAGAAACGTTTTGTGGTTCCAAACGGTGGATTCCTACCGTTGCTGCTCGCCCCCGTACTGGGTACGCTCTTGTCACGCTTGATCGGCGGTAGTGGATAATGGAGTATGCGAGAAAAATGGTGCTCGTGCCTGAAGAGAATCTTCAGCATATAGGCGTGCAGAATAATTGACACATGGAATCTGTTCAACGACAACAGCAGCAAACAGTGCGAACCATTGGTACGACGCTGAGTAGGTTGGACGCTGAGATGAACGATATTCTGAATTCTAATTCGTACAAGGATGAGAGGGAAAAGTGGTCAGCGTATTTCGTGGTGTTGCAACGTTTATCTCCATTTTTCCGATAATGAACGAGTGCAGCAGCGTCGTGCACTCGCAAAAAATGACGATTACATTACGATACCTATAGAGGAGGAGGGGGATAGTCGAAAAGGCGCTGAAGTTCCACGCATAAACGACTCTATGATCGTTGAGAGTGTTCCGAAAAAATATCGCAACAAATCAAAACTCTTGCTCCGTCGTTCATGCCTCGTACCAGTAACAGAGTTTTGCTGGGATCCTACAGGCACCGTCTCCATTGCCGGCGAAGAAATCAAGGACTCCAATATTGTCGATCTTAAAAACGATGCTATGCGCGCGAGGAAAATCTTAACGCCGGCGGGTCGTCATGCATTTGCAGGATTTTTAAAAGCGTCAAAAATTTCACGCGAGTTTGTTGGAAACGAGGATCTGTGGAGGTCCGATGTGCCCACCTCGACGCCTTTTCGGAAAAAAAGACAAATACCTGTGCACTCCCACGACTTGTCGTTGAGCGACGCGGGAGCCAATCACAGCAGCGACGAATTCACCGATCCCAGTATTTATGAGCTCTTCAGTACCTCTGAGCGGGAGCAAACAGGCGCCGGCCAGTGTAAATAGAAGAAGAATCGTGTAATTTGGGCTAACCTAAAACTTTAAATCATAAAAACATTGGAAAAGCTGTACTATAATCCCTCCCACGAAGCATCGTTCTCGGGCGCTGCAAAATTATTACGCGCAACGCGAAAAAAAATTTCTAGCGAAAAGACCGTGCAGTGGTTGGAGACACAGGATGCTTACACGAAACATCGCCCTGTGAATCATCGATTTCCACGACGCCATTACAACGTCCGAAACATTGACGATGTCTGGCAGACTGATCTCGTAGATCTTCGCTCGATCGAAGATTACAACGATGGTCATACCTATCTCCTCGTAATCATAGATGTGCTCAGTAAACATGCATGGGTCGGGCCTTTACGAGACAAGACCGCTGCGTCTGTGGCTAAGGCTTTTACGCGGATACTCACGCAAAAAGCCACTAATAGCCGATCACCCGTATGCCAGCAATCGGATCGAGGCAAAGAATTCATGGGTGCTGCATTTCAAGAGCTCCCAAAGAAGAAAGATATTCAGATTCGAGCAGCGCGGAATCCTGATATAAAAGCCGCCATTGTGGAAAGATTTAATTGAACATTGAAAGAAAGAATGTGGCGATACTTCACGTGTACTCGCGCGAAGCGATACATCAATGTGCTGCAAAATATAGTGTCTACATATAATAACGCCCGGCATAGCAGCATAAAAATGGCCCCGGTAACGGTGACTCTTGCTACTGCAGCTCAAGCTCGTGCTAATTTAATGCAGCGTTACAAGGATTCGGAGCGAGAACACATCTTTAAATACGGGATCGGTGATGTTGTACGAATCAGTAGTGCAAAAGCGGCCTTTGCAAAAGGTTACGAGAGCGGCTGGAGCAGCGAACTGTTCAAAATTTATCGCATATCGACGACTAGTTGGCCGACGGTGTACTTTTTACGCTATCTTCACGGCGAAGATATTGACGGCATTTTTTACGAGGCCGAGTAATCGAGAGTTCGTACTATTACCGAAAAATATAAAAAATCACGATCAGAGACGAATTTCGTATCGTTTTACCGAGCAACAGCAGTATGCGAAATTACCCGGAAAACACGACAACGCGTTATACCACGCGATTGCCACGGCGCTTACCTTCAGAAGTCGTCGCAATAACTTATTACGATGAATACTTTGATATGCAGACGGGCGTTGCTCGGACCGGATATGGGGGTATCAGTAACGTGTACATAGGCTCACTGAATCAAAGAGGCCACGGGGTTGGCAGTTTTCTTGTGGGCCTTTTCCGCCGTATCATACCTCTTTTGAAGAATGGTGCCTGGGCAGTCGGCAAGGAGGCTCTGCGTGCCGATGTTAATGTTGCCACCGATATAATGAACAATGGTTTACGGCCAAGAGAAGCGTTCAAAAAGCGTCTAGGCGAGTCTGGCGAAAATCTGAAGCGAAAGGCGGAGGAAAAAATTCATACGCTCATAAAGAATTCTGGCTATAAAATGGCAAAAATTAATCGATCTCGGCATTCCGTTGCCGGCCGTGCTGTGCGACGTATCCATAGTGTGAAATAAAGAAAGAAAGCTACGTCTTCGTCCAGAAAACCGTATACCCAGCCGATCGTATCCCGAAGGTGTGGACGTGGCCGACAGCTTTTGTCGTTAATACCGATGGCCACAAACAGCCCGGATCCCACTGGGTCGCCATGTACGTCGATCGAACTGGTAAAGGACGATACTTTGACGGCTACGGGATCCCTCCAATCCTCCCGCAGCACCTTATCCAACTCCGAAGAAACTGCAAGCTTTTCCGATGCAACGCTACTCAGCTTCAGGGTCCAGATTCGCAGTTTTGCGGACAGTATTGCATTATGTTTCTTTATTATATGTCTTCGGTATTACTGGCTTTGGTATTAATAAGTTTCGATGCGTATTTTCAGATTATTAATCCCGAAACGATAAAATAGTATACGATTATTATAATGCGTATATAAAAAAACGCGAAAAGTCTAAGACTCGGGGCAAAATTATTAATGTGGACTCTGCGGTTGGTGCTGGCGGTGGTACAAATAATTTTAATCATAAAACACTTACACTTACACTGTATACAGAACTGTTGTTCCCGTGTACGGCAATAATGAATCTAATTTTAGTATAAGAAATAACATTTGACATTGAAATTTTTCACGTTTTATTTTCTCTACCTATCCTTGAACTGCGATCACGCGCCTTGGAGTCAGCATTCTTTGGGTACAAAATGACTTTTAGCGCCCATCATATTTCAAGCGGCTCGTGCATCAAACCGACGAATCAGAATGCAGAAAATGCTGATTCCATAGGTTATCGTATGTAGACGATCAAATTTCTTTTTGTCTTTGTTATGCCTAAGAAAAGTGAGTCATCTTTAGAGGGTATCATATGTAGACGATCAGATTTCTTTTTGTCTTTGTTATGTCTGAGGAAAATGAGTCATCTTTATAGTGGTGCAGCTGCAGAGTATAACCTAGACCCTGGAGAACGACCATTATTCGCGATCGAACCGTAGTCAGATATCGAGGGAAAACTTCAAAGACTCTCATTTGCTCTTATTTGAGGTGTATGCAGAGAAAACGACGCGAATTAAAACGGCGAATAGAAGCGCTTTTACAAGACATTGCTTCTATTAAAACGGTGATACAAGCGAGATCGTGATTTTTCTCTTTAACACGAAAATTTGACGAGCTCAATATTTACGATGGATTTCGCACGAATCAACAAAGTGGGTCAAACGGCAGCCTTTCTATTGGTGAAAAAATTATCAGAGCTAGAGCTCGAAAAAGACTACAATATCAACGATATAAGAACTGTTCAAACTAAATGGGGTTCACGTATCGTCATCGACGTATAAAACGCATTTGCTTGTTTCCTACCAGCCAGATTCGTCAAGCTGTTTGACGAAGACTCTCAACTATTTCAACAGTTGATAGCCGCGGCCCGTGAATATTATCTAGCGGTGCAATATCGCGGCACAAAATTCAATAATTTGGAATTCAAACCATCAACAAATCATTGTGTCCTGCGATGTATGCCAAACGTGCCAAGAATCTACGACCGCTGCTGGTACCGTTCGCATATAAGTTAAATAATTTGGGGACGAAATCTGTGTGGGTGGGCATAGATATTTGTCGGAGTGGTACGATACGGCCTGTAATTAGCTTTAAATGTTATATCCATGGTTGTTTAACTATGGATGGCTCTTCTTGGTACGATTTTCAAAACCATTTTAACATAGAGGAGGAAGAAGAAGAGTGCGCGGACCCTGCATATCGCTCATTACCGATATTCTGTTTCACAAAAGAGCAATTCATTATCCTGACATTATTACAAACCAGTATAAACAGAAATATTTCGTGGCTTCATCGTGTTTGCAACGAGGTGCCAGTCTGCAGAGACTCTCTTGTACACGCAATGGCATCAGAAATATCAATTTTTACAACGAGCTGCATACGCCGTAATATTCGCGCAAAGCGTGCCAAAATACGAGAGAGAGCTGCCCAAAAAGTAACAACGCCGAACAATTTATATAACGAATTACCTATTTGTACAAAAACAGCGCTAATTGACAATCTATTGATACATCATTTGGATTACATCGTTAAAACCGTTATAGCCCATAAGGAATAAATCTTTTTCTCGTTGTATATAAGTATTACGTATATTTAAGTGAAAATGCATGTAAAAATTAAATAAAGAGAAAAAAGTATTGATTATTATTATTTGAATAATGATACAATCGGACCACTATGGCGAATCCTCAGAACTCTTTCCCCCCACCACCTCTTTCCACCACGACCCTCACCACGCTCGGAAAGAGGCTCTGACGTGGGGGGAAAGTGGAGGGGATAGGAGTGGGGATAGGAGTAGGGGTCTCCATAGTGGTCCATATACTACTGACGTGTTTTCGGTAAGGCACATACAGGCACATACATACAGGTAAACATCGGCACACCCTCGCACGCACACGCACATCGTGGTTTTTTTCTCTTTTCATATGACGAACGATAAGTTCATTTAAAAAAGCGTAACATTTTTCTTTCCGAGCCTAACTAGTATGTAACTAGTATGAATTACTATTTGAATACAAAAAGTACTCAAATTAAAATCGAATGAGTTTAAAGAGTGGTAAGAAATCAAAGATAAGTTGTAGAACTTACGCGATGTACCTAAAAACTTGTAAAGTATTTGATACTTGATTTTTGACGTATAAGTATTTGGTATTTCGAGTACTCGGTACTTTAAGTACTTTACCACTTTAAGTACTTTACCACTTCAAGTACTTTACCACTTTAAGCACTCGGACTTCAAGTACTTGGTATGCTTAAGTACTTCCAGTACTGCGTAGTTCAAGTATTTGCAGTACTTGGTACTTGAAACATACGAGTACATTAAATACATACAGTACTTTGTACTTTGTACTTGAAGTACTTTCCGGTACTTTAGCCAGCTCTGATAACAAATAATTGATTGAATAAATTACTTTCTCAACTTGTATTTGGACTTTTTTCTATTTCAAATGTAATTTGCAATTAAGTTCTTATCAATTTCAAATTACATTTGAAATGTGTAATTATAATAAGTTTAAATACAAATTACATTTTAAATTTGTAATTAAGAAAAGTTTAATTACAGATCACGTTTGTAATGGGCAATTGAAAAAAGCTTAATTACAAATCACATTTGTAATGTGTAATTAAAATAAGTTTAATTACAAATTAAATTTGTAATGGGTAATTGAAAAAAGTTTAATTGCCAATTACATTTGTTATGTGTATTCAAAATAAGTTTAATTGCAAATTACATTTGTAATGGGTAATTGAAAAAAGTTTAATTACAAATTACATTTGTAATTTGTAATTTAAAAATGTTTAATTACAATTTTCACAGCTCTGGCCCCGGCAGCATCCAAGAATTTTATTTCTTCAACAGTTCAACATGAAAAGAGCCTTGCTCAGTGCGGAAACTGTCAGAAACCATTTATATGCAACAGCCGGAGGGTTTCGAGAATGGAACGAGTGGAATTTAAAAGCTCAAGAGAAGTCAGTACGGTTTAAAGGAAGCATCGAGATGCTGGCACGAACGATTTGCCGACTTATTGAAGAAATTCAACTTGATAGACATGAGATCCAACCCATGTGGCTTCACGGACAATGAGCGTAAAAGTACACTGATATTGGCGATCTGCATAGATGACGGGCTGATTGCAATATCAAGCCAGGCAACCACAGACACGCTACTCACCGAATTAAACAAATTAAACAAATTAAACAACGTGGCCAAGCCAATCATGTAGCCATTCTCATGGACAAGCATCAGGAACTCAGCATTTTGGTGCATGGCAAACGGGAATCTGTGGGAGTACGAGCAACATGCCGAGAGGCTTCGGATATCTAATGTATCTAGTGATAGGCGCGAGACTGGATATTACTTTCACATTGAGCCTTTACTATCAGCCTTTAGCGATGTCGATTATGCGGGAAGTATCGGAACGCGCCGATCGAGCTATGTTTTTAAAATGGGAAAAAGCACTATTTTTTGGAGTTTGCGAAACAGAAAATAGTTGCACTGACCACCAAAGAGTCAAAATTCATGACTGCAGCATAAACTATTGAAGATTTGGTTGCATCGTTTGATTTCGGAAATAAAGCCTAAAATGTTTCTTGATAATCGAAGCACTATAAAATTATTTGAAAACCCTGATATTTACAAGCGTACGGAGCACATAAACGTACGGTATGATTTTTCACGAGAAAAAATCCAAGAAGGTCTGTTAAATTAGAATACGTTCCTACCAAAGAAAAACAAGCAGATATAATCACAAAACAGTTGCTGAGAGAGCATTTTGTTATCTTCGGAATTCATTCAGCACTGAATCAAAGATGTAATCTGTGCTTATAAGCAAACCTTAAAACTGTGTCCAAAGGAGGAAAAATAACGAAAAAACGCATGGTGTCCCAACTTAAACTGTGCATCAGAATATCTCAGAAATGACGACGACTATCGAAAAATATTTCATATAAGAATATTATCGTTTGGAGGGGGACACACGATGGCAATATCAGTTTGGTTGTGAGAAGTACTGCTTACGAGAAACTAGCACAAACGTAGTTTTTTGAAATGGTAACCGATTTTTTCCCAAAAAAATTTTGTACCTCACAGTAAAGCAAATTCAGCTATATGTGGTAAAAGTTCACATCTCTAACGAATTGGGAGTTATGAAAGGTTTCCGCGAAGGAGACATCCTCTGGTAATCAGATTAGAATTCTTGGAGTGCGGCAACATAGCAAGGTTATAAAACATGAACACTTCAGCAGAATTGCGGATGACGATCCAAGAGTGATTGCAGTTTTGGGGATGGTATCCCATGTAGGAAAGGCCAGACCTTACAACAGGGCCAATGCTTGGCCCAGGTATGGTTTGCCAAGTATAGTTTGCCATGCTTGGCCCATCGTTGCTCGACCATACGATGCCATCATTATTCATTTATTACATTTTCCATTGACAATCCAACTTTTGGCCTATTAATGGTAGCCAATCATCGGCTAAGTGAATTCTAAAAGTCTTGGGCCATTGCTGGCTGATGATTGTATGCCATTAATATTAATTGACTCCATTAGCCATCAATAATTCCACACTCGGCCCATGAATAGTAGCCAATCATCGGCCAAGTAAATTCTCAAAGTCTTGGGCCATCGCTGGCTGATGATTGTATGCCATTAATAGTTATTTACTCTATTTGCCATCGATAATTCAATACTTGGCCCATAAATGGTAGCCAATGATCAGCCGAGTAAATTCTAAAAGTATTGGGCTATTGCTGGCTGATGATTGTATGCCATTAATATTTATTAACTCTATTTGCCATCGATAATTCGATACTTGGCCCATAAATGATAGCCTAAAATCTTGGGTCGCAACCCATTTGTTAATTAACAATTGAATAAATTTTATCAATGTGTATCACCTCTCTACTGAATATCACGGTGTTCTATCCAGCCTGGTCATAGAGCGCTTTTTCATTAGAACTCGTAGACTAATGTCATTTAAATGCAAGATAGTCATAAGGAATAAATAGCGCAATGGTAATGTGAATGTGTCAGTCGTTAGGTAGGTCGTTCGGTAGGTCTCAGTTAAAATCTCAGGGAGGATTAAAATTAGTTTCGGCAGAACAACGTCCGGACTACGGAGATGGAAACACTCGTAAAAAAAAATAATCTCCAGATTATTTATTTTTTTTTTAATTTTTTTTTAATTATTTGAGCATCGAAAGTGCTGAATTCGCCAAATGAAGGATAGCGGGTTCAAATCCCGGGCAATGACTTTTTTTTTTTTTAAATTACAGGGTTTTTAAAAATAATGGAATAACAGTTTTAAATTCATTCATCGATAATTCCTAAATGCTAGTTTATAGATAATAAACTATATTTATATGCCAATTTGACCCACACTATTGCAACCATGGGCTAGTATTGTTTTCATTTATTGGCCCAAGATTAGGAACCAGTGCTGGACCCAAGTTATCACCCGACTCTTAACCATGGCTAGGCCAGTCATGGTTGCTATTATCGAGCCATTACCGGAAAAATGGCCACCGATGCTGGTCCAATATTAGGCCTGTTGTACTTTCCTACATGGGTAGCTATTAATGAACATATGAGTACTCAACGAATCCAGCGTGAGTTAGCTATTCCAAAATCTACTAACTGCAGGATTTTAAAATCCTGATTCTCGAGTTTCGAACATACATAACTCCCAATCCGTTTAAGATAGGCACTTTTACCACATATGGCTTCAGAATTTGTTTCACCGTGAGGTACAAAATTCGGTTGTGAAAAAAATCATTTGCCAAAAAAAAAAATCCGCGCCAGTTTCTCACAAGCAGTACTCTTCACAACCAAACTGATGCTGCCGTCGTAACTCCCCCCCCCCCCCCCCCCCCCCGCCCACGAAACCATAATCGATATTCCTGTTTCAATCGATTATCGATATAAGAAGAAACATTCCTTTCCGCCCCTTCCCCTACTGGCACGCACACACACGCACACAACAAACGGTACGACAAAACACACTGTCTTTTTCCTTCGCTGTACAATTGCTGTTTCTCATGGATTAAATCTTTTCGCATCTAACCACGAGTTTTTATTACGACCCGCAAAACAACATAAAGCAATGTGAAATTTTTTTTCGCACGTAGTCCTTGATAGTAATTGCTTTATCAATACAAACATTGACTCCCACTTCCAGTGTGAATGAAGAGTGACGGGTGAGCGAAGCGTGAGTGAGAAAGTGCAGGAAAAAGCAGTAGAGAGGCGGAAAAAAGGCGGAAAGTGAAGGGAAAGGTAGGTGAAGGGGCGATAAGCGCAGTGAAAGTGCAGGGCGGGAAAGGGAAGCAGGAGGGAGCAAAGGGCAGAGCAAAATGAAGGGCAGGAAAAGAGGAGGTTAGGAAGCGGCGTGAGGAAAAGGGGCGGGGAGGAAAAGGAAGTAGGCACGACGTAAGTCGGCAAGTGGGCGCGATCGTAGTGGCATCGGGCGGTGAGAAGGGATGGCAGAAGGAAGGTAAGGAAGAGAGCAGGGAGAGAGAGAGGTGGTCGGCAGAATCATCTGACGACGGAGAGAGGAAGCGACGAAGGGACCGGGTAAGGTGAACGCAGTAAAGTAAGGTAAGGTAAGTTAAGTGAAGGGTAAGGTGACAGGTAGAAAGAGATAGAGGTGTGAGTGGGATGATTTGAATCGGGAAGAGAGGAAAAGAGAGAATGGACGGGGAAGGAAATGAGCGGAAAAAGAGGAACCCGGATGTGGAGGAGATCAGGATGGAAGAGTGGGAACAAAAGATAGAGGAGGGGGGGGGGGGGAGTAGGAGCAGCGACGGTAAAGAGAGGTAGGAGGACGAATGCGGAGGGGCTGGGGAGAGAGAGGAGCGTAAGCCTAGGAGGTATTACAGAGATAAATGAGTTGGGTAAAAGAAAGAGGGAGCAATTAGAGAGTGACAAAAAAGAGAAAGATGAGGAAGAGTTGGTATTCCAGAAGAGTAGAAATGTGTATAGATCGCCGGAAGAGAAAGAGAAAAAGACAAAAAGGGGATTAAACATAGAAAGGATGATAAAAGAGATGAGGGAGGAAGCTAGGAGAGACGCGCAGGAAATTAACGAGAAGGGGAGAGAGATTAGAGAGGAATTGGAGAACATCAGGGAGGAAGGGAGACAGGAGGAGGAAAGGTGGAGGGAGGACCGTGAGGTCATAGGAAGAAGGATAAGGGCAATAGAAAATAGGGCGGGGCTACTGGAGGGGCCGGAGGGAAGGATGGAGGAGTGGGAGGAAACGATGGATGGGATTGAACGGGAGATAGAGAGAGTGGAAGGAAGCCTCATGGTAGGGGAGAGCGGAACAGAGGAGGGGCAGGAAATGAGGAAACGGTTGGAGGATCTAGAACGAAAGATGGAGAGAGCATGGAGGGAAAAAAAATGCAACATAATTATAAAAAGAGTAGATAAAGAAGGAACAGCAATGGGGATGGTAACGAAGGTACTAGAGGAGATAGGGGTGACGGGAAAAATAGAGGAGGCAAGAGAGATTGGAAGAAGAGGGATGGATGGAAAGGAGGGGATGCTGGAGGTAAGAATGGAGAGTGGGGAGGTGAAGAAGGAGGTAATGAGGAAGAAGAGGGAGTTAAGAGGAAGGAAGGAGATAATAGAGGAGGATCTGACGTGGAAAGAGAGAAGAACGCAATGGCGGATGAGGAGGATTGGAGAAGAGGAGAGGGCCAAGGGGAAGAGAGTCAAAGTTGGCAATGGGAGAATAGAGTTAAATGGAGAGGTATGGTGGTGGGATGAGCAAAGAGAGGTGTTAAGAGATGCAAGAAGAAGGGAAAAAGTGGAGAGAGAGGAGAAGGAGACAGGGAATAGAAAGGAATAAAACAAGTAGCGGCGGCACGGGGGAGGAGGAGAAGGGGTAAGGAGACAGCAGGAAAAGAGAAAAGATGAAAAATGGGATTCTAGAATGTGGCTGGGCTGACGAATAAAGACAAGGAGTTTTGGGAAGAGATAAAGCAGTATGGAGTGATAGTCCTAGTGGAAACCTGGATGGAAGACAAAGGCAGGAACAGGATAAGAAGGAAGCTGCTGGCAGGATATGAATGGAAGAAGCAATGGGCAAAGAGCAAGAACAGGAAGGGTAGGGCGAGTGGAGAAATGATGATTTGGGTGAGGGAAGAAATGATCGAGGTGGAGATCGAAGGGGAGAGAGAGGAGGAGGGATTGATGGCGCAACGGATAAAGGAAGGAGAAGACGTATGGATAGTAGTAACAATTTACGTAAACGGGGATATGGATAGGAAATTAGAAAGTGTGAGGGACTGGATAGAAAGGCAGCGGGTGGGGGAAAGGGTGATAGTAGGAGGGGACTGGAATGCGAGGACGGGGAAGGAGGGTGGACGAGTGGAGAAATTGGTGGGAGAGGAGAGAGAAGGGGGCAGATGCTCAAAGGATAAGAAGATAAAGAGTGAGGAAAGGGAGTTAACGCGGATGATAGAAGAGGTAGGATGGGAGATCTTCAACGGGAATATGAAGGATGATGAAGAAGGGGAATACACGTACACGGAGGAAAGCGGGGAGACGGTCATAGACTATGTGGTGGGAGATGATGACACGCGGGAGGGAATAGAGAGTATGGTAGTGGGGCACGCGGTGGAGTCGGACCACCGCCCACTAATTGTATCAATGAAGACGGGAAAGGTGAGGAGGAGAGAGGAGAGAAGGAAGGAAAGGAAGATAGGGAGAGGATAATGGTTGGACAAAATGAAAGAAGTGTACATGGCAAGGATAGGAGGGATAGAGGTAAAGAGAAGGTATACGAGAATTGGTACGGAAGACAAGGGCGGAAATAAAAGAGGCAATGAAGAAGAGTGAGAAAGAAGGGGGAAGGGAGAAGAGGCAGGGAAGGAAAGAATGGTGGGATGAAGAGAGTAGGGAAAAGAAGGACAAAGCCAGGAGGGAGCTGAGGCAGTGGAGAAAGAGAGCAGGTACGGGGGAGAAGTACAGAGAGGGGAAAAGGAATGTAGAGAGGTGTGCGAGAGGAAAAAGCGTGAAGAGCAAGAAAGACTAATAATAGAGGTGGCGAAGGCCAGAACGGAAGATAAGGTTTGGGAGATAGTAAATCGGGGGAGGAAAGGGGGAAACAAAGTGGATAAAAGGATGAATAAGGAGGAGTGGAAAATATATTTTACGGGACTGCTGGGGGGCGTAGAGAATAGGGTAGTGGCGGGAACGAGAAGGGTGGTGAGGGAAGGGGAAGAAGGAGAGTTAAACAAAGAAGAAATCAAGCAAGCGCTGAGAAAGACAAAAAAGGGAAAGGCCATGGGAGAGGACGAGGTACCAAGTGAGGCATGGAAGTGCGGGGGGGGGGAGGACAGTAAAAATGGATTGCGAGATGTAAAAACTCGGGTGAGATATCTGGCGACGGGAGGTGGGGTCAAGGTAAGGAATGTCGACAATGAAAGCACTCGAGAAAACCCAATGTAATGGGCCCCGAGGGGACTTTTAGAGATATGCTTTATTAACAATATGAATAGCACCAACGAGAACACCAGGTATTTTAATAAGAGTAACACCGTGAGCGCTATGCTGAGAGACAGTTCGAGATGGCCGACCACTCGAACACGATGCCGGCTTTTTGCGTCGCGAAAGCTTGCGGCCGAAGCCGAGAGAATCACCGAGATTAGAGATATCCCGAGTCGTTCTCGAGAAATTAATGATGAGGCCCGAGAATCTGAACGGAGACGAGTTAGTACCGAACGCGAGAATCACTGGTTAGAAACGTATAATTGAGGTTGCCCGTATCGGATCTCCCCGAGATCGATATCGTGAGAATGCCGTGATTAATCGCGACGTGAGCCAAAATACGGGAAAATAAAGATCGTTTCCGGGAAAGCTCAATTAGTTTGACCGAATATAACCCAATGAGAGTGCTGATGCCGAGAATAGGTATCAAGAATTGCCGGATTACGATTTCGATTATATGAGAATGGCCGGATGACCTTACCAAAATACGTGTGAGTCCGTTTTTATTAGTAGAGAGTCAGAGAAAGCCCCAACTCTCTCCGGCGTCTTGCCGGAACAACCCGCGAGAGAGCGCGCGAGACGAGTTGCTCGAGAGGTGCTGCCGTAGTTCATTAGCGCGGGAGAATTTGAATGCGATTTTCCCATCACGAGATATGTAAAAGAGTGTGGAGGGGAGAAGGATGACCGCAAGAGTGGAAAGAGGGAATAATAGTGCCGATAGTGAAGAAAGGCGAGGGGACGAGAGTGGAGGACTATAGGGGAGTGACGTTAATGCCGGCGCCACATAAAATATATACGACGCTACTGACGAAGAGACTGGAGAGGGAAGTAAAGGAAATAGGACTGATACCGCCGAACCAGACGGGGTTTAGAAACGGGGGTGGGGACAATAGACAACGTATACGTACTCAACTATCTGGTGAATAGGCAGGTGAAACAGAGGAAGGGAAATTTGGTGGCGTTGTTCGTATACCTGAAAGCAGCGTTAGACTCGGTGGACAGAAGGGTACTGTGGGAGGCACTGGAGAGGATAGGAGTGAGAATAGGCCTGAGGGCGAGAATAGAAGAGATGTACGGAGAGACAATAAGCAGATTAAAAGTAGGAGGAGAGTGTTGTGCCCGCGAATTTCGTCACATGGGGATGAAATCGTCGAGGACGGGTTTGTGGGTGATTGTCAAGGTTGAGTAAATCTCCAACTCGATTATTACAAAATTACGGTCTAGTTTATTCGATGATGATAAAGTATTGGTTACAATATTGTTCTTGGTTATTTTGCCTTGAGACCGACTGACTGTAATTTGACCATACCCAGTAAACACAGTAATATTGCAGCAATGTAACGGCAACATAACCGAATATTACAAGTAATATTACCTGGATGTTACATGTAAATTGCATGTAACTTGCCATTTCCGACCCGGCAATATAACATGTTATATAATGTGTTATATACCCGGTATGTAATAGTTATGTTGCAAGGTAATGTAACAAAATTCATAAAAGTTATATAAATGCAATATTCTAAAATAATATGATGAAATAAAAGATTATTATTAAATAATCTTTTTATTTCATCATCTTATTTTGTCATTTTTATAAGTTATAGAACAGTTACATTGGAAAAAAAAGAATCCTGCACGGATTTCTCGATAGGATTTTATTCTCCTCGACGGGGATTCGAACCTGCGACCTTCGTATCTATCCAACCTATCTACCTAACACGCTACCCACTACGCTATCGACTGTTTATGAACTCTGACGATTCATATCATGGATTTGACACGCCGGGGAATTCTTGATCAGTTGTATGTTGGGAGCTACTCAAGGGATGGTGGTGTCCCGTCTTCCACCCTTTCTGTAGTATAACCATATCGGTTTTGGAAGAAATTACGAAATTGAATGTGGCAAATCCAATATGGTGCAAAAAAGTTCTAAAAATGCCATAATATTATATACATATATGAGTAGTATATGGACCACTCTGGCCACCCCCACTCCTATCCCCACTCCTATCCCCTCCACTTTCCCCCGCGTCGGAGCCTCTTTCCGAGCGTGGTGGGGTTTGTGGGTGGGGAGAGGTGGTGGAGGGAAAGAGTTTTGAGGTTTCGTCAGAGCGGTCCGATTATTATTATTATTATTATTATTATTATTCTCTATCTCCATCTCTCTCGCTCTCTCTCGGGAGAGGTGGTGGGGGGAAAGAGTTCTGAGGGCCTCGCCAGAGCGGCCCGATTATTATTATTATTATTTAAATAATAATAATAATTCATAATTTTTTATTTTTATCGTTATTTATTAATAAATATGAAAAACTTACGTGTCTGTGGGGAGATCCTTACGCCGCTCCGATGACGCCTACAGCCGATGCACTGAGGGGCACACACACACACACACACACACACACACACACACACACACACAGGTGGACGCGCTACGCGTCACCACCCTCTTCGTCCTCGGCGAACCCTTCATCGGGGTACCCCCGATCGTAGGGTATGTTGTCACCGAGGGCATCTATCAAAATGCCCACTACATCCCGACGATCAGGGCCCCGCAGGCGTATACATGGTGTATCGTGACTACGGTACACCATGCGAGCCTCCATGAGGGGCTCGCCGAGACACAGGTTCTCCAAAAGGGTGATGATGCCTGCGTTGTCCACGCCAGCCAGACCCATCAATCGACACACCACGCACTGGGGTGGTAGCATGGCGAACAACGGTTCCGGCTGGTATAAGTCCGCGACCTCGAAATATTCTCTGTGCCCCTCGTCGATGAGGCGCACCTCCGTGAATCCGGCGTCATCGGAAGAAATTATCTCCCCGCGTAACATAATCGCGTCGCACCGTGCAACGCATGACGCGCCCGCCACCACATCATTGGCCGTCATACGAGCGCCTTTTTGTTGTGCGATATAAAAATCGCACAACAACTGGGCCAATTGCTCATACGTATCCACCATTTCGGCGGTACGTATGGCTATGAATTGTTCGCTCAGCACCCCCACCACACGACACCAAAACGCGCCCGACGGAAGTGCCTCTTTGTATCGCGGATACATTTTTTTTTTTTTTAAATTTGAAATAAAATTTCTCGCTCGCGATCTTAATTCTTTGCCTGCTTAATAGTGACTGAAGTCTGCGTACTATAATATACAGCAGCAGAGAAGATGCTATGGCTGTATTAAAGGTGCGATCGTCAAGAAAGGCATAGCCCGCAAAAATGCACGTGGTCCGTGTAAATGAGCCACTTTGTAATTAATATAAGAGTAAACTGACCCCCGGAGACACGACTGTCTGTTTAGCCTATACAGCATCTTTTTTATTTCGCGTCTTTTGCGAGCACCGTAGTTCAGCATATATATATATAATATGCTGAACTGCTGAACTATATATACAGCCCTTTCTTTCGAAGAGCAGCATATGCATAAGAATAATATTTTATAAAAAATTTGCAAGCCAAATCCATGAGTCATATTCTTTGGAATAGAGGATGACAGCTAGTTTTCGCACGCCAAAGTTTACTTTGTTTTGACGAAAACCGAGTATCAATATCACAATGATTCATGAAAATGATATAAGACCTATTAGAGGTATGTAAGAAAATTTGATCGGACTTGAAGAAAAAAATATTGGAGAGAGATATGAGCTCGAGGGTCAGCAAAGAGGTACGGCTGAGATCACGAGCATATAGTTATCGAGCTCTCCTCTTTGTGCGGCTATTCGCTAACTCTGCCTCTCTTTCTCTCTCTCTTTCTCTCTCTTTTTCTGATGCATATCTTTTTCCATGTCTCGAATCTTTCTATTGCAGCAATAGCGGGCTTTTTTTTTATATTTTTCGATGTACACCGAGTATTCGGGTATAACACTACGAGATTTCTCGATTTCTCGAGGTGCGTGAAACGCACCATCAGCGGAGCATCAGCAGACCGCATGCCTTCTTTGCTCATTGCTCTTTATAGTAATATAATTTTAATATATATGTAGGCCTCAAGACCCATTAAGACTTATGAAAATTATTGAGACCACCTAATTATTTCTCATTTGTAAAAGTATATTTTTTGAAAAATGATATTAAGTTTTAAAATGCATATCAAAGCTAAGCGATCTCCGCTTCGTTGCGCTTTTCGAAGAAGTCGCCGTTTAAAAAAATTTGATCAGAGTCTCACTATATCATGTTACATTGAAACAATAAGAGCATTTGGAATGCTTATATACATTTGTGGTGAGATCTTGAAATCTTGATATCTTGATATCTTGATACCTCATCATGCATATTTTTGTGTCGCAAGGGGCATCGATTTTTGATGGCTCTGCAATTTAAGTAAATGAGTAAACTCGCTCAGAGGGCTAGCGCTAAAAAATTTGATCAGAGTCTCACTATATAATGTTACATTGAAACAATAAGAGCATTTGGAATGCTTATATACATATGTGGTGAGATCTTGATATCTTGATATCTTGATATCTTGATACCTCATCATGCATGTTTTTGTGCCGTAAGGGACATCGATTTTTGATGGCGCTGCAATTTAAGTACATGAGTAAATTCGCTCAGAAGGCTAGCGCTAGCGCTAAGTATTTATATGGAAAGAACAAAATGCAATTTTAATCAGTCTCAATCCAGCAGAGTATTATCACGTATCGTTATCAATCATGGCAGATCGAGCACTTCGCGAGTGTATATTAAATCTTTTGCGTTTGGCCATATTACAAAGTTCTCAGCTTCGTCGTCGGTGTAACGAGCAATGGTGCAGCGAATTAAATCGATTATCGGGCGATAGACTTATA
This sequence comes from Rhorus exstirpatorius, assembly GCA_963564615.1. Lineage (NCBI taxonomy): Eukaryota > Metazoa > Arthropoda > Insecta > Hymenoptera > Ichneumonidae > Rhorus > Rhorus exstirpatorius. Next base: position 11,870,623 of record OY751314.1, on the reverse strand, counting down.
AGACGCCTAAAATATATTGTATGGTGGGCGCCCTTGCGAATCATAGCGGCAGCCTACAACAGAGGCATACTAAATGGTCAACAAGTGCTAGCGTGTGTTTGAAGAGCTGCAGCGTCGAGGATTGGAAAACGCGCCATGTGTCCGCGGTATTGTCGATGAAATCAGAAGTAAGTTCTGTTCTATCATAAAAAATAATTATGTATATTTGTAATACTTAAATTGTATTGAAAAATTTTTTCACGACGCCATTATTACGCCAGCACGTATTGAAATTTTTTTTTCACGATGCCATTATTACGCTAGCACGGGCAAGCCTTATTTATTGAGCTCTTCTCTTTGTGCCATGCTTCGCGCGGTCCCGAGCTCTCTACCGCTCCTTGTCTCTCTCTCTCTCTCTCTACCTCCCGCTGGCTCTCTTTCATGAAAGCGATACAGAGCTTCTGTTATCATTAGAAAATTTTTACGAATTTCAACGCGAAATATTCAAAAAGTATTCTTATTGATCAATTTCCTCTCTCTCTCTCTCACCCTCTCTCTCTCTCTCTCTCTCTCTCTCTCTCTCTCTCTCTCTCTCTCTCTCTCTCTCTCTCTCTCTCGTTAAAGCGGTATGGATCTTAAAGCGTATTGAAAAAAATATTTTCACGGCTGTTATTACGATAGTATGGTCAAACCCTATTTATCGAGCTCTACTCTTTGTGCCATGCTTCGCGTGGTTCCGCATTCTTTGCCATTCTCTCACTCTCTCGCTCTTTTTTCATTAGCACGATGCAGAGCACCTGTTTGCGTAAGCAGAGATAATCGTTATTTATCAAGCTCTACTCTTTGTGCTATGCTTCGCGTGGTTCCGTGCTCTCTACCTCTCACTGTCTCTCTCTTTCATTAAAGTGGTACAGAGAGCCTGTTATCGTTAGAAAAAATATTTTACGAATTTCAACATGATATATTGAAAAAATGTATTCTTATTCACCAATCTCCTCTTTCTCTGTCTTATTAAATTGATATGAGCTCTCTCCTTACATTATCATCGTAAGAAAAACATTTATATGAAATTTTAACACGGTTCGTTTACCGGAAAAAATTATGAGCTGAAAGCAGTACTTCTATTAAAAGAGGGGCATTATTTTTAATGGTTGTGCACCTAATATAGTATATCGACAACTCTTGGATGCATCGCCGGATAAAGAAGCAGCTCTTATAGAAGGGGCTTGTGCTGTGGAATTAGCATGCCAGCAGAGAAGCATAACGAGTCAGCACCTGTCATGCACCGAGCTGAATGATGAGCAGCCTATGAGTACTGTTTCTAGCATCAAGCATCCGTCGGAAATATTTACTAATTCGTCGATTTTCGAACGTAAGTTGAAATTAAGGTGCAGAAAAATAAAAAATAAAAAAAATTGGTGTAGCGTCAATTTTAAATTATAAATTTATCCAGAGGGTATAGATAGGGAGAGGGTAACAGACGCTGCTGTACCAGGCCCGTCAGGTCTATGCCATTCTGGACGACGAACAATCCCAGCCTCTGACCCTGATGATGATGTTTTTGACCATCGCGAAAATCAGCTGTGGGAATATCCGATCGAGAACGAGAGAGACGAGGAAATAGCATTGCAAAGAGCTGACGATTGGCTTCAAATGCTCGTGACTGATGACGACTCTGGTAAATAATTTTTCTTACACATGAAAAATTAATTAAGCATGTAAGTAAGTGGGTCCTTTTGTAACAGGGTATTCGTCAGCATCTTTGTTTGACTGGTAATATCGAAGTGTTCAAACAGTGCTATGACTCGTGAGAGGTACAAATATTGATAAAACACAAAAATTTTTTTCATTTAACCATTCTAGAATCTAATACGAGACTCTTTTCCAGAGGTGCAAAAAGGAACAGGCAGGCGACGTACTGTACCAAGGAGTGGACCTCTCGAAGAAATACATCCACCCGGAAAACATTTCGAAATCATCGGTGATTACACGCGATATTTTAAGCGATTTAAACTACGAGGGCGTGAAACGTCGTTAAGAATTCGCCAGCCAGACTCCGGCATTAGCGTGGTAGATTGGCTCAACGGTGCATTTCGCGACCTCTTAACGCACATCATGAGCTCCTGCGAGGGCGGTGATTATGTAGGCGTTTCGTTTACAGCGAATAGCCTGCCGCACGGGCCCGTGTGGTTATCTTTCCGACCGGCCCGAGATTATGTTTTCAAAGATATTTGGAAATTGATAAGCAGCGTGGCACAAAGTGCATCATCTTTGAACATTGATGACTCGTGCACGATAAAAATGTGCGCTGTCAAGGGGGTCGAAGGGCGCGGTCGGAAAGGTCTCACACACGAGGGTGTCGCAAAACAATCTATTCTTTCAATCCGAAACACCGACAATCTGTGTTTACCGCGTTCGCTGGTAGCAGCCCGAGCATACGCAGAACGAGGAGAAATACGGTCGGGTAACCTTCATGATAATTGGCAGCGTATTAGACGAATTAATGGGGTTGCTCAAAAACAAGCGGCTCTCGAGCTTACAAGAGAAGCAGATGTCCGCGTACCTGTAGAGGGCTGTGGTGTAGACGAGATTGCACGCTATCAGGATTATTTGGCACGAGACGGCTTAGCAATTGTCGTTTACGAATTTTTAACTTTGGGTCGTGGGGAGGAGCCTCTATTTGATGGAAGACAGGGTGTTCTGAACAGCATAGGCACAATTCAGCACACCCTGTATATATTGTATTATGAGCGTTCACATCATTTCGAGCCTATTCTCAATCTCAGAGCAGCTGTCGGTAGTAGAGATTTTTGTTCCTCGTGTAATATGGCTTATCGACGACTCGGTCATAGATGTTTAAAGAAAAAATGTCCTCGATGCTGGGGGCTGCAGGCGTGCAATACGCGCTCGCGCAATATAATCAGATGTGAGGCGTGCAATCGCGATTTTTTCGGAGAGGACTGCTTTCAGAGGCATAAGGTGCCGATCGTGACCATGAGGCGTAGAAAGCCTAGCGTTTGTGAATCTCTGAAACGATGCCGGAGCTGCTTTCGAGCAATAAGGCCTTTGGAAAAATCAGAGAAGCATAAATGCGGAGTAGGGTACTGCAAAACGTGCAAATGCGATCAACCGAATAATCATTTGTGTTTCATGAAACCGATTCGAAGCACTCCAGATTTGAAAAAAATACTATTCATTTTTTATGATTTTGAAACACAGCAGAGCACACCTGTGAAGGGTGATGCGACTACTCTTGTACACGAGCCAAATCTTTGCGTGGCACAACGCGTTTGCACGTTTTGCTGTGTTGACGACTCTATAACCGAACCGTGCGAGCACCTATAGAGGAGGAGGGGAATAGTGGAAAAGGCGCTGAAATTCCACGCATAAACGACTCTATGATCGTTGAGAGTGTCCCGACAAAATATCGCAATAAAGCAAAACTATTGCTCCGTCGTTTACGCCTTGTACCAGTAACAGAGTTTTGCTGGGATCCTACAGGCACCGTCTCCATCGCAGGCAAAGAAATCAAGGACTCCAATATTGTCGATCTTATAAACGATGCTATGCGCGCGAGGAAAATCTCAACGCCGGCGGGTCGTCATGCATTTGCAGGATTTTTAAAAGCGGCAAAAATTCCACGCGAGTTTGTTGGGAACCAGGATTTGTGAAGGTCCGAGGTGCCCACCTCGACGCCTTTTCGGAAAAAAAGAAAAATACCTGTGCACTCCCACGACTTGTCGTTCAGCGACGCGGCAGCCAATCACAGCAGCGACGAATCCACCGATCCCAGTATTTATGAGCTCTTCAGTACCTCTGAGAGGGAGCAAACAGGCGCTGGCCAGTGTAAAAAGAAGAAGAAGAATCGTGTAATTTGGGCTAACCTAAAACTCTAAACCATGAAAACATTGGAAAAGCTGTACTATAACCCCTCCCACGAAGCATCGTTCTCGGGCGCTGCAAAATAATTACGCGCAACGCGAAAAAAAAATTCTAACGAAAAGACCGTGCAGTGGTTGGAGACACAGGATGCTTACACGAAACATCGTCCTGTAAAACATCGATTTCCACGACGTCATTACAGCGTGCGAAATATTGACGATGTCTGGGAGGCTGATCTCGTAGATCTTCGCTCGATCAAAGATTACAACGATGGTCATACCTATCTCCTCGTAGTCATAGATGTGCTCAGTAAATATGCATGGGTCGAACCTTTACGCGACAAGACTGCTGCGTCTGTAGCTAAGGCTTTTACGCGGATACTCACGCAAAAAGCCACTAATAGCCGATTACCCGTATGCCTGCAATCGGATCGAGGCAAAGAATTCATGGGTGCTGCATTTCAAGAGCTCCTAAAGAAGAAAGATATTCAGTTTCGAACTGCACGGAATCCTGATATAAAAGCCTCAATTGTGGAAAGATTTAATCGAACATTGAAAGAAAGAATGTGGCGATACTTTACGTATACTCGCGCGAAGCGATACATCAATGTGTTGCAAAATATAGTGTCTGCATATAATAATTCCCGGCATAGCAGCATAAAAATGGCCCCGGTAACGGTGACTCTTGCCACTGCAGCTCAAGCTCGTGCTAATTTGATGCAGCGTTACAAGGATTCGGAGCGAGAACACAACCCTAAATACGGGATCGGTGATGTTGTACGAATCAGTAGTGCAAAAGCGGCCTTTGCAAAAGGTTACGAGAGCGGCTGGAGCAGCGAGCTGTTCAAAATTCATCGCATATCGACAACTAGTTGGCCGACGGTGTACTTTTTACGCGATCTTCACGGCGAAGATATTGACGGCATTTTTTACGAGGCCGAGTTATCGAGAGTTCGTAGTATTACCGAAAAAAATAAAAAATCGCGATGAGAGACGAATTTTATATCGTTTTACCGAGCAACAGCAGTATGAAATATTACCCGGAAAATACGACAACGCGTTATACCACACGATTGCCACAGCGCGTATCTTTGCAAGGCAATTGGGCCGTTGGACTTACAGAAATACATATACCCATGACGATTCTGCATATACCTCAGGAAGACGAGCAGAACTTCATCAAGACCGCACCGTATAAAGTACAATCGGGTATTCACGATTCTGATATTGACATTGAAAAGAGCTGTGTGTATGTTCCACCCGGTGTATATAAGAGTATAGACTCATTGCTCGAAGTAATAAATGAACTACAGGGCGTTGCTGGTCATTTACTATTTCAGCGCGCTCGCAATAGCTACGTCCAAGTGACCCGTATCTGCGATTCTTGCGAAAATTTAATTCATGCTTTCCATTTCTCACCAAGGCTCAACAAGATTTTAGGATTTACCACACCCAGCAGTGTGGCGCTCCCGCCTGCATTCAGAGATGTTGGTTATAGAGGCGCACGACCTGCCAGCCTAACTAATGCAATCCCCGATATGTTATTCGTTTATACGGATATTTGTGAACCCTACATTACCGGTGATGTGCATGCACCTCTGTTACGTGTTGTACCATCTTATACCGCGGATAGCAACAATTACGGCTCTGTAAAGATTAGAGGTTTTGCGCCACCACGTTACTTACCTCTGCTTCATACAAACTTTCAATCGATCGATATCGATATAAGGGATGAGTTTGGGCAGCCGATACCATTTGAGTACGGGACGCTGACGGCGACATTACAGTTCAAGCGTATGGATTAGAGAAGTCATCGCAATGACTTATTACGATGAATACTTTGATATGCAGACGGGTGGTGCTCGGACCGGATATAGGGGTATCAGTAACGTGTACATAGGCTCACCGAATCACAGGGGCCACGGGATTGGCAGCTTTCTCGGGGGTCTTTTCCGCCGTATTATACCTCTTTTGAAGAATGGAGCACGGGCTGTCGGCAAGGAGGCTCTGCGTGCCGGTGTTAATGTTGCCACTGATATAATGGACAATGGTGTACGACCAAGAGAAGCGTTCAAAACGCGTCTACGCGAGTCTGGCGAAAATCTGAAGCGAAAGGCGGAGGAAAAAATTGATACGCTCATGAAGGGTTCTGGCTATAAAATGGCAAAAATTAATCGATCTCTGCATTCCATTTCCGGCCGTGGTGTGCGACGTATCCATAGTGTGAAAAAAAGAAAGAAAGCTACGTCTTCGTCGAGAAAACCGAGAAAGCGGGCAACGGCAAAGAGGAGGATAAATAAGAGAAGGACAACCAAGAAGAGGAAGGCTCTACGAACGGTGGCTGATATTTTCGCATAGAGAGAGAGAGAGGGTAAATATGGCTTTCTTACACACACACTCTTGCGAGTGTTTAAAGTCAGAGCTCGAGCTATTTACACTGCCTCCTACACAAACCACCATCGAGGGAACACAATGGGTGTACTACAAACCGATCTCATCTTTAACAGATGATTCACCAATTGAGTTTGTGGTACCTGGTCAGGGTGATGAATACATTGATCTTGCTCACACCATGCTAAGCATGCGCGTTCAAATACAGTGTTTGGCTGAGAAGCCTGATTCAACGATTAAAATAGGCCCCGTCAATAATCTGATGCATTCAATGTTTAATCAAGTAGATGTGTTTTTCAATCAGAAACTTGTATCGCCCCCGAATAACGCGTATGCATACAGAGCATACATTGAAACACTGCTAAATTATGGAGACGGCGCAAAAAACTCTCATCTTACGAGTGTGCTCTGGTTCGCCGATACGCCGGGAAAAATGGAGGATACAGATACAGCCAACGGTGGGCTTGTTAGCCGCAGAGACCTTCTTAGCACTGGAAAAACTATTGATCTCCTCGGTCATCTTCACTGCGATGTCTTTAATCAAGAGAGATTCTTATTGAACGGTGTTGAAATGCGTCTGCGACTCGTACGCACGAATAATTCATTTTGCCTTATGGGCGGGACGGCAGACTATAAAATACATATTGTCGAAGCGTCGCTTCTCGTACGTCGCGCCAAGATAGCACCGGGTATACTTTTAGCACATGCAAGAACTCTGTGTAAAGCTACGGCAAAATACCCCCTGACACGCGTGGAGGTAAAGGCTATATCCATGCATAGCGGAGTACATGGCGAAACTCTCGATAATGTAATCCTCGGCCAGCTACCAAAACGTATCATCATTGGTTTCGTCGATAATAAAGCGTTCAACGGCTGCCTCGATAAAAACCCGTTTAATTTTAAAAATTATCAAATCAATTATCTATCGTTGTATGTGGATGGTATGCAAATACCGTCAAAGGCTCTGCAGCCCGACTTTACAAAATCGAAACTTTACGTAGACGCGTATCATACTCTGTTCTCCGGAACGGGTATTCACTTTCTCAATGAAGGTAATTGTATTTCACGGGAGGCCTACCCCGAAGGGTATTGCCTTTTCGCGTTTGATCTTACGCCCGATTTATCAGCAAACAGCAGTACTCATTGGAATTTGGTAAAACACGGCAGTGTTAGAATAGAAGTACGATTCGAAAAGGCTCTCGCATCAACGGTAAATTGTATTGTGTACGCCGAGTATGATAATGTGTTGGAGATTGACTCATCCAGACAAGTAATCGTTGACTTTTCTGGATAGTCAGCAGAATTTGTATCCGCCGAGCTAGGTCTCCGTGACACAAAGAGCTGAACAGTATTATCAGAGAGAGCAACGAGAAAGCATCATGAATATCGCAATCGATATACAGGGTTTGCGAGATAAAAACAATCGTTTTGTGCCGAAAGAAGTTGCGATCATTTGCCTACACGGGCCGTACACCGCTCATTGGCTTGTGTCTTCACCTCACGATAATGAGGATCTATCACCGGCGCTGAAGCGTCAGAATTCCTGGTTGACTAGAAATCATCATGGTTTACAATGGCGTGAGGGCGATACAACGTCACAACATATGGAATCAATTTTGAAAAATATTGCGGAACAATCTGATCGAATATTCACAAGGGGTTCAATAAAATCAGAGTACCTGGCGCAGCTTACAGGTTGCTTCATTATAAATTTAGAGGAGGAGGAGGAGGCTCCCTCATTCCGCTATCTTCATCGGGACGACACTCGTTGCATATACCACGGATCGCTACATAACAATCTCACGTACAAATGTGCGCTGAATAATGCGAAACAAATAAAAGATTGGCTCTGTCATAAAGATCGCATCGACTCCTTATGGGAATATAGAACGACCACGAGCTAGAGCTTAGACGGGCCTCGCGAGGAAAAGAAAAAGAAACCTTCTGCTTCAGGCTGCTATGAACAGTCTAGAAATTCTGCAGGCCTTGCGGAACATACCAGACCACACGATAGGCGTATACCCAGCTGATCGTATCCCGAAGGTGTGGACGTGGCCGACAGCTTTTGTCGTTAATACCGATGGCCACAAATTACCCGGATCCCACTGGGTCGCCATGTACGTCGATCGAACTGGAGAAGGACGATACTTTGACAGCTACGGGATCCCTCCAATCGTTCCGCAGCATCTCATCCGACTCCGAAGAAACTGCAAGCTTTTCCGATGCAACGCTACTCAGCTTCAGGGTCCAGATTCGCAGTGTTGCGGACAGTATTGCATTATGTTTCTTCATTATATGTCCACTGGCTTTGGTATTAATAAGTTTCGAAGCGTATTTTCAGATGATTTATCCCGAAACGATAAAACAGTGAACGATTATTATAATGCGTATATAAAAAAACGCGAAAAGTCTAAGCCTCGGGGCAAAGTTTTCAATATGGACTCTGCGGTTGGTGGTGGCTGTGGTACAAATAATTTTAATCATAAAAAATTACACTGTATACAGAACTGTTGTTCCCGTGTACGGCAATAATGAATCTAATTTTAACATAAGAAATAAAATCGACATTGAAATTTTTCACGTTTTTATTTTTTCTACCTATCCTTGAACTGCGATCACGCGCCTTGGAGTCAGCATTCTTTGGGTACAAAAGTCACTTTTAGCGACTATCATATTTCAAGCGGAATGTGCATCAAACCATCGATTCTTCGAATCGGTAGGAAAAAAATTCTTTTTGCCTTTGTTATGTCGAAGGAAATGAGTCATCATTATAGGGTATCATATGTAGACGATCAGATTTCTTTTTGTCTTTGGTATTTCTAATAAAATGAGTAATCTTTATAGTGGGGGGAGGTCTAGTGGAGGGGCGACTGCAGGATATAAGTTAGACCCTGGAGAACGACCATCATTCGCGATCAAACCGTGGTCAGATATCGAAGAATCTTCAAAAACTCTTAAATACTTTCATTTGCTGTCATTTGAGGTGTATGCAGAGAAAACGACGCGAATTGAAGCGGCGAATAGAAGCACTTCCACACGACATTGCGAGTATCAAAGCAGTAATACAAGCGAGATCGCAATTTCTCTCTTTAACACGAAAATTTGACGAGCTCGATATTTACGATGGATTTCGCACGAATCAACAAAGTGGGACAAACGGCCGCGTTTCTACCTGTGAAAAAGTTATCGGAACTAGAGCTCAAAAAAGACTACAGCATCAACGACATAAGAACCGTTCAAACTAAATGGGGCACGCGTATCGTCATCGACGTGGAAAACACATTTGCGTGCTTCCTACCAGCCAGATTCGTCCAACTGTTCGAAAAAGACGATCAGCTATTTCAGCAGATGATAGCCGCAGCCCGTGAAAATAATTTGGCCGTGGAATATCGTGGAACAAAATTCAATAATCTGGAATTTAAACCGTCAACAAATCATTAAGTCCTGCGATGTATGCGAAACGTGCTAAGAATCTACGTGCGCTACTGCTACCGTTCGCCTATAAGCTAAATAATTTGGGGACGAAATCTGTGTGGGTGGGCCTTGATATTTGTCGGAACGGTACGTTACGGCCTGTGATCAGCTTCAAATGTTATATCCATGGTTTTTCAACTATGGATGGTCGTTCTTGGCACGATTTTCAAAATCATTTCAACACAGAGGATGAAGAAGACCCTGCACATCGCTCGTTACCGATATTCTGTTTTACACAAGAGCAATTCATTATACTGTCATTATTACAAGCCAGTACAAACAGAAATATCTCGTGGCTTCGTCGTGTTTGCAACGAGGTAACAAAGTGCAGAGACTCTCTTGTAGATGCAATAACATCAGAAACATCCATTTTTACAACGAGCTGCATACGCCGTAATATTCGCACGAAGCGTGCGAAAATACGAGAGAGAGCTACCCAAAAACGAACATCGCCGATTAATTCATATAACGAATTACCTACTTGTACAAAAACAACGATAATTGACAATCTACTGACGCATCATTTGGATCACATAGTTAAAACTGTTATAGCCCGTAAAAGATAAATCCTTTTCTCATTGTATAAAAGCATTACGTATAATTAAGTGAAAATGTATATAAAATTAAATAAAGAGAAAAAAGTATGGATTATTATTATTTGAATAATGATAATAATCGGGCCACTCTGGCGAACCCTCAGAACTCTTTCCCCCCACCACCTCTCCCCACCACAACCCCCACCACGCTCGGAAAGAGGCTCCGACGCGGGGGGAAAGTGGAGGGGATAGGAGTGGGGATAGGAGTGGGGGTGGCCAGAGTGGTCCATATACTACTTATATGTTATTTTATATCAGGACATAAATAATCATATTATGATTATACATACACATTAAACAATATATTTAACATTTGAAATGTATGTACATTATACTGCTTTAGAAATGAAAATTTGAATAGGGTTCAAAATGCTTTTGATTTTTTCATCCGTTACATGTTGATATAATGAATGTTAGTTATATACAGATATAATGCTACAACGCATTATAACGTTCACATAACCTGCACGTTACGAATGTTACATAAAAAATGTTACAAACATGTTGCGTAAACGTTACAAATCTTAGTTATACAGCTGTAACGCTAAAACGCGTTCGTAACCTTCACATCACATGCTTATAACGAATGTTATATAAATGTCGTTACAAGTACGTTATGTCAATGTTACAAATGTTAGTTATACAACTGTAACGGAACAACACTTTGTAACGTTCACATAACCTGCACATTACAAATGTTATATAAAAAGTGTTATAAGCCTGTTTTGTAAACGTTATAAATGTGAGTTATAAAACTGTAATGCAACAACGTTATATAACATTTACATTGCCTGCATATTACCAATAATATATAACATATTATTCGCATGTTACGTAGCAGTTACATCACACAGCCATTGCATTGTGACAATTACATGTAACTTCCATGTTATATTATTGTAATGAAACGTGTTCACTGGGTAGCTTCCACTAAGGATAGCTCGCTTAATTCAACAGCCCTGTTGCCGACCAAAGACTGGCTTTTTATATTATTCCTGTAATGACTTTTCGTTCAATTTTCTGGAGAGGTGGAATCACACGAACGTCGCTTGACGACGTGTGTCGCAAAGTCACCTTTAAACTGCTGACTTTGCACAATTGCAAAGTCACCTTCAAACTGCTGTGTTTGCACAATCAATGGCTAAGTTGAATATAATTCTACATGATGAAATCGGGGCACAACAAGAGGTAGGAGAGGGCTTCTGGATGGCAAAAGGGGTGAGTCAGGGGTGTCCGATGAGCCCCATACTGTTCAATATGATGACGGCGGATATGAAGATAGAGCTGAAGAAGGGAAGATGGGGAGGGGTGAGAGTAGGAGGAAGGAGGATACGTTCATTGGCGTACGCGGATGACGTGGTGGTTGTGGCGGAAAACGAGGAGGAGTGGAGAGCATGATTAGGAGGTTGGAGAAATATTTTGAGAAAAAGAAATTGGAAGTGAATGTGGGGAAAACAAAGATGATGAGATTCATAAGGGGGGGGGGGGGGGATATACAGGAAGACGAACTGGAGATGGAGAGGGAAGAGACTCGAGGAGGTAAAGGAATTCAAATACTTGGGGTACGTTTTTTAAAGGAATGGAGGGCAGGAAGCACATATAAAGGACAAGGTAAAAACGGCGGGGGCGGTCATAAAACAGGTGTGGGGAATAGGAAAAAAGAAGTGGACAGTGATGGGATACGGAGCAGAGATATGGTGATGGGAGGAAAAGGAGAAAATAGAGAGAGTACAGGAAAGATATATCAGATGGACGCTGGGTTTAGACCAGAGGTCACCGGGATATATGGCGAGTGAGGAGGCAAAGAGGGACAAGCTGAGAAGGAGGGCAGGAAGAAGAGCGTGGAGATTTGAGGAGAAGCTAAGGAAGGGGGAGGGGAGTGAATTGGCGGGGGCGTGCTGGGAGGAGATAAGGGAGCGAAGAAGGGGAAGGGCGGGGGAGATATCGAGCTGGGAAAAGGGAAGGAAAGGATTCTTAGAAAGGGGGGCAGGAGGGAGGGAGAAAGAGAAAGAGCAGGGAGACGGAGGATACGAGAAGATAGAAGAAGAGGATCGTAGAGGACAGGAAAGGGAAAGAAAAAAGGAAATAGTGAGATCAAAATATAATAGATGGTACAGAGAGATAATGGTGGAAGGCATACCCAAGTATCTGAAGGCAGGTTGGAATGAGGCAAGATACAATAGGATAGCACGCTTCAAAATAGGAAATGAGATGAAAAAGGGGAGGTACTGCGAGAAGGAAGAGGAGAAAAAGTGCAGTCTGTGGATAGAAAGAGGAGTCGTGGGAACATGTTTTAGAGTGGTGCAGAGGGGCGGAGGATGATGACCGGGGGATCGGAGAGAAAATTAGAGAGATACTGGATGAAGGGGGAGGGGGAGAGAAATGGTTGAAGGAGCTGGAGAGAATTAGGGGGGCCGGAGGGATGGGAGAGGAGGAAAGAGAGGGAGGATAGGTATGAAAGAAGGATGGGAGTGAAAGAGAGGAAACGGAAGTCGGCACGGGGAGCGGGGGGGACAAGCGGTAGAATAAGTTAAGGGTAAGAGCGTAGAAATAAGAAAGCGACCAGAAGCGATAGAAGAGAGAGAGAGAGAGAGCGACAAGCGGGCGAGCAGCCGAAGCGAGCGGAGGGTGCGAGTGGATGGATGAGAGAGAGGAGATGGATGGAAGGGAGAAGAGGGAGAGAAGGAGTGGGATATGTGAAAGGATGATGAAAGATTGTAAAAAGTAAAAAAATTTTAAACGCAGAAAGAATGTAAAAAGGAGATAACCTTTGAAAAAAATCTTGAAACCCAGTAGGGACTCAATAAATACAAAGTAACAATAAAAATCATTGTGTCATGCTCGCTAAAATCTAAAACATGTATTATATATATTTTTTTGAATGTTGTCATTGATTTGTCAATGAATATCATGCAACTCAAAAAGTATGATGGATGCGTAATTTTTTCATTATTTCTTGACAGTGTGAGAAAATAATCGCTTGCAAGAAATTATTTTTTTCTTCTCACAAGAAATATCATTTTAGTGTTGCTGAAGGGGTGAAACCACCCCTTAAAGTATGGCGTGTCAACAGGCGATTCGACAGTTTCACCCATAAGCAATCGACCGATTTCAATCAATCAAAAACAGAAAGTTCACTCTTGTAAATCTGTAAAGAGACCCCTAAATTATTTTTTAAACAAAATTGAGGAGTGAACCACCCGTCAATTTTCTCTTTGCACTCCTTATTAAAATGTTGTAGATCAAATTGTGTTCAGGAATGAGAGAGTTTACCGGGCGACACGGTCAAGCTTCGGGTAACGAAAGCGAACGGGTCGAGTTCGCGCTCTTCCGTCGATGGCGCCACGTACCGGGCTACGAATTCACGGGCAATGGTGACGTGCGGGGGGTTTTTCTCATCGATCGCCATGATTTATTTGCTAGTCTTGGTTCATCTCGAGATTAGATAAAACGCGTTCCGCGCCATAGTTCGCAAATTAATCGGTTTATGATAATTTCGGGTTGAAAATTAAAAACGACGAGTTCAGATTGAGTCGGGCCGATTCAGACTTTCATGATACAAAAACCTGGGGAAAAGACGTTCATGATTCAATATATATCTCGGGGTTTCGGCACGGCACGAGTCATTCTCGCTTCTCGGGTTTTTTCTCGTTCATTCACCGGCAGCGTGCTCGGCGAACTCACGCCTTTTTCATCAGGAATTTTATTCAGGCTATACACACTTTCGCTTTACCACTGTAATTATCGCTAGTAATAAAGATATATTTTGTTATATTTTTTTTTCCATTTCGAGTTCGCGGCTACATTTTTTTTTGGTTTCCACCTACACTAGATCTCTTCAGAAACAAATTGAATGAAACCAGTGCTATTTTAAAGGTAAAAGAAAATTAAAGATTACGATTCTTTGCATTTTTGCAAAAACGCAGGATCATGGAGGTAAACTACCCCTTACATGAATTGATTTATCGTAGTCTATTCAAACTGTCTATTTGAACTGTCAATTTAAACCACCGTCTATTTAAACTGTGTTTGCTGATTAGAAATGTATTTGTAAGCTTGTAGTTGACATTTTATCACGTTATAAAATTATTGGGCGTGTTTGAAAGGGTAAACCACCTTCCCTATTTTCCTTTTCACTCTGGCATTCAATATTTTTGAATCGATTCTGACATAACTGGTGCCATTATATTTCAAATGCGAATGTTGTGTATGTATACTCTTGTATATTTGAAAAAACCTTCCTAAAGGGGGTGAACTGCCTATGTAGTAAAGGTTAGTACCGATGTTAATATTTGTATGTCGAACAAACTTCCATGTAGATTCATGCGCCTGCGTAGAAGCATATTTTCAATGTTTGCATGATCCCCGAATCCGTTTGTCGTGAAACAATGATAAATATTAACTACAAAAGAATTTATTAGTTCTATATTGAAAGAATGAATTTTTTAATCGCTTTTCTGTTAGGAGTGAAACATTTTAAATGAAAATGTGAAATGTGTGAAATCTGATTAGATTACTAATAAAAAAATATCACGTTCATATTGCATTATTATATTGTATTCTTTTGATTGATATTATATTTATCAACAATTATTGCTCGAAGGTGGTGCAGAAATGGTAGCCATAAAAAACAATTTTTTAAACACAAAGAGTTTTTACACCATGCACATCTCATAACAGACATTTTTATATCGTATTCTTTTGATTGATATTATATTCATTGACAATTATTGATTTATTGCCCATATCGTCTTACTTCCAGCAATTGTTTGATTTTGAAACAGATGGTTGAATGTACGCGATATACTATCACACATTTTCCGGAAAAATGCTCAGTTATACCATCCGTTACACATTTTTATATTGTAATCTTTTGATCGATATTACATTCATTGACAATTATGGCTCGGAGGTGGTGAAGAAATAGTAGTCATCATAAAAAATGTTTTAAGCACAAATATTTTTTACACCATGCACATCTTATAACAGCTATATGATTACTAGATGCGTTTTCAGTCGCATGTAAGTACTTTTAAACATTGATTGGTTCTTACTGATAAATTATTCATTTTGGCACATATTGACTTACTTCCAGCAATTGTTTGGTTTCGAAACAGACGTTCGAACGTAAGCGATATACTATAACACATTTTCCGGAGAAATGCTCAGTTGAGCCATCTGTTACACAGCATCGAATAAAATCTTGTTTCATTGGTATGTAAGGTGTCCATCGTCCTGATTCTGCAATCATAATAATTTTTCTCTTTACCATAAAATTTCACACTTTCGAGGGCTAAAACAAACTAACATTACTGATGAAGAGCGGTCTTCGGAATGTAAGGACCATTTTTCTAAATAACTGTATTAATTAAATCCCTTTTAAAGACACGTGACATGTGACATGCTTAGAAAGTATAAAGCCACCATATCAATCCGTCATATTAATTAAATGTTTTGCCTAGGTGAATGTGAGTTACGTAACATTGCCATATACTCACCGTTTCTGTGCAAATTTGATCCCTTTATAGAACATACTCTCAAAAACTTTGGATAATTATAAAACGCATGCCAATTCATAAATGTTCGCACGCAATTCTGCTTAGGAAATGAAATAGCAGAAAAAATGCTGCATTTTAAGAAAACTCACAAGGAAACGTTCCCAGGTGCCCCTCTCCGATTTTTATGAGCATTGGATATTTTGTAGTCATTGATAAAATAAGAGACACAGAATTTTCAGATGTGCTCTTAAGCCGATTTAAGGGGTGCAATCAGCCCTTACAAACCGTTACAGAACGAATTGTTATGCGATGTTTATGGATCGAAAGCCAAAATATATAGCGGAAAAAATACTGCTTATTTCTTTTTGCGGTTTATCGATATGCCAAAAATGTAAGGTTGACCACATCAGCGCGATGATTTTTTTGCATTAAAATACGTATCTCGATGATAACAATACTTTCGTAACTTTCATGTTGTCATTTCCGTGTCTAAAAAATTCTATTATCTATCCTGTTGATCCTCGAACATCGCATATAAATTCGTTCTGTAGCAGTTTAACCTTACAGAACGTAACTTTTGAAGAAATCTCAAAAGAAACGTTTTAAGGGGTGGTTTACCCCATTGCGAAGAGGGTGCACGGAAAGACTAACATGCAAATTTCATAAATAATCATCAGAAACATTTTTCAATGGAATAGAAATATTTCAGTGCAAAAAAAAACCTTCCTTATGGAGGGTAGTTACCCCTTAATTTTGGTTATTCGGAAAGATCGAAAACTGTTACACTTTTTTTTCTCTTTAATTTGGTTTTTATTTCATCAAAAGCGGTCGATAATGCAATTTCTTACATAAAAAAATGCATAAAAATATAAGTAATAATGGATACGAATTTCATGTACCCTTTACAACAAGGGTACATGAACATTTAGACATGCAAAGTTCATTATTTGAAACAAGAAACCTTTTGCAATTGGTTTCATGTCACTTGGGGCACTGCTTCTGTGTAAAGCAGTGAAATTACCAGCTGAAACCCCGAACTTTAAGGGTTGATTGACTTTGTAAATAGGCTCAAGGGCACGTTTAAAAAATATGTGTCTTTCATTATATCAAGGATTACAACATATTCATCACTCATCCAAATCAGAGAGGGAAACCTCACAATGTTTCCCCTTTATTTTAGTTTATCGAAAATAAGCGAAAACCCGTAAATTTTGTTTGTTGTGCTCTTTGATTTGGTTTTTGTTTCATTGTAATCGGTCGATAATCCAATTTCTGACCTCAGAAAACGTATTAAAATGAACGTTTTCAAGGGCTGGTTCACGCCCTTGCAACAAGGGTGCATGGAAAGTCAGACATGTACATTCCATTATTTAGCATTAGAAACATTTTGCAATCGAATAAAAATATTTCAGTAAAAAAAATCCGTCTGATGGGTAGGTCACCCCTTTATGTTGGTTATCCGAAAAAAAGAAAAAACTCGTAAACTCAATTTCTTTGTGCTATTCAATTTCATTTTTGTTTAATTGAAATCGGTCAATAATCCGATTTGTTACATCAAAAAACGTTTAAAAATAAAGGTTATAATAGGTGGTTCACTCCCTTGAAACAGAGGCGCATGAAAAGTCAGATATGTAATCTTCATTATTTAACATAAGAAACATTTTGCAAATGGTTTAATGTCGATCGGAGCACTGCTTCTATGTGAAAAAGCGAAATTACCCGCTACAACCCTTAACTTTTCGGGCTGATTTTACCCCTGAAATCGTTTCAAGTGCAAGCTCAAAAAAATACATTGGTCTTATTTTATCAAGGACGACAACATATCCAAAGCTCATTAAAATTGGAAAGGGACACCTGGGAATGTTTCCTTGCCAGTATGTATGGGTTTCTTAGTTTGCTGAATACGAATTTGAGGTAAAAACTTTGAAATTTGAAATGACGGATCCAATAGAGCACCTAAGAAACCAAAATTTAGATGATTGTCACAATGCCTAGCACTGAAGGGTTTTTGGGTCGATTAATATGAATCAGAAGAAAAAATATTCGAAACCCAGATTAGCAGTCCTAATATAGCCGTCCAAGCATCACAATTTATCCGATTGGCAAAGCGACTCGGTAAATAACACAGCCCCACAAAAAAAAAAAAAAGGTCGTGATTTGGGGGACTGACTATGGTATTCCTATGTATTTTTCGACGCTGAATCCGAATCTGAGGTCAAAAAAATTCGTTGACCCCCAAACTTAAGGTCAAATCAAGGTCAAATCTAGAGAATCTATTGTTAACGAAGTAAACCAAGATATCTATACGTTTTTGGGGTCGCTGAATCCGAATCCGATGTCCGTTTGACCTCATCACGTTAGGTTCAAGGTCAATTGAAGGTCAAATGTTTTATTTCCACAAAAACTTCATTTTTGATCCTAGATTCGGAAAGAGCGGAAAATTCTACATTCAGAAACGTTTATAGAAATTTTTGTACATGACCTCTAAATGTCATACGAAGGTCAAACAATTTCACAGGCACACAAAAAAAATTGGGATGTTTGAAAGACAAGACCATGTTACCAATACATTTTTGGGGTCGCTGAATCCGAATCCGGGGTCTGTTTGATCCGATCACGTTAGGTTCAAGGTCAGATCAAGGTCGAATCTAGAGAATCGATTGCCAACGAAGTAAACCGAGATATCTATGCATTTTTGGGGTCCCTGAATCCAAATCTGAGGTCCGTTTGAACTGATCAGGCCCGACTCAAGATCGGATCAAGGTCAAATCTTGAGAATCTATTGCTAATGAACTAGGCCATCTCTATTTTGTTAACTCTTCGTTGTTATTGCTATGATCGGACCTGAGATTTGGGGATTGGTTGAACTGGGGCTATTGGTTGAATTGGTTGAATTGGGGCTATTGGTTGAACCTACAATTGTAGGTTCAACCAATAGCCCCAATTCCACTTCCAGTAGTTCAATCTCAGGTCCGATCATAGCAGTAACAACGAAGAGTTAACAAAATAGAGATGGCCTAGTTCAATTACAACACAATTGTAGGTTCAGAACCTACAATTGTAGGTTCAACCAATAGCCCCAATTCCACTTCCAGTAGTTCAATCACAGGTCCGATCATAGCAATAACGACGAAGAGTTAACAAAATAGAGATGGCCTAGTTCATTAGCAATAGATTCTCAAGATTTGACCTTGATCCGACCTTGAGTCGGGCCTGATCAGTTCAACCGGACCTTAGATTTGGATTCAGGGACCCCGAAAATGCATACATATCTCGGTTTACTTCGTGAGAAATCGATTCTCTAGATTCGACCTTGATCTGACCTTAAACCTAACGTGATCGGATCAAACAGACCCCGGATTCGGATTCAGCGACCCCAAAAATGTATTGATACATTGTCTTTTCTTTTAAACATCCCACTTTTTTGTGTGCCTGTGAAATTGTTTGACCTTCGTATGACATTTAGAGGTCATGTACAAAAATTTCTATAAACGTATCTGAATGTAGAATTTTCCGCTCTTTCCGAATCTAGGATCAAAAATGAAGTTTTTGTGGAAATAGAACATTTGACCTTCAATTGACCTTGAACCTAACGTGATGAGGTCAAACGGACATCGGATTCGGATTCAGCGACCCCAAAAACGTATAGATATCTTGGTTTACTTCGTTAACAATAGATTCTCTAGATTTGACCTTGATTTGACCTTAAGTTTGGGGGTCAAGGAATTTTTTTGACCTCAGATTCGGATTCAGCGTCAAAAAATACATAGGAATACCATAGTCAGTCCCCCAAATCACGACCTTTTTTTTTGTGGGGCTGTGTAAGGGTTCCTTGGGACACTGTATATTTATGCGAAGTGATGAATTTAAGATTTCAAAGTAGTAAATCTAGAATGGCAGATAAAAAAGTTCTATGTGGAGCTATTCCTACAATTGACGATTATATCTAAGAATCCGTTCAACGACAGAATGGAGACAATGAGATAAATTTTAGTCCTTTGATCACTATTATAATGATTATTCGTTATTTGCTTAATTCTGTTTGAAGGTCAACGTACACTATGCTTAAACGTACACTATGCTTAAGATCACCACTTCCAAAAATAATGTCCGGTCACGTGAGAGACGCGCGATCGTCGCGACTCCGAGCCACTCTCACATACATATTTTTGTAATCGCTGTGACGCAATTTTCTGGTTTTTGGCGTCACAGGTCGTCCCGACCAGGGTTTTCTACGAGTTCGAACAAGTTATCGTAATTTTAGCAATTAGCGTGTAAGTTCAGTTTCCGGTTTTGAGTTATCGAAAGCTATCGTCCCGTAGTTATCGGATCAACGCGAAACAAGGCACCGATATACCGTGGATAGGGGCCGAAACAATGAGCCACCCGGTATACTCGGTGTCAAAGGAAGTAATTCGTGGGAGTCTAAAGGCTCGAGTGCGACTCTCGACGCTTCGCGGAAAGGCATAGGTAAAGAAGGGCAGTTTGAGTTACGTTTCTGTATGGAAGGCCGTTGGCGTATGGGCCCGCGATTCCCCATCCGCCACGGATTGCCCAATCGCACCGTTATCCCCAGGCAACACAGTTTCGTAACAAATACATTTCAATTATGTTACACTCGGTTCCTTAAATGTAACAAGTATGTCGTATGTAACGTGAATGTGGCAGTCCAGACACTCTAAAATGTCCGCCACATATGAAGCTACAGTTACGTAACAATCGCGTTGAATGGCTGCATGCCAGTTACGTTGCTGATGCATAAATTTTACAGAACAGTGAAGTCACAATGTTACATTGAGGATACGTAGCAATCATGCATCACTCCGTCATCGGAATTACATGGCCTCCATGTCGCTAGGATGTTTCAGGTACCCCGAGTCGAAATTTCAGCCCTCCTTAAAACCTTTTTTAAGCCTCCAATTTTCTCCGAGAGTTGATCAAATTTTGGGAGTATGGAGGGTCAAAAGAGAAAAAAAATATAACAAGAAAAAAAAACTTATATTTCGATGTTTACCAGTTACACAATTTCTGCTTGAGCCGGGATTCGAACCGCCTACCTACAAGTTTCCTACCTAATGTTTGCTTACTAACCCGGGACGCTACCCATTGCGCTATGACTACCATTGAAGTTGGTTTCATCAAATTCTGACACCAGGCTGAAAGGCTGAAGTGACGTGAATACCGGTGATACCGGTGTATCTTGAAAAAATTAATATCCTTATATAAATATTTTTATGGTCCTGTGTTATTAGAATAATTTCGTTCCGTTTTCTCTTTTTGGGGCAGAAATGGTGAAAAAAAAAGAATTATATACTTATATGTGCGCCTTCATAGTGGTATCGTTCCCCGATCAAGAGGTTACGTTAGTGTATTTCGAAATAAATACTGATTAAACAGCTATTAAATAGTGTTTAGAGTATGAATAAAAGAAAATTGTGTTTTTTTCCACGATATAACATTTTTTTTTATCAAAAACGAAAAGTCGTCAAATTAATATTGTGTTTTTTTCCCCGTATCGCTCCCCGATCAAGAGGTTATGTTAGTGTATTTCGAAAGAAATACTGATTGAACAGCTATTAAATAGTGTTTAGAGTATATGAATGAAAGAGAATTGTGTTTTTTCCGACGATATAGCATTTTTTTTATCAAAAACGAAAATTTGTCAAATCAATATTATGTTTTTTTTCACAATTCACCGTTTTGTGTCAAAAAATAAAAATCGTCTCATTAATACGAAATACTGATTAAACAGCTATCAAATAGTGTTGAGAGTATATCAATAGAAGAGAATTGTTTTTTTTTATACGATTCATCCCTACTGAAAAAGTTCATGTGATATATCATGTAGAAAAGTACATGATAAATCACATAATAAATTGTATGAAGTTATGACCGATATCAGTGCACAATTTATTGTGTACTTTATTTTGTGATTTGTTACACGATTTATTGTATATTTCGAATTCACATAATTTATTATGTAATTTATCATATGATTTCTCATATGGTCAGGGTTTATATCGGAGAAAAAAAATGAGGACTCGTACGGGATCGAACCCACGTCCGTCAGATTCTGAAGCAGCCTCGCTACCGCCTGGACTATGCCGCTTGTTTATATAAGTTAACAGTTTGACGAACATGAAGTCCACATATGACCGGAATTTATTTCATTTTCTCTCACGGAGCTTAGCTTTATTTTAATCCAACTATGATTTGTATGTAATAAATAGCGTGGCCGAGGTGGTAGCGAGACTGCTTCAGGATCTGACGGACGATCCTTCAGGATCTTTCAGGATCCTTCAGGATCTTTCAGGATCGTCCGTCGGATCCTGAAGCAGTCTCGCTACCACCTCGGCCACGCTATTTATTACATACAAATCATAGTTGGATTAAAATAAAGCTAAACTCGGTGAGAGAAAATGAAATAAATTCCGGTCATCTGTGGACTTTATGTTCGTCAAACTGTTAACTTATATAAACAAGCGGCATAGTCCAGGCGGTAGCGAGGCTGCTTCAGAATCTGACGGACGTGGGTTCGATCCCGCACGTAGTCCTCATTTTTTTTCTCCGGTATAAACCCTGACCATATGAGAAATCATATGATAAATTACATAATAAATGATGTGAATTCGAACTATACAATAAATCATGTAACAAATCACAAAATAAAGTACACAATAAATTGTACACTGATATCGGTCATAACTTCATACAATTTATTATGTGATTTATCATGTACTTTTCTACATGATATATCACATGAACTTTTTCAGTAGGGATCATTTTTTCGTTAAAACAAAATAAAATGTGAAATTCTGTAGTATTGTTTTTTCCACGATTCGATTTTTTAAATCAAAATATCTATTTACGACTTTTTTTTCAACACCTTGTGATTTGAATTTTGACATACCAACTTTTGGCACATGTTTTAGATTATTCATTTTTTAGCATTTTTTCGATCCCGATCGGACTGATAATTTTCACATTTGAAACTTGGCAGGGTAAATTTTACCCGTGTGTGACCAATAAGTTATTCTACAGAGATGTGACCACAGAGGGTTAAAAGTGACAGCATGTAAACATAACCTCGAACATAATCCTGCTGCCCGCAAGTTCCTATAAGTGAAGCATACAGCATTATGCTCACGTGTCGTGTGTTTTATTTATGATTTCAATACCAATTTCAAATTATATACGTATATTAGGTAAGTTGATATCTTTTTTATTCAAGCCCAGAGTCGTCAGCTTAACTATTATGACTCGGTCAAAGGAGTGAATTTGTATAAAAATAACGAAAAATTTAAGAAACCGAAAATCTCGACAAGCATAAGTTTTATTGTAAGTGATAATTTCGATAATTATGCTTCCGTGCTGTCATATTTTTGAGGAAGGCTCAAGAATAGTTACGCTGCAACATGGATACGATGGATTACGGTTACAGCATGCATACGTTATGTTAGTTACACGTCACACTTCAATCCGCAAATATTATGTAAAGTATATATCACACTGCTCCATACACGTTATGTTACACTGCTCCATACACGTTATGTTGCACTGCTCCATACACGTTATGTTGCACTGCTCCATACACGTTATATTACACTGCTCCATACACGTTATGTATATGTTACACTGCTCCATACACGTTACGTATATGATACACTGCTCCATACACGTTACATATATGTTACACTGCTCCATACACGTTACGTATATGTTACACTGCTCCATACACGTTACGTTAAGTATATGTTGCACTGCTCCATACACGTTACGTACAAATGGTTCCGTATCGCTTACATCATTTCTATGGACAGCATTATCACAGTGACACCATAACATATACTTTACGTAACAAGCTTACATGGCTGTGACAAGTTATCGTTATATGGAGGTTACGTTTCAGAGACGTTAGTTCCATCTTTATTACGTAACGATTACGTTCACAGATGAACGTATTAGGATCATCACAGTATAGACGTCACATTTATGTCAAAAGATTAAATTGTTACCTGGGTCGTAGTATTAGTTATAGTTGGCCCCCGATTTACCATACCAGAAGAGGACCCCGCGAAGGACGATCATCGCGAGCAACAGGATCCACCCGCCACAACATCTCGGCGTGTCTACGTTATTCGTTTAACGAATATTCGTTTATCGAGTTTAGCGTTATCGTTCAATTGAGTTTCGCGTTATCGTTTGAATTTGCCGGTCAGTCACGTTTCGAGCTAAGGCGCTCGAGTCGTTGTGACGTCAGGAGACGAAGGGGATCGCGAGTTCTCGTTACTCGCCTCGTGCGCGTACTCGCCCCCCTCCATCCTCGTTATCGTCTCGATCAATTTACCTGTTCGATTCGTTCTCTTTCGGCTTAGCTTTCGACCCGAGCGGTTCACCGCTCGCAGCCCGTTCTGCGCTGCTCTCGACCCGAGCGGTTCGCTGCTCGGGAAGCTCCCGTCATGTTACCGCTTTTGCTCTCGTATCGCTACGCTATCGTTCCTCTCGAGCTATCTTTTTAACGTTCTCGCCTTCTCCGATATCGTCAGTTACCGAATTTGCTCTCGTTTCGTCCCGTTATGCTACCGTTTCCTCGAACTACCTTTTTGTGATCTCGATTGCGAGGAATTTCTGTTCTCGAGTTACCGAAATTATTTTGTCGTTGTCGTCACGATATCGTGCTTTCGAGCTCTCTGGCCACGTTCCCGTCTCCGAATTTATCGTCGTTATCGAAGTAATTTAAGTGTCGAATTTATCGTCGTTACCGCCGTTATTTTGCGTTACTGCATTTACCGTCGTTATCGAATTTACTTAAGTATCGAGGTTATCGCCGTTATCGAATTAAGTTAAGCATCGAGTTGAGTGTCGTTCTCGAATTTAGTTAAGTATCGACGTTACCGTCATTACCGAATTTTTCTATTCGCTATCGCATTCGGTATCGTGACTTGCGGTTCGTTCTCCTATCAGTTATCGAAATTATGAGCTATCGTGAGAGGTATTAATAAACTTGCCTAAACCAAGGCCCCATACGTTATTTTTCGAGTTGAGTTCATTTATTTCAGATTACGTTTTTGAAGGCACTCGAGAGTTAGCCAGCCGTCCACGCCCCCTCTCCACAACCTACACACTGAGCGAATCGGGTGTACTGTCACCGATCTCGCCATCCAACACGCCGGTTTCCCTTTTTCGTGTTTCGTTTACGTCCCTATCAAGTTCCGGTTAAGTTTCGCGGGTTTGGTAATTCCCGCCGTTCAATGAAAAAGATTACCTGGCGCTCAACGGCTCTCCCGGCGTCGAGGATGGTGAGATGGGCCGAAGGTGACGCAAATCGCGAGATTCCCGTCACATCGCACTTGTCGATACAAAAAAAAAGTAAATAAAAAATCGTCAAATAGAATTAACCAAAATCCGCACGTGGATGGCTCCCGATCGAAATGCTATCAGAGGGCAAGACATAGAGCAAAATTGTATAGGACCAAACTTGCAGGGGATATATTTTTTTTTGTGTAGAAAAAAAATGAAAAATGGAAGTGAAAGTATTTGGCTCGGGCTCGTTTTGAACCTCTGTTCGT
Source organism: Rhorus exstirpatorius (assembly GCA_963564615.1). Classification (NCBI taxonomy): domain Eukaryota; kingdom Metazoa; phylum Arthropoda; class Insecta; order Hymenoptera; family Ichneumonidae; genus Rhorus; species Rhorus exstirpatorius. The sequence goes on along the minus strand of OY751314.1, from coordinate 11,845,235 downwards.
TCAGAATGAATGTTTTTTAGTGATCCAGGTATCAATTATTGATGCAGTATACTGCATTATTGCACAGTGAACCAAGCTTCACTGAAAATTTTTCTGAAATGCTTCTTTATACATTGACGAAAATTACTGTCATAGTTCTAAAAATAGTTGAAAAATAATTTTCCAGTCCGTCAATCAGTATTGACCATCATTACGAAATAATTCCAAATACAAAAATTACTTAACAAATATTAACGTGAATGATTTTTCTTGCTCCCCTAGCCGAAAGTACGCACTTCCCGGCCGCATTTCAGACCGAGAATAGCAATTTCCGTGGCCGGCTAATAACAGCGCGCTCTGACGGAATTTTTGCGGCCGGTGATATATATGTATATATATATACTAGCACGCATTATGCTTGCTTTCGGGCTCTCTCGGGCTTCTTCGCCTCAGTGTTTTGTTTAGCTGGCATTACGTTTTTGACGTTTAGCAGTTTTCACGTTTTTGAAGGAATTCCTTCATTTTGTATTATTTTTTTTTGATTTTATATTAATTGATTTTATATTATTATTAATATTTTTCTACTATTGTGTGATATTTTCACATTTTTTTACTTTTTTTTTTTATATTTTGAATGCCCGCCCCGACCAGCAAAACCTCGGCTTCGCCTCGGTCTTGCAAAAGTCGGGCGGGCGATCCTCCCCCCCCCCCCCCTTCCTCTAATCAGTCGATATACAAATATGGCTGAACACAAGTCAGCTGTCAGCTGTCAGCTGTCATGCTCGTGCGGTGTATGTTATACATTACAATTAATTATTGAACGTACTTTCGGCTAGGGGATCAAGAAAAATAGTATACGACCCACGGCCCGAATGCTGGATGCCCTGGCGTGTGTGATATAAAGGCCGAGGCGAAGCCGAGGTCTTTATATCACACACGCCAGGAAATCCAACTTTCGGGCCTTGGGTCGTAATATACTATTTATCTAACATTGATATTCAGCCAGTTCTATCACAAATTTTCCAACAACTTTAGGGCCATAAAATCTAATATGGTTTGAAATGATTTAGTAACATTCTTTATCGAACTAGCACAGGATTAAAAAAAAATTACTCGCAAGCATGCCGGGAAAAATCTGTTTTTACGGCACAGGCATTGAAAAGCGACTTTTCTATTATTCTATTCTACTATTATCTACCCGCGCGGTACGTGATAATATGGTTTGCTCTCTTCTGTTACGAATAGATTCGTGACAGAATTCGGAATTCGTAAACTTGAGATGGCGGATCCAATATGGCGGACCAACATTGCAAAAAGTCCTTTGGTGGAAGTAAAAGTCGGTACTCAGGGGTTTTCAGGGTCACTGATAACGAATCTGCACTTTGAATTTGGGAATTCAAGATGGCGGATCTGATATGGTGGACCGAAAATACAAAAAGTCGTCCAATGTCAGTGAAAGTTGGTACTCGGGGTCTCTTGGGGTACCTGATAACGAATCAGTACTCAAAATTTGGAAATTGAAATAGTGGACGCAGAATGCAAAAAGTGATTCGATAAAAGTAAAAGTTAGTACTCGGAGGTTGATGTAGTCCCTGACTATGAATTCACGGTCAGACTTTGGAAATGCAAGATTGTGGATCTAACATGGTGACTTGCATGCGAAAAACAATGCTCATCTAGCGTTAGATCGGTACATAGATATTTCTGGAGCCATGATTGTAAATTGCACGTGACTCGACCGATGCAGACCTGGGAAACCGTTTATTCAAGGTCAATTTTTCATACTAGAGTACGATATACAAACATATTGCATATACGACTTAGAAAATGGAAACCTCAATTTTCTCTAAAAAGTACCGCTCTCAGTCAAAGCCAGAGACACGAATGAGGACATGGCGGTTAATGTCTCCGTTTCTAATTTTTTTTTTGTAATTTTTTAGTTTTTGTAATGTTTTATTGTTGTAATTTTTTATTTTTGTAATTTATTGTATTTTTTAATTTTTTTTTTGTAATTTCTCACTTTTTTCGTCTTTTGTTATTTTTTAAATTTTTTCTTCGTTTTTTTATTTTAAAGATTTTTTTTCGTTTTTTGTAATTTTTTCATTTGTTTCTTCGTTTCTTTAAATTTTTCCAAATTTTGAGTGCATATTCGTTATTAGCAACCCCGAAAACCCTTGATTACCAACTTTTTTTTCGTCAAACGACCTTTTGCTTCTTTTGTCCACCATATTAGATCCGCCATCTTGAATTTGGAAATTTTGAGTGCATATTCGTTATTAGCAACCCCGAAAACCCTTGATTACCAACTTTTTTTTCGTCAAACGACCTTTTGCTTCTTTTGTCCACCATATTAGATCCGCCATCTTGAACTTGGAAATTTTGAGTGCATAATTGTTATTAGCGACCCCGAAAACCCCCGAGTACCAACTTTTACTTTCGTCAAACGACTTTCTGTATTTTTGGTCCGCCATATTGGATCCGCCATCTTGAATTTGCTAACTCCGAGTGCGGATTCGTTATGAGCGACCCCGAAAACCCTCGAGTGCAAAATTACAAGTCAATTGCACGTAAAGAAAAATGTGTGCTTGAAAGGGTTAAGTAGTTCGCCGAAAAAACGACCTAAGTCATTTTGTATTAAGTATACATTTTAGTGTTGTTAAAATATATTTAATAAAGATTGTATGGTCTTGAATCTTTAGTCAGAAGTGTGTCTTCGAAATAAATTCAAAAAATTATAAATTTTTACTCCTAACAATTTGCAATACAATGCTGAATCGTTAAATCGCTTTTTCGCAAAACGACCAAATTTGACATCCTGTGACGTTGCGTCATGGGTCCCCTCGACCCCCCAAGTCCATCCCCAACCCACGAACTCCGCGGCGTAGAAAAGTCGGAATAAAACAGTTAGTTCATGAAAAATAATCGTTTCAGCCATAGTTCTTCGATTCAACATACGCGTAAGCAACTACAAAGACTTCCCTTTCCCCTTTCTACGCTGCATCCCTCAATGCCCCTCCCCCATTTGTTCCATCATCAATCCACTTTCGTACCTCAGGCCCTGAAGAATAATCAACGACCGGGGAATCTCAGGGATGACTACAGGCGGATGCAACTCGACATCTAGTTATCGACATGAAGGGAACATTCCGCCATGGCTAGCCCACAGTCCTGGCCAGAAAATGTGCCCGCCGTCGAGCAGACGATTCCATAGAGACGACAGTCATAAATTAGGCGGGCACAGGGCGTATCACGAACCACAAGAAGGCCAGTGAACCCGACGATAACAGCGAGAAACCGTCAATCATTCAAGCGTCACATCGATTAAGATTCCCCCATTCGAGGAAAAAGTACGATCCTCGTTACCCGCAAATTCCTCCAGCATTCGATCCGTAATCTATCCCGTGCTATTCCCTCGCGAACCCTGTCCCTCAATACTCTACCCATCATACCTCTCTGCCTTCCCCAGCGCCCAAAACTAGAAAGCTCATTGATAACGGCGAAAGGATCCTCACTCAGAGACTAGCCTGCGTGCAAGAACGCCCCCCCCCCGCCCCCTACGAGATTTTTGAATTATATAGAATCGAGAAAATTATGGATAGAATCGTCGAGTCATAGAGAAACGTTGAAAGAACATAGTGATAAAGAATTAGTGAATAAGGAAGAACAAGAACTTAATCGAGAAGATCGGCCGAGAAAAGGGACAGAGCGAAAAAAACGAGTAAGAACCTGTACATTCTCCCTTGGCGAGTGAATAAAGCCATTATTGCTCTTGGTAAAGATAGAACAATTTCCTCTCTCTCGGAATCAGACGTAAGATATTTGTTAGCCATTAAAATTATTATGTCCCGAGCTCTTGAATTTTGGAGACGTAGCATATTTCCCCATTATTATAGAGCCTAGAATATTTTCCATTTGTCGCGTCGCCGTTACTTTCATTGGGAGGTATAAAGCAAGAGTCCTTAGAGTCGGATAATCCCCCTCCCCCTGAGATTTGTTCCCTTTTTTTGCGTTCCCTTATCATTTATTTCCCCTCATTTTAATTTCCCATTTTTTTTGTGTAATTCGAGATTCTTATGTCGTAATTATGTCGTTATTAAGAGAGGTAGTTATGTCGTAATTATGTCGTTATTAAGAGCGGTAGTTATGTCGTGAAAATGTCGTGAAAATGTCGTGAAAATGTGTGTGTGTGTGCATGCGTGCGTGCGTGCGTGTGTGTGTGTGTGTGTGTGCGTGCATGCGTGCGTGCGTGCGCGCATGCACGTGTGTGTGTGGCGGGTGGGGGGGGGGTCCGGGGGGGTCCAGGGGCGGAGCCCGGGTGGGGTCCACTGGCGAAGCCCCGGCGGGGTGGATCGGGGGGGCCGAGCCCTCCCGACTGTCACAAACATAGATTTTTATGTTTTAAATTATTTATTTATTTCAAATTGCGCTAAGTGGTATTGCGTTGGATTCGTGTGTATGTAGAATCTTTCGGTGTTGAATTTGTGTGTGTTGACTTTGCGTGTGTTGAATTTGTGTGTGTTGAATTTGTGTGTGTTGAATTTTTGTGTTGAATTTGTTCTGTGTTATTTATACATGTAATCGAAAATACAACAGTGTCGATTTTAAGAGAATCTTCAGGTACCAACCACACTATTAACTGTACACCCCGATATTTCGAAAACACATGTATGATTAAATAAAAACACACATATATATTAACGAGTTGTTTATTATTTTAAAAACTCCTGCGATCATTCAACCCATTCTTCAGCGATTTCACACATGCATCGGCAGAGTTGTATTTTAAATTATAAGAATTATGTGGGCATCCAGGTATTATTTTCCGCAGCGCCGGACAGTCCAAATCGATGATATCTTGAATTTTTGTTTTAGCTGCTTCGTAGGTGGTAGCACCAAAATTTCATCGCATTCCATGAAAATTTTGTTTCAGTCGCATGTACTTCGCCGGTAGAGAGTTACATGCTAGAAAGTTATATCATGGTGGTTTGAAAAAGTGTCAACGTTCGCTGCTGCTCACTTCTACGCTATTTCTGTTAGCGCAAATTTGTTTACACCTTTGACATCAACTTTTCTTGGTATACAACGCCTGTGGCGCTACGGTACAGTTCCTTGTCTCTAGCCCCCCCCCCCTTCCTCCGCTCGTGTTAATAATCTGAGTCACCAACCTTTCAACCGGGGGCCCAATTCTCGAGTTCGTTCGAAGTGTTTCGAACGTTCGTCAACTTCGAGCGACAGTTTCGATCGAAGCGACAAATAGGGATTCTCGAGTTCGTTCGAAGCTGTCTTCGAACTAGAGTTCACTAGAAAGCAGTAAGCGACGTTGCCGTACTTTCTACTGGAAGTTTTGACCAATCCTCGTTCAATTAAAGTGGAAAGATGAAAAAGCGGTTACTTTCGTATTTTTGAAATACTTACATTTCATATGATCTTTGGTAACATATATGTCGGAGTATGGAAATCCGTATTCAAGTGTTTTTGATAAAAAGAAAACGACAAGCCCTGACGCTTGGATGAAATCCAAACGAAACACGAATGGTCAACTTCTTCTTAAAAATCGAGAGGGATCGTTTTGCCTTTGACACGTTGTCAAGGGGTTGTTGTTGGAAAAAGAAGAAGAAAAAGGAGTATTAAAAAAAGGACTACTTGGAGTGTGATCGCTAGGGGATCATCTCGTTTTTCTTGTCTATCTATTTTTTACAACAATCGTAATTGTTCTGAAGTGAAATTAATGTGAAACGTTCATTAAATGAATAATAATCATTCTCGGGGTTCATCACCCTCCTTTCATGGTTTCACTTTGACATATATGTAATAATGAGTTTACTCTCATTATTTACGTGTAATATGAAGTCCCTCTATCAGAACATTTCCAAAATTGATTACTTTATCAGCTGTTTTTATATTCCTCATGTACATCCTTATCAAATTCTGAATACAACATGTTTTGAAGGCGGAAAAAAATACATTCGGCAATTTTTTGGAAAATGTACTAAAAATTTCTGGAATTTAACACACTATTGCACAGTGGTAGATTTCGGGGCCCAGGGTAGGCACAATTCGAAATTTCGAAGTTGACGGTTAAAGTAGGTTTTGAAATATGTTGAAGAGGGGGGGTTACTGAATAGGATCCTAGAAGGGCAGACTGCTGACGCATGTATTTGGCCTACAATAGTATTGCAAAGTACGCCGTCGCGGCAGTAGGCATTGCTACCTGGCACCGCTCGGAAATAAACGGCTTGTTGAAAGTTCTGGTGAAGTTTTATTACAGTTCTGATTCTTGTGTGCAATATGAAGGGTGTTCCTGGAGGTATGTAGAATATATTCATGCATAATAAACCTATTTTTTCGATAAGTGCATGTTTCAAACGTGAAGACGAAAAACCCCCTGCAATTTGCATCAATTTTTGAACATTTTTATCGAAAAAGTTGTGATCCCAAGAGATCCTGCGCCGTTTGCAGTTTGAATACATGCAGAATAGTGTCTAGTTTCGAAATTTTCAATAACATATTCCAGATCCGTCCTTATTCGGTTTCACGGCCATTTTGATAGTCGTCGTGCGCGGCCCGGTGCACCCGGTTTTACACAGTAAGGGGGCTTAGCTCGACAATAGCAAGCGTTTTTGGGGTATACGTGCGCGTTCGATATACCGGGTGTTCTTGTATTGAATAGCACTCATAAATCTACACAGTGTTTTTATTTTCTACAAAATGTAGTATGGCTACAAAAAAAATTATTAAACAATTCTTGCAAAAGCCATTCGTTTTATTTTTATTGTATTTTCTGACTGATGAATGAATGTTTTCTACAGGGTCCGGAGAAGTAAGGTGTACCAAGAAGCAGATTTTTGATATTATAAAAGAAAATATGCAGGTCGACTTGAACACCCAGATTCGCCTTCTGGAAGAACACTTCGCCAAACTGAAGGAGCAAGATTTCGAAATAGACGAAGCAAAGAAAGTTTAACTGAAGAAGGTGTTGTGTAACATTAAATCAAGGTGGAAAGCGTCATGTTACGCACTAAATCAATTCTACAAGAAAAATGAAAAATGGCTGGAAACTTCTGTCACTTTGAAGGTAAAGACTCGAAGAAGTTATAATATGAATCATATAATATTTAATAGAACTAGAGTCCACCACGCGCGCTTATGCGCGCGAGCGGTTTTCTGGTAGCGCTGCAGCGCCCTCGTCTAATGGCACATGCGGCAGTGTTACGAAGCCATGTTATTCGGAAACAAAATTAAGATTATTGTATAATAACTGTTCTTTAATCATATTTATTGATTAATGCCGTCCGTATTTTACATGACTTTGTGAATAAAATTAAAAAATTTTCTTAGTACAGTATCAACATTATAATAATATAATACATACAGCAGTGATGTTTAAAATGATCGAAAATTAATGTGAAAATTTTTTGGTGACCTAGTTTTAGCAATACAATTCCTTGTACACATAATTTTTTACGACATTCCTGTCGCGGTATGCTCCAATATACACTTTAAGAGCTTCCCAGGAACGTACACGTGAGAAGGCCACATATAATTGACCGTGATTAAAGACATCTCTTCGAAGATCAACGCTAATTTTATGGAAAGTTTGTCCTTGTGACTTATTGATAGTCATAGCAAAAGCCACCTTTACAGGAAATTGACGACGCTTGAAAGTAAATGGATAATCATTTTCACAATAAAGGGTAATGCGATGTAAGAAAACGATATCTCCACTTTTATCACCCGACAGAATTTCACAACGCAACACTGTGTTACCCAATTCCAAAATCAGTAATCTCGTACCGTTGCACAAGCCTTCGTTGATGCTTAAGTTTCTAATGAGCATTATAATACCGTACTTTCTCAGACGAAGCTCGTGGGGCGGCAAACTTGGTGGTGATAACGTATTTAAATATTCGGGCAAGATTGTCTCGTTGATCAGGTCATTATCACCACAATTCTCGGTACTGTCAACACTCGTGTAGAGTTTTTCAGTAGTTTCATCAAATAAGTCCATAACCCTCGAATTGATTTGTTCAACATCAACATTTCGAGCAGAGAGAATGGCACATTTCGCTACATCTTTGAATCGTTTCACTCTTACGAATTGTGCGTAGGTATCTTCTACTATATCCCGATCTGCAGCTGCCACACAACGGTCTGGAACTTCAAGATTATCATCTGTATCGTTAAGAAGTCCATCTCCAACGTCAAGTACAAATTTAGCAAATTCCACTTCGTTGGGGAAAATTCTCATGTTTTCCGTTAACGCATATTTGGAAAAGTGTCGCCATAGTGCACTGTACTTAATTGATAGACTTACTGTTTCGCTTCGCGTGCCTCGTATTTTGACCGGAAGAAGTTGTCTAAAGTCTCCTCCAAGAACAATAATTTTCTCGCCAAAAGGTAGGTTATTGTTCATAATATCTTGTAAAGTTCGATCAACGACTTCTAGAGCATAGCGCGGCGCCATTGGTGCCTCGTCCCAAATAAAAAGATCAACGGTTTTCAAATACTTACCCTGTTGAGATTGCACCTTGATGCTCGATGTAGAATCCTCGTACAGCGGTACTGGGAGTCCGAAGGTTTTGTGTACTGTTTTACCCTCAGGAAGCAATATCGCTGCGATTCCGGTAAAGGCCATAGCACTGACGGACTTTTCTCTACCTCTGATAAGATTTGAGAGAGTTGTGTAAGTGAAAGTCTTACCAGATCCTCCAGGACCATCGATGTAGAAGCAAGTTTTCTCAACATTGTCGTTATCAATCGCACTCAGGACAGCATCAACAAACACCTTTTGGGTATCACTTAGCTGTCCATATTGTCGCATGCCAATTTCGGTAAAATGAGCTGGTAACGTTTCAGGCTCGTCGTATTCGTCTGAAATTTCTACCTGTTCCATTCCCGGGAATTGAGATCAATTCAAACCTTCATTGATAAGCATACGAGCGATTAGAAAATATGATTTTCTTTGGGCTTGCTGCATGCTTATGCGTCTTGCGTAATCCTCGGAAAACTTGACCTTGAATTGCCCCCAGAGTTCTTCTGGATGAATTGGTTGGCAATAGATCAGAATTCTGACAAACAGTCTGCGAAGGAGACCAGGCATCTTCTAAACGGCCGCTTCTTCAATCGCTTTTCGCCACTCATCGTCATTTTCAATCAGCCCTAGTACCAGGCATGTCGCTGTAAACGTCTCGCAGACTTGACCATCAACGGTCCTCAAATCTTCAAAGCTTTTGGCTCCTTTTACCTTCAACAAAAGCAATCGAAGATGAAACAATTCAATTTGAGCAGGACTTACCGAGTACATTCGTCCAAATGCGTCATGTCTACGTTGTCGTTTTTCCCATCTCGATACGGTTACTCCGTCAACGTTAGATTTTTTGAACACATAATGGGACGGGATATCCGGATACACGAACAATCTTGCAGATTCATTGCGAACGTTCAATGCAAAGTAATCGTTTAGCATACTTATCCGACTCATGGCATTTCTTATTGCGCCGTCATTCATGTCTGCCGGAATCGCGACGCTGTGCTCATTGGGTAGATGTATGGGGAGCCGTATTACAGGGTGGCTTTTCTCTTGCATCTTTTTGTCGCAGATACGCCAAACTGCCTCATTCGGTCCAATGTAGCGGGCTTCCACGTGATCGGTTACTTCGTCGTGATTAATGACGCGTTCTTCGTCATCGCCATTTTCTCTATTTGTCACCTGAATAGCCGCTGCATCGTGCCCTTTAAAGATGTACTTATATAGATACTTTGGAGCCGTAACGCTTGTTACAATTTCCACGTTAATATGACAATTGAAAATAAGTGACAACGTTGGGCAATACGGTACGACCCATCGATTGTCTATGACGTGTCCTCCATGACGTTCGTACAAAACTCCATTGTCTTTTCTACGATAATGCGGATATGCGTCTGCATCCATCGTAGTTTCATTTTGGAATGGCTTTGGAAAATGCTTGGAGCATTTTCCGTTCAATTTGCACCATGCTCCACAAGGTCCGTGGACCATATTACCCATAATAATTCCATGTAAATCGGGATTCAATTCCGGATCGGGAATCTCAGCAGAGATGCACTTGTCAACCATTTCTGGCGTAGACAATTTGTGCTTCAATGTCACCAACAGGTGAATGTGCATCAAACCACGCTTCTGCGACTCAATCGTGTACACGAATGCTCGTGTTTCACCAAAGAAGTTTTGACGAACGATCAAATCAAGTAAATGCTTCTTTTTCATGTCAAAGACACGTGCAGTAAGATCCGGTCTGTCGGACGGTTGCTGACCATAAAGAAGATTTTCTCTTATCTCTCGCCAGTTTGGATTACAGGTCATCGTAATGAAAAGATCTGGCTTTCCGAATTTTCGTACGATTCCCATAGCATCCTGGTAGTGCTGCATCATATTTCGCGGTGAGCCACTAAAGGTCGAGGGCAAGATGACGATTCTTCCAACACGGGCATTTGCGTTCTGCGCTGCAGTATTCATATAGTCTACCAATCCGGAGTAGGTTTCAGCACGAATCTCCCGTTGATTCTCTTTTATGAACTCTATGCGATCTTTCTCGATTTTCACATAGTTATCCACTACCCATTGTTGAAAGAGACGACGTCCTAACAGAATGGCATTCCCGTGACCGTTTTCGCGAATAGCCATTCGATATCGGGTATAAGCCTCTCTGGATACTCGTTTTTGATTATTGCCTATTTGTCGTAGATCCCGATGCCAGCCTTGAGTACCAAAGGGGTAAAACAGTGGATATACCCAAGGCTCAACATTGGGATCCATAGTACTTACCGATTGCAGTCTTCTTGTGTTTTTGTTGCGAATAGTGACGTATGATTCCGGTATTTCTCCATCGGCGGTCGTCGAAAATACAGCGGCGACTTCGTTGCTTCGTTGGAAGTTGAATCGGCGACGATCCATTCCTGGTTTCAACGTGAAAAGCAACTGTAACTCACTCGGTGGTTGTACATTATCAAACTGATTGTCTTGCTGAGCTTGTAACTCTTCACCCATCATTTGATACGATTTTGCGAAAACGTTATTCTCACGCATAATGCGATCAAGTGCTCCCAGTATACCTCGATCGAGGTCAGTATTTCGTCGTTGCAAAGAATCGATTGCTTCGTTCAAATCAACTATAAACAGCTGGCCGTAGGATGGGAGTTCGTTAGGCGCTGGATATAATGCTGTATTTACCTGATAGTAAATTTGACCCTGTATCTTAAAGCAATACGGCCCGGGACGTCTGCCTTCATAATTCATGAAATTAGCGTTAAAGGATGCAAACGAAAACGAACCGTTGTAGTTTCGTATACGCTCGAAAAATAAGTTGGATTTCTCGTGTGTTCCATTGAATAGAGAATTTAATTCACCTGGAATTGCTGGTAGTGGTTCAAGGTGAACTTTTCCATGACTGCAGCAATCGTGAAATGAATGCCTCATGTTGGAATCTTTTTCAGACAGGAAGTGTGCAGCACTGCAGTGTATGCAGAGTTCAGTTAAGCTACCTCCGTAGTGCTCCTCAACATTAGTAATCTGTCCTGCAGGGAATCTGTGTCTTACTATCTGGCTTCTTTGCCGTGCACGGAATAATTGTTGTTGACGCGCGTAAACTAATCTGCGATTAATCTCTTCATGATCATGATCATGAGGTAATTCCTCGTTTGGTTGAAATTCAATGATGTGGCCACGTGGTGCTACCACTGCTTCTTCCAATTGGAAGACGTGTTGACATGGTACTGCTACTTCGGGATCAAATTCCATTACAGTTGGCATTATTGAAACTCGCATGGCTGGATCATCCAAAATATTTTGTGCAGTAGAATTGATATTGTTACGACGTATGCGCTGATTTTCAACATTTCTCTCCAGTCTAATACGTTTGAATTCTGCTTCTTCTTCCGGTGTTCGAACCACTTTACGCCTACCCATGATTGAGTTCCGTGATAAATATTCTTTCACATCATTGAAGGTTCATTTATTTACGATAATATAGACACTTTTTTGTCGTTGTTAATGATTTTTTGCGTATGTTTGTTAACATTGAAAATGTACCGTTATTATAACAAAAGTACTTGAGGTAGTATCACATGCAAAATACCCAAAGAATATGTTATTAGATTGATTTAATGAAATATAAGGAAAATAGTCAACAGAAGTTAACACACGGGAATTATTACAAGAGTGATAGTTATCAGGAGCACATATAAGGTATTCAAATACAACCCAATTGCCAATTGAAAGTTGAAGATACTATTCAATCCCTTTTAATTCTGAAAGCCCTCGGTAATCGAAATTATTGCTAATTTTCAAACACAACTGTGTACAATCTGTGGCGAAGTACGTAGTAATTGCTATCATCTAAATTCTTTCCATCGTCATCATTATCATCATCATAAATATTTTCATAATTATTTTCATAATTATTTTAATCATTATATCAATTCAGTCATGGCATCACAATCGTTTTGAAAGCTTTATATCATATCTCGAATTAAATCATCATCATCATCATCAACATTGCCACCCTCATGATAAGGTGATTTTGAACGACCTGAAATAAAGAAAATTACATATCTTAACATCAGATTGTGTAAGTAAAAATAATATTATTCTAGATCCAAATGGAAACCCTGAGTGCATTTCTTAAGGATTTTTCCTGCAGATTGAAATAAATGGTGGAAGTTTTTGTATGTTCATGATGAGGAAATGTATATAAAATATTTTTTAAAGTTTCAAGATTATTTAGTAAACATCGCATAAATGTCAAAAAAAGAATTTGTCTGCAAAAATGATAACGAAGCAATATGCAAGATTCAATTTACGCCATTCTTCTCCTTTCTTTAAATTTATTAACTGAAGTTGGCTCGAATTTAAAAAAAAATCCGAATTAATGAGGAAACAATGTGCAAGTTTCTAATTCGCACAATTGATCAAATAATTCGCACAAAATCGATTGAAGGGTTAGTATTTTATGAAATTTTAAATTTTTCGAAAAAGGTGTGTTTTCGCTTTGACTTCCGCAAATTTGAAAATATGCTAAATTTGTTCTCATCAATATTATAGTATTATTGAAGGATGATTTTAATTTGGCGTGAATCGATGGCGGAGTCCAGATTTTATGAAATTATCCGACTTTCTAGATAAATAAAATACGTGGATATGTTATACATAATTGAAAAAGTTGCAAATTGAAACTTACACATTGCTTCCTCGTAATTATTAAAATTTTACAAAGCTTCTTTTTTTATATTCCGTGATAGAAAACTACAGTTATAATTCTCAGATCTCGAATTCAGAGGTAATTGCGAATCAAATCAACGCTGTAATTGTATGATAAATGGTGGGAATGTGCATCCCAAGACGTTCATACAAGCACGCATTGGTAGACACATGCACCCTAATGCATACATTATTAATCTTTCTAGTACCGTTTTTCGTTATTCTGCTAGTTTTCTTTTTTCCTCAATGAATAAAGTTCTATACTTCGTTGAGGCTTAGAGATGACTGACTGGGCACCGAAAAAAATTTCCGTAACGTAGCACTGGGTTCTACTATGCGTAAATACTTTACAGGAACACGGTATCCCAATCCTATAATAATTCAATGCAAAAGTTCGTTCAAATTGCACAATATTTACTTCTTCGTTGTTTAAAGATATTTAATTACAGAATATATTATTGATGATGATGATGAACTTTCAAGGTTTTGCTGAATGGAGGATTTATATTACATCAAAAACTGAAGTTTGCGATGGTGGGTGACTGAAAATTAAAAAAATTCAGGCCACCCTAATGCATGTATATTATGACAGAGTGAAAAAAGTCGATTCTGGCGGATCATATGGTAATAGCGTGGAAAAGTTGCGTCTTGGCATCACTAAAAAGTGTGCCAAGGAAAAAATTTACAATTGATATCTTCTGTTCCAGCAAACGCCTTAAAGTTTTGATTTTTTAAACATGGGGTTCAAATGGAGGAAAAACAAAAAAAACCCATTGGTATAAAAAAATTCATAAAAACTCACCAGATGGTTCTATTACAGCCCCATTGCGCTTTCTCAAAGCGAAAAAAATGTTGCTTTCATTTGACGTATTAAAATTTGAAATATGTCGCTTAGTTTTGAAGATACCTGCATTTGAAGAATAAGCTTTCTTTTCATTTTCTAATTTTTTCTCGAAAAAACTTATTTTTCAAATACTTGTATATATATCTGAAACTAAGCAAGATATTTCAAATTTTAATAAGTCAAATGAAAGCTCCATTATGCTAGCTTCGAGAAAGCGCAGGCGCAGGTGGGCTGAAATCGAAGCATCGCGTGAGTTTTTATAAATTTTTTAGTGCCAACTGGAATTTTTGGGTTTTTTCTCCATTTAAACCCTATATTAAAAAAATTAAAATTTTAAGGCGTTTGCCGGAACAGAAAATATCAATTGTAAATTGTTTTCTTTGCACATTTTTTAGTGATGCTAAGACGCAACTTTCCCGGGCTATTACGATACGATCCGCGAAAATCGCCCTTTTTCACTCTGGCCTAATATATAAAAATAATTTATGCCAGTAAGATAAGAGAATAGTGATGGATAAGAATAAGAAATTTACAAATTTAAATGATGTGCATTAGGAAATATTTCACAACTTAAATTTTCAATAACAAAACCTTACTCGAGTATTTACTATAGTTTATATAATATTTACCATAATAATGTTAATCCATGTTATTAGAAAGAAAGTTTAAATTTAAGTCTGAAGGGAAGGATGGAAGTTGTGACACGCATAGATGAAGTGATTATTTTATACAAACGAAAGTTACCTTTTTGATGTAGACTAATAATGTCTGCATATAAAGTTCTCTCATATGTTGGAGCGAAGGGGAATTTGCAACATATTTCAATTTCATGTGAAAATTTAATGATATCTCAGATAACACTGCACCTTATCAATTTGACGTCTCGGATTCTCACTTTCAACTTTCAATACAGAGCAAGTTGATGCTGAAGGTGAACGTATGCAAATATGTGAATGTAGCCACATTGAATGATGTGACAGTGGCAGAAGAGAAATTGAAAAAAAACACGGATGATTCGATTTTTCATTTGACGCTCTTCCACACACATACACACGCGCACGCGCGCACGCACGTATACACAGTTTTTCTGAATACGTTTTCTCGATGTTTTGGAAGATGTTCAACCCGTTGATATTTGAAACGCAATCAAAAAAATAAATTTTTACGAAAACAAAGCTACCTCCATGAAATATTTTTTTTAAAGGTATATCTCAGTAAAGCCTGACGAAAGTAATGATTGTGAAATTATTGTTACGCATTCGATAAACTCCTAAATGTTTGCGTCACATATGTATACTTTATACTATAAAAAAACCCAAATATATACAAAAAAAATAATACGATAGAAAACCGTGAGTCTGGGAGTCATTCTGTAATTTTTTTTTAAATGGAAACGTCTTGATTAGAAGTTAAAATTTTTTAATTGATTTTTATGCAACGATTATTTATTAAGAAATGATAGAAGAATTACATTGTTTTTATTGATTAATATAATATAGAATGCATCAGGGACAATTAACAATAGTTGAAAAAATAAATCAATGGCCCGGACGTCTGATGATCAGATATGTATGTATATCTGGTATATCTTGGCCATCAGGGTGGAAAAAACTTCAGCGCTGCTACTCTTTCCTTGCTTTCTGTAATTTTCATGAAAATCGTGTATTAATAGAGAGAAAGTTTATAAATCTAGAGTATGAAAGTAATTTTTTCGACCTTTTTACCTTACTCGGTGTGCTGGTGATATCATGCATCATGTCTGCGTTCAGTGGAGGTTTGTCGGTCATTATTATTCGGGAACCATTTGTAACCTTAATGAAAGGTACGTTATCGTAGTGCATGACTCCAATCACCCTGATAGCTCAACCAGTTTTTAGATTGGATGGTAGGTCGTCGAAACTTGTGATACGGATTCCGAGTTTCGTTTTGCCATCAGTCATTGCTCCAACCGCGTAAGTAGAATCACCACTTTTGTGGTGCGTCATTTTAAAGAGCATTTTCAGCTATCCGGAAATTTCTGAAAAAAATATATACATTATGTTATATATAAATATACTTCTCAAGTTAATTATGACCTCAATTTATTCTTTTGCAACTTTTACTGCTCATCTCAAAAGCGGAATTCAAATCAAATTTGACGATTTCAATATAAGATCAATCACGCGCTCTAAACAAGCAAAATTATAGTCTAAGAGCCAGCGACACTAGACCAATAGTGATAAAACTTATCAGCTTGATACATATCACTCGTTTCCTCATTAATTGTAGAACACGGAATGGCGCTGCTGCCTTGCATAGACCGAACGACGCGTGAAACAACAATTTTTCAAATAGTTTTTTTTCGTGTTATCAAGTATCATAAAACTTTTCGATTTCGTTTGTTTACTAATATAGGGAAGTGATAGGGCTATAAGAAAAGTCGGTGCTGCCAGCTCCCTGCAGAACCCTTACCTGTGGCAGCAGGGAGAGAAATACCCCTAAATTTCGATTATCGAGTATCATCGAACTTTTCAAAAAATCGAACGGCATCTTGAAGATGATGAAATTCTGAGTCAGAAAAACCACTGCTGTATTTTTTCAACACTACCCTACACGGTGGCAGCAGCAGTTGAAAGTCACGCTTCGCGCAGCCAAATTTCGCCGTTTCATTCGGTTTCAACAGCATAGACCCGGTTATTTTCGATTTTACCTGATAAAATACGCGTACCAATATAATTTACAATAATCTTTACGTGTCGATGATTGTTTAAACAAATGAAACTGCAAATTTCATGTGACTTTTTCCATAATTCCGTCGTTTTCCTTGTTTTTTTATTTATTTCCCATGTCTTTCGTTACAATTGAGAATAAATACGACGAGATAAAACCGAGAAGATGGTAGAATAAATAAGACGAGTTTATACCCAGAAACTACCTAGGCACGCGCAGGTATAAACTTGGCCCTCCAGGATAGTTAGACTTTAAAATGATAAAATGGATGGACAAGCCAAATTCTTTAGGACAAGTGGAGGGTCATTAGAGATGCCTAAATCCGCCGGAATCCAACAAAATTTCCTTGTGCGTTTTCCGCCATCTCGAAAAACAGGTAATCGTCGATATCTCTGCTCCTACTGGTTGGATTTCCGTTTTTTTCTTAGTTTTGTAGGGAAAAATATTGTTTACATGTTTTGTTGGAAGAATTTTTTGATATCTTTGAAGGAAAAAAAGTGACGACGAAAAAAATGCCACTAATTCATGCTTACGAATATTTATTGTCGATTATATTGCTCCTTTATGATTTTATCAAAAATTTGTTTAAATAAAACTTGTAGAGGACTCAATTTTCAACAATTTTTGTATAAATGATTTTGCGATAACTCAAATATTACCTGAGATAGAAAGCGACGAACTTGTCTTTGTTCATTATAACTGTAAAGAATCCTATGACCGTTAAGATTTCTGCATCTGCACTTTTAAACGTTTGACCAGCCAGAACTACGAAAATACAATTCGGGGACTAAAATGTCCAACAAGGTTTTTCTGTATCTTTTTATTTATAAATAAAATTATATATAAAATATAAATTTATAAAAATATAAATTTATATAAAATTTATATAAAATTTATATAAAATTTATATAAAATATAAATATATAAATAAAATTTAAATTTTCTGTATCTTTTTATAAATCCTCTAAACGCGGATTTTTTCAAAAAAATTTTTTTTTTTAATTCAAAAATTTGAAAAAACTTGAAAAAAAAATTTTCCGAGAAAATCCGCGTTTAGAGAATCGGAAAATAAACAGAAGTCATACTCTAAACATTTTGACCCCAGTCATAGTTTAGGACTTACGACGAGCCAAATATTGACACAAAAAAAAAAATTCAAATTAAAAAAAAAAAATTTTTGAAAAATTCCGCGTTTAGAGAATTGCAAAAGAAACAGAGGTCTTTCTTAAAACATTTTTACCCGAGTCATGGTTGAGGACATGCAGCCAGCCAATGTATTGATACAAACAAAAAAATTTCAAATTCGGAAAAAAAAAATTTTTGAAAAAATCCGCGTTTAGAGAATTGGAAAAGAAACAGAAGTCTTTCCTAAAACATTTTTACCCGAGTCATAGTTTAGGACTTACGGCGAGCCAAAGTAATGATACAAAAGAAAATTTTCAAATTAAAAAAAAAAAAATTTCGAACAAATCCGCGCTTAGAGAATTGGAAAAGAAATAGAAGTCTCTCCCAAAACATTTTTACTCGAGTCATAGTTTAGGACTTACAGCGAGCCAAAGTATTGACACAAAAAAATATTTCAAATTCGGAAAAAAAAAATTTTTTTTAAATCCGCGTTTAGGGATTAAAAAGATACAGAAAAACCTTGTTGGACATTTTAGTCCCCGAATTGTATTTTCGTAGTTCTGGCTGGCCAAACGTTTAAAAGTGCAGATGCAGAAATCTTAACGGTCATAGGATTCTTTACAGTTATAATGAACAAAGACAAGTTTGTCGCTTTCTATCTCAGGTAATATTTGAGTTATTGCAAAATCATTTATACAAAAATTGTTGAAAATTGAGTCCTCTACAAGTTTTATTTGAACAAATTTTCGATAAAATCATAAAGGAGCAATATAATCGACAATAAATATTCGTAAGCATGAATTAGTGGCATTTTTTTTGTCGTCACTTTTTTTCCTTCAAAGATATCAAAAAATTCTTCCAACAAAACATGTAAACAATATTTTTCCCTACAAAACTAAGAAAAAAACGGAAATCCAACCAGTAGGAGCAGAGATATCGACGATTACCTGTTTTTCGAGATGGCGGAAAACGCACAAGGAAATTTTGTTGGATTCCGGCGGATTTAGGCATCTCTAATGACCCTCCACTTGTCCTAAAAAATTTGGCTTGTCCATCCATTTTATCATTTTAAAGTCTAACTATCCTGGAGGGCCAAGTTTATACCTGCGCGTGCCTAGGTAGTTTCTGGGTATAAACTCGTCTTATTTATTCTACCATCTTCTCGGTTTTATCTCGTCGTATTTATTCTCAATTGTAACGAAAGACATGGGAAATTAAAAAAAAAAAACAAGGAAAACGACGGAATTATGGAAAAAGTCACATGAAATTTGCAGTTTCATTTGTTTAAACAATCAACGACACGTAAAGATTATTGTAAATTATATAGGTACGCGTATTTCATCAGGTAAAATCGAAAATAACCGGGTTTATGCTGTTGAAACCAAATGAAACGGCGAAATTTGGTTGCGCGAAGCGCGACTTTTAACTGCTGCTGCCACCATGTAGGGTAGTGTTGAAAAAAGGCAGCAGTGGTTTTTCTGACTCAGAATTTCATCATCTTCAAGATGCCGTTCGATTTTTTGAAAAGTTCGATGATACTCGATAATCGAAATTCAGGGGTATTTCTCTCCCTGCTGCCACAGGTAAGGGTTGTGCAGGGAGCTGGCAGCACCGACTTTTCTTATAGCCCTATCACTTCCGTATATCAGTAAACAAACGAAATCGAAAAGTTTTATGATACTTGATAACACAAAAAAAAATTATTTAAAAAAATTGTTGTTACACGCGTCGTTCGGTCTATGCGAGGCAGCAGCGCCATTCCGTGTTCTACAATTAATGAGGAAACGAGTGATATGTATCATGCTGATAAGTTTCATCACTATTGGTCTAGTGTCGCTGGCTCTTCCACTATTACGATCGTCGTAGAAAAATTGACAGAATTAAAAATTATGATGTCCTCGTCCTGTGATTTTTTTAATGAATTACTGCTCTCTTTACAAGCGCTAATTCAAAATATATTTTATGGTTTCTATAAAAGCGATGGAATTGGCGTATTTACCCATTAATCGCCCTTCCACGTTTTCGAGATCCTTCCACGCGACGGTCTCTGGCTCAGCGTTCATCTCATTTGTTAGTCCGTAATACCCTCGGTTTGCCTCGATTTCGGTATGCTGTTGAATGGATAGTTCGAAGCCAACGTTACCTGTGTTATATTTGTACCGCGATATTTCGATTTCTTTTGATACAGCCCCATTTTAATGAACGAGCTGAAACATACGATTGTGATAATTGCAATATAATTAGGATTATTATTTTTATTGTACCATTAGAACGGAGGGTCTGTGAGGGGTCCATATTTACGACATTAAACAAAGGGTGAACTGGAAGAATTATTCGTAATACCAACGTCAAAAAGTCAGCTGACTTCGTTGGTAATACTAACCTTATTCAATTCGAGGATATTTTTAACTCTTTCGACTTGATCCTGCCAGGCCAAACATTGGACTCGTTTCCCCGCTCCGTTGTTCAATACGAACTTCAATACCGTTAATTTTCGATCCTTTCCAACGGTTTTTGGTAGCTCAAGAGCGTCGACGTATGCTAATATTTCACTAAAATTCGAAGTGATGGTAAATAAAATGTTTACGGAAACACGAAAAACACGTAATGGAGCCCGTGGCATCATCATGTGCTCAGCGTTGTTTGTAGCGACTCACTTATCGAATTAAAAAATTATCAATAACATATTTATTAGCAATTAATTTAGCACAATCTGTTAAATAAAAATAGAATTTAGACTTACACGGTGTCATCCTTAAATTCAATGGATTCGATAGCCGCGCTGCTAGTAAATTTTACGGAGCCGGAATCAGTTTTTGTTTTGCCCAAACTCGAATTATCTGCGGATGTTCTCTGCTTATGTGGAGCCATAATTTATTCACTTTTTCGATTGATAAGAAAATTTACACACGTCGCAATAAGAAAAATGAATAATATTGAAATGTCTGATCGATAAAAATCGATTCTTATATCATCAACGACATTTGGTGATGTGATTATATGTATCGTTTCTTTTTATTCCCATAGCAGCAATAAAACAATCGAAAGTAATGAAGCAGTAAGTCATGGAGTACAAACATACATATACGCTCGACAATTTTTTTTCTGATCGTAATTATTTTTGTGATCACTTTCGATTGTTTTATTGCTGTTATGGGAATGAAAAAGAAACGATACATATAACCACATCACCAAATGCCGTTGATGATATAAGACGCGATTTTTGGCGATCAGGCAATTCAATATTCTTCATTTTTCTTATTGCGACGTGTGTAAATTTTCTTGTCAATCGAAAAAGTGAATAAATTATGGCTCCACATAAGCAGAGAACATCCCCAGATAATTCGGGTTTGGGCAAAACAAAAACTGATTCCGGCTCCGTAAAATTTACCAGCAGCGCGGCTATCGAATCCATTGAATTTAAGGATGACACGGTGTAAGTCCAAATTCTATTGTTATTTAATAGATTGTGTTAAATTAATTGCTAATCAATATGTCATTGATAATTTTTTAATTCGTTAAGTGCGTCGCTACAAACAGCGCTAAGCACATGATGATGCCACGGGCTCCATTACGTGTTTTTCGTGTTTTCGTAAACATTTTATTTACTATCACTTTGGATTTTAGTGAAATATTAGCATACGTCGACGCTCTTGAGCTACCAAAAACCGTTGGAAAGGATCAAAAATAACGGTACTGAAGTTCGTATTGAACAACGGAGCGGGGAAACGAGTTCAATGTTTAGCCTGGCAGGATCAAGTCGAAAGAGTTAAAAATATCCTCGAATTGAATAAGGTTCATATTACGAATAATTATTCCAGCTCACCCATCGCTTAATGCAGTAAATATGGACCCCTCACAGACCCCTTATTCTATTGGTACAATAAAAATAAAAATCCTAATCACACTGCAATTGTCCTCATCGTATGTTTCAGATAATTCATTTGAATGGGGCTGTGTCGAAAGAAATTGAAAAATCGCTGTACAAGTTGTGACGCAATCTTTCAGTTTTAGCGTCACAGGTCGTTCCGACCTTCGTTTACGCGCAGATATGCGAGATATTTCGGATAATTTTTAAGATTTAGGGTATGGGTTTCGTTATCGTTTCTTTTTGGTTTTCGCGTTGTCGTGAGTTTCAGTTAGCGAGTTCTGTTTTATAGGGTCAATAGTATGAAAAATACCGAATTACCGTGAACCAGGGCCGAAATAACGAGCCACCCGGTACATTCGGTTCTTTCGGGATACGTTATCGAGGGAAGTATAAAGGATCGAGTGGGAATCTCGACGCTTCATGGTAAAGGGTATGGGGAGAGAAGGACGATTTTTGAGTTACGTATGGAAGGCCGTTGCCGGCTGGGAATGCGATCGCCCAGCCGTCACGGATTGCCCGATCGCTGTTACCGTAGGTTTAGTTACGTTTTCGTATGGAAGGCCGTTGCCGGCTGGGATTGCGATCACCCCGCCGTCACGGATTGCCCGATCGCTGTTATCTTAGGTTTAGTTTATGCAGTCCCCGATCTTCCTCATACTTGAAGAATACCCCTTGGATGACCATCCTCAAAGTAAAAAGAACCCTCAACGCCATAACACCTAGGCATTTTTCCGTTATCGATTAGTACGAAACATTTTCGTTCGAATTCGTGTTACCGTTCCAATTTCACCGTTTCGTATCTGTGTTAGGGCTTTATGTGTGTGCGTGAGGTACGGAGGAGAGTGGGCTTGCAATCATATTACGCGTGCGCGTAATCGTCCCCTCTTTTCGCGTTACCTCTTCGATCACGCTATCGATCGAATATCCGCTCTTTTGCGGCGCAACTCTCGACCCGAGCGGTTCACCCCTCGGGGAGCTCCCGACATGCTACCGTTCCTGCTCTCGTTTTGGTAATGTTACACTACCGTTTGTTCTCGAGCTACCGTTTTGCTACCGTTTGTTACCGAAATATTGTTGGCGTTCTCGTTTTTGATATCGTTTATTACCGAGCTATCGTTTTGTTATCTTTTGTTACCGAAATATCTTTTGGCGTTCTCGTTTGATATCGTAGGTTACCGAGTTACCGTTTCGACGTTCACGTTTTGCTATCGTTTATTACCGAGCTACCGTTTCGACGTCCACGTTTTGCTGCTATCGTCTGTTCTGGCGTTACCGGTCCCGTTACCGTGCTCAGTTCCCGTTACAGACGTTGTCGTTCATAAGTTTCGACTTTCTTTTCAGCGTTACCGAATGTAATTTTTTGTGCTACCAACGTTCTCGCCGTTCTCGAATTTGTTTCATTCGTTATCGCTCCCGTTATCGTGCTACCGTTCCGTTTGATTCGTTACCGAGATCTCGTTTTGCTTTTCTTTTTATGTTATCGAAATTTGGGTTATGATTCTGGCATGTAATTTAAGCCATCGATTACGCAATAAATTAGCCTGAACCAAGGCCCCTTACGTTATTTTTCGAGTTGAGTTCATTTATTTCAGATTACGTTTTTGAAGGCACTCGAGAGTTAGCCAGCCGTCTACGCCCTCTCTCCACAACCTACACACTGAGCGAATCGGGTATACCGTCACCGATCTCGCCATCCGACGCGCCGGCATCCCTTTTAGGTTAAGTTTCGTTTCCGTTCATTTTTGGTCCTTTCAGCTACCGTTATGTTTAGCGGGTTTGGTAATTCCCGCCGTCGAATTAAAAAGATTACCTGGCGCTCAACGGCTCTCCCGGCGTCGAGGATGGTGAGATGGGCCGAAGGTGACGCAAATCGCGAGATTCCCGTCACAAAGTATAATAGAGGTAATGTTGGTTTCGAACTGTCCATTCAACAGCATACCGAAATCGAGGCAAACCGAGGGTATTATGGACTAACAAATGAGATGAACGTTGAGCCAGAGATCGTCGCATGGAAGGATCTTGAAAACGTGGAAGGACGATTAATCGGTAAATAAGCCAATTTTGTAGCTTGTATAGAAAGCATAATAGTATATTATGCGGCATGCGCGTAAAGTGACTGTTTTCGAGCGAGGTTATGTTTTTAGAATCACCCATTGGCTTTGCCTGGCGAGGCGAAGGCAAGCCGAAGGCGAAGCAGGCAAAGCCAACGGAGAGTTCTAAAAACATAAACTTCACTGGAACAGTCACGTTACGCGCACGCCGCATGCCATGATTTTTACTGCACTGGAATTGAAATGCTACTTTTTTACGACTTTTTTCGATCTGTGAAGTGGTACTTGTCGTGGCTAACTCCGTAGCTGACACGAAGATGCTACTTTACGGATCGAAAACAAGCGTCGAAAAGTGGCTTTTCAATGTCTGTGCCCTGAAAAATATATTTTAAATTGGCGCTAGTAAAGAGAGCAGTAATTCATAAAAAAAATAACAGGGCGTGGACATCATCATTTTCAATTCTGCCAATTTTTCTACGTCGATGGTAATTTTGCTTGTATAGAGAGCATGATTTTGCTTACATTGAAGTCGTAAAATTTTATTTGAATTCCGCTTTTGAGATGAGCAGTAACAGTTGAAAAAGAATAAAGTGAGGTCATAATTAACTTGAGAAGTATATTTATATATAACATAATGTCCACATTTTTTTTATAAATATCCGGATGGCTGAAAATGACCTTTAAAATGACGCACCACAAAAGTGGTAATTCTGCTTACGCGGTTGGAGCAATGACTGATGGCAAAATGAAACTCGGAATCCGTATCGCAAGTTTCGACGACCTTCCATCTAATCTAAAAACTGGTTGTGCCATCAGGGTGATTGGAGTCATGCACTACAATAACTTACCTTACATTAAGGTTACAAATGGTTCCCGCATCATAATAACCGACAAACCTCCACTGAATGCAGACATGATGCATGATATCACCAGCACACCGAATAAGGTAAATAGGCCGAAAAAAATTACTTTCATACTCTAGATTTATAAACTTTCTCTCTATTAATACACGATTTTCATGAAAATTACAGAAAGCAAGGAAAGAGTAGCAACGCTGAAGTTTTTTCCACCCTGATGGCCAAGATAGACCAAGTATCTGATCATCAGACGTCCGGGCCATTGATTTATTTTTTCAACTATTAATTAATAAAATCAATGTAATTAGTATATAATTTCTTAATAAATAATCGTTAAGAGTATAATATAAGAGTAATTATCGATTAAAGTGATAATTATTTTTCATCGCAACTTTAGATTGTTCTTTCATCGCCTACTGACGTTTCGAATCAAGACGTTTCAACTTTAAAAAAATTACAGAATTACTCCCAGACTCAAGGTTTTCTATCGTATTATCATTTTGTTATATATTTGGACGTGTCGCAAATATCTAGGAGTTTATCGAATGTGTGATAATCATTTCACTATCACGACCTTCGTCAGGCTTTACTGAGATATACCTTAAAAAAAAAGATATTTTCTATCATTAGCGCAAAAGGTTGATGCATAATTTAAGAAAATAAATAAATTTAAAAATAACGATATATATGAATCGTCAATAAAATCGAAAAATCTTAACACATCGATCACACAACACAATATTATTAATCCAACATCAATATCAAATTTATTTCTCAATCGTGTAAATCAAAGAAGGTAAAAGTACAACAAAAATAATGATTTGGTTCCTTAATCGGGTTCAAAGAAAGCGGAAACTTTTCGGTTGTAGAGATCGAGCGAATGGATGACACACGCACAAATAAATTTCATACCCGCAAGCATTCGCATAACCGCATAACTGTCAAACTGACAGAGACTCTGAACGGAACTTGATCACGAATCCTTGTCCGCCAACCTACCAATCACAAGACGAATAAAACGACAACAATGGATTCGATTATTTCGATATCTTCGATAAAATCTCGTCACCCATGAACTTTTTACAAGAAGCATAATTAATATAATACATAGTCATAATAATATCATTTGTTTCATCCCTCGTTTTAGAATATTCGGAGTCGTTCTAGAAGTACATCGTCTAATTCAAGAAGCGTTGGTCAACCGTCTAGTGAGGACTTTGAAACAGCTAGCGTACGTACGAAAAAACGAAGGACAGATGAAATCCGTTCATCAGTAAGCACAACGAAATTGGTTTATGCAACTCGAAGAAGCCTTCGCGACTCCGGATCCATCGCTGCTGCTGATGTCCTGAAAGATATTACTACATCCTCGTCTCCAACACGAGCTACTAAATACAAAGAAGCCATTAAGGCAGCTACAACACCTGCACCGCGGCCAACCAAGATGTCACCAGATGAGGCACTGGTGGACCTCGTTAATTTAAAGCTGACAAAATAGCAGTACTATGATCTTCGCATTTCGTTAAGAGACAAAAAATTTTTCGCGTATCCATCCTATGACAGGGTATTAGACGCGAAGAAGCGTTGTTATCCTGTGGGCATCACAGGAACAGAAACGAGCGTGGAAGTAAAATTACAGTCTCTACTTGATCATACTTGCCAAAGAATTTTGAAAGTGCAACAAGATGTTGTTAACACATTGCACCCACAATTGACTTCTGATCTTCGATGCATTATAAAATGAGGCTGTGATGGTAGTTCAGGTCAAAGTCAATATAAATAGAAGTTTAGTGACGAGACAAGTTCAGACGCAAATATTTTCCTTACTTCACTTGTTCCTTTACAAATTCTTGGTATAGATCATGAATCGCACAAATAAATAATAGTATGGAAGAATCCCCGTCCTTCGTCAACTCGTTTTTGTCGCCCAATAAGACTACAATTTTTGCACGAAAATACAGAGTCTACTCGTAACGAAGAAGGTTTTATAACAAGCCAAATTGACACTCTAGTCCCTAACAAGACTTTCATAGATGGAAAGGAAGTTGTAGTCAAGTATGAAATGCATTGTACAATGATAGATGGCAAAGTAGCGAATGCGGTAACAGAGACGAAGTCTGCAATGCGTTGCCATTTGCGCAAAGCGACGTCAAATGATACTTTAATGATTGACTTTAATGATATTGAAAAAATGAAGAAACGTGAAATCGACTCTACTGGTTTGAAGTACGGCTTATCGACTTTGCACGCGTGGATCCGATGTTTTGAATGCCTTCTGCACATTGGATATAAAGTAGGCATCCATAAGTGGCAAGCTCGTGGTGATGCAAACAAAGAAACGATAAAGCAGCGTAAATGCATCATTCAAAAAGCCTTTAAGAGTGAATTGCACTTGAATATCGACTGCCCGAAACCAGGATTCGGCAGCAGTGATGACGGAAATACGGCTGGGCGATTCTTTGAAAACTCGTCCGTATCCGCTAGGATCCTAGGAGTTGATGAAAATTTGATTAATAAATTCCACACAATACTGCAAGTTTTGTCAAGTGGATTCGCTGTTAATGTGGAAATATTTGAAAATTTTTGCTTCAAGACCGCGGAAATGTTTGTAAAGTTGTATTCCTAGTATTGTATGCCAACTTCGGTCCATAAGATTTTGATTCACGGAGGTAAGATTGTCGATTGGGCCCCAATTCCGATCGGGCAACTATCGGAAGATGCTCCGGAAGCGAGAAACAAGGACATAAAAAAATACAGGGAAAATTTTTCACGAAAATACGCGCGAGACAAAACAATGGAAGATGTTTTTCAAAGAATGATGATCACATCCGATCCATACATTTCAAGTATGGGCAAACAGTTGCACAAAGCAAGAAAAAGCTTTTCTCCTGAAGCTATGGCAATGCTGTTATGTTCTGATGGGTTTGTGGACATGCAGGTAGATGATGACGCCTGATATGTATATTTTAGATATATATTATATCTTGGACCAATTTTAATGAAATATTTTGTGAATAAAATTTGTAAATAAAATGAAAAAGTTCACCAATACATGCCTCGTATTCAATCAAGCCACTTTTTGTCTGTTCTTTACGATGAACAACCTTGAAAACCCAGTTTTACAAAAAGTAATTTCAAAAACAAAAAAATCTGTATGCTGTCATTTTGAGCGTTTTGAGCCTTAAATTGAAATTTTAACATGAATTACGTAATCAGTGACCTCAAAAACATAATTACCCGAAGTGACCCTCAAATCCGATAATTTTTTTTATGTCGGTCGGTCATATTGTATCCGCCATTTTGAATTTTGACAATTTGACCTCGGATTCGTGATCAGCGACCTCAAAAACATAATGACCCGAAGTTTCCTTCAAATCCGATAATTTTCTTTTATGTCGGTCGGCCATATTGTATCTGCCATTTTGAATTTTGACAATTTGACCTCGGATTCGTGATCAGCGACCCCAAAAACATTAGAATCCTGAATTTCGTTATAATCACAACCTTAGTTTAATTGTGCCTACCCTGGGCCCCGAAATCTACCACTGTGTATTGCAAGAAGACTTGCACTATTGTCAGACCCTTTCGGTAGTAATACACGGCATTGTTGCAGTTTCTCGAATGATTTTTAAGTAATATTAACTTTTAGCAATAATAATATTCTCTCTTGTGCTTTTTACTTCCGCAATGTGTGTTGTACCGTGTGCTCATGTATATCGAATTATATCATTTTCGACTTTGCCATATCGTTTGCAATTTTCATCAGTGCGCGCGTATTTTTGCAATAATCGTTTTTTAATCTCAATGGAAGTGCCAAGAATAATGAACACTTCGTATGCCACGTCGAAAACAGCAAGGTTAGTAAGAAATTTTGCATTGATATTACTTGAAAGTATAAAATGTTGTAGCTTTTCAAAAGTGAAGTTTCCTAACCTCGATATGCCAATGTACATATATTTTTTCGTGTGAAAATCATTTTGGATCTGTTTCGTATAATTCTCGCCAAAGAAATTATTGTATCGCTTGTTATAACGTATAAGTATTACAACGCAAACTTTTTCCTCTACTTGCTTCTTTGAGATGAACAGCTAATCGTGCATGCATACTCATTATTGAGTATATTTAGTGAAAAGTATTTTGTTCTTTGACAGAATTTGGATTTTCATACGTTTCGAATATACCGGTGGTAGAAGTACAAAGAATCGCATCTATTCATAGCGACAGTATCTGAACTACGCTTTAAATATGGCCTGAAACATCTAACATAGCGAGCTCGTTAGCTGAATTTTTTCTTTTTTTTTACAACAAAGCTACAACATCCTTTTCTCGTAACGACAACAACCGTATGCAAGGTTAGTAGTAAAAATATACCGCTTCGTGAACAAATAGCAATGGAAAAACTTTTGGCTCAAGGTTGAAACTGAGATGCACGCTCCTCCAAGTATTCTGACGAGGTGTGTCTAAAATGAAAACAGAGAGATCCGATATACGCTATGCGTTAGTTCATCTAAAAAAATAGCGCAAAGATAAAGTAGCGAATAGTAGTTATGCTACTTTGCGCTACTTGATTGCTACGCTATACGCTATGTGACATACGCTACTTCAGTTTCCTCAAGAGAGATGCACTACGCACTACGCTATACGCTAGTTCATCAATACGCCATACGCTAGTTTTCTCCACAGAATCTGTAGAGTCAATGGAGGACTAGGATTTCTTTACTTTTTATTTTGCAAAACCTTTTCTCTGTAGAGACTTCTACGGAGAATATGGATTTTTTAAAATTATTTTGTATAATTTTTTCCTGCATAAGGTGTTCAGACTCTACTGAGGACTAGGATTTTTTTATATCATTCTGAAAAAATTTCATCTCCACAGTGTGTTGCGAGAAAAATTATTACAAATAATGAAAAAAACCCAGTTCTTCGCAGGAGTCTGAAGACATTACGAAAAAAAGATGTTTCAATAAATTTTTTTTTAAATCTAGTTTTCCGTAAAGTCTGGAGACTGTACGGAAAACTGCGGCTATAAAAAAAATTATTTTGCAAACTTATTTCTCCATACAATCTTCAAAATCTACGGAGAACGGATTTCCCTTTAATATTTGAATAATTATTTCTGCGTAGAGTCTTGAGACTCTATGGATAACTGGGATTTTTTAATTTACTTCATTGCATAATTTTTTTCTGTGGAAAGTTTTGAGACCCTACGGATAAGTGGGATGATTTTTAAAATTATTTTCAAATAATGTTTTCCTTCGTACAATCTTTCGACTCAACAGAGATCTGGGTATTTTCTCCGTACAGTTTTGAAGCTGTGTTTTTTTTTCTCCAAGCCACAACCAAAGGATTCCGCGTCGATGAACACAGATCCTGAAAGGCTATTGCGTGAAGCGCTAAGAACGAGTTCCCCGTTGTCGGAGAACAACGAAGTTAACGAACTTCAGCTGTGCGATGAGCGTGCGAATAGTGACGAAACCAACAACATTACCGGTACAAGGAGGATTGAAGCACCCGGTGCTACCGAAAACGGTTGAAAAAATGTCCGTTTCCCATTATTTAGAATTTTTTTTAAATACACAATGTCAAAAAAGTTCGCAAATAATAAAAAAAAAATCGTGCCACTGTAGCTCACCGTAAATTAAATTTTGTTAAAACTACCGAATTGTTGAAAACTTTCGGGATTTACCAAAATATTATTTTTCTTTTTAAACTTTTCACAACTAAAAAACAAATCTGAAGGTTAAATCTAATTAATCTAAAGTTCGTTAATCATAAGTAATTAAGGTTAGATTAATTTAAAGATTGAAATTTGAAAAAATTGGGAATGAATCTTCCAGCATTATTACAATTGTATAGAAAATATAGTGAACAAAATTCTAAAGGTGCTTGGGTACGAAAATATTGTAAATTAATAACCCAATTTTGAATTTTATTTTTAAAACGATTGTTTGTATAATTTCTTTTGATAATTGTAATGAAAAAAAATTGTAAAAGTGTTTGGGTTCGAAAATATTGTACATTAACAACCCAACTTTAAATGTAATTTTTAAAAAATTATTTGCATTATTTTTTTCGATAATTGAAATAATAAAAATTGTATAGATGCTTGATGGGTCTTCGTATAAATCATCATTATTTTTTGGCGCACTAACTCTCGTTCGTTTGAAATCGATTCTTCATATACATGCACCCGCGCCGCACTTAACCTCAAACTGCCTGAAACCTCGAAATATTTATCTCTCAATCGAAGAGTTCGCATTCGAACTTGTATTTCGAAGGCTCCAAGACCATTCAAAGCATCTCCTTCGAAATGTTCGAACGTAAACTTCGATTGAAATTTCGAGAATACCAAATCTAGGGTTTCGTTCGAACGCGTAGGGAATTTTAGGGAGTTCGAACGAAATGGACTTCAAACGAAACTCGAGAATTTGGCCCCAGTTCTTTCACAATATCTTCATCTGCCCCCAATGTGGTGTACCAATAATTATATACCCGTTCGCATCAACAAAACGCATAGATACAACCATCTAACACAAACTTGATCTCTCGCCTTTCATTTTCTCTCGAATGTGTACGCACGCACACGCACGTTAGAAAGAACAAAATTAAAAAATTAAAAAATAAATAGATAATGAGTAAAATATACAAATAAATAAAATCCATATTCGCTGATTTAATCATTATCCAATATATGACGTCTCAAGGTGGTTCTTGCATTCTCGTCAAGTCTAGATAGACTGATAAAAACACAACGAAAGGAAAGGTTGAGGTTCCTGCAGCAAAGTTTTAGATTGTTTCAACGTTTGCTGAAGATGCTGAAAAAAAGTTCAAATACATTCATGGTATAATTAAAAACACAATTTTTCTAGCCTCATCAGCGGACCGACTCTCTCTCTCTCACTCTCTAACTCTTGTTTCATGCACACTCGCACACCACACCGACGTTCGCGCTTATTTCCCCCGCCGCCTCTCTCGCTAGAACTACTTTAACTGGGGAAAATAAGCAATTATGGTACTCATGGTAGGATTCATTTGTGAAAAAAATTAAAAATAAATCAATAAATGATTTTTAAAAAAAATTTCAATGTGTGATTACTATGAGACGGGAAGAAAGATATCAAGCTGTAATTTTTACGATTGAGACCCAAATTATTTCATCGATATAATACATCATTTTTTTTATCTTGAAACTTGTGTCCCTTTCTGCGATTCTGCGAATTCTGCGATGAATTCCTTGAGAAATTATTCTTTGTCTCTATTTAAATCGGAAGTGCCTTTGACCTCCTCCGATATTTTTTCTTGTTTCTCTTTTCTTCGATCTAGTCGAGGACGTTTATTTTTCTTTCGTTTGTTGCAATGTTATCTCCTTCGACTTCTATTTCTTTCTCTGGGTTATTGCTCGGCAGAGGGGTACGAGACGACGCTGGCAGCTTTCACCGCCACCCCGTCGTCGGGGCCACGCCCGTTTGGTGCGAGCGCGCTGGGACTCAGGCGTGGTAGGTGATGGAGAGGGCGTTTGACACGGCCTTCCCGGCCTCGATTCACGGCTTCTTTGTGGCTTTCCTGACCCATGCTCTCCTCCGATTTCGGCCGATCTTGCATGAGAATATACATGCAACTGAAAGTATCTACAATCATATTTACATTTTCCTCTCTATACTCTCCAGAGTATTCTTTGATTTTTCTCCAAAAATTATGTCACCTAGCTTTTTAATCTATTGCGTGTATCTCGTTGAACACGGTTGTTCTTTCTTCGCTTGTTCCTTGGTTGGTATCCTTGTTTCTTACTTTTTTCAGATCAATTGTGGGTCTTACCTTACTTCTTTCCTTTTTAATGATTTTCCCCAGCAGCAAGAAGCACGAATTTCATTTACAACGGTCATGCTCTTGTCTGTCTGCCGTTCCTCTTGCGAGGTTAGTACTTGTACGGATCCTGCAAGGCTTTTCGCTTGTTGTGCGTATAAGACATACCCGGAACGCAAAGCCGAAGTCAAATTCTTTGTTCCCTTGGCCGTCTGTGGAGAGGAAATGTAAAAGTCACTCGCGGACTCCTCGGGAGTCAGAGCACTTACCTGACATATATCTTGCTTGTGTTGCACGTCACGTGATTCCTCGGAATCCCTCTTTTCTTTCATCAAATCTGCTATGGTGCGTTTTCTCGTTAATTTTCCATTCGGACTTCCAGTGGCGGTTTTCTGTATGAACAGCGTATCGACAAATAGTGAGCCGATATTTTTTTTTCGCTCGTTCCTTGACCTCGCTCTTTGCCATGGGACTCTTCTCTTGCTTAGCCCCTATTCGGGTATTGACCTTAGTAGTCCCTTGACCTCGATGATCCTTGCGTGGACGTCTGTTGTTGGGTCTCTTGACCCTGTTTCAGTAATCTCTTCCAGCATTCTCCGCAATAATGGCCGGGCTTCTGACAGTAGTTACATATGACGTCGAGTGGATTTGCACTCTTCGTCGGTACTGGCAGGCCGTATCTTCCGTAAGACGATGAGCAACAGCCCTTTGCCATGTGCCCTTGCTTATGGCAGTTGTGACATGTGAGTAAGGTACCCTTTTCCCGTCCCATAGACATCCTTTTTGCTATTGCTTGACTGCCCTCTACGTTTTTTTCTTCCTCGAAAGCACCTCGTACTGATGCTGCGAGATCGGCGTAACTCCAATCACGTACCATCATTTGAACGTCTCGTCTGAGCTCATGCTGAAAATTATTTAACGCCTGGGTTCCTAGTAATTTTTCTAGCATCCTTTTATCGGAATCTGTGGTCGCTAAAGGTGCATAACTCGCGGCTAACTCTATCACGATTTTATCTACCTTTGCGCGTATTGTATTGCAGTTTCCCTTGAACTCTAGTTGCAACGCAGCTACGGTACTTTTTTAACGATACAAATTCTCTAACAACTCTCTTAATGAATCGAAATATTAAATATTTGTATATCTTATATTTGCTCCAGCCTTTCCCACAATGTTTACATTGAGGACGCTCCCCAACAGCCGAGATTTGTCGTCAGGTGCTACACTGCGGGCTGCATACATCATAGCCCGCATGAAATCCTCTACTGTCTCTGGATTAAACCCATCGAACATGGGGACCAATTGCCTCGCTTCTTTGAGTGACATATTTTCGGGTGTTACTACGTTGTTTGGCATGTTTATATTGATATTCAATAACGTTTCTTTTAGAAGTGTGAAATCAGCTAAAGTTACTTAGTGACCGCGTGCGGTATCGACAGCGTCGTCAAACTCTCGTATTACTTCTATGCTTTATCGCGTTTATTTTTCTGGGTGCCTGGCGAACGATCTGAATCGTCTGAGCTATTAACTCTTCGGCGTTTTTTATTTGCTTCTAAATCGAGATCCCCTGATAGCTCATATCAAAGAAATTTATTGACAATGGAATCTAATGATCTTGAAAGCACACGTCTACCTGATAAGCATAAGCGTGTGACTCGCTCGTCTTTCGGCATGCAATTGTTTTTTTAATTTTTTTTAAATTTAGTCTTTTTCTGGCTTTGGAGGATTACAAAAATAAATATGTTCCGTTACTTAAAGTATGTTGCTCTGCTTCATGATGTTTGAAGTTCCGTTGTGGATGATTTGCCCTTATTGTTCTGCGTTGTCAATCTTTTGCTCTAGTAGTTCTGCGTTGTAGATCTTTGTTCCTCTGTTGAGTCGTCGGAATCGAGTTGAATGGCCTCTGTCAGCTTCCTGTTGAGTATCTGGTTTCGCAGTTAATACTGCTTGCCGATTCTCGGGATCCACTCGATTTTGAATTAGGTTTGTAGTTTTTTTTCCTTTTTTTAATGAGTCTGTTGACTCCGGTGTCTGTTCTCACTTCAACTCGGTCGGGATTACATTTTTTTTGCCAGTTTTTTTTTGCGTTCGTCTGTCATGACTCGATCACTTACACTCGCGATACTTGTAGCGCGTGCTTTGTTACTGTGTGAATTTGGTTTTATCAAATTGTGAGAATCCCACTGCTATCACCAATGCTGTGCCACGAATTTCGGTACGTGGGAAATAAATCGTCGTGGACGGGTTTGTGGGTGATTATCAAGGTTGAGCAAATCTCCAACTCGAGTATTACAAAAATACGGTCTAGCTTATTCGTGATGATGATAGGGTATTTGTTACTATGTAGATCTTGATTATTTGCTTTGAGACCAACTTGTCTGTAACCAACGATAGCTTTCGCTCGGGGCAGCTCGTAATAGTTGACAGCGCCGTTACCAACAGAAACTACTTTTGTATATCATTAGATGACCTTATTAATTGAATGTCTTCCGGTTTAATCCCCGAAAGGGTTGCATCGTACGATGTCTACTCAATAATATGTGTGTCGCAAAAGTTACATTTAAGGTGGCTCATCAGTGAATTAAAAAACCGGCGATACGAATGAAACTTCGGGAGATGAATGAAGAAGATGCAATGAACGCTCTCTCAAAATTTCAGGGTATGTTGCCAGGCAAATTATTGCGAACGAGTAATTTAAAATTACCTAATTTAGCATGGGTCTTATGGCAGTTGATTCCATTTTCACCGGAAGTGACATGATACCTTTTGATAAAGACGAGAGTTCTTATTCAAATTTTGAGTATTGAAAGATGAAATCGTGAACTTTCCAATGGTATTTAAAAAATTGTGTCTTGCCAGGGATTTTCCCGAGAAATTTAATCGCGAAAGTCATCGTGTGTGCAAATCTCGGATACAATATATATGTCTGTCATTCTGCACGCGAGGAAACATATGAATATCAGCTATCGTTTTTGACTTGATCGCTCTGACAGCGTTAAATACTTTTGTCAGTTGAGACTTTATTTATATTATTTATAATAAATTATGAATAAAATATCACGGGAAACGTCATCGAAATTCATAAATTTTATTTAGACAGAGTATTTAGAAAATATTATGATAGGTTTATGATTTTTTTTCACGTCACGATTTTTGACTAGTGTTGTCACTGATGGGCCGCCTTAAGCTGCTACGTTTGTACAATTGCTGAATCGCTCAATCTCTTTTCACAACCGATAGTTAAACGGGCCTGATTCGAATATAACTTTAAATGATCAAATCTGGGGCGCAACATGGCGATGACCGATTTGACAGCGATTTTTTTCTAATACGAGCCATCGAGGCAGTAGCGAACGAGTTAAGTAAAAAAATTGAACCGCAATTCGAAACAGTTATAATCGATAAAATTCCGTTAGAAATGGAAGTGGATTCGGGCGTGAACGTTTCCGCGATATCAAAAGATTCTTATGAGAAATTCTTTCCAAAAATACTGATTCGGCCATCAAAATGATCGCTTCGCGCATATGATAAACTAAAGTTACCGGTAGTAGGGTATATCCGAGTGGAAGCCGAAATAAATAACACGAGAATTAACGATAATTCGTAAGTCTTGAAGGAAGGGGGTAAACCGATCTTGGGTAGAATGTTGCTGCATGAATTCTGAATGTGGCCGTTGATTTTAAACAACAAAAAAGGGTTAAACGATAACATAAAACATACAGAAGGCCAACAGGCTCTGTCAGCCGAACGAAACGAGATAGAAATGCAACAAGTGCGAAAACAACTCCCGAAAGTTTTCCAACCAGGAATGGGGAAATTTACAAAAGGCAAATTAACATTAACGTAACGGAAGAGGCACATCCAAAATTCGTGTAGCCCAGAAAAATACTCCGGACCCTCCGCGATAACGTAGAAAAGGAATAAAAGCGATTACAGAAGCTTGAAATTATCTCAGCGGTCGAATTCTCTGAATGGGGAACACCGGTGGTTCCGGTTTTAAAAATTAATGGTGCGATTCGACTATGCGGCGATTATAAAGTCATGTTAAATAAGTATCTGGAAATCGATCGAGACGCGCTTCCACGAGTGGAAGAGGTGCTAGAGACGTTACGAGGAGGAAAAATCTTTACAAAATTAGATCTATTAGCAGCTTATCAACAGTTACCGCTGTCTAAAGAATCACAAAAACTAGTAGTGATTAGCACGCATGTGGGGTTCCTCAAGTACCATAGATTACCGTACGGCGTTGCCACCGGCCCCGGGTCATTTCAGAGAATTATGACTACGCCGTTGATGTGGATCCCGTGCACGATTGTATTTATCGATGATATTGTAGGGGCTATATAAGACGATCGAATACATAGATATATGTTTTACGAGTTTGTGATGGAGTATGGTCGTTATGATCCTTCATATGTCCACCTTTGTTTTGTTTGTTTTATGCGTTTCTATGCATGCGATACGAAAAGAAAAAAGAGTCAGTTCGAGCGGAGACTTGAAGAGAAGTGTTTGCAATAAATAATCTTGATGTACATTCAATAAAATGTAATTCTTTATCATCATTCTGATTTATCAGTCCGGGTTTTCTTATTATTGTGTCTACTACAGTTCAGAAGTGGGATTAACGTGTGTATCGCTGTACGAAA
This sequence comes from Rhorus exstirpatorius, assembly GCA_963564615.1. Lineage (NCBI taxonomy): Eukaryota > Metazoa > Arthropoda > Insecta > Hymenoptera > Ichneumonidae > Rhorus > Rhorus exstirpatorius. The sequence goes on along the minus strand of OY751314.1, from coordinate 11,808,118 downwards.
TCTAGCGATAATTGATGCTGTGTGCTGATCATTTTGGTTAAGAGCATTTGCTGTGTGCGAAGCTTCCTCAATACAAGTTTACCGTTATTGTATCGCTGTGTGCGTTGAGAGAAATAACAATGGTGAATAAAGAACCGAATGGGTATACGATCCCGGAGCTCAAAGAAATCCTCCGTGAAAAAGAGTTGTCATTGGTTGGTAATAAGAACGAATTAATCTGTCGACTAAACAATTTCGATCCAAATATATGGGCGACGATGAATGAGAGACACACTCAGCAAGAAAGCGATCGTGACGAGTTGAACGACGACCTTATCGGAGAAACTACAGGAGAAAACGAAACAGTGAACCGTGTTCTTTCGACGAGAAATTCTCTGGTCAACTCCGAGTTAATACGACGAGAGAATGAATTATTGAAACGAGAGAGGGATCTTCTTCAACGAGAATTAGAAATGACGAGACAAGAACGATTCAACCGAGTAAATCACCGTATGCTAGCCCGATCGTTCTTGTGCGAAAGAAAAATGGCGAATTGCGACTCTGCGTTGATTTTCGAGAGTTAAACAAAATTACGATCAAAGATAATTTTCCAACGCCATTGATAGACGACCACATCGATCAGCTGAAAGAAAAGAAGTATTTTAGTACGTTGGATTTAAAAAATGGGTTTTATCACGTTAAAATGTCCGAATGCTCAGTAAAATATACTTCATTTGTTACACCGTTGGGGCAATTTGAATTTCTTCGAATGCCATTCGGGTTGACAAATGCACCGCGCGTATTTCAAAGGTTCGTTGGTGAAATTTTCGGGAAACTCGTGCGGGAAAATAAAATTTTACTATACCTCGATGACATATTAATTGCAACCAAAGATGTTGATGACCATTTAAACATTTTAAAGGACGTTTTCGAAACTGCCCGACGTCATCGATTGAAATTTCGACCTGATAAATGTTCCTTTGTACAAATTGAAATTACTTATTTGGGGTATTTAATTAACGAACACGGGGTCCGACCGAGCACACAAAACGTCGAGTGTGTGAATAGATATCCAATCCCGCGAAACGCGAAAGAAGTACACAGATTCGTTTCGTTGGCTAGCTATTTTCGTCGATTTATTCCGAAGTTTTCAATACTCGCGAAACCACTATATGACTTGATAAAGAAAGACGTGTCATTTTCATTTGGGCCGAGAGAAAATCAACTTGTTGAGACTTTAAAGCATTTGTTAGCATCCCAACCAATATTAGCGATTTACTCCCCGAAACTGGAGACGGAGTTACATTGTGACGCTAGTGTAAGTGGCTTTGGCGCGATTTTATTGCAACGGCAAAAAGATAAGACGTTTCGACCAGTACTTTATTTCAGCAAGCGAACAACTACGGCTGAGTCGAAATATCACAGTTTCGAATTAGAGTGTCTTGCTGTCATTTACGCTATTAAACGATTTCATATTTATCTTGCAGGTATACCGTTTAAAATAGTCACGGATTGTGACAGTTTTCGTCTAACGTTGAGCAAACAAACGGTCAATCCTCGCATTTATCGTTGGGCTTTATTTTTGGAACAATACACGTACGAGATCGTGCATCGTCTCGGAACGCGTATGAATCACGTTGACGCGTTGAGTCGTTGTCATAGCATTCTCGTATTAGAGGCAAACTCAAATGAACGGACATTGTCCATTCAACAAGATCGAGATCCGGAGATCGTAAAAATTCGCGACAAATTAGAAACCTCAGAGGACAAACTTTACGAACTGCGCGACGGACTCGTTTACCGTAAGGATAAAAACGATAAGCTCTTGTTCTATGTCCCGTCTTCCATGGAAAATAACGTGATTCATACGTGTCATGATGACGTAGGTCATGTAGGCGTGGACAAAGTCATGAGTGGTATCGGGAAAGTGTATTGGTTTCCACAATTAAAGGAAAAGATAAAAAATTATATATCGAATTGCCTACGATGCATTGAGTTCAGTCCCTCGAGTGGCAAGAAAGAAGGATATTTGCATAGCATACCAAAAGAAAAACTGCCATTCCAGACGATTCATATCGATCATTGCGGTCCTTTTGAAAAAACCAGTCGCGGATACAAATATATTCTTTCGATTATAGACGCGTTTACAAAATTCATAAAATTGTACGCGTGTAAATCAACGACTTCCGAGGAGTCAGTTCAACATCTCCAACATTACTGTCAAATATATAGTAAACCACGTCGTATTATAAGTGACCGTGGAACTGCGTTTACTTCCGACCGATTTAAAGAATTCGTAACTAATGAATGTATTGAGCATGTCCTCATCGCTGTGAGTACTCCACGTGCCAATGGTCAAGTAGAGAGGTTCAATCGGGTCATCACCCCAATGATCGCGAAATTGTGTGAAGATTCTACAAAGTGGGAAAAAGTTTTAAGCAAAGTAGAATTTGCTATTAATAATACCGTATGTCGTTCGACGGGCGAGACTCCCAGTAAAATGTTATTCGGTGTCGATCAACTTGGCGAAGTGAATGATAAACTTAAACTAATCGTGAACTCGGATTCGATTGTGACTCGTGACTTAGTGTCAGTGAGAGAATCCGCCTCTGTAAGAATTGATAAATGTCAAAAAGAAAACGAAACCTTCTACAATCAAAAGCATAAAGAAGCAAAGCATTATCGTGAAGGGGATTATGTAATGATTCGTAACATTGATACGTCCGCAGGTAGTAATAAAAAGTTAATACCAAAATACAAAGGACCTTACGTGGTAAAAAAAAAATTGCGTTCTGACCGATATGTTGTAGGTGATATAGAAGGGTTCCAAATCACACAGTTACCCTATACTGGTGTCGTTGCCTCTGATCAAATGAGGCCGTATATTCAAGGATAATAAAAAAGGAAAATTAAGTTAAGAAGGCTTAAGTTCATGTTCATGTTACCATAAAACGTTAAATTTGTTTCGATCGTCTATAGAAATTCATTTAATAATTTTGTGTATGACCGAGACGGTCATCAAGTCAGGCTGGCCGACTGTAGGGGCTATATAAGACGATCGAATACATAGATATATGTTTTACGAGTTTGTGATGGAGTATGGTCGTTATGATCCTTCATATGTCCACCTTTGTTTTATTTGTTTTATGCGTTTCTATGCATGCGATACGAAAAGAAAAAAGAGTCAGTTCGAGCGGAGACTTGAAGAGAAGTGTTTGCAATAAATAATCTTGATGTACATTCAATAAAATGTAATTCTTTATCATCATTCTGATTTATCAGTCCGGGTTTTCTTATTATTGTGTCTACTACAATATTATAATAACAGTGCCGGAACTAACGGTACATTTGAACAGAGTAAAAGAAGTGTTGAGAAGATTAGATGAAGCAGGGCTACGACTATAATTCGAGAAGTGTAAATTTTCAGAGGACGAAGCTTGCTATCTCAGGTTCCGGAATAACGAAAATAGGTATTCGACCACTCGCGGAAAAAATAAAAAGCGCTAAAGATGCACCGCGGCCGACGGACGTGTCGCAATTGTGAAGTTTCATAGGATCAATCAACTATTACGGGAGATTCATAGAGAACATGGCACAAAAATTACGGCCCCTTTTCGCATGCTTAGAAAAAAAAACTTTGACTGGACAGAGGGTTTCACTTTTTTTTTCTTGATTCAGGTTCTTTTCGTTTTTATTTTCCTGACCAGAATGACTGGTCCCATAACCTTTTGATTATTTTTAGTTTTTTTCATGGATCGAAGCGGAAAAACGTTGTGATTAAGCGAGACGTCTCCTGATAAACAATTGTATTATATTGAAAAGTTTCGTGAAATTCCTTAAATTATATTTCAAAGGAATTCACGATTTTGCTTTTCATTATTTCGTTTTGATGTTTGTATTGTGTACTTGTCCGTCGTCCCGTAGTTCCATACGGGCAAACAGATGGTTCAACACAGTCCCGAGGTCAGTGACTTTCAGTGTAGGAGAGGGGTTTGCCAATCATAAATTAGATGATTGTTTTATGTAGTTTTTCGAGGATGCCTCAGATCAGGTTGCAGAATTATTTCCCATTGGGTATGGAGGACCTGAGGATAACGTGACCCTTCATCATTGGCGTTGTAAAAAGTGGCCCACTTACAGGGGAGGAGAACCTTGACAAGCAAGGTCTCCTTCAGGATACGCAATACTGTAATCCAGTGGCAACTGGGCAATAGGGAGCAGAAAGGCTGAAGTGGCAGGTACGATTAATACGGAATGCAATTTAGGGGAACTGACTCTAAGATGTTAAGGAAACAGACATAGTTCGTAGGTGTGACTCGAATTGCTTAACTGTCCTCGTACGTCTGTCCGTCTTTATTGTCTCAACTCGCTACTTATGTGAATTGAGACTGTACTCAATATTTCAAGATTCGGTATGCCAAATGCTTGCGTTGAGACGCGACGTCTCTCTGTTATGTTATTCCTGGTTACCCGTATATGAGTGCTTCTGTGTGTATGTGTGTGTGTGTGTGTGTGTGTGTGTGTGTGTGTGTGTGTGTGTGTGTGTGTGTGTGTGTGTGTGTGTGTGCGTGCGTGCGTGCGTGCGTGCGTGCGTGCGTGCGTGCGTGCGTGCGTGCGTGCGTGCGTGCGTGCGTGCGTGCGTGCGTGCGTGCGTGCGTGCGTGCGTGCGTGCGTGCGTGCGTGCGTGCGTGCGTGCGTGCGTGCGTGCGTGCGTGCGTGCGTGCGTGCGTGCGTGCGTGCGTGCGTGCGTGCGTGCGTGCGTGCGTGCGTGCGTGCGTGCGTGCGTGCGTGCGTGCGTGCGTGCGTGCGTGCGTGCGTGCGTGCGTGCGTGCGTGCGTGCGTGCGTGCGTGCGTGCGTGCGTGCGTGCGTGCGTGCGTGCGTGCGTGCGTGCGTGCGTGCGTGCGTGCGTGCGTGCGTGCGTGCGTGCGTGCGTGTGTGTGTGTGTGTGTGTGTGTGTGTGTGTGTGTGTGTGTGTGTGTGTGTTTGTGTGTGTGTGTGTGTGTGTGTGTGTGTGTTTGAGAGTGTTTCCAATTTCACGATGCATCCAATCGAGACGCGATTAGAAGCAAAAAACATTCGTTTGACGTTACGATAATGATTTTCTAATTGTCGGCTGACTGAAATTTATACGTTTAGCCAGCGTACTGGGAGTGGAAGGCTACTCACCCAAATTCAAGTAATTCTAAACGATTCTCATTCGATTTTTAATTTATCATGCCAGGCAGTCAGAATGACTCAGGAGTTGATATTAATGTTTCACGAGGATGAGTGAAGCCTATCACTCGTGGAGGGTTTTCTCTGCAATGCACCTTCTTCCTTGTTCCCGCCCTCAGCCACAGTGCTGAGGGTTTTCCCAAGGATTCCGGCTCCCTACCTCGAGGTTTATTTTCTGAGACGTGCACCTGGTTAGATATCCAACTTCCCGACGCAGTGCGGGGGCTTCAAGCAAACCAGGCTCCCTACCACCTGAAATCTTTTATTTAATAAGGATGAACGAGAGCTGTTATTTGCTTTGTCTTCAAAAAGACAAAGCTGGTACGTTATCATTGATTCGTCCTAAAAAGGACGAGTCAGCGATGATTGGGAAGAGTCTTGAAATAGACTATTCGAGATATTTGAAGTCGCTAACAAAGAAAGGGCGCATCCTTGGGGTCACGGATTTCAAAGCCCTTTTAAGGTAAGAGAGTACTTCATAATAGCAAACTACAGTTCAAGTGGCAGGACTAGTTACGCAACCGTTTCCGAGAAAAATCGATTCGAAAAGCGTAGCGTTATTCATATACCTGCACCGTTGCACATTGTACCGTCGAGGCTGTGTGGCTCAAGGATTACGCGCCCGACTACTACCTGGTCGGCCCGGGTTCAATCCCGGTTACGACTTTTTTTTCTCTTCTTTTTTTTTTCTTTTTTTCAATTAATTTCGTCAATTAAATCACAAAATTAAAGGGTCGTAATGCCATTCTTCTTTATTATTAACCACTGATTTATATCAAGCGGCATAATTTTGTTTCGAAAATAATTTTACGCTCGACTTCTGCATATTTCACAAGTATTTGTAGAACTTGTATATCTGCTCCTACGTCCCTCGTATAAATCTCTGTATCCCGACTGGCCCATAGCGGCTATGCGGCAGACCATGGAAGCGATAGCAATGAATAACGCCATCGTAAGTTTTTGTATCATTTTTTAATAAATCGATGGTTAATAATAAAGAATAATAGCGTCACAACCCATTAATTTTGTAATTTATTTGACGAAATTGTTAGCGAATAAAGTTTTTTCTTTTTTTTGCCGTGTTGTCAGGCAGCAAAAGAGAGAAAAAATTGATTGAAAAAAAGAAAAAAAAAAAGAAGCGAAAAAAGAATCATAATGGGGATTAAACCCAGGCCGACCGGGTGGTAGTCGGGCGCATAGTCCCTGAGCCATGCCGCCTCGGCGGTAGAACATGCAACGGTGCAGATATATGAATACCGCTGCGCTTTTCAAACCAGTTTTTTTCGGAAACGGTTGTGTAACTAGTCCTGCCGCTTGGACTGTAGTTCGTCATTATGAAGTACTTTCCTGCCCCCAAAGGGCTTTTAAATCCGTGAGCCCAAGGATGCGCCCTCCCCTTTTAAGATGTTCGAATAGAGTATTCGCTGGCCAAGAGTGTAATATGGAGTCAATGAGAATCTTGGAGATTTCGTACACGAATTGAATACCCAATGATGACGAGATTTCGTCGTGAATAAGGAATGTCAAGAAATCGCTTGACACGAATAATGCTCACCGATAACGTTGATCAAAATGAGGATGAGGCTTACTCGTCAGGATCTTAAATACATTTTCACGAACAACCAGCGCCGTGATTTAATTGGTTGAAGAATTTGTGGTAGGGCAATTTTACCAAGCTTCTAGAGCTTTTGCACACAGTACGATGGTTACGTCATGGGCTTCTTGGCAGGATAGATTCTATTTCGGGATTTCGGGGAATCGCGAAATTTATCGAATATGGATATAAACAATGGATGACGAAATATGCTATTATTGTAATGGTAGAATGCCTAGTCTGTCCCGTTAAAATATATGAGAACGGATTTTGCGTGACCTCCTTTTCCTTCCGGAGAACATTTTACTGGCACACTTCCGGTAAGAACTACAATACCGTTACGATGTAGGAAAATACGAGCAGTGTCGCAATGGTGACCTATTGATACAGCTGCGTACGCAAGCGCGCGAGACTCGAATACGAAAACTATCTTAACCAACAGAGAGTGCGTGTGCATTAGTGCGTTTTGCAAGGGAAACGAGCTGTGTCACTAACACCCATAACAAGGGTACCGTGCTATGTCATAAACACGCGCAGATTTACGTAAATTGTGCAGACTAAGATAGTGTAACTTCAGAATTAAATGTGTACCTGATATTTGTGGTAAAAAAATACGACCGTTTCTTCTTGTCGTATTAGTGTGTTAAGTTATTTATACCTGAAACTCGTTATCGAAGTTGCAAGGCTGCCTTACCATCCCAATACACTTACCATACGGTGGTGGTGCCATCGGCTGATAGCACATGATTATAGCGTGTTTTCCACTGTCAGTGAAAAAACTATTGAAACTTTGAACGTAATCTTCCTTGTCGATAATTCCTTCTTCCAAATATACGGGTTCAGTATTAAAGATGTAAGAAACCATTTCTAGCACGTGACGATGCGTCGTCTTTAAGCATCCTCGTCGAGCACTTCTGTATTCTTTGCATTTAACCTGCAATGAATCGAAGAAACAAAATTACCTAAGCGATGTACAATCGGAATTAAATAAAAGCTTAGTTCGGGAGTGTTATTATGTAGTACTCTCTTTGCAAGGAAGTTTTCACCATACGATTTGGGACCACCAGAAAGAGACGCGGGTGGGCAGCCGCGGGTGGGCAACTAACCTGTGCCTCCCCACGGTTCCATCTTAAATTTAGAGATGTGTTCAAGAAAAAAAATTATCAAAGAGAATAAGTCGATGGCTCCGCGGAATAACTGGCTATCTCATGAGTGGTTCGAAAAAGCGGTTATCTCAGAAGTTGCTCGAAAAAACGGCCACCACAAGTTTTCCTTGAAAAAGCGGCCATCTCGAGTTCTGCTTGAATGACCATCTATCTGAAAAGTTGCTTAAATAACCGGCCATCTCAAAAGTTGCTTGAATAAGCAGCTCTCTCGTGTTTTGCTTGAATAACCGGCAGTCTCAAAAGTCGCTTAAGAAAGAGGCTATCTCAAGCATTGCTGGAAGAAGCGGCTATTTTACGATGGTAATTTTCTTACCGCAAATTAAGTTAGTAGTACTGTCCGACGAATTTTAAAACTAAACGTCGTAAGCGCTTGTGAGTCTTGGAGCCCACTTAGACGTATAATTCAAGATGTTTTTGATTCAAATTCAAAGGCAGATGAATGGAAAATAAAATTAATATTCATGGAACATAGTAATGTTGTATTTGTCGAGGTTTCCATAGAGCATTTTACAACAGGTATGCGTTCACCAAGAGTAGGTTGTATACTACACCTAACATTATTCGATAACAAGCCACTGAAAAACATTATTGCGTACGTAAGAATTACCCTCTAAAAATTGATGCTGCACTTGTCATATACTGTTGGCATTACTGACACCGCTCTTTTTTATTTCCCTTAGAAACCAAGTTAGCGATTTTCTCTTTTATATAGCAACGGCTTCATAATCTTTTCTTTTGTTATGAACAAGCTTTTGTTTTGCTATAAACTGCGCTCACACGATTTAAAATCTTAAACGCAGAGGAAAGGACCGGGACGCGTAAACTACGCGACTTTTATCTCAAAATAAAGAAACGCAAGTTAACAAAATGGCCGCAGGCAAATTTAAGCATGCAAATTTAAAACCTTAGAAAAGAAAATTATGATGCCTGCAAAACTTCAAATGGAGGCTACCCTAATTAAAAGTGACTGTTGGGGCTAAGTGACTGGAACGATCCCAAAACCACTCGAAGGTGCAATAGCAATAGCCACTTGGGAAAGAAGTGACAGAAAAGCCAGAGCAGACATAATACTCACCATGAGTCCGAGTGAGGTATGCCACATCAAACATTGTCAAATTTCTCAAGAAGCATGGAGTAAATTAAACGAATTGTACCAATCAAAAGGGCCTGCTTAGAAAGCAACGTTATTGAAACAGTTACTGTTCACCAAGATGACTGAAGCAGACGACATGACGGATCACTTGAATAAGTTTTTGAACAGTGTGGAGAAAATCACAGGAACGGAAATTGAAGTAGATGATAATCTCTTGTATATTCTTATGCTTTATAGTATACCGAATAGCTATGAGAATTTCAGATCCGCAAACGAAACTCGTGACGAATTGCCAAAACCAGAGTTCCTCAAGATCAAACTACTAGAAGAAAGAAACGCTAGAAAAGGTATGAACGAAGAGGAATCACAAAGCACTCTCTACGCGAGAAACTTAGGATACAGGCACAAACAATATCAAAGCAAATACAAAACAATTGCTGATCATCGACCAAAGAGTAATTTTTGAAACCTTTTTAATTCTCACAAAATTTTGTAGAACCTTGGGGTTTTTTGGGGTCGCTGAATTCGAATATGGCATTAGATTGTTTGAATTTAAAATGGCGGATCCGATATGGCCGATAAAAATTATGAAAAATCATTGAATTTACATAAAATTCAGTACCTGGTGGTTTTTTGGGTAGCTGAATCCGAACATGGAGCTGGATTTTTGAAATTGAAAATGGTGGATTCAATATAGCCGATAAAAATTTGGAAAAGAATTTATTAAAACAATGAGTAGCGATGAGTTTGTGAGGTACCTAAAACCAAGTAAAAAAATCCAATTTTTTAAATTCCTAATAAGATCAATGCACTGCCAAAACATATGATTTCAAATGGGTTTTTCAATGTGACTTTACTGGAAAGCGTTCCATATTGGATCCACTATTTTGAATTTCGAAATTCATATTCAGCTACCCCAAAAACCCCTGGATTCTAATTTCTGCCATATTGGATCCGTCATTTTTAATTTAAAATCTGATGCCATATTCGGATTCAGCGACCTCACAAACCCGGAAACGAAATTTAACATGTCAATCTCGTGAAATTTTTTTTCCCGCACTGGAGGCACTAAAAAAAGTTACACCAACTTGAAATTTTAACAGCCTGTTTGTAAAGGTGTACTTCGTGCACCTGAAAAATTTTAACGAGATTCACCACCTACATTGCGAGATAAAAATTCGTTTAGATACTCTTGAAATGCATAGGGTCTTATGGCATCAATCGTTATGACGTGAAGAATCGTTCGATATCAGGTGCATAAAAAAGTAGTAGCTGTTTAAAAATTTCAGGAAAGTACAAACTTATCTATTACAAAGCCATAGAAAAAGATGGACGTGATTCGCCGCGCCTAGCGTGATTAATGGCAAATCAATAAAATGAAAACGTGCTAAATTTGGTGAAACAAATGCCCAACGCAGCCTGCCCAGCACGTCAAACGCACCGCGCCCAACGTTCCCCTTGCCGCGCCTAAGTATAGGAGCAGAACCTCCTTAAAGGTCAACGAAGCTAGCGATGACGCAGCTACGAGCGAACAAGAAGAAGCACTACAAGTTCAACTTACCAAGCATACGGACACAAAGAACTCCTCCAGTATGTAACGGCGACGAGGCTCATCGGAGCTCGTCATGACATTTGTCGATCCCAAGATCGACAAAGCCTTATTGTGTCGACACTCCAGCGATGCCTCGCCGGCCACCGTCTCTCACGTGGGCACCCCCCACCCCCGGCGAAGCGATCCGATAGATTTAGCCTAAGCCCTCGTCCCAGTCAGCACAGTGTCGTCTCGGTGAGTGGACGTCATGTCTTTCCGGTCTCGTATATCTTTCTATAATATAAAGATATATCGCCGCTGCCGCCACCGCCGCGGCCACCGCCGCCGCTGTTTCAGGAATTAAGTTTATACCGGGTGTCCAATTTGAAAAGAATGACCAACCCAAACCCAAACCCAACCCAACCTAAATGCGCGCCCTAAGTGAGGGCGCGTAGCGCCTTACGCACCCCTAGTATATGTATATATATATATATATATATACTAGGGGTGCTTCACCCCCCTGCGCGCTTCGCGCGCCAACCCCCCGTCTTGTGTTTGTGTCAGTGGTTAGAGAAAAACATTCTGGAAAGATGTTTAAAAAAAAATTGTTTACATTTGTGTTTATTGGGTTTGGGATATGAGTTTGGGTTGAGTTTGGGTTTGATTGAAATATCGATATACCGATATATCGATTACTGAAACGGTTCAATATATAGATATATCGATTTCTGACACCGTTCAATATATGGATATATCGATTCTTGACACCGTTCGATATATCAAAATATCGATTATTGACACATTTCGATATATTTATACTCGATTCGATACATCGATATATCAATTCATCAATTCTAGACACAATTCGGTATATCGGTATATCAACTTATTCATTCGTGACATGATTCTACGTATCGGTATATCAATTTATCGATTCTTGACACGATTCTGTTTCAGGTTGAGTTAAGATTCGCCGCATTTGAATAAAATTTTTCTTTTTCCTTTTATCGAATTTATGATGAATAATTTCTGGTAAAATTACTATTTCATTACAAATTCGATAAAAAGAAAAAAAAAAATTTTTAATTCAAATGCGGCGAATCTTCCACTCAACCTGAAATTCTCATCTTTTAACATACATTTTTTTTCTACCTAAACTAATTATTTCAGGTGTGGCCCGTTGGTGAATCAAAAAATTTTCATTATAAATTCGATGAAAAGAAAAAAAAAATGTTGAACTCAAATGCGGCAAATATTCCGCTCAACCTAAAATTCTCATGTGTCTGCATAACATTCTTTTCTACCTAAACTCACTATTTCAGGTGTGCCCGGAAAGATTTTCATTATAAATTCGATGAAAAGAAAAAAAAAATTTTTTAACTCAAATGCGGCGAATCTTCCACTCAACCTAAAATTCTTATCTTTTGACATAAATTTTTTTTTCTACCCAAACTAATTATTTCAGGTGTGGCCCGTTGGAAAATCAAAAAATTTTAATCATAAATTCGACGAAAAGGGAAAAAAAAATTTTAACTCAAATACGGTGAATCTTCCACTCAACCTATAATTCTCATCTTTTGACATGAATTTTTTTTTCTACCCAAACTAATTATTTCAGACGTGGCCTGTTGGACAATCAAAAAATTTTAATTATAAATTCGATGAAAACGAAAAAAAAAAATTTTGAACTCAAATGCGGCAAATCTTCCACTCAACCGAAAATTTTCATATTTCGACATAAATTTTTTTCCACCCAAACTAATTATTTCAGGTGTGGCGCGTTCGAAAATCAAAAAAATTTCATCATAAATTAGATGAAAAGGAAAAAAAAAATTTTAACTCAAATGCGGCGAATCTTCCACTCAACCTAAAATTCTCATCATCCGACATAAATTATTTTTCTACCTAAACTAATTATTTCAGGTGTGGCCCGTTGGAAAATCAAAAAATTTTCATTATAAATTCGATGAAAAAAAAAAAAATAAAATCAATTGCGGCGAATCTTCCACTCAACCGAAAATTCTTATCTTTTGACATAAATTTTTTTTCTACCTAAACTAATTATTTCAGGTGTGGCCCATTGGAAAATCAAAAAATTTTCATTATAAATTCGATAAAAATGAAAAAAAAAAATTTCAACTCAATTGCGGCGAATCTTCCACTTAACCTAAAATTCTCATCTTTGGACATAAATTGTTTTTCTATCTATACTAACTATTTAAGGTGTGGCTCGTTGGAAAATCGAATTTTTTTTTTTTAAACACCCTAGTATATACCTTACATATGTATATTGTGACATTATCGAGTTTTGAGAACTGACAGTCGCGCGTAGATACACCCGTGACTATCGTTCTCTCTCGATTGTTGTCGCTCCTGAGGCGAGCGACGAATTTATTTTAAGATCTTCTGTTTACGTATAGGTCGTCGACCGTATACGGAGTACGAGCACTGACTCGAAAGGGAAAGCCGGGAATAAGAAATAGTTTTATGATTTGAAAAGGGCAGAAGGCCCATGAATTTTTATGTGTTTTCGAGATGGCCTCAGAGTGCTAACCACGACTATGAGCCCTAGTGCTGCGCGTTGGTTGACCCTTCATCATCGGCCATTGAAAATGGATTTTGGGGTCCAAGTTGTCTCAATTCCGCTTCTCGGAATTGAGAGCTTTATTTTACTGTCGAGAAGCGAGCGTAAAATGCAAGGAGTCAAAATTTATTTATTATGTTACTTGTGATGTGTCGCTTTGCAATACGACTTAAATATTGACAAAAGGGGAAGCCTAGAGGTTTGTTTCCAAGAAGGTAAGGTTAGTGAAAGGAAAGCGTCTAATTTGAACGAGTTAATGAGTTCGTTAAATGTGTCTCACAGTTAATTATCCAGGATAGGGCAATTCTGGTTGTTTTGTTAGGTGTTTGTAGCGTTGTCACGTCGAGTCGTGTGTGATGCTTGGTCAATCACGCAGAGTCTTGACGAGAACGCGTGGGTAGACGTCGCCACGTGTTGGTAAAATAATTATCGAGCGTGCGCACTCTAAGAGTGCGCTGACTGTTTTAGATGACGGGTTCTCCAACAAAATTTACCTCTTGCCGTGATCCAACTTCCAGCGGCAATCGCTGGGGCTTCACACGGTTCGAGGGGCCCTACCTAGGGGTCAAAGGTATTCTGAGACGTTCACCCGTCTCAAGATCCAACTTCTGGGCGCAATGCCCAGGGCTTCACTCGAGACGGGTTCCCTAGTACCGGGAAATCTTTATTGAGAATGAGTTGTCGTACGATTCGTCTTTACAAAGACGAATCGAGTTTACGTTATAGCTGAATCGTCTTTAAAAAGATGATTCAGTGGTCGATTCGAATCGTCTTTAAAAAGACGATTCGAGATTGGAGACACGATGTAGATCGCGTTTGTTGTCGGGTGTGCCTTGAAGTCCTCGATGAGACGTCGGGTCTCTCCGGGCTTCAAGAATGGTAGAAGTTTTGTAGATAGTTTTGGCAGAGCAACGTCTGCCACGTGGAATGCTCACAAGAGGTGACTACTTAATGAGAGCGAGTCTTGCTCGTCTCGTTGTTAAATATGATTTCGTGTACTGACCAGTGCAATGATCTGATTGGCTGGTCAGTATTGAGTGGGATTCTTGGTGAAGAGCGTCGCGATATTCTCCGAATTGTTTTCGGTTATAATTTCGGGGAATTTGCGAATATGGATAAATCTGGAAATTAGAGAGGTGAGTCATAATATCCAGTATTATCCGGTTTGTGTCGGTTTCGTGCGCTCGCGTGCTCCTCACGTACTCCTTCTCCTTAGTCGGGTCCTAACGCACTGGTCGGGTGGTCGTACCGTCACAATATACATGAAATGAGGAAGAATTACTATTATATCAAACTTTCAGATAGATCGAGTTTAAACGGAATTCTCCATATATTAGGTTTTTAGATTTTAGATAGGTCGATTTTAGACGGAATTCCCCATATATCACGTTTTTAGGTAGGTTAATTTTAGACGGATTGATATATCGATTCATCGATTTATCAAAAAACAAAATTCGATATAAATCAATATTTGATATATCGATATTTGATAAATCGACATTCGATATATCGATATTTAATAAATCGGTATTCGGTATATCGATTTATATCGATAAATCGATTCATATAGATATATCGATTTATATCGATATATCGATTCATATCGATATATCAAGTTGAGACAGAATTACCCATATATCAGGCTTTTAGATAGGTCGATTAAGACGGGATTCCCTATATATCAGGCTTTTAGAAAGGTCGATTTTAGACAGAATTCCCCATATATCAGGCTTTTAGATGGTCGATTTTAGACGGAATGCCCCATACATTCTTGACACGGTGGTGGCGGCGGCGGCGGTGGCGATATCTTTATATAATATAGAACGATATATACCAGGTGTAGAAGTATCAAACCGGAATTTCCCTATATATGGTGCTAGCCATCAGTTTCGGGACCGCAAGACTGCTTCTGCAGCGCCATCATCTCCCTCTACCAGCTGACAAAGATTTTAAACACACAAAAACCCAAGTTCCATACACCGGTATATTTTTTTATAACTCTAAACATGTCGAGTTTTATGCCTACGAACTACGATTTGCGGACAGCATCGGTTTTCTGTTATCATTTGAAGAAAACTGCTGCAGAATCGCATCGAATGCTTGTCGAAGCTTACGGTGAACATACTCTTGGTAAAACACAGTGTTTCGAGTGGTTTAAAAAATTCAAAAGTGGTGATTTTAATGTGAGAAACGAAGAGCGTGGGAAACCACCGAAAAAGTTCGTAGACAACGAATTGCAAGCCTTATTGGATGAAGACGATACTCAAACTCAACAAGAACTCGCGGATCAATTGAATGTGACGCAGAAAGCCGTCTCCAATCGTTTGAAAGCGAGCATTACGTGAAAAACGACCGGAATATGGAAAAAGGCAACACAAAGTCATTTTTCTCCATGATAATGCCCCATCGCACACAGCAAAACGGGTCAGGGCAACGATCGAGGCGTTCAATTGGAAAATACTAGCGCATGCGGCTTATTCTCCAGACTTGGCTCCGTCCGATTATCATCAATTCGCATCACTGGGACACGCTCTCGCTGAGCAACGCTTCGACTCGTATGAAAATATACGAAAATGGCTCGATAACTGGTTCGCTTCAAAAGAAGAACTTTTTTTTGGCGTGGCATTCATAAACTGCCGGAAAGGCGGGAAAAATGTATACATAGCAATGGAGATTATTTTGAATAAAATATTTTTTACCATTTTCAAACAACAGACGTGTAATTTTTACAAAAAAATTCCGGTTTCATACTTCTACACCTGGTATATATTAGGGGGGTCCTTATTTTGGTCATTTTCGAATTTCGATTGCATCCTCTCGTAGAAGGGTTCCAAATAATTAAAAAAAAATATGCCCAAAATTTGACATTTTTATCTGAATATTAACACATGCCCCAGAGCTCCGGAAGTTACCCTATTTGATTAACATTACGTTTTTACTGAACTTCATTCAAAAATCTGCCACACCGACAATAAGTACGAGAAAAATCTAATTCCGGTTGGAATCTCTTTAAGAATCCCGATATTATTTTATCGAATTTTGAGAAATTTAAAATTCAAAATGGCGGACCCAAAATGGCGGCTTTAAAATTTCGAAAATGCTCAAATCCACTCAAGGGTCAGCTTGAATAGGTTTTGGAGGTCGCTGATGTCAAATTTTGTGTCGAAAATATGAAATTCAAAATGGCGGACCCAAAATTACGGTTGTAAATGTTTTTACCTCCTGATTTCAAATTATTCATTGTTGTTTGTCATAGTGTATTTTGAATGAAGTAAAATGATTGATCCGATTCATTCACTCAATGATGAATGTTGTACTCAAATTCATCGTTGGCGAATGAAGCTTTGTCTTTAACAAACGATTTTAATTGTCTCTGAAAAAAAAGAAATAATAATAATTTCAAGAAACAATTGTGAGTGACAATTTTTCAGATGGAATGCGTATCAAGGCTAGGGTCTGTGATTCTTGATAAGTGATTCATTTTTTCTTGATCATAGAAAATATCTGGTGTTAAACTATGGGTTTCAATCAAAGTGATTTTATACAGCTGCCATTTTGGGTCCACCATTTTGAATTTCATACTTTCGACACAAAATTTAACATCAGTGACCCCCAGAACCTTTTCAAGCTCACCCTTGAGTGGATTTGAGCATTTTCGAAATTTTAAAGCCGCCATTTTGGGTCCGCCATTTTGAATTTTGAATTTCCCAAAATTCGATAAAATAATATCGGGATTCATGAAGAGGCTCCAACCGGAATTAGATTTTTCTCGTACTTATTGTCGGTGTGGCAGATTTTCGAATGAAGTTCAGTAAAAACGTAATGTTAATCAAATAGGGAAACTTCCGGAGCTCTGGGGCATGTGTTAATATTCAGATAAAAATTTCAAATTTTGGGGACATTTTTTTTTAATTATTTGAAACCCTTCTACGAGAGGATGCAATCAAAATTCGAAAATGACCAAAATAAGGACCACTCTAATATACATATATACAGGGTGGCCCAAAATTAGATGCGGAAAATGATAGGGCTAATAAAGGGCGTCGAGCTGAGTAAATTGATCCCAATAACATGTGGTCTGCGAAGTCGCGTTCGCGAGATACGGCCGATTAAAAAATCCCGCTAACCGCCGGCATGTAGGCAACCGAGTACACAGGAATCATCGGTTCTGAGTCACAATCGGAACAAACGGCAAAACTGAATGATCAACAATCAAACTGAATGATAACGATCGACTGTCGACACAGTCTAGCATGGATGGATGATAACAGGCCATTTCCATCGCTGTTGTTCCATCCATCCTTGTCGTTGTGTTTGGCGAAAATTCAATGCCAAGAGTGTTTTCGTTTGAAATTCGTAAATTTGAAAGTGTTATGTTCCGCATCAGCGTACGCGCGCGCTTGTCAACAAGACTCAGAACCGATGATTCCTGTGTACTCGGTTGCCTACATGCCAGCGGTTAGCGGGATTTTTTAATCGGCCGTATCTCGCGAACGCGACTTCGCAGACCACATGTTATTGGGATCAATTTACTCAGCTCGACGCCCTTTATTAGCCCTATCATTTTCCGCATCTAATTTTGGGCCACCCTGTATACTAGGGTGGTTCAAAATAACCCGACCCCTGAATATTTTTCGGGAAACCCTCTGAAAAGCTACAGGATGATGGAAAAAGATATTTCCCACTGGCTGGGCGATAATGAATAAGATTTAGAGGTCGCGCAAACGCGTTTTCTGCCAAAATTGGTCATTTCTTTCGTTTTTGCGTTTTTATTTAGAAAAAAAAGATTTCAATTGGCAACAGTTCGAATCAGGGGCTGCCGATTTTTTTCACAATCAAATACACTATAGAGACATTGGAAAAAATTCCAAAACCGTTACCGAACCCATCGATGATGAGATAAAAAATCTTCTCCAAAAAAGTCGAATTCAACTCCCCGTAGTAATTGATCGATTACTATGGGGAGTTGATCCCACTATTTGGATGCAAAAAGAATTTGCCACGGATTGAGAGTTGTCAACGATGTTGCTGAACAAGGCGTTGCACTAATGCAAGAATACAATTCCTTACATACGGACGACGAGGAACAAAAGCAATATTTGCTTCAGGTCGTACATCGTCATCGCAAACTGATTACCACGTTGACAAAGAAGGCAACAAATTCCTCACTGGGAACATACAATGAAACATGAAGTATTTATGATATTTATTGTGTAATATATTCATGTTCTTCTTAACTATATAATACTATATTTGCTGAAGAATCACGTTTAGTTTGTTTCATCCGTGAATTGACAGTTAAATTTACCTATAACTGAATACATTTTGCCTCTTTTATCCCTGTCGCTGGATTGTACTTTTTCGGTACATGGACTCTCCGTTTGGCAATCAAGCTGTGGTGACTGTAAAGAATGTTATTAAATGAATGACCAAGAAAAATTAACTTTAAATGCGGATTTTTATGATTTTCGAAGATAAAAAGGTGGATGAGTTTGAGGTCGTATGAATTCGCGAATCAAGTATCCTATTGTTTCCTGATTTTTTGTATGAAACTATAGCACTTGATGAACAAATCTAGACTCGCACAAGTTGAATCTCGTGAAAATCATGCTGGCTGGAATTTTTCGAAAATAAAGTGATTTTAACAAAAAAATTACGCAAAAGATTTTTTATCTCATCATCGATGGGTTCGGTAACGGTTTTGGAATTTTTTCCAATGTCTCTATAGTGTATTTGATTGTGAAAAAAATCGGCAGCCCTTGATTCGAACTGTTGCCAATTGAAACCTTTTTTTTTCTAAATAAAAACGCAAAAACGAAAGAAATGACCAATTTTGGCAGAAAACGCGTTTGCGCGACCTCTAAATCTTATTCATTATCGCCCAGCCAGTGGGAAATATCTTTTTCCATCATCCTGTAGCTTTTCAGAGGGTGTCCCGAAAAATATTCAGGGGTCGGGTTATTTTGAACCACCCTAATATATACCCTAGTATATCGTTCTGTATTATATAAAGATATCGCCGCCGCCGTGTCAAGAATGTATGGGGCGTTCCGTCTAAAACCGACCTATCTAAAAGCCTCATATATGAGGCATTCCGTCTAAAATCGACCTATCTGAAACCCTGATATATGGGGAATTCCGTCTAAAATCGACCATCTAAAAGCCTGATATATGAGGCATTCCATCTAAAATTGACCTTTATAAACGCCTGATATATAGGGAATTCCGTCTAAATCGACCTTTCTAAAAGCCTAATAATTCTGCCTGGTGATTCTGTCTCAACTTGATATATCGATATGAATCGATATATCGATACAAATTGATATATCGATATGAATCGATATATCGATATGAATCGATATATCGATATGTATCGATATATCGATATATATCGATATGTATCGATATATCGATATATATCGATATGTATCGATACATCGATATGTATCGATATATCGATATATATTGATATATCGATATGAATCGATATGAATCGATATATCGAATATCGATATAACGAATGTCGATTTATCAAATATCGATATATCGCATATTGATTTATATCGAATTTTGTTTTTTTGATAAATCGATAAATCGATATATCAATCCGTCTAAAATCAACCTACCTAAAAACATGATGTATGGGGAATGCCGTCTGGAATCGGCCTATCTAAAAGCCTGATATATAGGGAATACCGTCTAAAATCGACCTATCTGAAATCTTGATATATGGGAAATTCCGTCTCAACTCGACTTATCTAAAAACCTGATATATAGGGAATTCCGTCTCAACTTTACCTCTCTAAAAGCCTGATATGGGGAATTCCGTCTCAACTCGACCTCTCTAAAAGCCTGATATATGGTGAATTCCATCTCAAATCGACCGTGATATATGGGTAATTTCGTCTCAATTCGACTTATCTGAATACCTAATATATGGGAAATTCCGTCTCAACTTGACCGATTTAAAAACCGGATATATCGGGAATTCCGTTTCAACTCGACCTATCTGAAAGTCTGATACAATAGGAATTCCATCTCCTTTCATGTGTATACATATTAGGGTGTTTAAAAAAAAAATACGATTTTCCAACGGGCCACACCTAAAATAGTTAGTTTAGGTAGAAAAAAAATTTATGTCAAAAGATGAGAATTTTAGGTTGAGTGGAAGATTCACCGCAATTGAGTTAAAATTTTTTTTTTCATTTTTATCGAATTTATAATGAAAATTTTTTGATTTTCCAATGGGCCACACCTGAAATAATTAGTTTGGGTAGGAAAAAAATTTATATCAAAAGATAAGAATTTTAGGTTGAGTGGAAGATTCGCCGGGCATTTGAGTTGAAATTTTTTTTTTTCATCGAATTTATAATGAACATTTTTCGATTTTCCAACGGGCCACATCTAAAATAGTTAGTTTTGATAGAAAAAAATGTATGCCAAAAGATGAGAATTTTAGTTCAAGTGGAAGATTCGCCGCATTTGAGTTTAAAAATTTTTTTTTCCTTTTCATCGAATTTATGATGAAATTTTTTTGATTTTCCAACGGACCAAACCTGAAATAATTAGTTTGGGTAGAAAAAAAAATTTATGTCAAAAGATGAGAATTTTAGGTTGAGTGGAAGATTCGCCGCATTTGAGTTAAAATTTTTTTCCGCTTTTCATCGAATTTATAATGAAAATTTTTTGATTTTCCCACGGGCCACACCTGAAATAATTAGTTTGGGTGGAAAAAAATTTATGTTGAAATATGAAAATTGTAGGTTGAGTTGAAGATTCGCCGCATTTCAGTTCAAAATTTTTTTTTTGTGTTCATCGAATTTATAATTAAAATTTTTTGATTTTCCAACGGGCCACACCTGAAATAATTAATTTGGGTAGAAAAAAAAATTTATGTCAAAAGATGAGAATTTTAGGTTGAGTGGAAGATTCGCCCCGCATCTGAGTTGAAATTTTTTTTTTCGTTTTCATCGAATTTATAATTAAAATTTTTTGATTTTCCAACGGGCCACACCTGAAATAATTAGTTTGGGTAGAAAAAAAAATGTATGTCAAAAGATGAGAATTTTAGGTTGAGTGGAAGATTCGCCGCATTTGAGATAAAATTTTTTTTTTCCTTTTTATCGAATTTATAATAAAAATTTTTTGCTTTACCAACGGGCCACACCTGAAATAATTAGTTTAGGTAGAAAAAAATGTATGTCAAAAGATGAGAATTTCAGGTTAAGTGGAAGATTCGCCGCATTTGAATTAAAATTTTTTTTTTCTTTTTATCGAATGTGTAATGAAATAGTAATTTTACCAGAAATTATTCATCACAAATTCGATCAAGGGAAAAAAAAAAAATTTATTTAAATGCGGCGGATCTTCACTCAACCTGAAACAGAATCGTGTCAAGAATCGATAAATTAATACATCGATACGTCGAATCATGTCGCGAATCGATAAGTTGATACGATATACCGAATTGTGTCTAGAATTGATAAATTGATATATCGATGTATCGAATCTAGTATAAATATAACGAAATGTGTCAAAAATCGATATTTCGATGTATCGAACCATGTCAAGAATCGATATACCCATATATTGAACGAAGTCAGAAATCGATATATCTATATATTGAACCGTTTCAGTAATCGATATATCGGTATATCGATATTTCAATAAAACCCAAACTCAACCCAAACTCATGTCCGAAAACTAATTAACACAAAAATAAACAATTTTTTTCAAAACATCTTTCCAGAATGTTTTTCTTTAACAACTGACACAAACACAAGATGGGCGGTTGGCGCGCGAAGCGCGCAGGGGGGCGAAGCCTCCCTAGTATATATATCGTTCTATATTATATAAAGATATCGCCGCCGCCGCCGCCGCCGCCGTGTCAAGAATGTATGGCGCATTCCGTCTAAAATTGACCTATCTAAAAGCCTCATATATAGGGCATTCCGTCTAAAATCGGCCTATCTGAAACCCTGATATATGGGGAATTCCGTCTAAAATCGACTATCTAAGAGCCTGATATATGGGGCATTCCATCTAAAATCGACCTTTATAAAAGCCCGATATATGGGGCATTCCGTCTAAAATCAACCTTTCTAAAAGCCTGATATATGGGAAATTCTGTCTAAAATCGACCTTTCCAAAAGCCTGATAAATAGGGAATTCTATCTAAATCGACCTTTCTAAAAGCCTGATAATTCTGTCTGGTGATTCTGTCTCAACTTGATATATCGATATGAATCGATACATCGATATGAATCGATATAAATCGATATGAATCGATATAAATCGATATGTCGATATGAATCGATATAAATCGATATATCGATATGAATCGATAAATCGATATGAATCGATATATCGATATGAATCGATATATCGATATGTATTGATATATATTGAATCGATATGTATCGATATATCGATATGAATCGATATGTATCGATATATCGATATGAATCGATATATCGATGTGTATCGATATATCGATATGAATCGATATATCGATATGTATCGATACATCGATATGTATCGATATATCCATATGTATTGATATATCGAATGTCGATTTATCAAATATCGATATATCGAATATTGATTTATATCGAATTTTGGTTTTTGATTAATCGATAAATCGTTATATCAATCCGTCAAACATCAACCTACCTAAAAACGTGATATATGGGGAATTCCGTCTGCAATCGGCCTACCTAAAAGCTTGATATATGGGGAATTTCGTCTAAAATCAACCTATCTGAAATCTTGATATATGGGGAATTCCGTCTCAACTCGACTTATCTAAAAACCTGATATATAGGGAATTCCGTCTGAACTCAACCTATCTAAAAGCCTGGTATATGGGGAATTCCATCTCAAATCGACCGTGATATATGGGTAATTTCGTCTCAATTCGACTTATCTAAATACCTAATATATCGGGAATTCCGTCTCAACTTGACCGATTTGAAAACCGGATATATGGGGAATTCTGTTTCAACTCGACCTATCTGAAAGTCTGATATTATAGGAATTCCATCTCATTTCATGTATATACATATCTTATGTATATACTAGGGTGTAAAAAAAAAAAAATTTTGATTTTCCAACGGGTCACACCTAAAAAAGTTAGTTTAGGTAGAAAAAAAATTTATGTCAAAAGATGAGAATTTTACGTTGAGTGGAAGATTCGCCGCAATTGAGTTAAAAATTTTTTTTTGCAACAGTGTGCGTAAAATTCGATTCTACACCCCGATATTCGGCGTGTAAAATACCACTTTTCTCAACACTGGGCGTAAAAATCGATTTTACACCTAGTGGGTGTAAAATAAAAAGTTAGTTTTTTTACGTTTAAACGTCATTCTGATAAAAAGGAAAGAAAATGAGAGTCCCTAAAAAGCGGGCGTAAAATAATAAGTGAAAAGTTTTACGCCCGCCTTTTAAAATTTATTTCAAAATCAATTGGATGCTTCAAATTCTACCTTGCCGACTTTATTAATAATATTTCTATAACTCTGTGTATCACTCGCCTTCATGCGAAACCATGTAATTAGTACCGCTTTGACTATCGACGATACAATACGTGCTCAATCCTTCTCATATAATAGCGTTCGTACAGAATAAGTGATAGTGACTCTATTCCGGACGATATTTTGAAAGCAGCTAATGATGCGATGAACGAATCGCTTCCAGATAAATCGAAGATAATCTATCGTGCGTGTTATAATGATTTTCGAAAGTGGATGAAAAATAAAAAAACTAACTCTTTCGATGAAAAGGTGTTTTTGGCCTACTTTCATGGACTTTCACAAAATTTTGTATCTTCGACTCTATGGTCGAAATATTCAATGTTAAAAACAATGATGAAAATTGGAAATGACATAGACATCAGCAGCTACAATAAGTTACAAGCTTACTTGAAAAAATTGCCCACCAACTACACACCGAAAAAAGCAAAAGTTTTTTCACCGGATGAAATAAAAAAATTTCTGGATGAAGCTCCTGACAATGAATTTTTGGCTACAAAGGTAAGTTTTAAAATTTTTGTGTGAAAAAAAAACGAAAATAAAACATTCAGTTACGGTAAATGAATATTTTGACTTAATCCGTAGGTTGTTCTTATTCTTGGTATACATGGAGCATGCAGAGGCCAGGAGCTCCACGGTTTGACTATAAATAATATTAAGCTTCATGATGCCTATCTCGTTGCGACAATTTTCGATACAAAAACACATACATCAAGAACCTTTGTGCTCGAAGGTAAATACCACAAGATCGTCACCGACTACATGCTATTAAGACCGAAGCACACAACAATAACAAAACTGCTCATCGGTTACCGCAACGGCAAGTGCTATAATCAACCAATGGGAAAGAATTTGATCGGTGGTATACCGAAGAAAATTGCCACGTGGTTAGAGTTAGAAAATCCTGAATTATATACAGGACACAGCTTTAGGCGTTCTTCGGCTACTCTGCTCGTAGATTCGGGAGCCGACATCACGACGTTAAAAAGACATGGTGGATGGAAATCCACACAAGTAGCCGAAGGTTATATTGAAAATTCCGTGGATATCAAAAAAAAAAATTAGAAAACAATTAACAAATGCGATTCACGGAGACTCTGATGAAACCCCTAATAAAAAATTTAAAAAAAACTACCATTATAACAGTTACGGAAAAACCGGTCCAAACAGAAGATTAAAAAGCATCGAATTGTGTTTACCGTTACTTTTGTTTTTGTATCGATTATATACTTTTGTATGATCTCATATCGAATCCGAAAATATGATGTTTCAGAATTAATATTCGTCATTCTATGTATATATATATATTACATGATATATTAAATTTACGTATTTCAACCATGTCGTTTAAATAAATAGTTTAAAACTTAAAAATCTACGTTTTTGTGAGTCGGGGGAGCTCCTCCCCCCCGAACCTCCCCGCCGGGGCTTCGCCCTTGGACCCCCGCTCCGATTTCGGATAAACGGCAATTGAGGTACTTTGCTACTCGGTAATATATTTTCGTTTGCTTTCGATTTTCTAGAATCGAATTCATACATTATATAAGTTGTGTGTATGTACGAATTTTCCGCACACTGTTGCAAAAAATAGCGTATGCAACGTGGGCGTAAAATACGATTTAACGACCTCGTGCTGATCGCAGGGGCCCTCGGGCCGGCTTCGCCGGCCCTCTGGCCCAGCGATCAGCACTCGGTCGTAAAATCGTATTTTACGCCCATGTTGCATAATATACTATTTTCATTTTTATCGAATTTATAATGAAAATTTTTTGATTTTCCAATGGGCCACACCTGAAATAGTTAGTTTAGGTAGAAAAAAAATTTATGTCAAAAGATGAGAATTTTAGGTTGAGTGGAAGATTCGCCGCAATTGAGTTAAAATTTTTTTTTTCATTTTTATCGAATTTATAATGAAAATTTTTTGATTTTCCAATGGGCCACACCTGAAATAATTAGTTTAGGTAGAAAAAAAATTTATATCAAAAGATAAGAATTTTAGGTTGAGTGGAAGATTCGCCGGGCATTTGAGTTGAAATTTTTTTTTTTTCATCGAATTTATAATGAACATTTTTCGATTTTCCAACGGGCCACATCTAAAATAGTTAGTTTAGATAGAAAAAAATTTATGTTAAAAGATAAGAATTTTAGGTTGAGTGGAAGATTCGCCCCGCATTTCAGTTGAAATTTTTTTTTTTTCAACGAATTTATAATGAACTTTTTTCGATTTTCCAAAGGGCCACACCTGAAATAGTTAGTTTGGGTAGAAAAAAAATGTATGCCAAAAGATGGAAATTTTAGGTTGAGTGGAAGATTCGCAGCATTTGAGTTAAAATTTTTTTTTTCTCTTTTCATCGAATTTATAATGAAAATTTTTCGGGGCACACCTGAAATAGTTGGTTTAGGTCGAAAAAAATTTTATGCAAACAGATGAGAATTTTAGGTTGAGTGGAAGATTTGCCGCATTTGAATTAGAATGTTTTTTTTTCTTTTTATCGAATTTGTAATAAAGTAGTAATTTTACCAGAAATTATTCATTATAAATTCGATAAAAGGAAAAAAAAAAGTTTTATTTAAATTCGGCGAATCTTCACTCAACCTGAAACAGAATCATGTCAAGAATCGATAAATTGATATATCGATACGTCGAATCATGTCACGAATCGATAAGTTGATATATCGATATACCGAATTGTGTCTAGAATTGATGAATTGATATATCGATGTATCGAATCGAGTATAAATATAACGAAATGTGTCAAAAATCGATATTTCGATACATCGAACCGTGTCAAGAATCGATATATCCATGTATTGAACGGAGTCAGAAATCGATATATCTATATATTGAACCGTTTCAGTAATCGATATATCGGTATATCGATATTTCAATGAAACCCAAACTCAACCTAAACTCTTATCCCAAAACCAATTAACACAAATATAAACAATTTTTTTCAAAACATCTTTCCAGAATGTTCTTCTTTAACAACTGACACAAACACAAGATGGGGGGTTAGCGCGAAGCGCGAAGGGGGGCGAAGGCCCCTAGTATATATATACATTGTAACATAAACCGTCAATAACCCCGGTCGCGGCTTGTTACCGGGGCGCAGTTTAGACAAATGCGTGCCGACTCAATCAATCCAGATATTATTTTACGAGTCACTATATTGGGCGCCAGGAAGAATTAATTTTCATGTGGCCTCTTGCCTTAGCCACGGGTGTCCCGACCGAAATCTCGCGGAATAGAGCTTATGAGAATACGGCACTGGGAGGTGGATTCGTTGTTCGAGGCTACCGACACGTCGAAATAAATAATTCAATACACCCACGAAGCGACGGAGGAGAAAGGAGAATAAATAAGGAATAACTGCAATGTTTTACTCGTAATTACCGTGTATTTCCTTATGGAGAATCCCTCTCACTCGTACTCGCTTCCTCTCACGATCACGCCTTCCTTCTTTCCTCTCTATAGAGCCCGAGACGAGTATCGCCTCTGGATAATACTCGACAGGGCTTTTCCTTCCGCCGGTGAATGATGTCGACGACTCATTATACGACACCGGGGAAACTCGTCTCTACGAAATGGCACTCGATGTTTAAGGCAAACACGAGGTTCGCGGCTCTTGGCCATCCCGATGCACACTCGACAAGAACTTTTATAACTTAGCCCATTTTTGCCGTTGAAGCTAGCGTACAATGGGAATTTTGCCGGAGAGAACGACTCGTACGGTCTTCCCTTCAGCGCGGCCCACGCCCAACTCCTCGAGGCATCGTCGCCTCGTGGCCATCAGGCCCCCCCACTCTCGGGCCCTCAAGCGCGCTCTCTCGCCAAAATTCTCCAAAACTCGCAAATTTCTCTCGGTCTCGCACCGCGCCAAATTTAAAACAAAAGCCGGGCTCGGCTCTATGACCCAAAAACTAAATGGCGAGGCCTTAAAATCTTGCCGCGCCACAACATATACTAGGGGTGCGTAGAGCGCTACGCGCCCTCATTTAGGTTTGGGTTTGGGTTTGGGTTTGGGTTTTGGTTTAGGTTTGGGTTTAGGCTGGTCATTCTTTTCAAATTGGACACCCGGTATAAGCTCAATACCTGAAACAGCGGCGGCGGCGGCAGCGGTGATATATCTTTTTATTATACAGAGATATATACTAGGGGGGCTTCGCCCCCCTGCGTGCTTCGCGCACCAACCCCCCGTATTGTGTTTGTGTCAGTGGTTAGAGAAAAATATTCTGGAAAGATGTTTTGATAAAAAATTGTTTATATTCGTATTTTTTGGGTTCGGGATATATTTGGGTTGAGTTTGGGTTTGATTGAAATATCGACATATCGATTCTTGACACGGTTCGATGTATAGAAATATCGATTCTTGACACATTTCGATATATCGATAGATCGATTCTTAATACGCTTCGATGTATCGGTATATCGATTCTTGACACATTTTGATATATCGATAGATCGATTCTTAAAAAGCTTCGATGTATCGATACATTGATTCTTGACACGGTTCGATATATCAATGCTTGACGCACTACAATTAATTGTAAATCGTGTTCAAAATCTTTAAGTGGATATCTCTCTATAATATAAAGATATATCGCCGCTGCCGCCGCCACCACCGCGGCCGCCGCCGCCGATATTTCAGGAATTGAGCTTTTACCGGGTGTCCAATTTGAAAAGGATGACCAACCCAAACCCAAACCCAAACCCAAACCCAAACCCAAACCTCAGTGAGGGCGCGTAGCACCCTACGCACCCCTAGTATTAATATATATTAATTTATCGATTTTGACACGATTCTATGTATCATCTCTTGACATGATTCGATATATCGATATATCGATTGTTTACACGATTAGATATATCAATATATCGTTTCTTGACACGGTTCAATATATCGATGTATTGATTCTTGCATTTCCTTTGAATTGGCTTTATTTATACGTGTAACATTTATATTGAATATTATATTTATATCTGAATATTTATATTGGGATGGTTTGATTATATCAATACGGTTCGGTTTATATTGATGCTTGACGCAGTACAATATTTTAATTTATCGATATTAGACACGATTTGATGTGTCGATATATCAATTTATCGATTCTTTACATGATTCGATATATAAATTTATTGATACTTGACACGATTCGATATATCGATTCAACAATTTATCGATACTTGACATGATTCAATATATCGATATACCGATTACTGACGCGCTTCGATATATCGATTCTTGCCGCAGTTCGATATATTGTTTCTTCACATGATTCGATATATCGACATTTGATTGTTAAGTTTCTTTGGAATTGAAATTTTTAAATTTTATTTTAAGTTTCCTTTTGAATTCTTTCGAATTATAATTTTTTGTGTCAAAAATTATAGATGAAAATTTCTGTCATAATTTATATACGAAAATTTATATATGTTTGGGCTGGGTCTGGGTTTATCGATATATCGATTTTATGGCTTAGGGTTTATGTATATGACAAATATTATATTTATATATCATTTGTGACGGGAATCTCGCGATTCGCATCACCTTCGGCACATCTCACCATCCTCGACGCCAGGAGAGCCGTTGAGCGCCAGGTAATCTTTTTAATTGAACGGCGGGAATTACTAAACCCGCGAAACTTAACCGGAACTTGATAGGGACGTAAACGAAACACGAAAAAGGGAAGCCGGCGTGTTGGATGGCGAGATCGGTGACGGTATACCCGATTCGCTCAGTGTGTAGGTTGTAGGGAGAGGGCGTGGACGGCTGGCTAACTATCGAGTGCCTTCAAATACGTAACCTGAAATAAATGAACTCAACACGAAAAATAACGTATGGGGCCTTGGTTCAGGCTAGTTTATTAATTTTTCTCACGATAGCTCATAATTTCGAGAACTGATAGGAAAACGAACAGAGGTCACGATAGCGAATCCGATAGCGAATAGAAAAATTCGGTAATGACGGTAACGTCGATACTTAACTAAATTCGAGAACGACACTTAATTCGATGCTCAACTAAATTCGATAACGACGATAACCTCGATACTTAAATAAATTCGATAACGACGGTAAATGCAGTAACGCAAAATAACTGCGGTAACGACGATAAATTCGATGCTTAACGTAATTCGATAACGACGATAGATGCGGGAACTTAAAAGAAATTCGGTAACGACGATAAATTGGATACTTAAATAACTTCGATAACGACGATAAATTCGGAGACGGGAACGTGGACAGAGAGCTCGAATGTACGATAGCGTGACGACAACGACAAAATAATTTCGATAACTCGAGAACAGAAATTCCTCGCACTCGCGATCACAAAAAGGTCGTTCGAGGCACGGTAGCATAACGGGAATGAAACGAGAGCAAATTCGGTAATTAACGATATCGGAGAAGGCGAGAACGTTAAAATGATAGCTAGAGAGAAACGACAGTATAGCGATACGAGAGCAAAAGCGGTAACATGACGGGAGCTGCCCGAGCAGCGAACCGCTCGGGTCGAGAGCAGCGCAGAAAGAGAGAGCTCCGAGCAACGAACCGCTCGGATCGAGAGCTACGCCGAAAGAGAACGAATCGAACAGGTAAATTGATCGAGACGATAACGAGTACGCGCACGCGTAACGAGAACTCGCGATCCCCTTCGTCTCCTGACGTCACAACGACTCGAGCGCCTTATCTCGAAACGTAACTGACCGGCAAATTCAAACGATAACGCGAAACTCAATTGAACGATAACGCTAAACTCGATAAACGAATATTCGTTAAACGAATAACGTAGACACGCCGAGATGTTGTGGCGGGTGGATCCTGTTGCTCGCGGTGACCGTCCTTCGTGGGGTCCTCTCCTGGTATGGTAAATCGGGGGCCAACTATAACTAATACTACGATAACGGTGCGATTGGGCAATCCGTGGCGGATGGGGAATCGCGGGCCCATACGCCAACGGCCTTCCATACAGAAACGTAACTCAACCTGCCCTTCTTTACCCATACCTTTTCGCGAAGCGTCGAGAGTCGCACTCGAGCCTTTAGACTCCCACGAATTAGTTCCTTCGACACCGAGTATACCGGGTGGCTCATTGTTTCGGCCCCTATCCACGGTAACTCGGTGTCTTAAGTAGTGTTACACGGACAATTCTAACCCAAGATCCCTACCCCGACATTTACCGACATTTTTTAGCTCAGACACGAACCACTTAGCCGAGACCCGAACCCGGGGGGTGGGGGGGGCTATCTTTAAGAGTCCGAATGCACGGAGTCGATCGGGGGGGGGGATATCTAACAACTGGAGGGCACCTAATCTTTATGGGTCGAGGCATTGGGAGGGGGGGGGGGGGCTAGCTTTGAGGGTGGTATTGGAATGCCGCTATCTCTGGCAGCGGCGGGGCGCCTTATTTTTCATGGCGGAATTTGATTGCCAATTATCAGTTAGACTGGAGTCTCTGCAGAGCGGGGTGGGGGGCTAGTTTTGAGGGTGGTATTAGAATGCAGCTGTTCTGTATATCTGGCAGCTGCAGTGCAGCTTGTCTTGACATTGGAATGTTGTTATCGTAAACGTTCATTGGAGACAGTATCATCTCTGACTCGAGGGTAGCAACATGAATAAACTTTTGGAGGAGAAGAAAGACGTATTGCGTCAAATTGTCAAAGCGAGCGATGCAATCCGACGAAAACATCGGATGATAAAAATCGGCAAAGACAATGCTGAACAGGCAATGCAAAATGTCTTCAAGCCAATAGTCACGCCATTGGAAAAATTGGTGATGCGGAAAAACGAGACGCCAGAGATGAAACAGGAACTTAAGGAGGAAATCAAAGATCGTATTGAAAAAGAACATATTGAGGATGGCAACCATAAAGTTAAAGATGATCCAATGTTGGAAGATTTGTCTTTCCAGTCTGCATACGGTGATGAAGAGGGAGAGCAGGAGAAGGATACAGCTGTGAATGTTGATGAGTTAATAAATGAGTATGTAGTATTGCTGCAGACAAATAGAAAATCAACCTTGGATGTCTCATACGGTATACGAAACCTCGCTAACAATAAATTAATGATTGGAGATTCTCCAATATTGTTTGATTCTCAGCATATTCGTGTACGAGATAAAAATTATCCAAAAACTGTTAGATTAGCGGAACTGTTGTTCAAAAAAGTGCCCCTCGTTGAGGATCTGACATCCAACGATTTGAAAAATTATGAGAACATTGTAATTGCCACGAATGCCCATAAGAAATATTATAAAGCAGATGAAGCAATACGGACTGATAAAAATTTGAAATTCAAGACTTATATCGCGAAAATAGTTGATACGCACACGGGTAAAGGTATGCCAAAGTATAAAGTGGCTAGAAAAGACGCGAGATTCGATTATATTTATTGGGACGATCCCAATGAACTTGTGGATCGCCTACGTTTACTCCTCGCATCTCAAGCAGCCGGAAACTTATCTCACTCGAATGAAATCATATCGATTATCGAAGACTTGCGTGAGGCTCAAATCATTTATTAATACATTCATCATCGCAATTTCGCGCATTCACAAAATGAGTGTCGACGTGTTTGGACGGCAGCTGGATAATAAAAGTGCGCTCAATCGCGGTCCTCCGGGCATTGGATTCAAGATTACAAAAGACGGACATTACGATTTGGAGAACAAGCGACTATGCAACGTTGGAATTCCCGAAGCGGACCATGACGCTATCAGCTTAAAGGTGCTGAATGCTAAAGCCCTGAACGTAACTAAGAACTTACGTGAGGAAATAAATGAAAGTAGAACGCTATTGGTTGAAGGTTTTGAAACTACTATAAAAGATAAATGCGACACGTTAAATACCGACTTACGGAATAAAATAGAGAGAATTAGTGCGCAAATAACTGGAGATCTTACAACCGAAATAAAAGAAATTCTCAAAACTCCGAATGCTGGTACGAAAAACCTACGAGTGTCCATGCTTAGCATGTTTTCCCAGCTTGACGTTCGAGTAAACATCCTTGAAAAAAAAAGGAGCGAGAAGAAGCGAGCGCTGGTGCAGGAACTAAATAAGCCCGCACGCAGAAACTATCCTCGTCGGCATGTGGATATACGAGGCTTGGATGAGACTTGGCAAGCGGACCTTGTTGACATATCGTCTTACGCACGGCAAAATGGCGATCATAAATTTCTCCTAACCGTCATCGATGTCTTCTCCAAGTTTGCCTGGGCCGTGCCAGTGAGGAGCAAGAACGCTAATGATACAACGAGCGCCATGAGATCTATACTTGCAAAGGGACGCATACCAGAGAACCTACATGTTGATCAAGGCAAAGAGTTTTATAATGCCGATTTTCAAACTCTCATGAAAAAGTATAATAATCATATATACTCAACATACAGTAATTTGAAAGCATCAATTTGCGAGCGTTTTAATCGTACCTTGAAAAATAAAATGTGGATGAAATTTAGTCTTCGTGGAAGCTACAAGTGGACCGATATTCTCAAAAATTTGATTTCCGAATATAACAATAGTGTACATCGCACAATTAAAATGAAGCCGAAAGACTTGAACTCGGAGAATGAGAAGCAGCTGTTACAACGCGTTTTCACGACTCGAGAACCCTTGAAAAAAAAGGTCGACGAAATTTCGATGCGGTGACAAAGTGAGGATAAGCAAATTTAAAAATATATTTGCCAAGGGTTATACTCCAAACTGGACAACGGAAACATTTACAATACATCAAGTGAAAAATACGAACCCTGTGACGTTCAGTCTGAAGGACTATCAAGATGAACTCATCGCCGGTGGTTTTCATGAGCAAGAGCTACTTAGAGTTGAAATCCCGATATTTATCTGATTGAACGAGTATTGAAAACGCGTGGGAATGAAATGTTTGTAAAATGGTTGGGTTTCGACAATGCCCACAATAGTTGGATAAGGAAATCTGATGTATAATAAAATATTTTAACAAATGAACATTATTGATCTTTTCAATCGCCACCTTCTATCCCATCTCTCACAGGATTATTTTGTTGGCCGGGAATTGGGAAAAAGTCGGTTTCAATATATCTTTTTTTAATATATTTTTTCCTCCAGCGTATCAATTTTATTAATTCATACACAATGTATTCACAGTTTTCATGCCAATCATAGTTTACCACGCCGCCTTATCGCATTTTTAATTTTTTTCAAATTTTTTAAATTTATTTTTTAAACTACAAACATTCTTTTGTATTGAACTCAGAACCCCAAGGTAGAGTATCAGTCGTATCAGCGGAGAGAACTCTTTTATCATCATTCCAGCTTAAAGCGACTTTTCTTTGTCTTACAGTTTGCACTGCATGCTTCTTCGACTGAATTAAATTTTATGTTTTAACAAGATTCTCATGCTAGAAAAGACAATTTTTATAATCATTGAATCCGATTCTTTTTAACGTAGACCCTCGAACACCTTTAGCACGCTTTTTTTCCATATCATCATCTCGAACCTTGTAAGCGTATAGTTTGGCGCGCAAGCCCACGAATTCTTCCATGATCTGGCCATTATTCTCATCCTTCATTAACCCTAACACCTTTTTATTCGCTAAAGGCATCCCACAAGGATTGTCAACAGGATAATTGGAGGTATCAAATTCGTTTATGTCGAGCTTCATAACATCATATATATTAGGCACTGTAATATTATATATAAGACTATCAGTGTCGGTGTACATTAATTGAGCTTTTTGCCCAAATTTTTTTTTCATATACTCTGTCACGGCCTTTTTAACGTGGCCGGATGATAATCAGGCGCACCTGAGCTGCGGTGGGAAGAATTTCGGGAAAGACCAAATAACGAGATGAAACAAAAAGAAATAAAAAACAGACAAATTCCAATTTATTCGATCAGAAAAAAAAAGAAAAATATAAATTAGGTTGTTGGGCGCCAATCGTCGCTCGGACGATGATTCTCGATAAAAAAAAAACGGGGTAAACGCAATAGAGATTAATTAAAAAAATTAAAAAAAAGGAAAACTATATTAACTATTTGAGGATCCTCAGGGCTGAGTTTACCGGCTCGCAGGCCTCTTAATTATTGCCCGTGTCGGTCTATCGTCAAAGGCGGTATAAATCGAACTCAACGGGAAAAAACTATTACGCAATTGATTACAACGAATCGATTGAAACGGGGGTTCGCGATGCGCCACCACACGCACGAAATTATACAGCACAAAAAGGGGAAATGATACGCAAAATAATGTAAAAATTCAAGATGCAATTCACAAGGGTAAAATCGGGGAAAATAGAATCGACTCACTCTTCTCGATCCTTGACTCGTTGTAGGGCTCGCTCGTACAATCGGTTTGCCGAAGCTCTCGATTTCACACTCACGAGTTGCCGTAGCTGCTCGTTCGAACGTTCGCCGTAGCTTCTCGTAAAAATTCGTTCTCCTCTCGCAATCTCTCCTTCACTCTTATAATGGATCTCTTATCTTTGAAAAATGGCTCGATACAATACTACGTTTCTCCTATGCCAGGGCTCACGTCGAAGTGGTTCTTCTTCGTCGTCTCTCTGCTCGTGGGAATTGGAAAAAGGGTAATTTGGGAGAAAGGGCATGCGCGATGGGAAATTGGGTCATAGGGGGATCGAGGATCGATAGATTATTGGTTATTCGGGAGCTGACGTCACGAGCGCGTGGCGCAGGACAGCAGATCGATAATCGATGATCCGTGCTGTGCTGCCCTCGGCGACCCGTGACGCAACTCCCGCTCTCCTGGCTGATGACTATACCCGGACGACGACGAGGGTCCTCTCTCTCGGCAATTATTGGCCGTTGGTGGCACACAGGGCCGGCGATGCTCCATGTATTCTTTTCTGGCACCACGATTCCTCGCCTTGCACGGGATAATTCGAAACGAGGGAGTTCACGGGTGCCAGACGATGTTCCTGGTGACGGTTGAGGTGAGGGCCACGATCTCGCCCGAACCCGTCGTTTTTATCGAGGGTTCGTTTGATTACGTGGGGAATTCCCTCACCCGCCGTCACCTTGCTGTTATCTTCTTGTCCGTCCCTGTGGCCACGGCGATGTTGTTGACTTGCCTCCTGGCTCGTCGTCCGGGTCTCCGGTGATGTATTTTTCCCGATCCTGGGACGGCTGTTTGACGGCGAGGGGTTACGTGTGGCAGAGGGGAAGGGGGAAGGGTATTCGAGGGTCAATGGCATGGGAGAGAGATCAGCTGTGCTGGCTCGTAGGCTATGGATATGGGACGACGTTGGCAGTGTAAGGGGGAGAGAGACGACGCTCGACGACGATGAGGCATTATATGTGAATTTCGCTGGTTATAATTATTTTCTTAAATTTAACGTACATGGGAACGGTTTGCGTGCGGTGAAGGACTTCGACGGGCATTTGGCAATTCGTTCATGTGACGCTGTGTCACAACTCATAATGGAAATCGTAGATGTAAATTTTTGATAAGTCAAGGATTGAAAACCCTGCATACAATGGCTTATTAAATTTTACCTTTGCTCTGTTGAGCTCGATGATGACTATATCATCGTCAAATACAGTGCAGCTGTGGAAAGTAGCCCTAGCGATTAGAGCTCGAGCTCCATACCGACCACCCCACTCAGTAACAAGCTTCACTTCTCGATGCTTTCTCACATTCTCCATTGTTTTCCCGAAAACTGCATTATTGAGTAGTTTATACAAGTTTTTATGAATTGCATTGGTAGCTTTTTGTCTCAATCCAGTATTTAAATCAATGTATGGCTTCATCCATGGTTTCTGTTGGAATTTTAAAACTCTATGAATTTTCTTTAATTTCAAGCCCAAGTTGAGACACTGCTGCAAGTTTCGATGATAAATTATATATTTTTCTTTTTCTAATAGCGTTGTCATTAATTTTATATTTTTGGAGGTGGGTGGCCTGTAATGGTGCGGACAAAGTGGTGAGTCTTTATGAGATTCGTGCAGCTCCTTGGGGTATTCTAAATCAACCTCGAATATGTACCCCGTATGAGAATCGACAGGGATATTGTCAATATCCGATTTATCAAAGTTTTCCACCCACTCGAATCCAGCATATGGCAAAGCCTGAACCGTAGCTGCACCATAAAGATTGTTTACATCGAAATACATTAAGTATGATTCAAGCTTCGATGAGTCAAAATCCTCTCCCATGTATCGATTATTTGCTTTTGCATAGCGATTTGAGCATTGAGCAAGACCTCCTCTGATACCTTTTTCAATAAATAATAGCATATCAACGTCAGTGATAAGTTCGAGTTCAATACCTGTTAACTTAAGCATCGCATCGAAAGCGAGTCCAGGAGCTGTATAATAGTGCAACGGATCTAAATTATATGTCGATAGACAGCTGCGTCGGAAATTTTCGAAAATGTCAGATAAAAGGAGAACATCGATTTTGAGATATAAATCTGAATATTCTCCTAACGTTGATATTTTGAAAGTTTTCCAGACATTCATGGCGTGAGCGTATGAATCTTCGGAAATTTCCTCATTATTTAGCCTAGAATAAAACTGCTCTTTGGATGGTAGCTCAGTCTCGTCAAGTTTCATCCAACAATCGGTATAATCATATGGGTAAACCTCCTTTCTAGCCAGAAGCTTGAATTCCGTTGCATTATTACAATGCTTACGAGTTATTTGTTTTTCATCGCTTTCCAAGTACGATGCTAATTTTTCAATGCTACACGCCATAAATCTGTATGAATCTAAAAACCTAAACTCTACAAACGTGCCCTGGACTTTTTTGTGAATAAAATATATTTCTTCTTATTAATTGGCAGAAGATAAACCGCACCTTCAAATGCTACGGCTAATGCTTTAATCAGAAAATAAGCGTCATATCCCGATAAATTATGAAAAATAACCGGCACCGCGTGAGAGTTTTTATAATTTAAATTACATCCAGTGTGTGCGGGCCCGCGATACTTCCATGTAAAATGGCAATGATCTCGAACTCTCAACTCGTTCTTTTCGAAAGGCTTCTCACAAATATGACAAATGGTTACAGATTTAAATGCGCTTTGCTGATCATCGCTGAGATGCTCCATTGGTATGATGTTCGTCAACCGGGTATTCACCAAGCTCGCGATATTCTTCAATTCCTCCATGAACCACCCAATACAATCCAAACCTCGATGAGATTTAAATTCCGAAATGGTATCATCGTACGAGCAGTGGAAGTAGTAGGCGATGGAGTGAGGCACATGCCTTTGGTAGCCCATAGTATTCGTCTCCTCCGCAGGCGCAATCGGCTCCAGGAGACATTCGAGATCAGCATATATCACGAACGGAACATTCTCTTTATGCTTATAGTTTCTAAACGTCATGAATTTCGCATCACCCTCGGGAAAATACACTCTGCACTGGTTCGTGCAGTCGAGGATATGCTTCTGCAGCACGATTTCGCTTTGAAAGTGACAGAGACATCTGTCACACAACCATTTTTTGCCATCATGTCTAGAAATCTGCGTGCTCACTAAGCGTGAAATGTTTTTTATCCATGTAAAGTGATGGATAGGACTCGCAAGATCATCCTCATCAGAATCATTTCTGTCACTCTCGAGCATAAATAGGTGAATTGTCGATTTAGGAGATGTTTGTTCACTGATATATATCGGCACTATTACACTGTTCTTCCTCTGATTATCAATACCATAAATGTTAATTTTGAGGTTATTCATTTTTTCAAAGGTTGGCACTTTTTTTTACAGTAATTGGAAAATCCAAACCTTTGTACTGTAAGACTTCACTGAAATGTCTATAAGAGCTTGTTCGATTGCAATTTATAACTGGCGGAGAAAGTGCGGCAGTGACTGCCCATAAAAAGCAAAATTCGTCATTGCTCTCTATATTGACAACAGCACGCTTTCATTGAATATCTTTCGGAACACTAACGTATGTGCCTCCCCGGAGTGGCACGTATTTATTAAAATTCACAGTTAGGTTGGATACTTCGTGCAGTGACCAACCAGACTCTTTCCCATGAAATTCCTCAATTTTTTTCAACAACTGATCTTTTACATGCTCCTGGAACCACATGTCGATGTTTGTAGAGGGAAGAATTGCCTCATTCCGCGTGTTAAAAAATTTATCCTCCAACGCAGTTTCTCCTATTTTTTTAAGTTGAAACTTGCACGCTAATATTACGTTAACCTTTAAATTGCCATAACGCTGGGATGCAGCTTCCAATTTGGCGAGGATCAAGGGTTTCGAATCATCGAGAAAAGCATCGAGATCTTTATGTTGAAGGTTGATGACTATGCCCGTTTGGATTCTTTTTTTAAACGCCGTCTCCATATCCTTCCATCGCACATTATCAGCTGCTTCAGAACCAGCTCCTCTTTTCTTCAATTTTTCTATCACCGATAATACCGACGCAATTGTCGCTTGAATGCGCATTTTCTCATGCACTGAGGGACATTCGCACCGAGAAATTTTCGTCAATAGTTTCACGTTTTTTTCCCCCTCCCTAATCCACCTTAGTGCTATAGCTGGTGATGATCTTTTTTGTGAAATTAAATAAGCGTTTTCCATAATGGAAATGAGCTTCTTACACTTATGAGTATTCATATTAGGAGAAAAAATAACCCGAGACGAAGGAAAGACTGCCCAAATGTTAATGGAGGGCTAAATGATTGGAGCCAGCAATATATACTCCCACTCCTCCCCACCATTCTACGGACCATCAGCATCAGCAAGTATATCAGTTGCACGAGTACATCTTCGTTCGGGTCGTCGTAGAATAAACATAGGGTTCCAGGGGTAGCGTTGCGTGGCTACAAGATTTGACGCAACAGTCTAACTGCTAGACGACATTCCAATGCCATTGTAAAGATGACGAAAGATATCCGTCCATGTTGATAGCAAGAACGCGACTAAGCGTGTCATAGCGGCATTCCATGAAAATCAAAGCCTCATTTTCCGGCGGTTTGTCAAAATATGTAAACACTGTGCAGGCTCTAGCGTGTTCAGACATGCAAGATGGCATCATCCGCTCTCGAAGGTAATGGGAGGGCTCGAAACAGGTCGAGACACGTCGAAGGCGCATATCAGTATACCATTTTCCGTTAAATTTTTTTCTCCGTCAATACAGATTCAATCAGTTTGCCGCATTTTTCAATTCTTAATCTAAGTCGCTCACGATCACGTGCAACTTCTTCCCACCGGCCTCGGCGAGCGGCTCTGTACGCATAATCCCATGCATACATCACATGAATTTGAGCTCGAGTATCGAATCGAACGTGCTTTTCCATATTTTCAATATCCTCTTCGTCCCAATTTCATCGCAGTTTAAAAAAAGATCTGCCGCAGCACCCTGCGCTACATCTGCTCACGCACCAGTCAGTGCGATAGGGAAACGCTTATATAAATTCGGTCAGGAGAATACCTGTTAGAGATATTTTCCTTCGGGTGCCGAGGACCAGCCGGATCATAGGCGCCTCTGAGATTTTATGACCTCATGTTTGGTCTTCTCCAGACTGCGGTCTAACCCTTGGCACACGACCAGATATGATTTATGACTAGCGATAAGGTTGCGACAAACAGACGCACTGGCCCAAGAGGGTAGCGTCGTGTGTGGTTGAAAGGTCTAACGCTCTAGTCCACTATTTGCTTGTTAGAGATAACACCATTCCAATGTCAAGACAAGCTGCACTGCAGCTGCCAGATATACAGAACAGCTGCATTCTAATACCACCCTCAAAACTAGCCCCCCACCCCGCCCTGCAGAGACTCCAGTCTAACTGATAATTGGCAATCAAATTCCGCCATGAAAAATAAGGCGCCCCGCCGCTGCCAAAGATAGCGGCATTCCAATACCAGCCTCAAAGCTAGCCCCCCCCCCCTCCCAATGCCTCGACCCATAAAGATTAGGTGCCCTCCAGTTGTTAGAGATCCCCCCCCCCCCCCCCCCCCGATCGACTCCGTGCATTCGGACTCTTAAAGATAGCCCCCCCCCGCCCTCCGGGTTCGGGTCTCGGCTAAGTGGTTCGTGTCTGAGCTAAAAAATGTCGGTCAATGTCGGGGTAGAGATCTTGAGTTACAACTGTCCTTGTAACACTACTGTCTTATTTCGCGTTGATCTGATAACTACGGGACAAGAGCTTTCGATAACGCAAAACCGAAAAAATAACTTACACGCTAATTGCTAAAATTACGATAACTTATTCGAAATCGTAGAAAACTCTGGTCGGGATGACCTGTGACGCCAAAAACCAGAAAATTGCGTCACACATTCTATATATTATATAAAGATATCGCCGCCGCCGCTGTGTCAGAGCTTATAACGGTTGTCCAATTTAGAAATGATGACCAAGAATCAAGCTTATAACGGATGTCCAATTTAAAAAAGATGACCATCCCAACCCAACGTAAACCAAACCTAACCTTACCCAGGTTACCTAGGTTACGTGGATTATATATGTTACCATGGTTACCTAGGTTACCATGGTTACCATGGTTACCATGGTTACCTTGGTTACCATGGTTACCATGGTTACCTTGGTTACCTTGGCTACCATACTTACCTTGGTTACCATGGTTACCTACGTTACCATGGTTACCATGGTTACCTTGCTTACCTTGGCTACCACACTCACCATGGTTATCTTGGCTACCATATTTACCATGGTTACCATGGTTACCATGGTTACCATGATTACCTTGGTTACCTTGGTTACCATTCTATTATAAAATTGACAACAACCAATGGCCTAAGCTACTTGGGATAGCAAAAAAAGAAAAATATATACTACCCTATCCATAGTATTATTATAATTCTTTCATAATAGTTCGATTATAATTCTCCCCTATTTTTATAACGTAAAACAAATATAGAACTATCCACCGATGACGAAAAGGAAGTGCGAAAAAGAGGGAAGCAATTCTAAAAACGAAAATGGAGACGGTAGCGGCAGTGGTGGAAAATTTATGTGTGCTTAAACTGGGCTTAGATAGTTATTTAAACAAATTAGATAATACAAAAACATTTAATAGAATTATTTAAGAACATTTAATGAAATTATTTAAGATCAATTATTTATTCGAGAAAATTTCAATACATTGTAAATATATTGTAAGCCATATAGAGAAATGTCCTTCCCAGGTTTTTAAGTTTTGGTTTTTCCTGGGGCATTGGGCAAATGCCAGGACATAACTGAGAGCAATCCAAAACAAAAAATAAAATTTGTCCTCTGTAGGTATCATACGAATTGTCATGTTTGGTTTGGGTTTGGGTTTGAGTTTGGGTTTGGGTTTGGGTTGTTATAGGTCAGGGTGTATTCTTGACACGGTGGCGGCGGCGGCGGCGGCGGCGGCGATATATTTATATAATATAGAACGATATATATTTTGTCGTCATGTATAAAAATTGCTTCGTCTTAAATATACCCCTCACCGAGACACGTTCAAGTGCCATTTTTCGATGGTATTGTAATCCTTGTCATCTTCATGAATTGTAAAAAATATTCGTCTCTCGCGATACACGTTCAGACGCGATTGTTGTAGCCTTCGTTGAATCTATTCCAGCACCAGTGTTTGACTGTGCTGTCGAGCGAAACGACGATTCTCGAGGTATAAAAAAAAATAACCACGATGAGACTCGTGGACGCCGTCATATTCAGTCCTGCGGGATAATACGCCTTACGATTTCTCACGCCGAGGCGTCATACGAATTCCTGCCCGATTTCGTCCAGAGCAATAATCTACGCCGTGAGCAACGAGACTTGTGATAGACGGCACGAGCGCGAGAGAGTTATAGAGAGCGACACGGGAACGAGACTCGGCGAGTGAAATCACCGCCATCTTGAGCTACGATTCATCGTGCGCATCGAGGCCCAACATCCAAGTAAAGCTAAGTCCTCCGCTTACGTCTTTTCTGTCTCGCGGTCAATTGATCATTTACCGGAAAGATTAAGCCCAGAGCATTTCGTTGACTTTACGAGCATACTCGTATTATTCGCGTATAATTTTATTGTGCGTATTTTTTTTTTTTTGTAAGAATCATAATCTTTTCTCTCTGTTGCCCCCGAGCAACGTTAAATTCAAGTTTATCTTTTTTTTTGTTTTTTGTTTCTCGTAATAATAATTTATTCGTCTGCGGACAGCGTTTATCAATATTTCCTCCGAGGACATCAGTTCCAAGAAAGGATTGCGATCCGAGTCGATGAATCGACATCGTTTATGATTATGCTTATGTCTTTGTCTCGCGTGTTATACCTGATTTCATGTGTTCTCGCATTTGTCACGGCAAATTCCGTATGTACATTAAAAGAAAGCGTTGAATGGAGTGTGGTGAGTGAAGCGTGACTCAGTCGCGCTTGATAAATTCTTCGAAGAATTTTTCGTAGAGTATATATGTCGTAGGCCAATAGAGATTTCAGGCTAATAGCTATTGGCCTGGGCCAATAGTTATTGGCCGGCCGTCCTCTTGTTTATACTTATTGGCCTGACATTTGCAGGCCAATAGTTAAGATTTCTATTAGCCCGACCGATATCGGGCCGATAGACAGTAATGTCAATTGGCCTAGAAATTCCTGGCCAATAGATCCAATTGTCTCATCATTTCTATTAGCTCGTGCGGCGACGGGCCAATAAAAAATAAAATAATACTAATAATCCTGGAATTTTTAAATAAAGTGTCATTTATTGATAGTTTGATTTACTTGAAGTACGACTTATTTCGTCGTCGTCAATTAACAATGTAATTGTCCGGCTCTATCTTATTTATTCTTATATGGACCACTCAAGTGGCGGCGGGAATTACATAAAACTTTCGACTTAAAACAAGAAAATCTATTTTTGTGACATTGCGTATTGGACGCTTTACAATTACATTTTGTAAAGCCTTGTCCCCCGGTCATCGACTGACTAGCAGCAGCTTTACGTAACGTGATCACTTTATCAGGAATATCTTTAATCTCTAATAAATGGGAATTAGTTTTCTCTATGTCTATTCCAGGAAACAAACCCTTTATAACTCCATTAATAGTACCTATTTGATAAACTCCATTTTCGAACGCGGTTACAATTCCAAAAATATTGGGAAAATCTAACGGACCGCGATCGACAGTGGGAACTGCCAGAGTCACTGTTTCATTGATTGCTATAGCAGGGAAAGTTTCTTCGCAGAAACTGACCATCTTGTCAGCTGCAAGTTTTTGACGTTTGGCGCAATCTTGTCTTGTTTTATCCAAGTCACGTTGTCTGGAAAATAAAAAATCAGAACGGTTATATTAAAATGGACCACAATAGAATTAAATTTACTCGAACTCAATTTACCTTTTTTGCAAAACTTCTTCATTTCCGTCATCATTATTCAATAACTGCAGTCTCTGTTCTTCTAGAGCCTGATCAAGATCTTCTTCAGTCTCAAGTGAGTTCAAAATCTCATCGGGTAACGATGTTACTTGTAGTCCAACCTTTATAGAACCCAAAACTGCTTCATATGGGATCCGGTTTATCACTCTATGAAGCGACCTGTTCTTTGGAACTAAAATAAAATAGAATATAATATATGTAAAGATATTACTCATAACATAAGTGAGAAATGAAAACTCACCTGGATTTCATAACATCCTTCACTCCAGTTTGTTGACTTTTTATCAAGAATCCATGCCCGTAACATGTTTTCCACGTCCGCATTGGCACGTTCCACGCTTCCTTGGCTTTGAGGATGCCGTGGTCGACCATGTACTATTCTGCATCTTGGCCAGCGGGAAACCATTTCATGGATTACGCCAGCTACAAATTCTCGCCCATTATCACTCTGAAGAATTCGGGGAGCTCCAAAAGTATAAAAAATTCGTAGAAGTTCCACTGCGACCGTAGATGCTTGTTTATTTTTCAGTGGCCGTAGATGCAAGAACTTAGTACCATGATCT
Organism: Rhorus exstirpatorius; assembly: GCA_963564615.1. Lineage (NCBI taxonomy): Eukaryota > Metazoa > Arthropoda > Insecta > Hymenoptera > Ichneumonidae > Rhorus > Rhorus exstirpatorius. The sequence continues at coordinate 11,763,549 of OY751314.1, read as the reverse complement.
TGATAATTCATTAAAAATTTTAACTCGCCATCCGGGCAGGATTGTAAGTCGATAAAATCAATCTGTCCTCGAACATTGAAGCCATCCGAGATTATTTGTTTCACTACTATCCCTTTTTTAGGTGCCACTCTTTTCCTGCTACATGTTTTGCAAGAAGACACAAATATTCTGCAGGCTTGTTTGGGGATTCGCCATGTATTCCTACTATAATACATCATTTTATCCCTACCACCGTGCCCTGTCTCAACGTGAGCTTGCACTAGTTTATCGTATAAATCTTCAAGTGCCACCAAAAAAATTAATGGACTATTAGTTTCACTCTGTTTCTGGATCACGCGCTGCTCCGTACCGATATTCACTATTTCGTAGTGCTGTTCATAAAAATAATGAGAATTCGCTTTCACTGTACCATCTTTTACACCGAGGAAATAATTAATTACAGATTGTTCATGATCCTTTGTCCACGCACTAGCATTACCTCCTGGTTTCTGTCCATAGAACTCCGCAATTTTTTTTATCGAACTCCTCTTTGGAAACGAAAACTTCATTCACTTCGATATTCATGTTGTGGATGATTTCACGTGCGGATCGGACAAAAGCGTACACTGAACTAGGAAGACCTCTATAAGAATCAGGGGATCACAGCTCCAGAGGTTTAGTTATTATTTGTTTACAAATAGTCGCGACACGTTAATACAGAGACAATGTACAAGGGGATAAATACCGGACGCCAAGAAATTGTACATCATATAATATTCATTTGATATTGACGGATCACGAGCATTATTTTCTATTGGCCCGATATCGGTCGGGCTAATATCTATTGGCCTGGAATTTCTAGGCCAATTGACATCACTTTCTATCGGCCCGCTATCGGTCGGGCCAATAGAAATTTTAACTATTGGCCTGCAAATTTCAGGCCAATAAGTATTAACAAGAGGACGGCCGGCCAATAACTATCGGCCCAGGCCAATAGCTATCAGTCTGAAATCTCTATTGGCCTACGACATATATATAGGCTGAGTCATATATATAGGCAAGAGTATATATATATAGGCTGAGGCCATAAAAGAATAAGCGGATTATTATATTGTCTATAGACGTATAAGTCTTTCAATGATAATAACGTTTACCCATCGCCCGTGAGTGTCTTTTTGTATATTTTTGTTTGTATAATATCACGCGTGAAAGACTATCGTGCCCAATTATAGAAGACCAACTGTGATATATGTGAATCGCTTCTCGATTATTTCGAGGATTTAACCTCGTATAAGACGGCGTATAGCCGACATAAATATATTTTAGTAGAAAAGTCTCTGAAAGGAAAATCAAAAATAGAAAAGAAAATAAATTCGAGATTAATCGTTCGGAGTTCAATAAAAAATTCATAAATATCCTAACCCTGTTTTTCTTTATTTAACGATCAAATAAAGAAATTCGTTCCAAGTACAACTAGGATATCAACCGACTAAGTAAAATTCTCGATAACGATTGCGTTGAATGCTGAAAACCTCGTCAATGGCAACTGGTGCATTGACAGCGGAGCGGCATCACACATGTGCAACAATAAGTTAATGTTCACCGCAATGAAACTAATCAATAATCAAAGAGTGAAACTAGCCGTCAAAAAAAACCACTGAAGTAATGGGGATAGAAACAGTGCAATTAAATGTACTGACTGGGACTGGAACTCAAAGACTAAGGTTAGGCAACACACTTTACGTTCCTGAACTCAAAACAAACCTATTATCAATATCCAAAGCAATATGGCAGGGAAACGAAAAGTCACTTTTACTGGAAGAAAAGCAAGCACCATTAACCAAGAAGGAAAAATCATTCGCCAAGCAAACAGAAGCGGGGATTTATACTTCGTGCAACCAATCACAGAATCGGTGAACCTGGAAAATGACAGCACAAGCGACATTAAAAGATGGTACCAGCGCTACAGTCATATGAATGAAATGGATCTTCGATCACTGCTAAAAGAAAATAAGGTGAATGGAATATATTTTTAACAAAAAGAGGTGCTACCTACATGCGAAACATGCATAAAAGGAAAAATGACCGCAACTTCACTACCTAAGACTTCTACAAGAAAAAAGGACGGTGTGATAGACCTCATATACTCGGATGTCTGTGTACTATTGCGGACAACATCTATTGGAGGAGCAAATTTTTTTTCCACGTTCATAGACGACAAATCGAGATATGTTGAATTTCAGTTTCTGAAAACAAAAAACGAAATAAAAGAAGCCTTCAAAGAATATAGAAACTTTGTCAAACGGCAAAAAGAGAGAAAGGTTAAGGTACTCGGCACTGACAGTGGATTAGAGTACTGTGGAAAAGAATTCACTGAAGAACTCAAACATCACGGTCTAAAAAGGGAGAGAACAGTGACATACACACCGCAACAAAATGGCGTGGCGAAACGTATGAACAGAACATTATTAGGGGTTGCACGCTGTAAGATGCTGCAATCAGACCTGCCGCAATACCTCTGGGTAGAAGCCATAGTGTTAATGACTCGTCCAAGTTTCCATCGCATGAGGGGCAATTGGTCGTCTCTTAGAACAAACAGTAAACGGCTTAATTTTCGGTTGCGCGGTGTTAGTGTACCACATTGCTTGTACATTCAATTCGTTGAGATATTATTTGTACCAACGGCTCCAGAATCGTTGTTTAACCTTCTGAATATGCTGCCATAAATTGAGCCGGTTGATCGGAGTATTGATACAGTCTCACTCAAGTATAGTCATTCGAGAATTACCTATGAGAAAATGGCAGAGAGTTAATGGATTCAGATTGTTAGGATCGGATGACATGGGCGTTAGCGGACGAGAGTTTAGTATGGCTTCGATTTCGGTGACGTACGTCTATAATTCCTCGTGAGTAAACAGTGTGTCGGAGATCGTTCGGCGGTGGTGTTTGCACGATTTCACGGCGGATTCCCAAAGCCCACCAAAATGTGGATTTCTGCGAGGTGAAAATCACCACTCAATGCCATTGTCAGCAAGGAATCGTTGAGTCTGATCATTATGCGCTACTGCTTCCGTCAAGTGATAAAAATGTTATGTGGTATTTTAAATATGTCTGAAATATTTCGGAAGTATAGGTAATGTTCTATGTTGCAAATTGCATATTTTAGAAATTTTTCAAAAATATCCAAAATGTTGTATTGCAATTGACATATTTCGAAAACGTTTCAAAAATATCAAAAACGTTACATTGCAAATTGCATATTTGAGAAATGCTTCCAAAATATCCAAAATGTTATATTACAATTGACGTATTTCGGCAACATTTCAGAAATATCAAAAATGTTACAGTGCAAATTGAATAGGTCAGAAATAATCCCGAACTATTAAAAGTGTCGTACTGCGTTCGACATATTTCCGATAGACTTCCGGTTGGTGCCTCGGGGCGCGCGGACGTGTGGTCGAGCGCGGGCGGAATAAGTTTGGGAAAAAATCGGTAGAGAAACGGTGATATTGCTAAAAAGTGGCCTTGGTGACGAGAAAGGTCTGTGGTTTTGACGGAAAGTGTAAAAAAAAAAAGGGTACAATACGCCACAATGGACAAAGGGACTGGAGCTGAGCTATGGGAAATTTGAGGTGAGACGGAAACGTGGGGCGGAAAAGCAAGGACCCACGGAGTTTAGAGAGAGAAGGGGCTCTAACCAGAAGGCGGAGAGGGAGGAATTGATAGCAGAGGGTGACATCGTAGAGTTGAGGAAGAGGGTAGAGAGGGATGGAAAGAGTTGGAATGAGTCGGGTACATAGAAGATTCAAGAGCCCATGTTGGCTCGCCTGGGTAGCGTGGCGTTGAGAAGGCCCAGGCGAGCCCATGTTGGCTCGCCTGGGTACCGTGGCGGTGAGAAGGGTGTGCCCGCGCATTTGGTTGTTTTGCCGATTTCCGACTAGTTCAGCGAGGCAGAAGAGGCTTCAGGATAGGGAAGGGAAAGAGAAGGAAAGAGCGGGGGGGGGGGGGAGGGGACCGGTGCCATCAGTCACTTGAAGGAGCTGGTAGAGACGGTAAAGGAAGTGGTGATGGAACTAAGAGGAATAAGGAGAGAACTGGAAGGGTGAAGAAATTAGGCGAGGAGCCTCGAAGAGAAGGTCAGGGGAAGTGACAGTGAGGCGAGGAACAATGATGGGGTGGCGAGGTACAGTGTCGGGGGAAAAAGCGAAAGCGACACGCACGGTGAGTGGGGGACGGAAAGCGTGACGGCCTCGAGCGGAAGGGGAGGGGGGGGGGGGGAATCAACAAACGGAGAATACCAGGGAAGCGTCGAAAGTGAGGTTCGGGAGGAAAGTGTGGGACGGGTGGAACACGCGGAAAGTTTCGGACATTGGTCAAGTAGGGAACGGAAGGAAAGGGTGATAGAGCCCAAAGTGGAAATGAAACAATCGACAGAGGAATAGCAACGGTGTGCCAGTGGTGGGGATCGGGAGTCAGACGAGGGATGGACGGAAGTGAGTGGAAGTGGAAGTCCGCGTGACAGGAAAGTGACCGGCAACGGGGAGAAAAATGGACAAGAGCGACTGGCAAAAGGAGGAAAGACCGTGGATGATAGAGGGCAGAAAATAGGAATGAAACACGGGGGCATTGGAATAAAACAAAGTGAGACAGTTATGACAGTCGGGGGGAGAGATGAAAGAGGAGGAGTGGCGTCGAGCGGAAAAGCAGAAGGAGGAAAAAGAAAAGACATTGAGAGGAATGACGCAGGGAAGAGTCCGAGGGAAAGCGGATGGACAGAGCAGAAGGCCGACAATCAAGATCGAGAGGAGAAGAAACTGAGCGACGACGAGATGGAGATGAAGACCAAACATGAAAATGAAGGAGACAGGAAGATAATAGCGGCGGCAAAAAGGCGGGAAGAAGGAAGTAGGAAGGAAGACGCAAGCAACGGGGAGAGGAGGGAGGAAAGGGAAGTGGGGGAAAGGAAAAGTCTCGAGGAGGATTGGGCAAAAGAGAGGAAATGGGAGGCAGAAATAGAGGAAAGAACAAGAAGAAGTAGAAACGTGCGTATAAAAGAAAAATGGAAGGTGGGAGGGGTTGAGGTGTGGGAAATTGAGAGGGTAATAGAGAGAGGTTTTGGAAAGGAAATGAGAGTGATGGAAATAACAGAAAGAAACCAGCTAGAAAATAAAGGGTGGGTTGTGGTGCAGATGGCAGCGAAAGCAGATGGAGAGGAATTGTTGAAGCGTCGCGGAGAGATGCGGAGTGTGGGATTTGAAATAAAGGAAGATCTGATGTAGTGGGAGAGAAGAACAAGATAAAAACTGATAGAAAGGGCGACAGAAAAAAACAACAAGAAAGTGTTGGTGGAAAATAGGAGAGTATGGGTGAATGGACAGAGTTGGAAATGGAATGAGTGGGAAGAGAGTTGGGAAAGGGAAGAGGTAAAGAGGGGAAACGAGAAAGGAGGCAAGAAAGAGAAATAAAGAAAAAAAGAGGGAAGTGAAGAAAAATGGAACGGGAATGAAAGATGAGGGATGTAGAGTGTGTGAGGAATATGTAAAAGATGTGTGGAATGTTTTAAGAGAGATGGTGAGAGGGCGAGGAAATTGTAAAAGGGAACGGTAAAGTGTGGGTGGAAAATAGAAAAATCGTGGTGAAAGGAGAATGTGCCTGAAGTTCCGAACGTTCATTTGAACAAAAACTCAGGCAGATGTTCAGTCATAGTTGAGAACCACTAGAAATAAAGATAAAAGTATCTAAAAATAAATTTATAACAATACCTCGTAGTATAGGTCTGTAAATGACTCTAAAAAATTCCTGTTAAATCGAAACATGATTTTTGCAACCAGAATCGAGTCTTCACCCTTCTCAGACGCAACTCTTCACCCACCCCCAAGATACTAACATTAAAACCGGTGTTATACCCCGCCGATTTGCGGGTCTTCATGAAACTTATAAATTCACATTAAATTAAAAAATTGAATTTCTAAATATCCGTCCCTCCCCCGCGATCGGAAACCAACCGCTGAGCAACCCTTAAGAATGAGTTATTTTTTATTACGTCGTAGGATACAAAAACCCCCCGAGTTTCAACTTGTAAATTCACTTTACTGTATAAAATATTGTGACTGATTTTCACCCGTATAAATTGATCGCAAACCTGCCCCTGAAGAAGCCTTGATAATAATTTTTTTTCTTTACGTTTTGGGATACAGAAACCCTCCAGTTTCAACTCATATATTCACTCTACAATATAAAATAGTTTTCTAAATAGGGTCCGCCCTTTAAACTTGATCGCGAACCCACCCCTGAACAACCCTTAATAATCATTTCTTTTCGTTACGTCTTGGGATACAAAAACCCCTCTAGTTTCAACTTGTAAATTTACTTTACAATATAAACTATTTTTCTGACTAGTGACCACCCCTATAACTTGATCGCGAACCCACCCCTGGGCAACCCTCAACAATCATTTATATTCCTTACTTATTGGGATACAGAAGCCCTTCCAGTTCAATCTTCTACATATACTTTACCAAATAAACGATTTTTCTGTCTCCTGCCCACCCCTTTAACCTCATTGCAAAGTTACCCCTAAACAACCCTTGATAATAACTTTTTTCTTTGCGTTTTGGGATACAGAAACCCCTCCAGTTTTAACTCATACATTTATTCTACAATATAAAATAGTTTTCTGGATACCGTCCACCCCTATAACTTGATCGCAAACCCATCCGGGCCACTCAATAATAATAATAATAATAATAATAATAATAATAATAATAATAATAATAATAATAATAATATATTTTCTTTACTTATTGAGACACAGAAACCCCTCTAGTTTAAACTTATACATTTACTTTACCATATAAACGATTTTTCTGCCGACTGCTCACCCCTTTAACCAGATCACGAACCCACCCCTGAACAACCCATAATAATCATTTCTTTCCTTTACGTCTTGGGATACAGAAACCCTTCCAGTTGCATCTTGTCTATTTACCTTATAATATGAACTATTATTCTGACTAGTGTCCACCCCTAAATTTAATCACAAACCCACCCCTGGGCAACCCTTGATAATGATTTTTTTTGGCCTTTGAATACAGAAGCCCCTCCAGTTACAACTTTTAAATTCACTTTACAATATAAAATATCTTTCCGATTAATTTTTACCCCTTGATCGTGAATTCCCCCCCCCCCCCCCCCCAGCCCTGAAGGTAACCGTTTTCAAAATGTCGGAAAATATAGCAAACTCTTTCTTATTTATCCCGTAAATTCAGTGTGCAATATAAAATAATTTTCTCAAAAATATCCACCACTTCACGGTGTTGGGTAACTTACTCCTGAGGAAACCCTTCATACACAGACTTTTTTTAGCGTTTGAATATCCGTAATTTCACCTTCTCATCTAAAGTAATTTTCTGACAGAACATTTATATTATCTTTTTGTAAAGAATGGGCTATAAATCAAAAGCCAAAGAAATTTTTAACATCCGTATATTTCGTGAAACATTTCAAATGAATAAAAAATGGCCGATTACAACTGCAAGTCTGTTACACAAAGCACAAACAACTGTTCGAAATGAAATTAACATTTTGAAGTATTGAAAACAACGGATTTACTATTACATCAGACTACTATTAGTATTGCAGTACTGTAGTATTATAAAAATCGGACTTAAGCATTAGTATCCACCTAGCATAACTATATAACACCGAGTTTTTTAAAATAATAAACAGATGTAATTCTTATGGTCTGTCTTCACAACTCAGCATAAGATAAATATTTCTTTAACTCAATCAACATTCTATTGTTACGTCCCGGGTTTATAATTTACCGTTGACGTACCATATTTTTACATTTTGCTCCCTTTTGAGCCTGTAGAAACAAACTCGGGATAGGAGCCGTTGTGTTGGTTAATATTAAGTAACTTTCTTACCTTTTGCTGGTCAAACCTCTTACTTGAGTCGGCACGTACACGTAAAAAATGAATATTTTATTGGTCGAATTTTACACAAAGACGTGGTCACTAGTCGCGCGTTAATTTCGCGTTGTCGGTAGGACGTATCGTTGCGCCGAGTATTCGAACGAATCGAATGATTATCGAATATTTTAAGCGATTAAAAGAATCGAATGCAATTTAATGAATTTAATATTTTTGGGGTCGAATTGAATATTTAACGATTCGACCTAAAACAAATATCTTATGCGATTTGATGAATCGAATGCAAATCGATGAATCTAATGTTTTGGTCGAATCGAATATTTAACCATTCGATCCGAACAAATATCTTAAGGGGGGGGGGGGGGGGGGGGGGGTTTTGAGGGTTCAAAAAAAGTGATTTTTTTTATTGCATATTATGAAAGTATAGTAACTCAAGAATGTTGTCTGTTAATAGGAAGTCAATCGGAGCAAAACTCACAAAGATATAGCTTTGGAAGTAGGCGTGTCTCGAACGACTACCTGAGCTGAGCTGAACTTTAAACGCGTTTTTCTCAAATCGATGTTTTTTGAGTCGGTGCACTCTGTATCTCAAAATCTATTCAACCGATCGTTCTCAAATTTTTTACAGTATTTCCTTGCATAATTTATGAGGTAACCCTGTTGAGATTTTTTCGTTTTTGATTTAATTTTTTTTATTATTAACAACAATAGTCATGAATTTAGGCCAAAAATCGGTATTTTCACTTTCAAGTCTTGTAAAAAATTCAAAAATTAAAAAAAAATGGAAAAACTCGACAGAGATACCTAGAGGGACATAAAAATTAAAGGAAAAACTTTGGTTATTTCATTTCAGATGATCCAGTGCTGAGGTATGACGTGCACCGCAAAATGTATTTTTTCTGAGGCGCCTGCGAAGAATTGCTGCCATTCGGTCAATTTTCAATATTTTTCAACCAATATTTCACAGAATATAGTTCAATTACTACTCTTTAATGTACAATAATCAGAAATAAATTTACTTTCACCGTACGCCCAAAAAAAAATCTGTAAAAACCTGTTTTTTTCTGCCTTCAAAACCCTACCCCCCCCCCCCCCCTTAAGCGATTTGGTGAATCGGATAAGTTGCCAATACTACGCGAATTCGGCCGGTACTTAGAATATTCCGCGAGCTTAGTGATTGCCGTTGCGAGGAGATTTTACTCGTTGGCTTTCGTTCCCGATCTTCGACTGACTAACTCTCTTGTCCCGGGCCCTTGATCTCGACTTTTTGTATGTCTTGGTGGGGCAAAACTGTCAAAGCTGCAATTTTGTAACCATCCAGGGATGGTACAGCTGCACAAAGGGTTCTCCTCGCCACGCTCATCACTGTTGAGTCTAGCGTTTCTTAACTTATGTGCGAGGCGCTGGCGAGTTGAGCCTCGCGAGAAAGTGGACTCCTCGTACAAGGCCACGCATAAATAGTACGTTGAATTTAACTAAGACGGGTCGCTGCTGGACCACCCGTGAGAATAAAAGTGATAATTAATTGCACGAGTCGTTTCTTTCGACTCTCGTGTGAGTAAAATGATAAAATTACACGAGTCGTGTCTTTCGACTCTCGTGAGAATAAAATGATAAAAGCTGCACGAGTCGTTTCTTTTGACTCTCGTGAGAATAAAATGATAAAAGCTGCACGGGTTGCTTCCAGGAGTGACTCGTGGGTACATTATTCTACCGCGGTTATTTTATAACTTATCTATAAATTCATTTGGCGTCGATGTCGACCCAGGACGTAACACTATATACAACGATATTTAAATAAAATAATTATTGATTTTATGCCCTTTCAACGATGTTTGTATTAAACGATATTTACTTTTTTTTTGTAGTTTCTACATAAGTGACATATGTGGTGATATAAATTTAAATATTTTACAATTGTTGTATCTTGCATTTTTGGCTTCTTCTTCCGAATACCTGTGTAAAATTTGTTTTCTTCTTCTTCGGTGTCGAAGTTATCATTTACAACGCAGCCTTCATGGAGCCATCTCTTACAATTGGAGCATATCATTTTTAAAGTTCCTTTTATTTATTTTAAGCAGTGAATACAAGAGTTTTGAATATTATCAGATTTTTCCAATAATGTCTCTGCTGCTTGTTGTCTATATTCTTTCGGAATCAATTCAGTTCCAATCTCAATATTCAGTCCAATGCACTTTTCGTAATGCATTATATAGACCCCGCAATTTATAACATCGTTTAGATCTTGAAACGGGCGATTCTGTTCCATCGTCTTGAAGCTCCATTTACAATTTTTTAACTGATATATGGTTGAGTTTTGTTCGAAATCATTTCAATAGGAAAGAAAAACTCTTTTTACCCTTTCTACGTCGCTGGTTTTTTCGTATGGGTCAAGTAATATCAATGATTGTGTTGGAATATCAACGACGAGAAGTCTCCAGTGCCCCGAGTACGTATATGGCATTAAAAGTGTATCCGATAACTTGGCTGTAATTTTATGGAATTCGCGTTTAATACAACTTTTATTATCAGCAAAATTTCCTAAAATCGTATTATTCAAATCAGTAGGGAAATAAGTTATATCTTGAGACCAATCATCTATATGTGTGAGCGTGTAAGCATCGATTATTTGTCCGTCGATCCAACGATTATAGAATGCAAGAGATGCGTATTGCTGAGGCGTCAGGCATACTTCGGCAATCACGATTGGTTTATTTTTGTTTGTTGCGTAGGAAGTCATTTTTACATATCCTGATTGTGAACACATGTAATAGAGTGTTGAATCAATGATGCCGTTAGGTAAAACTTGCAACTGTTCAGGATTAATATTTGGATTCATCGAGGATGATGTCATAGCTGGTCGATTTATTATATGAGTAATATCTTCATCGGAATTATCTGACGAAGATTGTGACAGGAAGACCCTGTCGATAATAATTTCCTCGACGTCATCGATCCATATCGCTAAAATACACGTAAGATCCGGGCGAGCGCTGGTAAGAATAGTTGACAACGGTGTACTGTAAGATTAATTTGACAACACTGCGTGGCGAACATATAAAAGGGATAGCCCCGCACGAGAGAGCGTTAGACTTGTCTCTCTCGTATTTCGCTGGTCGAATAATTCGAGTCATAGAGCTTCGTAGGCTGTCTCTCTCTCTCCGTCTGTGCGAGAAGAGTAGTCACGAGTATTATATACCTTGTAGACCGTTTTAAGAACTCTCTCCGTGTGTAGAGAGTAGTCAAATAATTTTCTGTACTATCGTACCCCGAGGTTCGTTGCATTGTCTAACGCAGGACCTCGGGTGGTCAGTCTATATTTCTGTCAAGCGTGACGTAACGAAACCGCAGAATAAAATCCGTCTTGGATCGTCTATTGAAATTATACGTAAAATTGTCAAACCTATTGTGATTCGTGTCAGTCGTCAGATAGGCCATATTATCGACAACGTTATAAACGTAAGTAAATAAAATTTGTATCTCTGTACACTGCTTCTGCATTCTTTGCAATTTTCCTTGGTCCTCAACGTTACCCGCCCGAGCGGTCTCAGCTCAGTCGTTCTTTCTGTTGAATTAAATTTTGAATCGAATTCGGTTTGTCAGTTTGCCGAAAACTGACTGGCGCCCAACCAAGTTTTCATTAAAGCATTAATATTTTGTCGTATTTGACCCATGAGCCCCGCCAGCCGACGGGCCACGGCCGCGGCGGGTGAAGGAAAAGTTTCCTATCTCAAGATATTTGAAATGAGTACTTTTGACTATCCTCAATTCTATCAATGCCAGTTTTTGTGTCGTTATAACGCTGCTTCCTATTGACACTTTTTCTTTTTTGTTGCTTTGTCCGGGATAAATTTGTAATATTTTCAATGCTTTCATTTCCCACGTCAGCTATACCTATCATATTAATACCTGGCATGTACGCAATTCTCGTCTTTCTCGATCGTTGTCCCGCAAGGTCTTCCCGTTTTCGTGTCCACTTTTCAGTTTTAAGCGGGTCGGCAGCCGGTTCGGCATATATTGGATAGTTAGGATTACTCTTCCTTTAGTTGGAACTCCGATGAGTTGAATCTCTTCTTTGACCAAACTTGCGGTAGACTCTTTAATGCACGAACAGCATCGCCGAGAGTTACATTTTTTTCCCTTTCAGTATACGATTCTTATAGTCATTTATCCGGGACTCGGCATGGGCATTCGACAGTCCGATAACGATGGATCTACAAGCTCGACCATCATAGCACTCCATAATGGACAGTACGGCATAAAATATTTTAATATAAATTCACCATATTTCTCACAATAATAAACGTTTGTAATTTTTTTTAATGTCTTTATTTTTATCTTTAGCAATGTCTTTTTCGTCTCGATAAATTTTCCAGAAACGTTCAAAAAATGGTGAATTGGAATTGAATGGTGAAATGGCTGTCAGTCGAAAAGTCGTAATATTCGAAAAAATAAGTCAGTTGAAAAGTTGTAATTAAAAAACGTCACGTCGGTCGGAAAGTCGTCATCATCGAAAATTTGCGCTGGCGGAAAGTTGTGTCAGTGAAAAGTTGTCATTGTCGAAAAACCGAGCCAAGGTGCAGTCGTAATTTTCGTGAAGACGTACTCGTCATAAAGTCATATTCGGTGAAAAGTCGAGTTCGCCGAAGATCGCTTTAGTCGAGAATTACGAACTGAAGAGTCGTTAATTACCAAACAATGGTACTACCAAGAACGCCGAATCGGAATACGAACAACGAACAGGACGAAACACACATGGACGAAGGGAGTCATAGCGAAGAGACGACCGGTCAAGACGGAAAAAATAAAGATGACAAAAGACCTTTGACGTCGATAGCAACCACGAGCGAGAAAAAAACCTTATCGCTACAGTCAATAAAAAAGATGAGCGTCGCCCAGCTCAGAGAAGAGTTACATAAATTCAAATTATCGACGAAAGGCCGAAAAGAAGAACTCAGACAGCGGTTAAAAGAAAGAATCGAGAAAGACGGAGACGATCAAAACGACGGAGATATCGATGACGATGAAGATTCAGACGAAGACATCGTGAGAAAGAATGATAGTAGACAAAGCGTGAATCAAAAGATAAAGTCATCGTATAAAGAAGACGATACGGGCACGGGCGCTGATGAAGAGGACGTGGTCGAAACAAGAAGCAGGAGAAACTCGCGGCGAACCAACAGATCCCGTACGACTCTTGAAACGGAAAGAATGAATCCGATTTCCACGCTAAGTATATTTACAATCCGTGACGTCGAAGGAAGTATCTCGCAGTTCTCAGGGGATGATAAGATATTAGTCGAACAATGGATTGACGAATTCGAAGGAGTGAGCGCGCTTTTACAGTGGAGTGACTTGCAAAACGTTATATACGCGTAAAGACTCTTGCGAGGATCAGCGAAAGAATTCATCGGAATCGAGAAAGGTATCGTAACATGGAAAGAAATGAAAAAATGCCTCAATCGCGAGTTTAAAAAAAAGATAAATAGTGTAATAATACATTCGCAACTGATAAAGCGAAAAAGACAGTCGAACGAGACCCCACGACAATACGTGTATGCGATGCAATCCATCGCGAATCAAGGACGTATAGAGGAGGACGCGCTTATTCAATATGTAATTGACGGCATTCGAGACGACGAATCAAATAAAAGTATTCTGTATAGTTCACGGGATATAGACGAGTTAAAAAGAATCTCGAAAAGTACGATTTGATGCGGGAAAAGGCAAGTAAGAAAAAACCGCGACAAGACCATCAAGGAAGAGAAAAAGAACAAAAATATAAAGAAAGAGATAGAGAGAATGAGAAAACACGACAAGTTGATAAAAAAAGGACACTGCTACGGTTGCGGATCGACCAAACGCGCAGTAAAAGATTGTGACAACAAAGACAAGGGTCCTACGTGCTTTAAATGTAACCAGTTCGGACATATTTCATCGGGATGTGACCGTGGAAAAAATACAGACAAAGTCAATACGGTGACGAGCTATACTGACGATACCGAAATAGCTGAAATCAACGGCGTCAAAATCCTAGCGATGTTAGACACTGGAAGTGTTAAGACGTTGTTGCGCGAAAACGAATATCACCGTTGTTTCCGTCACTTACGGTGAGTTCTTCTCGAGATGTTGATCGGATTGGGATGAGTGAGGGAGAGGGCAGGTGATCAAATAAAAAAGACACAGTTTCGCGAGAAACAAAAAGATGCTTGCTTTGGCGTAAAAACCCTCACGGGCTAAGGGAAAAGCCGGAGCAAGTCAAATATTTATTGAAGGGAAACCAATTATTAAACTATAAATTACAAATTGCATACATTGCTGTCTCGAGTGCGTCACTTAAGGAATTAAAATTGAATGATCATTCAAAGGGATTATCATATATTAGCTTACCAAATAAGGAACAATATTTATGAACGCCGCGACTTCCGACGGTTACGTGGAAGCGGGGTAATGGGAGCGTCGAAAGTGGCCCCGGGCCCTGCAAGCAGCGGTCCCGACGTCTCGGGGATCCACGCTGGTTTGCTCGGGCAACAGAATTGTTGCCACGCTGACGCTCGCCCTGAGGACGGGCACCCCGTAGCACTGGAGGATGGACCGCGTCCTCGCCAATCAATCCTAACCACGCGCGAAGCTTAAAATTACGCGGAACGCAATAAACCCGGCGCGAAACGTTTCAAAGATAATAAGCTAACACGGGAAAAAATAAATGAAAATCGCGTCGTACAAATAGAAGAAAAGGCCTCACACGTCCTGCCTATTCGAGCGCTCGATCTCATCTGTATGACGCTATCCCCCCCACGATCCCACAAAACAACGCGGACAGAAGCCAAGCGCGCATCTTAACAAACACTTAACAACAAAACAAACGCGTAGCAACCGTTGTCAAGCGGCCGAGATCCTCAACGTCGCGAGACCCATACGGCCCGCGAGATTCAAACGCGAACAGCCGTATTGGTAAGCCAGCACTTCGGCCAACGTCTCGGATATTTCAAGGGTTCGGTAACGCCCAAAGTAATGCAATCGGAGTATTCGAAGCCGAAATAACAGTTAACGCAGATCGGTATAAGAACGACGTATACGTGGTACCGGCATGCGTAATGAACGCGGCAATGTTAATGGGCAAAGACCTGCTGTCTCAAATGGATATCAGCATTCGAGGCGGGCATGTTACCATTAAAAAATTGAATGACGACAGGACGGGCGCCACGTCGAGAGAAGAAGTTATCTCGGAAGATAAGCAGGAAGACGAGTCTTTTGACATAGATCCGTGGACGATAAGTGTCGTCGAAGCAGGTGAGATTGACGTCGAAAGACGTTATCGATTAAAGATCGAAAATATGATCGAGTCATACAAGCCGGTGAAACAAACACAAACGGGAGTCGAGACAAGAATTGTGCTAACGGATCAGGAACCGGTGTCCTTGAAACCACGACGACTGTCAATTCGAGACAAAAGAATCCTGAGCGAGCAGATCGCTGAGTGGCTGAGAAACGGGATAATACAGCCAAGTAAAAGCGCATACGCAAGCCCAGTTGTAATTGTACCAAAAAAAGACGGCTCATATCGTATTTGTATCGACTATCGTCAATTAAACAAAAAAATAATACGTGACCAATTTCCGATGCCTTTGATCGACGACCGCATAGACGAATTGGCGACTGCAAGAGTCTTCTCGGTGCTTGACCTTAAGAACGGGTTCTTTCACGTACTAGTGGCGCTTGAAAGTAAAAAATTCACAGCATTCGTGACCCCAGATGGTCAATACGAGTTTTGTAAGACACCATTTGGGCTGTGTAATAGTCCAACGAGCTTTCTGAGATTTATTGATGAAGTTTTTAGAGACCTCAGTCGACGAGGCGTAGTTCACACCTACATGGACAATCTGATCATCCCAGGAAAGGACGAAGAAGAAGCACTCCGCAACTTGGAAGAAACTCTCGATACAGCTGCTAAAACAGGACTACTTATCAACTGGAAAAAGTGCAAATACCTGCAAAGACGAGTCGAATATATTGGACACGTAATCGAGAACGGATACGTCAGCCCTCTGCCGGCGAAAGTTGTTGCTGTCAAAAGGTATCCGAAGCCTACGACAAAGAAAGCGATCCAAAGTTTCCTCGGATTGACCGGATACTTCCGCAAATTTATTCGAGATTATGCAATAATTGCTCGACCTTTGTCGGAGGTGCTGAAAGGAAATCATAAGTTCCACTTCGGACCATCGCAGGAGCGTGCATTCGAGAAGCTGAAGGCAATACTGATCTCCGAGCCTATCCTTCGAATCTACCGAACTGATGCAATAACGGAGCTCCATACGGACGCGAGCAAAGACGGGTACGGAGCAGTCCTACTCCAAAGAAATTCTGAAGACGAAGATTTTCACCCTGTATACTATCTGAGCAGAAAGACGTCAGACACCGAGAAAAAGCTTTATTCGTGAGCTAGAAGCCCTTGCGGTGATCCAAGCATTGAAGAAGTTCCGCGTCTACTTGCGAGGACTGGAATTCAAAGTGATTACTGATTGTTCTGCTTTCCAGCAAATTCTGAATAAGATCGACATATCACCTAAAATAGCGAGATGGGCCCTGTTGCTTGAGGAGTTCCAATACAAGATCGAGCATCGGTCTGGGAGTCGTCTAAGACACGTCGATGCACTGAGTCGGTATGCAGTCATGATGATCGAAGAAAAACTCTCAATCATGATAAGAAAGCAGCAGGATATGGAAGAACGTCTCCAAGTCATTAAACAAATACTCGAGAAGGAATCGTACGAAGATTACGTTTGTGAGAATGGGATATTGATGAGGCAAATCGCCGGAAAAAATCTCATCGTTCTACCACCAAATATGCAACACGACATCATTCGAAGAACACACGAAAATGGTCATTTCGGCACTAAAAAGGTAATGGAGAGTATCCAACAGGAATTTTATATTCCTAAATTGCACGAGAAAGATGAGAAGCTCATCAGCTGCTGTGTGCCGTGTGTGCTTGCTGAGTCGAAGAAAGGGAGAAAGGAGGGGATGCTTATTCCAATCCCGAAAGGTGACATACCACTCTCGACATATCACGTGGATCACCTCGGCACGATGACAACGACGTCTAAGATGTATATAACCTACGCGTCGTCATCGATGGGTTCTCAAAATTTGTTTGGCTTTACCCGACAAAAACCTCGAGCGCCAGGGAAGTGGTCGACAAGCTCGTTAACCAACAGAAAGTTTTTGGGAATCCTGAGAGAATAATCAGTGATCGGGGAGCAGCATATACCTCAAAGAAGTTTAAGGACTATTGCTCGGGAGAGGGCATATCACACGCCGTCATCACAGCTGGGGTAGCCAGACAGAACGGACAAGTGGAGAGAATAAATCGAATAATAATACCGATTCTCACGAAATTATCCCGGGAATGCCCAGATAAGTGGTATCGACATGTCGATAATGTCCAACGCTGCATCAATAGTACGTATCAGCGTAGCATCGGAACGACGCCGTTTGAGGTTTTATTTGGCGTAAAAATGCACCGCAAGGAATGTGCAGGAACGCTCACAATTATCGAGCAAGAACTCGTTACTTTATTCGACGAGGAACGAGAGGACCTCAGGAATCTGGCAAAATCAAAGATTGCTCGGGTCCAAGAAGAAAATAAAAAGGCCCACGATAAACGTTGCAAAAAAGCGCACGATTATCAAGTCGGCAATTTAGTCGTCATAAAACGTACCCGGTTCATCCCAGGTCTCAAGATTAAACAGAAATTTCTGGGACCGTACAAGGTGACGCTATCTAATGGGCAGAATCGATATGAGATGGCGCGAGAGGGAGACGCGGAAGGTCCGAAGATTACCACAACATCGGCAGATTTTATGAAGCCCTTTGCTTATTATTCCTCGGAGACCGATGAATCGTAGGAATGGCCGAGTGAGGGATCGGTCCCGGAGTTCACCGGGACGATATTGAAGTGCCGAGCGAGCAGAGCGAGGGGAGAAGAGAAAAAAAACAAACAAGAAAAAAAAAGAAGAAGCGAATAAACAGATAGTCAGGTCAGAGATTTTTTCATGGAGAGTCGTGGTCAATATTCTGTTATCGATGTATCTATCTTTATTTCATTAAATATAATTATCATTTTCGTATTAATCCCTAGTCGTTCATTAATCATTCCTACATACTTTTATATTCTCTTATATTATTTTTTATACTCGCAAAAAAAAAATAATGAAAGAAGACAAAAAAGACAGTTATCTTTCTTTTGTCTTTATTATGTGACGTAATTGACCGTTGCAAGGGGCATTCTTTAAAACAAAATTATTAAAAATACGACACACATAATGATTTTCATTATTAAGCGGAAAGAAGTATTGTAAATAAATTCCTAAAAGTAAACAATATGGATATGAATCGATGTTTTTCGTTGTATCGATGATTATTGTGTCACGCAAGCTTATAAATAAGAGAAGTAATAATAATTATTATAGCCAAGCGCCACTTATTTGTGAAATAAAGTTTGAAACATTAAAAAGAGAAAATATTCCTACCAAACGTTACGTAAAAAATTAAATGATACGATTGAGAATTATTTATGAAATATCTTGGGTAACTTTTTACCAAAATATTATCCATAAAAAAATTGTTTATTAGACCAGGTAATTTCTTTAAAACAATTATGTCCTTTTTTTTATACGATAGGTGGCAAAAAAAAGAAAACGACCTTCAGACGAAAAGTTCCGAGAATATTTGCGGAGAGAATGGAGAAAAAAAGATTTGTGGGAGAAGGTGACTGCGATTCTTCAAGTACGGCGTTCGTCAAAAAATGATTTCTCTGAAAAATCTCAGCGAGAACCCGAATTATGTGGGAATGAAGAACATTATTTTCATGAACATGGAAAGATAGGTAATGTCGAAGACCGACCGAAATCTTCACGTTTGACATCCGCATTTGACTATGAAAAAACAATTGCAGCAAATCCCATTATTTTATATGGTAATTATATGGCTTACGAAGTCATTGCCAACGCGGGAATGGGAGATTGCCTGTTTCGTAGTGTTGCGCAATATATTGTGACGGGAATCTCGCGATTCGCGTCACCTTCGGCCCATCTCACCATCCTTGACGCCGGGAGAGCCGTTGAGCGCCAGGTAATCTTTTCAATTGAATGGCGGGAATTACCAAACCCGCGAAACTTAACCGGAACTTTATAAAGACGTAAACGTAACACGAAAAAGGGACGCCAGCGTGTTGAATGGCGAGATCGGTGACGGTATACCCGATTCGCTCAGTGTGTAGGTTGTGGAGAGAGGGCGTGGACGGCTGGCTAACTCTCGAGTGCCTTCAAAAACGTAACCTGAAATAAATTAACTCAACACGAAAAATAACGTAGGGGGCCTTGGTTCAGGCTAATTTATTTATGATTTGATAACTTACATTACATATCAAGACCATAACCCAAATTTCGATAACGTATAAAAAAAACAAAACGAGATCTCGGTAACGAATCAAACGGAACGATAGCACGATAACGGGAGCGATAACGAATAAAACAAACTCGAGAACGGCGAGAACGTCGGTAGCAAAAAAAAAAATACATTCGGTAACGCTGAAGAGAAATTCGAAAATTTTTAACGATAACGTCGATAACGGGAACGGAGCACGGTAACGGAAACGGTAACGCCAGATCAAAATTAGGCGAGAACAAACGATAGCGGCACAACGAGAACGTCGAAACGATAGCTTGGTAACGAACGATAACAAACGTGAACGCCGAAACGATAGCTCGGTAACAAACGATAACAAAACGTGAACGTCGAAACGATAGCTCGGTAACAAACGATATCAAAACGATAGCTCGAGAACAAACGGTAGCGTAACATTACCAAAACGAAAGCAGAAACGGTAGCATGTCGGGAGCTCCCCGAGTGGTTCACCACTCGGGTCAAGAGTCGCGCCGCAAGAGAGCGAATATCGGATAGATAGCTTGATTGAAAAGGTAATGCGAAAAGAGGGGACGATTACGCGCACGCGTAGTAAGATTACAATCCCACTCCTCTGCTTACCTCACGCACACACATAAAGCCCTAACACAGACACGAAACGGTAGAATTCGAACGAGAACACGAACTCAATCAAAAATATTTCTTAGTAATCGATAACGGAAAAATGCCCAGGCGTTATGGTGCGGGGGTACTTTTTACGTTGAGGAGGGTCCTCCAAGGGGTATGCTCCAAGTATGGGGAAGATCCGGGACTAACTTAACTAAACCTAAGATAACAGCGATCGGGCAATCCGCGACGGCCGGGTGGTCGAATCCCAGCCGGCAATGGCCTTCCATAGGTAACTCAAAAATCGTCCTTCTCTTCCCATACCCTTTATCTTGAAGCGTCAAGATTTCCACTAGATCCTTTATACTCCCCTCGATTACTTGTCCAGAAAGACCGAATATACCGGGTGGCTTGTTATTTCGGCCCCGTCTCATGGTAACTCGGTATTTTCCATACTATTGACCCCATAAAACGAAACTCGCAAACTAAAACGTACGATAACGCGAAAACGAAAAAAACGATAACGAATCCATACGCGAAATCTTAAGAATTAACCGGATTATACGAATATCGTCTAGAAAACGAAGGTTGGAACGACCTGTGACGCTAAAACTGAAAAATTGCGTCGCAATATATACGGTTCTGAACATCAGCACCTATTAATCCGTGAGCAAGTAGTTGACTACGTTAAAAACAACTGAGATGAATGTGTACATCGGCTCAGAGCAACATCGGTTGAAATAATATATGAAAGTGCAAACCACTATACGAATTGCATGGGACAATCAGGGAAAATGGGCACCGATTTTGAAGCCGCTGTATTGTCAATAATTCGCAAAATACCCATTACTCTGTTTCAACGAGAAACCGACGCAGGTAAAGAAAGCTTGTCATTTATAACAACTTTAACGGAAGATGAAACAACCCATGAAGACAGTAACGATGGAATAAGCATTAGGTTCAGTGGAGATCGAAGAAACGGGCATTTTGAGTTGTTACGTCCAGTAATAAATAAGAAAAAAGAAAACCCCAGTCACTAAAGAATAAGTAGTCCGAGTTCTAGCTGTAAAAAATGTGTTATTGATAATAATATGATGCATGATGCAAGCTCCGATGAGAAGGCAAGTGGCTCCAGCTCCTGTGCAGCTAACCGTAAGCCTATTTTAAAAAACCGTATCACAACGTTATCCTCGAATGAATGGAACAACTAAGGACTCAACGCTCTCTGAACAAGACTCTCCAGAGAATTGCAATACATTTATTTTATCCGATAATGAAAATCGAAATTCAAACAGCGATACAGATTATGACTGCGAAGAAATTGATCGTGATAAAAAAAAATAACAAAAAACCCCAAAACGTTCTCCTCGAAAAAATGAAAAAACTGATAACGAATCAACGCTCTTTGAAGAAGGCTCTCGAAAGAATTTCAATATTTTTATTTTATCCGATAATGAAAATAAAAATTCCAACATCGATACAGATTTTGACTGCGGAGAAAACGATCGTGATCAAAGAAAACAACAAAAACCCCAAAAAAACCAAAAAAAGAAAACGAGAAAACAAGTATAAATATGTCGTAAGTACGATCTTGGACAGTGTTTATTCCGCACAAACATGATGAAATATATAAAAGGAATATAGAAGTTTGGTACAATAATGTCCGAATGGCGTTTCAATAAAGTAATTTTCGAGAGCTTCTGTAAGGTGGACTCTACCCAAATATATCCGTCGTCTTCAAGATCTGGTGTTCTAATGTCCCCGCTCTCGCACGTCGTCATCTCATGCGATGATGACGTGAGGCCATGCCATAGTCGAACCCTTGTTCTTTAGTTTGCTTATGTCCAGGCGATAAGGCGCCTCTCAAATTCACCCAGAGCTCTCCAGCGTATAACGACTAATAATTTCGTCGTCAAATATTTTCTTGAAAAGT
This sequence comes from Rhorus exstirpatorius, assembly GCA_963564615.1. Taxonomy (NCBI): domain Eukaryota; kingdom Metazoa; phylum Arthropoda; class Insecta; order Hymenoptera; family Ichneumonidae; genus Rhorus; species Rhorus exstirpatorius. The sequence continues at coordinate 11,741,670 of OY751314.1, read as the reverse complement.
GCAATTTTTAACGCAAAAAGTTGCGACCCAAGATGGATACATGGACGACCATTTGCTTCGTGAGGTGATTGATAAGTATATGTGGCAAGACTTAGATTATTCCTGCCCCTTGGGCTTTTATGGGGGTATAAGCTTGAACAATGTAAGTTTTGTAGGTTACGCGAATTGTTTAGTTCCAAGCCACGGAGCTCGTTTTAGATTTGATTTTTATGAAATTAATGATGAATTTATAGAATTACATGTTTCTAGTGACAGCACTCTGCCGTTTCGACACTATCACTCTACAGAAATTTCATTCCGCCGAGCCAGAGGTAATAAACGAAAGGAGCTAAAGAAATTATTAAAGCACTGTTCAGCCTGGACCCACCAAGAGAAATTTATTTTAAATTGCGATGCAACGTTATCAATGGATGGTCATAGGGAGGATCTTGTAAGCCTATCTGCCTTACATAAAATAGCATCGGAATACCGATGCGAAAAACGACAGATATTACAATCACAGGACCTTGGAGATTTATGTCAATTGCTCTTGAATGAGAGTAAACTCAAATTTAACTATGTGCAGCAAATTTCTTTACCACTCCGTATTCATTTAACATATGTGGACCAGTTGAATGTTGTAGACTCTACACGTCCAACTATTTTACATATCGAGGCAACAGGAGCAAACGTTCGGATACCTAAATTTTACAAAAGTAAAAAAAAAAAAAAGGGCACGAAAACGGGAAGACTTTGCGGGACAACGATCGAGAAAGACGAGAAGTGCGTGCTTGCCAGGTATTAATGTGATAGTTATAGCTGATGTGGGAAATGAAAGCATTGAAAATATTAAAAATTTATCCCGGACAAAGCAACAAAAAAGAAAAAGTTTCAATAGGAAGCAGCTTTATAACGACACAAAAACTGACATTGATATAATTGAGGATAGTCAAAAGTACTCATTTCAAATATCTTTGTCAGGTAATTCCGATGAAGATATTACTTATATAATAAATCGACCAGCTACGACATCATCCTCGATGAATCCAAATATTGATCCTGAACAGTTGCAAGTTTTACCTAGCGGCATCATTGATTCTACACTCTATTACATTTGTTAACAATCAGGATATGTAAAAATGAGTTTCGACGCAACAAACAAAAATAAACCAATCGTGGTTGCCGAAGTATGCCTGACGCCTCAGCAATACGCATCTCTTGCATTCTATAATCGTTGGATCGACGGACAAATAATCGATGCTTACACGCACACACATATAGATGATTGGTGTCAAGATATAACTTATTTCCCTACTGACTTGAATAATACGATTTTAGGAAATTTTGCTGATAACAAAAGTCGTATTAAACGCAAATTCCATAAAACTACAGCCAAGTTATCGGATACACTTTTAATGCCATATACGTACTCGGGGCACTGGAGACTTCTCGCCGTTGATATTCCAACGCAATCATTGATATTACTTGACCCATACGAAAAAACCAGCGACGTAGAAAGGGTAAAAAGAGTTTTTCTTTCCTATTGAAATGATTTCGAACAAAACTCAACCATATATCAGTTAAAAAATTGTAAATGGAGCTTCAAGACGATGGAACAGAATCGCCCGTTTCAAGATCTAAACGATGTTATAAATTGCGGGGTCTATATAATGCATTACGAAAAGTGCATTGGACTGAATATTGAGATTGGAACTGAATTGATTCCGAAAGAATATAGACAACAAGCAGCAGAGACATTATTGGAAAAATCTGATAATATTCAAAACTCTTGTATTCACTGTTTAACTTCAAAAATGGTATGCTCCGAATGTAAGAGATGGCTACATGAAGGCTGCATTGTAGATGATAACGTCGACACCGAAGAAGAAAAAAAAATAATTTTACACTGGTATGCGGAAGAAGATGCCAAAAATGCAAGATAAAACAATTGTAAAATATTCACATATATATCACCACAACATATGTCACCTATGTAAAAACTACCTTTAAAAAAAAAGAAATATCGTTGAATACAAAAATTTTTGAAAGAGCCTAAAATCAATATTTTTTTAAAATGAGATATCGTTGTGGGTACATAGAATCTTGTTTGAGTTGAAGAAATATTTACCTTATGCTGAGCTGTAAAGACAGAACATTAGAAATACATCTATGTATTACATATTTGTTATATATTTATTATATATAAATTATCGAAAAAAATACTAGTGCTTAAGTCCAATTTTTATAACACTAGAATACTGCAATACCAATGAGTAAATCCGATGTTTATAATACTTTAAAATGTTAAGTTCGTATTGAACAGTTGTTTGTGCTCTGATTTACAGACTTGCAGTTGTACATCATTAGTTATTATTTATTGATTTGAAACGGTTCACGAAATATACGGATGTTAAGAAATTTTTTTGATTTTGATTTATAGTTCGTTCCTTATAATAAAATAATAGTAGAAATGTTCTGTCAGAAAATTACTTTACATGAGAAGGTGAAATTACGGATATTCAACCCTCAAAAAGGTTTGTATGTGAAGGGTTGCACAGGAGTGAGTTACCCATCACCGTAAAGGTGTGAATATTTTTGAGAAAATTATTTAATATTACACGCCGCATATAAGGAATAAATAAAAAAGAGTTTGCCATATTCTCAGACATATCGAAAGAGTTTACCTTAAGGGCTGCGCGGGGGTGGATTCACGATCGAGGAGTAAACATTAATCGGAAAGATATTTAATATTATAAAGTGAATTTACAAGTTGTAACTGGAGGGGATTCTGTATCCAAAGGCCAAAAAAAATTATTAATAAAGTTGCCCAGGGGTGGGTTTGCGATAAAGTTATTGGGGTGGACACTAGACAGAAAATTAGTGTATATTGTTAAGTAAAGTTAAAAGTTGGAAATAGAGGGGTTTATGTATCCCAAGACGTAAAGAAAACAAAATATTATTAAGGGTAGTTCAGGGTTGGATTCACGATCAGGTTAAAGAGGTGGAAAGTAGGCAGAAAAATCGTTAATATTGAAAAGTACATGTAGAAGTTCAAACTGGAGGGGTTTCTGTATCCCAATAAGTAATATAAAGGAATGATTGTTAAGGGTTGCCCAGCGAAGAGTATGCGATCGAGTTATAGGGGTGATCACTAGTCAGAAAAATAGTTTATATTGTAAAGTAAATTTACAAGTTGAAGCTAGAGGGGTTTTTGTATCCCAAGACGTAACGAAAAGAAATGATTATTAAGGGTTGTTCAGGGGTGGGTTCGCGATCAAGTTGAAGGGGCGGACACTGTCCAGAAAACTATTTTATATTGTAGAGTGAACATATAAGTTGAAACTGGAGGGGTTTCTGTATCCTAAATGTACAGAAAAAAGTTATTATCAAGGGTTGTTCAGGGGTAGGTTCGTGATCACGTTAAAGGGGTGAACAGTAGGCAGAAAAATCGTTTATACGGTAAATTATATGTAGAAGTTTAAACTGGAAGGGATACTGTATCTCAATAAGTAAGGAAAATAAATGATTCTTAAGGTTTGCCCAGGGGTGGGCTTGGGATCAAGTTATAGGAATGGTCACTGGTCAGAAAAATAGTTTATATTGTCAAGTAAATTTTCATGTTGAAGCTAGAGGGGTTTTTGTATCCCAAGACGTAACAAAAAGAAATGATTATTAAGGGTTGTTCAGGGGTGGGTTCGCGATCAAGTTAAAGGGGCGGACACTATCCAAAAAACTTTTTTATATTATAGAGTGAATATATAAGTTGAAACTGGAGGGTTTCTGTATCCCAAAACGTATCAAAAAAAAGTTATTATCAAGGGTGGTTCAGGGGTAGGTTCACGCTCATGTTATACGGGTGAAAATCAGTCACAATATTATTTTATACAGTAAAGTGAATTTACAGGTTGAAACTCGGGGGGTTTTTGTATCCTACGACGTAATAAAAAGAAACCTTTTTTCAAGGGTTGCTCAGGGGTGGGTTTCCGATCGCGGGGGAGGGACAGATATTTAGAAATTCAATATTTTGATTTAATGTGAATTCATAAGTTTTATGAAGACCCGCAAACGTTCCGCAAAACGTTTCGCAAATCAGCGGGATATAACACCGGTTATAATGTTAGTATCTTGGGGTGGGTGAAGGGTTGCGTCTGATAAGGGCGAAGATTCTGGTTGCAAAAATCATGTTTCGATTTAACCAGAATTTTTAGAGTTATTTACAGACCTATAATACGAAGTATTGTTATAAATTCATTTTTAGATACTTTCATTTTTATTTCGAGTGGTTCTCAACTATGACTTAACATCTGCCTGAGTTTTCGTTCAACTGAACGTTCGGAACTTCAGGCACATAAAGGAGAGCGGTGGGAGAGGGAAGAGGAAGTCAAAGGAGAGGGGAAGGGAGACAGAAAAAAAGTGAAAAAAATGAAAAGTAAATAATGGGTTAGTATTAGAGTGAAGCAGAGAGGGGAATAGAGGCGGAAGCGGGGAAGTAAATGGCGAAAAAGAAAGGGTAGGGGCGGGGAGAGAAAATAAAGGCTCAAGCTTCAATTAAATCTAATAGTGTATGTTATAAAGGGGAGCAGTAGCGCAGTGGGTAGCGTGCTCGGCTCGCACGCAGTGGCACGCGATGTGGCCGGGTTCGACTTCCACTGTCGGCACGAATGGAAAAAATTTCCAAGTGCTTTTTCTGTGACCCCGATGGTTCGGAACCCACCTTAAAAAGTAGGTCCAAAGGAAACCAGCGCCTTGGTGTGGTGACTGAAAGGCTGGGCAGATGTCTCGGGTTCGATTCCCGATGCCGTAGCACGGCTGATGAAAGCACAACGGGCTCGGACGTAGCTCCAGAAACAGGAAGTACGGACTACGACTGCCTCTGTCCCAAAGTGCTGACATCTAGCGTGTGCGAGACGAGCTCCGGCAGCGAGAAGCATTGCCGTAGCACAGCAGATGGTAAAAGCACAAACGGGATCGGACCTAGCTCCAGAGGCAGGGCGTACGAACTACGACTGTTTCTTGTAACGCTTTCCGTGCGTTAAAAGCGCGGAATTCAAATTTCATGAACCAGCACAAACGTGTGGTTACCACCGAGGTCCGTGGGAGCTCGTTTCCGCGTCAAAGAGTTTAACTCACCTCGCGCGAGCGAAATTATTACCTGAAAATCGCGAAAAGTAAACGAAAGTCGAATCTACAAGGGTTTGAAGTCAGTTAACCAATATAGGACAGTTTTATTGCAAAAAATTCTATCGTTCCAAATCCAAGTGATGGTGAGACGCGTTATGCTAGATAAAGGATGTTGTTCGCTTCGCGGTTCGACAGAATCTTCTTGGCTACCCTGCTAGCTGCCACGAAAAAGTCAAAGTTCCCGATACTCCCCCTACTATATGCTGGGCCTTCCCGTTGGCCAATTACAAATTTTAACTCGACCACCGAAGTCCGCGCGGACTCTCCCCCACGCAAGGGTGGGCCCGTGCGTTTGTCTCTTTCTCTCTTTCTCTGTCTTACCCACCCTCTCAAGTCCCAACTCGAAAAGTTATTTACCTCTGGAAATTTTCCCCTCTCCTCCGCTCTCGAGTTTTCCGTCGCGCCGAGTGACGACTTGTGAAAGCCTCGCTTTGTACTTTCGGGTAGAGCAATAAAAGACTAAAAGGTCGATAGAAAAACTGAAAGAAAGCAGACCCGTCTCTGCTGAGAGTGCGTGTTTTTATGCATTTACTTTTAACCCGTGTGCGACGAGTTGTTTCGCGTTCGCGCGTCACGTGTTGAACACTCGTCCTTTTATATAATATTTTCAAGAAAGTATTTTGTTTTTGCAGCCAGCAGCGTACCCATAAGTCTCCGTCTCTCGCGTTTCCTTTTACAATTTATGGTTAAACATATACGTATTTCCTAGAATATATAAGAACGTCGACAGCGCAATAAAGTTGCTTAAATGCTGCAAAAGTATTCATATTATCATTATTATTATTATCATTTTCATGGTATCGTAATTACACCTAAAGTTATTGTATTCATGCATATATCGAGACATATCGTAAGTAATATGCTGGTATTTAAATCGTTCGTGTAGCACATGATATATAATTCAATTTAATTATACTATTTTTGGCAAAGTCAGCACGTTCTCCTCTCAATCAAATCCTCTGCTCTTATTTCGTTTCGAATCTACGCGCGATAGGACGACCCCGGTTGATAGCGCCCTTCGCGGCTAATCCGCGAAGTGCGTATCGCGGAGCGTTACATTCTGTCCCGGGTGCTGACATCTAGCGGGTGCGCGACAAGCTCCGACAGCGGGGATCGAACCGGGGACAAACGGATACGAGAGGAGACCAAGGTTAGATGGTGTTGAGAGCCCGCAACCCTCAGGGGAGTTGGTGTAAGAAACTCATACCATACCATAGTGAATGTTATAAAAGGCTGTAAAACTCGGTAACACTGGAACATAGATTTTAAATAGCATAAAGGAGTATTATTATATCGAAGCAAAAGAGAAGAGATGGAAATGTAAGAGAGGGGATTGTAAAAAGGCGAAGGATGCCGTACATTGGAAAATAAATACAATACAATACAATACATATTTCCGATACACTTCAGAAATATCGAAAATGTTATATTGCAATTGACATATTTCTGGTACATTTTAGAAATATTTCTGAGTTATGTTACGAATCTGAAACAATGAAAAATTCCTGACATATGTCTGAAATATTATGTGCCGTGTGGGAAGTGAAGGTTGGACCGCAATTGTTCTTTGTAATCAAGAGGGAATGTGCCTTATTAAATCCATTTTTCTCAAACATACCGATAGGCCTGAACGCATATACATAAGGACACTGTCCTGGCACAAAATTTTGCCTGGCAGAAAATTAGAGAAATCGACGGTTAAGCATAGGTAACGAAATGCATTTATTTCTTCCAACTAAATTTTATTGACCAAGTTTTCTCTGCGTTGGAAAAGAATCGAGACCATCTGATGCCCTCTCAAGCCCTGATTAGTGGAAAAGAGTGTTGGGGATATATGTCATGCAGCGCACTATTTTTCGCGAATCGGTACTTGTGAGGACATCTGATTCATTCGATCTTTCTTCCAATTTCACCAGAAAAATAAAATGGAAAAATATATCTAAAACGAATGAATAAAATTCGTGAGGTTTAGTGAATCGTCGAATGCCCTTATTTGATCCCAGCCAAAACAATTCAGTATTAGCTCAGCGTCCCACAGTGGTTCCAAATCCCGAATTGCTGGCCAAAAATAGAAGGTATCATCGAATCGCTATCAGATTTATCACTCGGGGGTTTTTGAGGTCGCTGAACACGAATCTGAAGTCAAATTCCCAAAAAACAAAATGGCGGCCTAAAAATGGAGGATAATTTTATTCAAACTTGAATCAATCTTCATGGAATTTGGGACTAGGGGGTTTTTGAGGTCGCTGAACACGAATGTGGAGTCGACTTTCCAAAAAACAAAATGGCGGCCCAAAAATAGCGGACAATTTTATTCAAACTTGAATCAATCTTCATGGAATTTGGTACTAGGAAGTTTTCGAGGTCGCTGAACACGAATCCGAAGTCAAATTTCCAAAAAACAAAATGGCGGACCAAAAATGGCGGATTATTTTATTCAAACATGAATCAATGTTTATGGAATTCGGTACCAGGGGGTTTTGAATAGAAATAATTTATTATTACGTACATGTGTAGGATAGAGTAGATTGGGAAAGTATGTAAATGTAAATACGAATTTGAATACAAATACTTATTTATTAAGAAATTACATTAAATATTACATTCATATACTAAAATGATGTAAAGGCACTTAATGAATGATGTGGATTATTGGATATGAAGGTCAAAGACGAAGCATCAGTTACGTTAACGTTTCAACCCGAGTGCGGGCCCTCCTCAGAACAAATTTATTACATCTATCGAAGAGAGTATACACATTAACTTAGCTACAATTATTTAGCACATTAACTTAACTACAATTATTTTTTTAAATTATATATATATCTAATATGATAAAAGGCACTTAATCTTGAAGGCTCCAATTGTCATCCGAATCGCTATCATTATTATCGCTAGAGTCGCTGCAGTCAGACATTGCAACTACTCTTGGTTTGTTTGCAGTTGGCGATTCCAACAAAGCCATGGCTTCACGCGTTAATGATTTGCTTGACTTAGCTGGTAGTTCACGCAAACTTGAGATAACAGGGTCAGATGCAACCAAAAGCCGCGCAAAAACATCCTCCATATTTTGTTTCCTACTAAATTTTCTAGCAAAGTCTAGTCTAAATGATTTTATATATTTATTGCAAGATTCCTGGGCTTCCTCGGACATCTGTCCTATCGGCAACATGGAAACCCCTATTATTTTTGCGCCATGAATTAAAAGTTTGTGCACAGTAGTCGGCATGTAATACCAAGGATATAGTAGCACGTATCTACGGGCTGTTTCTACAGCGTATTTTTCAAATTCATCAACATTTATTTCAAACCCGCACGATATTATTTGCAAGATCACGTGGAATCTTTTGATTAGATCCTCATCTATTCCCGTTAGAGATGCGGAAACATCGGAATTTTGAAAGAAACGACAAGCAGTATTACCGTCATTTTTGGATGGTCTTTTTCCGACTTTCGATGCTTTTCTTATCGGCCTGCCATTTTTTAATTTCTCATCTGTATGAAATATGTATAAGGCACTCGAAAAGACGAATCCACGCGTGCAGTGGTGACATCCCATATTGTAAATGATCTTCATTTATTTTCCTCTTCAAAATGTTGTCGATGTCGTTGAATTCTTTGGATGTAGCACCGCAAAGATAACATCGTTGACTTGATGCAGTAGATGTTAGTGAATCGCAGACTTTTCCATCAACCATTGTTAAGCCCAATTTGTAGGATACAATGACTTCTTTTCCGTTCACAATCGTATGAAAAGGTTGAAGCTGCTCTTCTTGTTCCTTGATATTTTGAACTTCATTTCGGGTGCCTTCTGCAGTCTCTTTCAAAAACTCGATTTTTATTGGCCTACAGAATCGAGGGGAGGAGGGTCGCGGATTTTTCCACGCGGTTATTCTTCCGTTATCACCCCCGTCAACAAACACGAGCTGCAGTGGCACGAGGGAAGTGAAGAAAATAGTTGCGTCTGTTTTATCTCCGTCGTCATTATCAAATTTTTGTTTGAATGTACTTTGCCCAGATGTTCCGTCGCATCCCCATTTGCAGACAAAATTCAATTTATAAATTTCGCTGGATGGGAGGAGATGCAAAACTTTACTTTGCACTGCTAATATGCGACTCGCTGTATGGTCTAACAGTGCTGGAAGTTTGCCGCAGCTTTACCCTCATTAATCGTGATGTCATCTTTGGGTGAATAACATTTTTTCTTCGCCTCCAACACAGATTTGTACGATGGGTACATCTTTGAATTTAGTTCCAGTGCTCCAGACCGTATTCCCTGATATACATGTTTAGACATGCGGTATTCAATTATAAGAGATATCGCAGCATCAGCGGAAAAACGATTGGTCGTCATGTCCGTAACAGTGCGTAAGGCTTCCTTGTATTTGGACGCTTTTGTAGGACTACCCAGAGCACCCTCTTTCACTACTTTTGCTGCATCCAATTTTCCTGCAGCTCGAAGACTCATGTGGGTGGCAAATGCAAGCTCTTCGGCACTGGACTGCTCACGAATTGCTGCAGTTTTTCTCCGTTTCGACCGCTCACTGCAGTCCTCGAAGCTCTGCGAATGTCGACCAGGCCCACGAACTGCATCTGAATCTTTGTTTTCCTTCGAAATTTCCGTATTATTTACAAAGGTGACGATTCTGCTTAGCCAATCCGTATTTTTCTCCATAAACCTCGCCTTCATTCTTCTAGCTGTTTGCCATTTGTCTTTCATACCATATAATAACTTGCGAATTGTTTATTTTTCATCCGCAGATAATGTGTATGAGCAATGGAATTTTTTAGACAATTCGACCTCCAAGATTTCGTACGCGTCATTCGCATTATCATTCAAATGATCAGCGAATAAATCAAACAACTTCTTTCGCGTGAAATTGACCGCCTCACTGCTATCACAAGAGCCTGGAAAATCAATTCAAAAGTTAGACAATAATAGAAAATTTTTGAGAATCAGTAATGATTTGTTAATGAAAATGATAGTCGAATCCGGTACAATAATAATTATATTTATGAGCAACAAATCACTTAAATTCGCACCCTACTGTGGTGCACTTCGCACAGTATAGTATACATGCCGCGCCAGCACGCGCCGTGCCTGAATTCCCGCGTCCATTCATTAAAAAATTCACCATTACCAGAGGGGCAACTTGGTGCACCTAATTTTTTGGTGAGATATTACTCAAGAGTGTATAGAATAACGTGGCACTTCACCAGAATTAGAATTATTTAGAATTATTAACTTTTACTCAATGTGAACATAACTTTTTTCCGCCGCGAGCACGAGAATTTACGGTAGATGTTCACAATTTTTGTTGCTCGGTGTATGATTAATATAATAAATCGCAATGATATAATAAGTGTACTTACATCCAGGAAGAGACTCCATTTTGCAGAATTAAAATAATTAAATTTTACTTGAAGATATATCACTTTGAATACAACGATATTTTTCTAGCGTAGCGCACGACCGACTATACCTGTCCGAGCGCTCCGTTACGAATGAGATCCTAACGGCTAAATGCAACACCTGCAACCTACCGACCCTTAGAAGGGTTCCCCGAAATACCCCTCTACCTGACCCCTCAGGTAGAATTTCTTGAATATAAACTTCAGTTTTCGGTTTTTGGCCAGCTATTCGGGATTTGGAACCACTGTGCGTCCGTCCAAGGTATGTGATTTGGAGCCAATCGGTACATGTGAGGATATTAGATAGCAATGCCATTCTCGCGGGTTTAATTGGATAGTCATGACGTATAGTGGATATAGTCTAAGAGCCGGCGACACTATAACAGGTATGATAATATTTTTCAACTTGTTACATATCACTCGTTCCTTTAGTAATTGGAGAACACAAAATGGCGGTGCTGCCTTGCATAGCCGAACGAAGCGGAAAAAAAAAATTGCTTATAAATTTTTTTTTCGAGTTATCAAGTATCATAAGATTTTCGGATTTCGTTTCTTCCCCGATATAGGGGTGGAGTAGGACTAAAAGAAAAGCCGGTGCTGCCAGCCCCCTACACAACCCTTACCTGTGGCAGCAGGGAGAGAAGTACCCCTAAAATTTGATTATCGAGTATCATCATATTTTCGAAAAAATCAAGCGGCATCTCAAAGATGATGAAATTCTGAGTCAGAAAAACCACTGCTACCTTTTCCATAGACTACCCTACATGGTGGCAGCAGCAGTTGAAAGTCGTGCTCCGCGCGACCAAATTTCGCCATTGAATTCGGTGTTAACAGCATTTACCCGGTTTTTTTCGATTTCAAGTATGAAATACGCCTGCCAGTATAATTTATAATAAACTTTGCATGTCGTTGATTGTTTAAACAAATAAAATTGCATATTGCATGTGACATTTTTCGATTATTCCGTCATTTTCCTTGTTTTTTTTTTCTATGTTTACCATGTCTTTCGTTACAATTGACTATGAATACGTTTTCTTCGTAAAAACAATACTGAGAATCATTGTTTAAACAAATGAGATTCCACAAAGTATTCCAATGCCACGGATTTTTCAGCCGTTTATTCGGTTATTCGGCATTCATTGTGGCATGTGCGTATCCGTTCCGCTTTTTTTTAAATGAAACATGCCATTCATTTATCAAGACGGGGATTACTCAAATAAATGAAAAATATTCGACTGTGAACGTGAAGATTTTTGATCAAATACCCAGAAACTATCTAGACCCGCGCAGATATAAACATAATTTTGAAATTTGAGTCATTGGAATGCAACGAAGATAGGTTTTTGAATCAAATAAAAATAATTTTCGGTACTTTGAACGCTCAACTGTCATATTTAGGCCCCAGGTCACGAAAAAAAAACCGAAAAAAAGGTTTAAACGATTTTCGACTTCAAGTCAATAATGGAAATAGTTTTTTTTCAACCTATTTTCGTTACATTCCAACTATGCAAGTTCCCACATCATGTATAAACTTGGCCCTACCATGTACATTGTTAGATCCTGGGACTATAGAAGTATAGAAAAAACAAGCTGCTGTGACGAACCGAGCTATCGCTACCCGCGCTTATTGCAACACAACAGAGTCATCAGATTCCAGAGAGTACACCAACTCTCACGACAGTCACTCTCTGGATACTCGAGCAAATCGCGCGTCAGCAGATTCCCTTCAGGTCTCTGACTCTAAGGAAGCTACCTTACCGTATGACCTGGATACCATATGACCTGGATTCTTCGACCCCTTGCACCACTAGGTTTCGCAAATCATTGAAATTTACATCCATCGATTATTTCTCAATCCACCCCCACGAGACCCTCGCAGCCCAAAGCTAACGCCCAAAGCTAACGAGGGTTCCCTCGACAGATTGTCAAACTAGTCTTAATACGATGCTCTTAGCAATCGGTCGAGAGATCACGTTCCTTAGCGGCAAGTCCGTTCGCGTACTTAGGTTATCGCGGGCGTGATTGACGTGATCTTCTCAAATCCTTGTTTTAAACAAGTTTCGTGTAAGAACTCAATAAGTGAAGGATCACCTCAGCAGTGCTTCACTTACTCTGTGATATAATTGTTCGTATCAATTACCTTAGTGGCATTGCGCGTCAGTGTATCTAAGAGTATAACATTCAAGTTGTACCAACTTAAACTATCATTGTAAAAGTGACAGATCGATTTGTGTTCTATCATAAGTACATTCGTCTGAAACCACCTGTACTCCTTTATTGCATCACAGCTCATCTGATCATCACCAACTACAACTATATACAAGGTGAGGTGCTACCCAGCTCAAAATAGGACAGAGAATCCATTCGCCGGGGCCTTTGACTTCAGCGAATAAAAAAATAATAATAACAAGTTATCACGGGATACCTAAATCCGTGTGTAACACTGCAAATTGAAATTGCAAATTGCTTCCTTGGAAATTCACATGATGCTCAAAATCCCCTCTGTGAGGAACTATGTTATTAAATTTTGGCTTCGTCATAGAGGAATCTTTGAGCATCATGTGGAATTCCGAGGAAGCAACTTGCAAATTTCAATATGCAGCTTGTTTTTTGAGTATCTTTGTCAAAATGGAATATTTTCAAATTTCATCAAATCTGAACTCATCGACCAATTTTCTCCGAATTTGTTAACAACATTCTTTTTGAAATACTCTATACATATTATCAAATGCTGCTCAACTTTTTGAAATTTGCAAAAGATGTATTACAAAGGTCATTATTCGAAATTTTTGAAAAAAACAAATTTTTTAAAAATTCGAACAGTTTAACCGACTCTCTGAAAATTTTATACCAATTTTACTTTTATAATACTCTATGCAAAAATAAAGAATCAGCACGATATCTTGAAATTTGCAAAAATTACAGCGTTTCGACGATTTTTTGAAAAATTCGAAAAGTAAATTATAATACGAATTAAAATTATAACCGATTAACCGAATGACGGATCGGGACATCCCTCCCGTTCCCCCGCTCCGTGCGTCCCCCTCATAACGTTTTTTCGTGCCGAATGGCGACTTTTTGTCAGAGTTAATTGTGCGAATTAAAAGTATTTTTTACTGTTTTTTCGTCGAATTAAAAATGTCAGAAAAAGATAATAAAAGAAAGGCGGAGGAATCCGTGTTAGAAAAGATCTATAAAAAAATCAAGAAACTCGAGGATCACTGTTATAGCCTCAAGAAATCATCGGCATCTGAGACGCTTCGAGAAAGTTCTTCAACGAAAAATGATGAAACGCAGAATGCGTCGAAGTTAATCGATATTTTACAACTCTTTGAGTCAGGTAAATATTTTACGGGTGCATCGAGATCGCACATTAGAGGCGATACATGTTTTGCAATTACGACCCATGGCTGGAGCTTATTTTGAGAATAAGACGGTTGCCTTGTGTCGATTACCCGCAAATGGTTTATGTTTTGTAACATAACGTATAATCTTGTTCATTTATGGGTGCAACGAGATCGCACATTTGAGGCGATACATGTTTTGCAATTACGACACATGGCTGGAGCTTATTTAAAGATATTAGGCATGAAGTAGACGGTACTACCTATGTAATCTCGAGAACGAGACGATGATATAATTAACCGATTAAACGAATGACTTTTAATTCGTTATAATTTTAATTCGCGTTATATATAAACATTGGAGGAGGGGGGAGGGGGCGTAAAATTAGTGATTATGATGATTTCTATGCCTGTAAAAATATTTATGATGCAATAGTTGTGTTTTTTGATATTTTCGACACTATTTGAGAAAAAAAAAACTTTGCCGAAAAATATTTTATGGGGTAAAACGCGAAAGACCACCGCTGTCGGCTGATCGCGCCGAAATCGTCGAGTAGTGGGGGGAGCAACGGCGGAAGAGAGTCGCGCATATATAGTAATACATGCGCAACGGCATGCAAAACGGCATCAACGGCATGCTTCACGCTGCGCATGTATTACTATATATGCGTGACTTTCCTCCGCCGTTGCTCCCCCCACTACTCGATCATTTCGGCACGCTCAGCCGAAAGCGGTGGTCTTTCGCATCGTTTCTGGTCCATTTCGCATAATTTTGTCGGGAAATCAGAATATACGTTTTGTAGCGAAATACGTATACTTTTCGAAACCGTTTTAAAAATTGAAATGAAACATTCCGTGTCGCATGAGGACGCGTCGGAAAATTTCGCATTAATTTGTTTAAACTACAATTACGCCGAAACTCATGATCGCACAGCATCAGGCTTTTGCATACTTAAAGTACATTTGTTCTGCTACTATTCGTTTGAATCTCGGCTCTCTTAGTTAAAAATTGGCGGAGTTATGAATTTTTTTGAAAAATGCGAAATATCCCGGTTTTTCCGGATTTTCTCGGCTTCTAATAATGTTACAGAGTCACACGACAGCTCATTTTCTTCGTTTTTGAATTATCTACAACTTTTGCGATGATGCTATTGCGATCGCGTCATTATCTTGAAAGTTATAATCAAAAAACGGAAAAAAGTGCGATTTTTCGCTTACACGTGTTAATAAAAAAATTCCCGCCAAACATTCAGAAGTTTAAAAATATGTCAAATTGAAGGGGGCAACGTACTCCATCCGATGGTGCAATCGGTTACCTGTCCAGATTTGTGTCACAAAAACCTATTACTTGTAGCTGGGTTGCTTGGCCTATTACAACACAACTGACACGGCTGTGTCAAGAGTTTATGAGGGCCAGACGCGATTCTGGGGGCTCATAAACGGCAAGAGGGCTTGGGAAAGCCTCTTTGGCTTGCTACGATATGAAGCGTACGGTAGGAGAGTTGGATTGGAAATGAAGGTATGGAGCGCTGTTCGCTTGGTCTTATATACGCCTCGTGCGGCCCGTGAGTCATGCATAACCGGTTTTATCCGGCTTACGCTGGTTTATAGCTCGTTCTCTCTCTTGTTCACTGTTTAATCGAAATCCGGTCATAACCGGTTTTCGTTATGTAGGACGTACATATACGTATATAGGATACGTATAGGATGACACGTTACAAATTATATAATATTACCTAAATATTACATTAGAAATAATAAATAATAAATATTAAAATGATAAATATAGAAATAATAAAAATAATAATAATAAATATTAGAAATATTACAAAAATAATTTGAAAAAAATTTATTTTCAAACGGTCTAGTGCATATATAATTATTATAAATACACATACGCACATTATTTCTTGAAATTATACCGATGTGCACAATCATATACAATAAATATAAATACACAAAACATATCAATATAACAAAGTTATATTGCAGAGATCTTGCGGTAACATTACACTTGCAATGTTGCCAAAGTTATATTGCAGAGATCTTGCAGCAACATTGAAAATGCAATGTAATGAAAATGAGATTTAGGAATGTTGCTGGGACATTGCTGCAACCTTGCGTGCTGTATGGGTAACTGAAGCGCCAGTCAAGCTTTTGTAGCCGAACAAGTCGAAAGAGTAGGGATACGAGTGCGCGCTATGATAGATATAGATATACACGCATGTGTTAATTTATCATTTTTAGAAAATCGATATCTTGAAAACGGATGATTTGCCGTGGTTCAAATTTTTTTTAGGGGTTTGTTTTTCAGCATTATTTCAGGTGTTAGAAGGAGGACTCTCAATTCGGAGTGTCCCTTTCGGAACTACAGCCATCCTTTTTTTTATAAAAAAAAGTTGCAAAGAACCGATAGAAACCGATATAAATAAAATATTCTATCAGAAAACGATGTGCATTTGTCCTTGGAATCCCTTATTACTCCTGATTGGATTGACGATTTTCCGAAATATATGTTTCTATCAGATTCTATACGTATGTACTACTACTAATACAACAAACCTTTAGAATCCAATAGCAGCTGCACCCTGATCAACGTGGAATTACAGATAGCCTTGAAAGCTCTATCGTGTTTTATCTGCAATTACAGATTCCTCTAAATTTCAATTGTATTCTATCGGTACGAACTCGCACCTACAAACAGGGATTTTATCAGAACTTACCAACATGTTCAGCAATCAGTCGCTATATGGATTGTCGAATCCAAAATGAACCGTTCGCTCTATGAGGATGTATCCGTATTTGCACATAGCTTTTCATCTGTACCTATCGGTAAATATCCGTATCGTGCTACATTGAACCTCAATACGAGGCTCTGATTCTTATCTGTAAATACGGATTGAAGGTCTATCTGCTTCAATCAGATTTTCCCGATGTAACTAGATGAGGGTGATAATGTTTTCGATCAGTCGCTATATGGATTGTCGAATCCAAAATGAACCGTTCGCTCTATGAGGATGTATCCGTATTTGCACATAGCTTATCATCTGTACCTATCAGTACCCAGATAGAACATTGACATCTAATATACGTATATACGACGTCGCCATCGACATCTGTAAGACGTATTTAGTACGTATACTGAAGAGCTAAATGTCCGGCTAATATTTGTATATTTGACGTCGAAAATACATAAAATATGACGTATATAAGACGTCGAAAATACATCAAATCTACGCACAGCACAATAATATTTTTAAAAAACATAAACAAAAACGAAAAACATTACTGGCGGTTCCATACGCATTTTGTCGTTGTTATAGGTCATAGAAGAGTTACACTGAAAAAAAAAATTAATTCTGCACGGATTTTTCGATAGAATTTTATTCTGCTTCGACGGGGACTCGAACCTGCGACCTACCAACTTATCCTACCTATCTTTCTAACACGCTACCCACTACGCTATCGACTGTTTATGAACTTTGGTAATTCATATCATGTATTTGACACGCCAGAGAACACATGATCAGTTGTATGTTAGGGGCTACTCAAGGGATGGTGGTGGTCGCGTCTTCAACCCGTTTTTAGTATAACCATGTCAGTTTTTGAAGAAATTACAAAATTAAACGTGGTGAATCCAATATGGTGGATCCAAAATTCTAAAAATTCCATAACTTGTCTGATTCACTCTAACTATAGTCTTCGCAAAGAGAGATAGAACATAGCCCCTCTATTTTCTGTCTCACTCAGTTCTGCTGCCATCACGTTTAGGACGGTAGACGGAGTCCATATACATACTACATATATATATGTTGTGACACTGCGTCACAGGCGAGGCATGAGCCTCGCCGAAGTCCGTCACCACACGCCAAAAACACCGAAGAATGTAAAATAGAATAAGAATTGACAAGCCCCGAACAATTAGCGAAACTCCGTCGTCCCTCGTCGCTCTTCTTTCACCATCCCCGTAGTCCCATCTCAACCCGACAATGTCCCCAATGATCCCGTTGCCCTACGAACCCCCAAGAAAGAGTATCAAGAGAAAACCCTGTGGACGGCGAAAAAGAATCAGATACAAGGACAACGCCGCATATGATCCCAGTCGTCGCCGAGAATCCCACTCACACCGCCGCGCCGAGGCCCTCACACGGATAGAACACCAAGAAAAGCCGAACATCTGCGAGGGCCCAGTCGGTATATCGAGCGAGTGGGATTATTGGAAAAATCATCGATGAGCGCGAGCAACGTCACATCATACGCAAATTCGAGAGCCAGTGTCCACAGGGAGCCCCCACCCTTCCCCCTATGAGATTTGTCGCCGAGTCGACCGTCACATTCCATCTTTGGCAGCACCTTACGGGTATCAATCATCGAAGGCGCTTGCGCCTGTGACGGCGACTCCGGTGACCCAATTAGATATCGATTATTGATCCCTCCCTGACCTACCTTTACATTGCGCAAGCCCTTGATCCCCAAATCATTGCTAGATTCCCCCTACCCTTCCACCCCAAGCTGTCCCGGCGAAGAAGAAGACGAGCTCGTCACTTCGGCGAGAGCTAGCATAGAGGAGAGATTAATTATTGTATCGAGCCACTGCGAGAGAGAGATTTGTAGAGCGACCGCCATATTGGCCACGAGGACCACGCGTGGCATCGCGAGCGTTAAGGGAATACGTGTGGAGATCCCCTCAGCAACAAAGTAAGCCCGTTCCATTACCTTTTTATTCTGCTGCCCATTGCACAATTTTTTCTTGATTGCGACCCAAAATTACCCTTTTTTTCTTGTATCGATCCGTGAGCGTGTGGTGGCGCAGCGCGACCCTCCCTTTTACACCTTAGCGAATTTTCATACCCGTCGTCCCCATTTGCGCTTTATTTTGCTTATTGTAATTTCCCCCCGATTTTTCATTGAGCTCGATTAATTTTCCATTTTACCGAAAACCCGACGTGGGTAATTATTAAGAGGCCATCGCGCCGGGAAATCCATTGACCCTGAGAAACTGTAACCCCCCCCCCCCGTTTTTTCTCTTTTTGCGTTTGAGTTCTTAAAAATATAAATTTTGTCGATCTATATCGGCTGGCGCCCAAAAATTAGTAACCCGTTTCCGTTTCTTTTGCGTTCGCCATTTTTTTTTTTTTGTTTCTTTTTCTTTCTTTTTTTGTCGAGCACGTGTCCTCGCCCCGCTCGAAATTGTCGCGTGGCGAGTCGCGTAAACCCAGAAATAAATTTCAGTATTCTTTTACTTTGCCTATTTTCTTTTTCCCCCTAGATAAACCCCCTTTGTCTTTTTTTTGGTTCTTTTTTTTTTGTGCGAGCAACCCGGGTTCACCCGGGAATAACGTCCGGCGAACTAGAGAGTGCCGTGACAATGTATATATATATATATGTAGGTTCATGATCTCAATTCGGTATACGTATATTTTACGTATATTATACAATAAGCATTTGACTTTAAATTATATACATGTATTATATGTATAAGGAACATCTACTTGACGATAGAAACGAAGCCAACTGCATTGCTGAAAAAATCACGTATTATATACGTATATTGGACGTGTGTTTTTCAACAATATCTTCGTGGAATTTTGTACATTTCATATACGTATAATATTCGTTCACTATCTTTCGGTTGTAATTCCCGGATCTGAAGCTATAATTGTATATAAATATATATAAATATTCAATGTACGTATGTACATTAAATATATATATGTATATGCTTCAGATCCGGAAATTACAACCGAAAGATAATGAACGAATATTATACGTATATGAGATGTACAAAATTCCACGGAGATATATTGTTGAAAAACACACGTCCAATATACATGTATAATACGTGGTTTGACAGGAATGCAGTTGGCTTCGTTTCAATCGTCAAGTAGATGTTCCTTATACATATAATATATGTATATAATTTGATGTCAAATGCTTATTGTATAATATACGTAAAATATACGTATAAAAAATTCTTTCAGTACATCAGTTAAATGGCACCACAATATACACTCAATATATGTATAATATACGTATAATATAGATCTATCATAGACGTATACATATCATATACATTATACCTAAAATATACGTATATTATACGTCAGTGGTCTATCTGGGTAGGTATCCGTATTGTGCTACATTGAACCTCAATACAAGGCTCTGATTCTTATCTGTAAATGCGGGTTAAAGATAAATCTATTTTAATCGGATTTTCCCGATGTAACTAGATCAGGGTGATAATGCTTTCGATCAGTCGCTATATGGATTGTCGAATCCAAAATGAACCGTTCGCTCTATGAGGATGTATCCATATTTACACACAGCTTTTCATCTGTACCTATCCGTAGGTATCCGTATTGTGGTATATTGGATCTTAATACGAGGCTCTGGTTCTTATCTGTAAATACGTGTTAAAAAACTATCTTTTTTAATCGGATTTTCCCGATTCACCCAGATCAGGGCGAGAATGCTTTCAATCAGTCGCTACGAGGATTCTCGAATCTAAAATTAACCATTGAATGAAAAATCTCAGAAATTTCTTCCAACGCTTCTCTTTCGATTTTTTTAAGTGCACATCTATACTTGGATAGGGTGGGACCCAGATTAATTTGTAATAAATAATCACATGTTTTATCGCTTATTTAGAGTTTATTGTATCATTGTTTTTTTTATTGAGGGTGCTGGCGGTGTTGCTACCGCTTCTCTGCTGCTGCCGCTGCTGCTGCTGCTGCTGCTGCTGCTGCTGCTACGGCTGCTTGCCGACTTCGGGCGTACCGTTTTTTCTTTCTGCTCCGATTCTTTACTCGTAGTCGCTATTTCATAGTCGTCTGTAACACACATAAGCACATAATTCCATTTTTTATTTCTTACAAATGATATATACTAGGACGAATAAAACACGCCCCATATAGGTATCAAAAAATTTCCATTTTGGGAAAATGACTTGAGGGGTTGTTTTTAATTCGATAAAATATCAACGAAGAAAAAGATATGCACAAATCCGATAGAATCCGATAGATTCCAATAGATCTCCATCAGAAACCGATAGAAACCAATAGAATCTCATAGATTCCAATAAATCTCTGTCGGTTTCTATCGGTCTTTTTCAGCAGGGATAGAGCAGCTCGATAATCGCGCTATTTACGAAGAATCTCGCAGACACTGACGGGAAAATAATTTATTACGCTACGTATGATGTACGTAAAATGTAATGAGTGCTTCAGAGATCTCGATACCCCCGGGTCAATAAGGTGGTCGAGACGTAAATAATAAAAAAAAAAACAGGAAAATCGAAGCACACGGAATACTTTTATTGTTTTTGAAGTGAATACTTCTAATGCGACTACATTAGGCTCCGCCCCCAGCCGCATTGTTCCACCGGACAAGAGAATGAAGGAATAGAAGAAGAGAGAGAGAGAGAGAGAGAATGATGCGTGAGCCGTGTGAGTGCGAGTGAGAGCGAGCGAGTCAATGCAGAGAGGGGGTAGGATCGCGTGCTTCGTCATCAGCAGTATAGCAGAGTATACGTGTGTTAGCACGGATAGAATTGTAACACACATGCGCGCCGTTCTATTCGTAGCGGTTGCCCGTGTGAGCCCACAGCTGGCACAGCTCTGTGTGTGTGTGTGTGTGTGTGAGTTCATACTGCGTTGTCGTTCGCCGTGCCTCGTGTCAAATTTTGTGCTAGTTCGTGTGCGAATATTTTTTTATCTTTATATTATTGTTATTTTATTTTGTCAGCTCAAGGAGTGGCTTATCAATAGTTTCATTCAATTGTCAAAGCTTGAACGCCCACTCAAATGATCTCATGGATAGAGTGTTTTAACATATAAAGATTGTAATGCTGTCAGAAACGTTTATGAAAGGAAACGAGCCATCATCGGTCCCAAATTTTGATTTTATTGTACGATTTCAACGCAAAGAGAAACGGAATTCTGGAGTCACCATTTACCACCATCAACACGACGAATGTTACGTTGTAACGCCTCACTTGCAAGTTAAGGCTCAGTTTCTCCAGTGACGGAGAGGTCACCGTGCCGAGTTCTGGAAGAATAGGAGACCTATGTGCAATTGAATGCAAAATGGAAGATAGTTCGGATCAGAAAGTTACTTCAATAGCAATTTATATTACGCCCAATACATCGATTAAAGATCATCGCTAAAGCGTTATTGCCCTTAACAATAGGCGGTTCTCAAGTTTTAGCCGATATGCTAGGAGACCCTGTGCATTACCGTAATGAATCGGTAATTCTCGCAGGAGTTTTAACGTCAATTTGTTATTGCCACAGGCTGAATCACTCCTTTAATTTTTAGAAAAACATTCATCGGTAAAAATGATGAACGGCAGGAATGATCCGACCACTAAAGGTGGTACAACGATAGATGCAGTATTTGCAAAAAAACATCGAATAGCTCTGAAGCATTTTATGTCATATTTGAGTTATTATAATTCCATTGTTGGTATTGTAAAATTAGACGATTCTGTAAATAATAGGCATGAGAGCAATGGAAATAGTATAGAATAAGAGAACGGAATTAATTTATCCCAATTTTTTACTTACAGAGACAAATACTTATGTGCACAAATAAAATTGATTTCATATCTATTACTAATTCCTACTTCTTTGCTCACCCAATCAATCCCCCCCCCCCCCCCTATACAAATAAAATTTGTAACGTCATCGTCAACACGAAGTATGAAGACACAGTAAATTCAGCTGTAAACTCATACATACAACGGATAGAACAGTGTGAAATAAGGACAATCCTGTTATTTCGTGTTTTTATGCATGTCAATCTCTCCTCTTTCTCTCTTACTATTTTTTCATCTGATGAGAATAACAAGCGAGTTCCGTCGATCACATACGAGTATTCACTTCTGACGCGCGTACCGTGTGTACACGCACCCGGTTTTTTTTTACGTGATATTTATTTGAGTACTGCGAGGGGGAAACATAAAATTGTAGTTTTAATCTTCCTAAACTCAAAATATTAATGCTAAATACGTTTCAATAAGAAAAATTATAGATTGAAAATCTCTGAATATCCAAAAAAAATTGAAATCGAAAAAAAAAATTGCGGAGACGAAATCGGGATCTATGAAATTCTATCGGATTCTATCGGATTCTATCGGTCTTTTTCAATAGAAGACGGACTATGATCTTTGGGACAAACTACAAAGAAAAAATGATATAATAGAGAAACAAATATACGGTACTTACTCAGATAACGTACAGCCGAGGTGACAAAACGACTTTTTCTCGAAGAACATGCACTTTTTCTTTAATCGAAGCACTTTTAAACTTTCTCTTTCACGAATAGCAGGACAGAGGACACTCGTGCTTAGAACAATGGCAGAACGGAAGTGCCGGTAGCCGATAGATTGAGCTTGCGTCTCGAGTTAACTCGGACATCATTGTGTCTCTGTCGAACACATAAGATTAAACAGAGACACCATATGATACTAAACTCGGGTAAGATTCCTGACGTATCGGGTGGTGGTATCTTTTCCACGTGGAGTGTTAGCCAATGCAGAACCATGAGCTCGCTGCCAAGGCATATCATGGGGATCTATTAGCAAATGCAGCTAGGGACCAGTTAGTGATATTCCGAAAGATCCAATGGCTTTATGGGAGTATCTTATCGTGATTTCAGGAAGATAGAGTATTGAAGTTTTCGAAATTTTACAAATTTTGAATTCTTGGTAACAGTAAGAGTTAGGCAAAAAGTAAGGAAATTTTGGGTTTATTTAAGAAAGGATTTCCTCGAGCAGATTAATAACTGACCGAGGATTCAAGTTTTCAAAATTTTGAAAAATTCAGATATTTTAAATTTTAAAATATCTCGAGAACATCCTAAATTACGCAAAAGTAATTGAGGTTGTTGTACCGTTTCTCAGCCAGGGGATCGGGTGGGTTCGGTGCGCGCGCGATCAGCGGGGCATATGCATGGACGATACAAGGTTGCGCCGCTCTTTAGCAATATTTATCGGACTCTTGCCACAGGGATCCCAATAGACAAAAGATACAATATCTCTTTACTCCACTGAAATTACTTTATAGACTCCATTAAAAAGAAATCACGGCAACATCTTATTGAAAACGATGATTTATACTTGAAGAATGCAGATGAAAATCAATAAATAATACCGTGTTACAAAATGATACGCCCAAGTCAAAATTCGTATCAGGAAATGCTTTTTAAGTACACCTAGAAGTTTTCATAAATGTATTGGGAATGACTGATATATCCAGCTTCATACTTGAAAATCAAAAAATTTGAAAATTCCGATAGAATCTTATAGATATTTTCAGTGTTAAGTCTGTATATCCATATTTAATGTCAACTGGAAAATACCAATTGCTGCAGATGCAGAACTTATCTGGATAACCGGCTCGATTCATATAGAAAAAAAAAATTTCTATCGGAAAACGTTGTGTATTTGTCCATGGATTACCAGATTCAATTTCATAAAAACTTGGAACTCATGGATCTGTATTTACTCATAAGGCCCTATAAGGATATTTCTATGATGAATAAGTTTTTGCCGATAAGCCATATGTTTTTGCCTACAGAGCCATATTAGCGTCCAAACTGTCACGCCCTTTAAAAACTTATCAATTTACAACACGTGGAAATACGGATAGAAACATATTCGAATGGGATCTGCAATTGCATATAATATACGCAGCTGTCGGTCAGTGTGTACAATGCTGTTTGTATCCCATAGATCGCACATCTGCAAATCCCAATATAATCCATCATGCGCATTAAAACGATAGAATCTGATCCATTCCGTATCAGGTTATCCACATAGGGACCACGTTCTCATCGATTCCGATAGATCCAAATAAACTGCCGATATCCGAGTTTTTTCTTCCAGATAGACTAGATAGAATCCGATAGAATTTCTATCGTTTTCTATGAGTTTCTATCGGTTCTTTGCAACAGGGAACCAAAATGTGACCGAAAAAAATTCGTCAACTGAATCCGAGGAGGTCCGGCCGATGACACGTGATTTGACTTGGAATACCCTATATATATTGAAACATTTTTGCCTTTTGCGTGTCCTCCGTGAGGGGCAGAGAAAGCAGAAATTTGTTTTATGAACTTTTTTAGGGTTCGTGTTCTGGACCGGGGTCGAGGTTACTATGTTTGGGGAAGGATGGATTTCCCTCAGAGTTTAGCTTCTGTCAAAGTCACGTTTTCACGACTTGGCTAAGTATCATCATGGGCAGGATTTTATGTAGGAATGGGTGGTATGGGTTGGGGAAGTGGGAATTTTTCCGAAGCTTTTTATGCGAGCAGGAGGCTCGATGGAGAGTAGAATTAGGTGTCAATAGAAAGGATTTTAAGTTCACGTAGTTTGGTCGGCTTTTTACCTTTAAGATCCCGATTACGCGGTAAGCAAGTTGGGGGGATGGAGATTTCAATCGAGCAAAAGGCTCGGAGAGTGGAATTTAGACTTTACTAGAAATCAGTTTAAATTCACACAGTTGGTCGGCTTGTTACCTTTAAGATTCCAACTATGAGATAAGCAAGAGGTGATAAGGAAGGTTTGTTTTAGATGTTTATTCGATGACGTTTTAAGTAGCTCGATGAATTAGTCGTCGCAGATCAACGATTTATTCATGAAAAAGATTCATGCATAAATCGTGTATGCTGTCTGAGGTACAACTTGGTACTAAAGTCAATACGCATGCGCGGGGTCGACAGCAGCGACAAGCGCATCTCTCGCCCCCTCGCATGAGACACACACAGACGAACAACGATAAGCGAACACTCGCGGTGTCTTTTACATTTATCAAATACTGTGATAATATCAATAAAATGTCATTAAACAAACACGTACGTTGTCCACCAGTCTCGTACTCATTATTTGTACATAACATGGCGCAGTCGTAAGGTCAACGGATGGGTCAACTGTGAACAGATTCGACAAGCAAAGATTTTAGAGGTTAACCGCGTCAAGGAATAGGGGCATCGGAGAGGTTATAAAAATCGAAAATCTTCAACAACCAAAACCGATGTTAATGGAAGGAAATCTATCCGTGAACTGGGAGAAGTTTAAACAAGGATTCAAGTTATACTTATTAGCCACAGGAGGCACAGAAAAGTCAAAGGAAGTGCAGGCAGCCGTTCTATTACACTGTGTAGGGGAACAAGTATTGGACATTTATAACACCCTTACATTGATGGTAGCTCAGAGAAAAGATGTCGACGAGGTTATAAAGGCATTAGAGGGCCATTTTAAACCTAAAACAAACCCCACGATCGAAAGGCATAAATTACACATGCGTGTCCAAGGGCCAGATGAGTCTTTCGGAATGTTTCTGAAAGATTTTAAAAAAATTTCAGTATCGTGCAAGTACGGAGACATGAAAGATTCTTTGCTTAAGGATCGGATTGTCTGTGGGATCAGAAATCAACGAACAAGGAACAAGCTTCTCCTTGTAGAAGATTTAACTCTCGACACGGCTACAAAAATATGCAAAGTAGCGGAGCAAGCAGAAAAACATCTCAAAGAACTATGGGATGGGCAAAATTCGGAACAAAAGGAAATACAAGCAATAGAAAAAAGAATAGAAAAAAGGAAACGCCTCGAATAAGTGGGGCAACAAAACAGGAAACCAAAACACTGGCGCAAAGAGTCAACCAGATTATGCAGCCAGAGGAATTCACACAGCTGGCTGGAGGAACCAAGCCCAAAGTCCAGGAGAAGATGAAAACGCGCAGGCAGGATCATCACACGCCGTCAGACCTGCAAGCTTCCCCGATGGAGGCAAATGTTATCGTTGCGGACAAGAAAGGCACAATTTCAAATTTTGTCCAGCAAGAGACAGCGAGTGCATGAACTGTAGAAAAAAAGGACATTACACTAGGGTATGTAGAGGAAAAAAAAGTCGGAGAACTACAAGCGGAGGTAAACGAAAACATTGATAATAGAGCGATACAGGTAACTAACTGCGTAAGAGAGGATGAAACAGATTTTGATTGTGATTTTGTTCTAGGAGCTTTAGACTCAGATAATTCAGAAATTAACTGGTTCGAAAACATTAAGATTCGAGAAGTGAACCAGACGGTATCTTTCAAACTCGACACAGGTGCTCAGGTCAACGCAATTCCGCTACATTTATACACAGAGTGGATGCCCCAGGCTCAGGTTGATCCTTGTCGTTATAAAGTCACAAATTACGAGGGTAAACGTATGGGAGTTGCAGGAAAATGTACCCTGACGATAGAGCATAGAGACAAGCAGTGGGAGGAGGTGTTCGTCATAGTAGAGACAGGTAGAGGTGCTACACCAGTTCTGGGTTTGAAAACGTGCGTTAAATTGAAATTGACACAGAGGATTGAGGAGATGTCCATAGAAATAAAACCAAACGTAGTAAAACAGAATCCTGATTTGTTTACGGGGATCGGTAAAATCAACATGGAACCATGTAAGTTCAAACTAAAGCCCGATTATGAACCACACATTGCGGCGTGTCGTAAAATTCCCTTCGGGTTGATGAATAAACTGAGAGCGGAACTTAAAAGAATGGGCGACGAAGGCATTATCGCGAAAGTTACCGAGCCAACGGAGTTCGTAAATCCGATTGTACTAGTGAGAAAGCCAACTGGAGACATAAGAATTTGTCTAGATCCGCAAAAATTAAATTTGGCTCTGTTAAGAGAACATCAAAGTCTGCCGACATTTGAAGATCTCACCAGTGAAATGGCAGGATCAGAATACTTTTCGACTCTTGACGCGAATAAGGATTTTTGGCAGATCGAGCTAGCGAAGGAATCTTCAGACTTGACCACATTTGCAACCCCTTTCGGGCGTTTTAGATTTTTGCGACTTGCTTTCGGGTTGTCTCTAGCTCCGGAAATATTTCACAAAGTTTATTCTGAGATTTTTGAAGATATTCCAGGAGTCAAGATCTACATCGATGATATCATTATATTCTCTAAAACAAGGGAAGAACACGATAAAACTTTGAATCAAGTACTTAGTCGAGCGCGAGAAGCGGGAGTTAAGTTCAATGCCGGGAAGTGTAAATTTTTCGAAAAAGAAGTGAAATACGTCGGGCATAAAATATCAAAAAACGGTATACAAGTAGACGGAGACAAAGTTGAAGCAATTAAGGAAATGGGTACGCCGAAGAACGTTAAAGATGTAAAACGGTTTCTCGGAATGGTGACATACGTCGGAAGGTTTATACCAAACTTGGCAAACTTGACGAGCAACATGAGACAGTTAGTAAAAAACAACGTTCCTTGGACTTGGCCAGCGGTCCACGAAAAAGAATTCAATGCGGTGAAAGAGAAACTGATGGAAAGTCCGGTTTTACATTTTTTCAATGAGAAAGACGAAATTACGTTATCGGTAGACAGTTCTAAAGACGGTATGGGGGCAGTTTTATTGCAAAATAAAGCGCCGGCAGCTTATGTATCGAATTCCTTGTCTTCAACTCAACAGAACTACACGCAGATAGAGAAAGAAACCTTAGCGATACTATTCGGTTGTCAAAGATTCCACCAATACTTGTACGATAAACGTTTCACCGTCGAATCGGATCATAAGCCCCTTGAGAGTATATTCAGGAAGCCTTTAGATAAATGCCCTCTCCGACTACAAAGATTTCGAATATCACTACAATGCTACGATTTTTCAGTGATTTATAAACCAGGTAGCCAACTGTATCTGGCTGATGCCTTGTCACGCGCAAGCTACGAGAATCACAAGTTTGAGATCGATGAAAAAGAGGTTCAAGCTCATCTTGATTTAATTCACTCGTCGGAAGGTGCCAGTCCAACACTTGTATCGAAAATCGCGGAGGAAATACAAAAAGATGTAGAGCTACAAGAACTATTAAAAATCGTCAATCAGGGTTGGCCAACGCACAAAAAGAATGTAAATGAACTCATCAGGAGTTATTGGACAGTCAGGGACGAATTAGTTGAAGCGAACGGCATAATGTATAAAGGGAATCAGATAATAATTCCAGTCACACTGAGGAAAGATATGTTAGATAGACTCTACTATACACACCTAGGGATTGAAAAGACCTTGTTGAAGGCAAAAGAATATGTATATTGGCCGTTAATGCCAAAAGAGATCGAGGATAGAGTTAACGGTTGTGCCGCGTGTCTGACGTACCTAAGGAAAAACCAGAAAGAAACGTTGGTAGTTAGAGAGACTCCGACTAGACCGTGGCAAATTCTTGCGGCAGATATTTTCTACCTTAACCTTTTCGCTCCGGGGATTTTTACTTTAAAATTGACCTCGAATTTTAGCTGAATTTCATGACTTAAATGAATAAACTTCTTATGACAAGTCACCACTCGGAGTGCTGGTCCATATATGGACCAGTCCCGGAGCGAAAAGGTTAAAGGCATCAATTATTTGTTGCTAGTTGACTACTGGTCCAAATATCCTGAAGTTACTAAATTGTCAGAGGACATGACGAGCAGAACGATCATAGAAGTTTTAGAGGACTCTTTTGCGAGAAACGGAAAGCCCGAAAAGATCTTTACAGATAACGGTCCTCAATTCGCGAGCGCTCAGTTTGAAGATTTCATGGCTAAATGGGAAGTTATTCATAAAACTTCCAGCCCGACATATCCTCAGTCAAATGGGTTCGTAGAACGCCACGTCAAAACCATTAAAAAAATATTAAAAAAAGCTCTCTACGATGACAAGGACGTTTACCTCACACTGCTAGAATACAGAAACACCCTGATCGACAGGGACTCGCCCTCACCAGCGCAGCTGTTGTTTGGTAGACGTATAAATTCTCGGGTTCCGGTGAAAGAAACACTGTTAATACCAAACAAAACAAGCGATTCATATCTCGAGACATATAAGCGAAAACAACAAAAATACAAAAAGCAATACGATAAGCAAGCGCAGGACCTGAGCAAATTGCATGTTAACGACAAAGTCTTGGTTCAAAATCGCGACAATGAATGGGATCCGGCTGTAATCGTAGGTTTAGATTCAAGACCTAGATCGTATGTGATCAGAGTACTGAGGAATGGCCTAGTTTTATGCAGAAACCGTAAATTTTTAAGACTAATCGAAGCAAAAAATGTTAACTTTAATCGAGAGATTTTCGACGAATTCCTCGATCAGGAATGCGATAAACTACAAAGCAATTCCTGTAGCAAACCAACGGAGAAAACGGTACAAGTTGAGAAGCGGAAGGGCGAATAGAAAACAACGGAACAGATGTACCGCTGGAACCCTCGGAAAGTCAAGGAAAATCACCAATTATTATCGCACGTCGACAGAGCATTCAGCCGCACCGTGACAGTCCTAAGACGACGCGTGTCGGCCGAGTAGTCCGAAAACCGAGTTATCTCAATGACTTCGTATAAAATAGAAAAGAAATGCTCATAATTTTGTTTTATTTTTTTTATTGTATTCAAACACATTATGTACGCTACTTGTAAAGTATAGTTTATGTCATTGTTAATTGTTTTAACTTAAAAGGGGAGATGTCTGAGGTACGACTTCGTACTAAAGTCAATACGCATGCGCGGGGTCGACAGCAGCGACAAGCGCATCTCTCGCCCCCTCGCATGAGACACACACAGACGAACAACGATAAGCGAACACTCGCGGTGTCTTTTACATTTATCAAATACTGTGATAATATCAATAAAATGTCATTAAACAAACACGTACGTTGTCCACCAGTCTCGTACTCATTATTCGTACATAACATATGCTAGGAGGATAATTTTCAACAGGTTAGGTTTTTTATTGTGTTTCCTATGGCCGAAGACCAATCGGCTAGTACTGGAGTGATCCAGTACAGTCGAGAGACTTCAAGGCGATTTATAATTTGTTCCCTATGGCCGAAGACCAATCGACTAGTACTGGAGCGATTCAGTATAGTCGAGAGACTTCAAGGCGATTTATAATGTTTTCCCTATGGCCGTAGTATTTGTATTTGTATTTTTGGTAGAGTTCGGATAGCGTATCTCCCCAGAGCGATTCTGGCGAGATACACCATGTAAAGGTGGATCAAGGAAGGATCGAATTGTTCGCGATGAAGCAATTCGATCGATGAGAGGAAGTCCCTTGATGGGTGCTGGGATCGTGCTTATATACCCCATGGATCGTTGGGTACGATGGTGGGGCCACGCGGCGGCGTGTATCGTGTCTCCCTGCTAACACAGAACATTATACACTAGGACCTCGATTTAATGGCCTTCGATTTAATAGACAGTCCCCGCCATGTCGCATTTATCGAGTTTTCGCGTGGTGGGAGATGGTGGGGGAAGCTTAAAGTCTCCCCGATCAGGCCCGTAGCACGGAGTACCGCGCGCAGATACAGAATGGGCGGGCATACGCTACCTCGATTGAACAAGGTGCGATGCGGAGCCAATCCCGCCACTGGCCGTTAAATCGAGGTCCTAGCGTAAAAACGTTGTTAAGACGTTTACAAAACACGCAAAAACGTCTTTTTTGAATGGTCGAAAAAACGTCTTGAAAACTTCCCCTAAACGTTATTTTGGCCGCAATTTTTTTCCCAAAAAAGTTTACAGAAGCTGACAGAAATGTGTTAAACCCTCTGTAAACTTTTTGGGAAAAAAAATTGCGGCCAAAATAACGTTTAAAAGACGGTTTCAAGACGTTTTCAAGACGTTTTTTCGACCATTCAAAAGAGACGTTTTTGCGTGTTTTTGTAAACGCGTTAACAACGTCTTTATAACGTTCTGTGTTAGCAGGGGTCTCTGCCTGCGTTGGTTGGCCGTCACTGCTTCTGTGCGTGAGCGTATGATGGTGTGATACGCTTGAGTATGTATAGGGACTATATATGGTCCCGTTACAATATATATATATTAGGATGTTTCGAAATCAAATTTTTTTATTTTCCTGAGGGCACATGGCTAAATGGTTACTTGGCACCTAAAAAAAAGATTCCCGAAAGCTGATCGCCGTAGCTCAAGTGCTAGGGTATGCTAAAACGTTTTTTGTAAAAAAAAACAGTGAAATTCGCATTTAATAGATTTTAAATCTAAGTTATTGACTTCTTTCTCAGAAAAGTCTTAACGAGTACAGCTTCATTAGATAAATGTCCATCGGTCCAAAATTCATCTTCCCTTCAACTAAAGGTCATTTTAGATCGAAAAAAAACACGGTTCTCCAAAACCTGTATCATGAGGTTTTAGGCACACCGATGGTCCGATTGAAGTTTTCAACGTCTCATTCTTCTCAGACATCATTTCTACATCTTTTGAACGGATGGATCTGAAGAAATAACTATGTCAAAAGTTACAGCCAATTATCTAAAATTAACGAAATTCGAGTTACTAATTTACGAGTGACTTTGCCAAAAAAAAATTTCCTCGTTTACATGATGAGGATTTTGTTTCTGAACACAATGAGCTCTTAACGACTTGCAAATTAGTCACTGAATATTTGGTAATTTTAGACACTTGGCTGTACCATTTGACATAGTTATTTTTTTTCAAATCCCCGCGATCAAAAGAAGTAGAAATGATGTCTGGGGAGAATGAGACGTTGAAAGCTTGAATTGGACCCACGGTGTGCCTCAAACCTTACGGCACAGGTTTTGGAGAACAGTGTTTTTTTCGATGTGAAATGAACTTTGGTTCAAGAGAGGATGAATTTTGGACCGATAGATATTTTTCTAATGAAAATGTACTGGTAAAGACTTTTATGAAAAAAAGTCAATAACCTAGATTTAAAACGTATTTAATGCGATTTTCCACTGTTTTTTTACAAAAAACGTTATAGCATACCCAGCATTTGAGCTGCAGCACTCAGCTTTTGCGAATATTATTTTTTAGGTAAAAACTAACCATTTAGCCGTGTGCCAGCAGGGAAATCCAAAAAAATTATTTTTTAAACACCCTATATATAATATACATACATATATTTGTGCGTGCGTGCGTGCGCGTGAGTGTGTGTGTGGGTGTGTGTGTTCACGCATTATGGGTCGGTTTACATTAATAAAATGCAGAAATTTATTATCGATAGAATCATTATTCTGCTTCCAAGGCGGTCACGTTTGGCATGATATATAATTTAAAAGAAATTATATTGTAGATGACCATAATTCGATATAATCAACGATAGTTTATTGCTACGTACCAGCCCATCTTTAGTACTCTCGTTCGGAAAGCCCTCCAGGGCTCCAATTCTTCGCTGTAGTAAATCCGCAATGCGTTGGTCAATCGCAGGCTTTGTATAATCATGTGACCCATAATACGTTAGGGCGTTTGCCATTTTTCTCAATTTTTTTCAAAGAGTCACGTAAGGATGTCTTCTTTGGCAACTTCTATGCATCGTCTGTCAACTTCTATGAGAAAAAAAGACACTTGAATCAACATTTGAAGAAGACGTGAAATTAGTTGCAAGTCATCCAGGTTGTTGTTTCAGTTCAGGCGATTGCAATGGATTCGCTCGAACGCTACCCACATGGCACGAAATATGTCAAAAATATTTCAGAAATGTTTCAACGTTTCAGATTCATAACATAATTTAGAAATATTTCTGAAATGTACCTGAAATGTGTCAATTTCAACATAATATTTTCGATATTTCTGAAATTTTTCAGAAATATGTGAATTACAATATAACATTTTGGATATTTCGGAAATATTTCTGAAATATGTCAAGTGCAATATAACATTTTGGATATTTCCGAAATATTTCTGAAATATGTCAATTGCAATGTAACATTTTGGATATTTCCGAAATATTTCTGAAATAAGTCAATTGCAATATAACATTTTCGATATTTCTGAAATGATTCCGAAATATGGCCATTGCAATTTAACATTTTGGATATTTCCGAAATACGTCAATTGCAATACAACATTTGGATTTTTCCGAAATATTTTTGAAATATGTCAATTGCAATATAACATTTCGGTTGCATCCAAAATATTTCTGAAATATGTCAATTGCAATATAACATTTCGGATGTTTCCAAAATATTTCTGAAATATGTCAATTGCAATATAATATTTTCGATATTTCTGAAATATTTCTGAATTCTGTCAATTACAATATAACATTTTCGATATTTCTGAAATTTTTCCGAAATATGTCAATTGCAATATAACATTCTGGATATTTGCGAAATACTTCTGAAATATGTCAATTGAAATATAACTTTTTGGATATTTCCGAAATATTTCTGGAATATGTCAATTGCAATATAACATTTTCGATATTTCTGAACTGTTTCCGAAATATGTCAATTGCAGTATAACATTTTGGACACACCCGAAATAATTCTGAATGATGTCAATTGCAATATATCATTTTCGATATTTCTGAAATGTTTCCGAAATATGTTAATTGCAATATAACATTTTAAATATTCTGGAAACATTTCTGAAATATGGAATTTGCAATATAACGTTTTTGATATTTCTGAAATGTTTCCGAAATGAGCCAATTGCTATATGACATTTTCGATATTTCTGAAATTGACAATTTAACATCTTAATCTGCAGTGTGATTATATTTATAATCAAATTCAATACAAAGTTCGAAAAAAAATATATACATAACTCCCACACAGCACGAAACATTTCAGAAACGTTTAGAATTATTTCAATGTTTCAGATTCATAATAGCGTAACTTTTCAATATATCTAGAGTGTGTCTGAAATATGTCAATTATAATATAATATTCTCAATATTTCCGGAATATATCGGAAATATTTCAAATGAAATATATCATTTTCAGTTTTTCGGAAAGGTTCCGGAAATTTAGTGATTGAAACACAACATTTTTGGAATTTTAGCGACGTTTCAGGATATGATATATTATATCGATGGACTAATGCCAAAGAGGCGTAAGCGCTATACTTGTTGGGTTAAAGGGAAAGAGATTTCTACAGCTAAACGGGCGTAAGTGCCAGGGCGCTTACGCCGGTACGGCAGTAAGAACTCAAAGAAATTGTCAAATCGGCCAAATCTAACTGCCAGAGGGGCGTATCTCCACCCCAATAAGTTTGTTGCTTACGCCCATGTGGCAGTAATACAGTAGAAACTCATTTGATGCACGCTCATTTGTTGCCTGATTTCCCCTCGATTCCCTTGATTGATTCACGCCGCGCACCCCCCGCCACTTCGGGCCTCGAGACACTAGCCCCACCCCTCTTTTTCCTTTCATGCCGTCTCTCTTGTTGCTCGTGGTTACCGGCCGCTAGCGGCACTCTTGTTAGTCGTCAACCTCAAAACGCGATAGGTAAGATTTCGTTTCTAATAAAGAAAAAAAATCGTTTTGTGCTTGCGTGAATGATTTTGAAAAAATTAACGTTGCGAGATTAAAATTTAGACTCGGTTTTTGTACACTTTTGGCGAATGATTTAAAAATAAAAGCATTCCTTCATTTCCTAACAGCTGATCAATTCGTGTGACAGAAACAACGATATTCATAGCTGTATATACATATGTACGAGCGTGGGATATGCTCTCTGCAGGGATTGGTTCTGCCAAAAGTTGTAGAGGGGCACCCTTGATTAATGCACTCCCTCAATAGGTGTCGGTACAAAAGTCGTGCATTAAATGAGTTTCCACTGTAACTCTAAGAAATTGTGAACTAGGTCAAGTCCTACTGTCAGAGGGTCGTAAGCGACAAACTTTTTTGTGGTGGAGATACTCCGTTCTGGCAGTAAGATTTCGCAATTCCACAATTCATTTAAAAATTATGACCGATTTCACAATTCGAAAAAATGACCGATTTCACAGTTTATTCAAATATTATGCGAACCCAACTCAAACCCGACCCAGCCCCTTTGGCAGTACGATTTGACCCATTTCACAATTTCTTCAAATTATTACTGCCATAAGGGCGTAAGCAATGAAGGTTATGCGCTAGAGATACGCCCCTCTGGCAATGAGATTTGACTGATTTCACAATTTCTTCTTCTTCCCACTTCATTAATCGACTGCATCGACTATTTTTTGTAATAATCTAAATTTTCCCTTACGGAAAAACTCTCAAAAAAACACCCAAATAAACACTCAAAACGACACCCAAATAGACACTCAATTTGATGATCATTTCGTACTCGAAACTTGAGAGTTAACACTGAAATTGAGCGTAAACACTGGAATACAGGGTTAATCGTCAACTTGGGGGTCAACCCTCAACTCGAGGGTTAACCCTCAAGTTGAGAGTTAACTCGGGTTTTCTTGATACCTGGCGTCGACGTGACACCTAGGCGGTCAAACGCCGAAATTGTCTCATCGCGTGAGATCGGCTTGAAGTTATGCGCGCTGAATTGAGCGGTTGTCAACCGCACGGTTTCGCCCAGGGATCAGCTGTAGTTCCGCCAGTTTCGCTGTCGTGAATCCTATGCCTGCTGTTCTGACGAATATTTTTCCTCAGTTCATATTTTTCCAGCTAATAGGTATATTAATCAATAAAACTTTAGAATTTGAACAGTATTTTCCTTAATTGATCAAAGTTGGGCCAAAATTGTTAAACAGTCCCTAAACGATCTCGATGAACATATTTGTTTAATTTTTATTATGTACAGATCGCGCAGTTTGGCGGAGTGCGTACAGTCCTCGGTTGGAACTCTGAAAGATCGGGGTTCAAACCCCTAAGTTTTTTTTTTTCTTTGTTTTCAAATGTTTAATTTTTTTTTAATCAATAATTGTGCCTCCAATCTTTTTCGAAAGTTTTTCTGCATTGCACGAAAAAAATACACTGTACTGCATGAAAGAATAATCCTGAAGAGTCGAAAAATATAGATCCCATAGATTTATTTTCCTTAAAAATTATGCAGTAAAATTTCTTTCTGTCGATCACATAACAATCTTAAATATGCTCTGAATTCAGTAGATATTTTTTCAACGATTTCATGAATCTCCATAGGAGATAAACAATTGAAAATCAGGTTCTGCTAAGCTAATCTTGCTACAAGAGCCTAATATATATTAAGAGCGGATCTATCCCTATTTTTTTCTCAAAAACCGCGTAGTAAAGAATCCTGAAAATAATTGACGCGACCCATTGATATTGAAATGGACAAAACAAATTAGAAACATTTCAAAGTAACGGTATGAATTCAACAAGGGGTTTTTTTTTTTCAGGAAAAATCCTGGCGTTAATACTTTGCATTGTCGTCTCTTGGCTTACACCCAGTAAACACAGTAATATTGCAGCAATGTAACGGCAACATAACCGAATATTACAAGTAATATTACCTGGATGTTACATGTAAATTGCATGTAACTTGCCATTTCCGACTCAGCAATATAACATGTTATGTAACGTGTTATATACCCGGTATGTAATAGTTATATTACAAGGTGATGTAACAAAAGTCATAAAAGTTATATAAATGCAATATTCTAAAATAATATGATGAAATATAAGATTATTCTTAAATAATTTTT
Source organism: Rhorus exstirpatorius (assembly GCA_963564615.1). Lineage (NCBI taxonomy): Eukaryota > Metazoa > Arthropoda > Insecta > Hymenoptera > Ichneumonidae > Rhorus > Rhorus exstirpatorius. The sequence continues at coordinate 11,704,362 of OY751314.1, read as the reverse complement.
GCATTTCATCATCTTATTTTGTCATTTTTATAGGTTATAGGAGAGTTACACTGGAAAAAAAAGAATCCTGCACGGATTTCTCGATAGGATTTTATTGTCCTCGACGGGGATTCGAACCTGCGACCTTCGTATCTATCCTACCTATCTACCTAACACGCTACCCACTACGCTATCGACTGTTTATGAACTCTGATAATTCATATCATGTATTTGACACGCCGGAGAATTCTTGATCAGTTGTATGTTGGGAGCTACATGCCATAATATTATATGCATATGTTATTTCATATCAGGACATAAATAATCATATTATGATTATACAAACACATTAAACAATATATTTAACATTTGAAATGTATGTACATGATACTGCTTTAAAAATGAAAATTTGAATAGGGTCCAAAATGCTTTTAATTTTTTCATCCGTTACATGTTGATATGATGAATGTTAGTCATATATAGATATAATGCTACAACGCATTATAACGTTCACATAACCTGCACGTTACGAATGTTATATAAAAAATGGTACAAACATGTTGCGTAAACGTTACAAATCTTAGTTATACAGCTGTAACGCTAAAACGCGTTCATAACCTTCACATCACATGCTTATAACGAATGTTATATAAATGTCGTTACAAGTACGTTATGTCAATGTTACAAATGTCAGTTATACAACTGTAACGGAACAACACTTCGTAACGTTCACATATCCTGCACATTACGAATGTTATATAAAAAGTGTTATAAGCATGTTCTGTAAACGTTATAAATTTGAGTTATAAAACTGTAATGCAACAACGTTATATAACATTTACATTGCCTGCATATTACCAATAATATATAACATATTATTCTCATGTTACGTAGCAGTTACATCACACAGCTATTGCATTGTGACAATTACATGTAACTTCCATGTTATATTACTGTAATGAAACGTGTTCACTGGGCAATGTGTTATTCATACAACAATCCTTAATATAGAACTTTATTATATATATTTCCCAAGATAATCGTGTATTCTGGTGTACGATATAATTCCCAATTTTATTTTATTTTTATCGTGTACCCGTTTGTGGTGTATTTCTTTTGAATGTAACGTTCATGTTTGGATTTACCCTCCGTTTCGTTGCGCGCGGGAGGCTTTCTGCTGCATCAGCAGGGTCGTTTGCCTCTGGTGTGGTTCTCGCGCGACGGCGTCGCACGTACATATATATACCCAACAAAATTATTATAGCTACTATTCCATGCAGCGTATAGCTTCCTGTAATATGCTTAAATGTTGGATCATCTTTGATATCCAACTTTGTATTAAACTTTTCGATTCTTTCTCCCATTTTGTTTATCTCCGATGAATCCATAATTATTTTATCGTTGTAATAATGTGTAATAGAAGGATGAGGTATTTTTGTTTTGCTTGATAAAAATGTCAGATTGAACGGTGGTAGGAAGGTTATGACTTCCCCTTGGTCGCTTTCTTTTAACGTTTCTATTCTAAAATTTTCGGAGGTGACGGAACATTTCCCGTCCAAAGCCAGTATGCCTGTATTATATATTGTAACGTATTCTATAGCGTTTTCTTTGCATTCTATCGTGAGTGTTTCTTCGACGGGTGCTATGTATATCCAGCGTCCGTCTTGTTCCAAAGCGATGAGCATTGTTTTGCTTATGTTTACTATTCGTCGTTTACAACTTGTTTTTTCTATACTCTGTTCCCAATATGTATCTATTTCGCAAGGGGCATCTGCCTGTATAAATTGAGTTGCGTGTTTTGGGTGACAGAAGTATTTCTTTGCTTCTTGTTTACAATTGCGCAATTCTTTTTCGCTTAAGTATAAATAACTTGTCTGCTTCCGATTAATTATTGCGTATTGTTCTGATGTTTCTATAAGTTGAAATGTGTTATTTTACATCCTTGAAGGTAGTGGATATACTTTGTTAACGTGAAATTCGGTATATTCTATTGATGGTATTCTTAGAACTAAGATGAGTACCCCTGAATTGCTGAATGCATCTATGTTAGTGATCTTGAGCAGACTGCTTATTTTTTGATGATCTAATGGCGTTGGAAAATTAACTCCTTTTGGTAAATGTGGCCACCCCACACAGCATTAGATATTCACCGTATGTACAAAATAAGTGCACAATGTGAAAAAAATATCGTGCATGTGAAAACGATATTTTATGTACATACCCAGAAGGATATTCATTTACGAACATATCATGAATATTATATGTATATGCGTTTTTAGAACATTCCGGGATATTCGTCGTTATATATTCCCCGTATGTTTTCAAATGTTCGAATCCGTAATTGAAGATTCTGATACCCCCACAGCTCACGGACTTGCATAGAAGTGTGATTTCTGAAGCATATTCGTTCACTATAAACTGTATATATAATAATTATCGAATAACTACGTTCAATTGGGTTGGAAAAAATTATGTAGGTACATTTTTAATGAATTAATAATTTAGTTGAAAAACGAGTAAAAAAATTGATAAAATTATTATATATATGAATAAGTACGATGAATAATATAAGATAGAAGGTATACAGAGCTATTTATCTATTTTGAGAACGTATTACAGAAAGCTTTCGCTGTTTTACGTTTCAAAATTCGCGCCAGAATATGAGTTGCGCTGCGATCGACGGCCAATCCAAGAGGATATCTGCTCACGTGACTTTTCAGCGAAGAAAGCAACCAGTGGAAGTGCAGTGCTGTTACCGTGCGAATAAAGGCTTGATTCTCACTCAATCCCGCGCACGAAAGTTTGTCGCCGCACGTGTTTTAAGAATAAACCAGGAAAATTATTTTACATATTGACGCGTGTACGTACGAGAGTATTATATTCATAATAGGAATTGTAAATATAGTTCGGCTTGATATATTATTTCCACCTCTTCTAGTTTATAATTTGTGTTAGGTTATGTTAGACGAGTCCTCGCGCGTTGTTAACCTTTTATGCATCAGGTGATTCACCACGTTTATTCGTCGTATTTATTATTTCTCAATTAAGTTTTTAAACTGTATTTTATTGATTGTGTGTTCACCATGCCCAAGGCATTGAAAATAATAATAATGCTTGTACATATATTTTTCATGTTCCAGAAAAAATATTCGAATGTCCATAGAACATTCACTTTTATCTCAGGGATATGTTTTGAATGTGTAATGAACATGACAATGTCACCCCAAAATGATATCTGCAAAATGTCGATGGGATCATTTAAAGGACATGCATACTATGTACACGATATTCGTGTATATTCGTGTATATAGTATACATATCCTTTAAATGTTCCCATCGACATTTTGCAGATATCATTTTGGGGTGACATTGTCATGTTCATTACACATTCAGAACATATACCTCAGATAAAAGTGAATGTTCTATGAACATTCGAATATTTTTTCTGGAACATGCAAAATATGTACAATGAATATCTAATGCTGTGTGGGACGCTTTTACTAAATATTCTATTAATTCAGTATAAGATATCATTCGGCTAATTATCCCTTGTCTAAGATTTATTAGAAAATTTGTTAGCTGTTTTATCTCGTCCCGTAATGTTTGTACCATTATATTTATTTGAGTTATTTTTTTGTTTATTATTTGTACGGGCGTTATTTCTTTTGTTTTGTTACACAGATCGTTCTGTAATTCTGATATCAATTGTATTAAGGGATCATCTCAGTGTGACCGCCCGAAAAATCACTGATTTTCGCGATTTTTTTTTTCATGGTTAGGATATCCTAATCGGTTTGGGTTTTTTTAAATAAATTAAAGCAGCGATGAAGAATACAAAATGATTTTTGTTGCGGTGATTTTTTAGTTTTTTATTATTGGTATTAATTATTTAAAATGTTGTAAAAAAAAAAGAGTCTCAATCGGCGTCCACTTTTCCGGGCTCAATTTTGATCTGAAACAAAAATTTCAAAAAGATTATTAATCTGTAGGAAAGCCGCTGTCGTCCTATGGAGGTTTTTTTTTTTTAATTTTTTTTTACAAAATGGCGGCGATTTGAACAAAAAGTAGTGAATTTGGCCTTTTTTCGACAGTTTTTCGAGAAAAAAAATAGGAAGTTAAAAAAAAAAGCTTCCATAGGACGATAGAGAATGACAAGAAGAATGTTCTGTACAACTATAAAATCGATAGCTTGAAAACTCTTTTCTCGGCAGCGGACGCCGTTTTGAAAAACACCATTCCGAGAAAAACGCGTTTAAAGATTGACGCGGCAGATGTGACGCTCCGTTCCCTTTCTCTAAGAAATGCTGTACTGACGAAAATAATTCGAATTTCGATTTAAAAATTAAACAGCATGTTTGTAACCGTGTATACTATACGATAATAAAAAAAAAAAACGATTTTTTGAAAATTTCACACTGAGATGATCCCTTAAATGATATTCGTTTGCTAACATTTCGTTCAATATTTTTGAGTTGGAGTGTACAATTTGTAAATTCTCTTTTAGCACGTCATTTGCGGTTATTTGTTTTTTCGAAATTGCGTTTATTCTCTCTTTTATTTCTTGGATTTCGCTGGTATCCATGTTTCCAGTGATTTTTGTTGTTATTTTTTCTATCCCATTACCCAGTAAACACAGTAATATTGCAGCAATGTAACGGCAACATAACCGAATATTACAAGTAATATTACCTGGTTGTTACATGTAAATTGCATGTAACTTGCCATTTCCGACTCAGCAATATAACATGTTATATAATGTGTTATATACCCAGTATGTAATAGTTATGTTGCAAGGTAATGTAACAAAATTCATAAAAGTTATATAAATGCAATATTCTAAAATAATATGATGAAATAAAAGATTATTATTAAATAATCTTTTTATTTCATCATCTTATTTTGTCATTTTTATAGGTTATAGAAGAGTTACATTGGAAAAAAAAGAATCCTGCACGGATTTCTCGATAGGATTTTATTCTCCTCGACGGGGGGATTCGAACCTGCGACCTTCGTATCTATCCTACCTATCTACCTAACACGCTACCCACTACGCTATCGACTGTTTATTAACTCTGACGATTCATATCATGGATTTGACACGCCGGAGAATTCTTGATCAGTTGTATGTTGGGAGCTACTCAAGGGATGGTGGTGTCCCGTCTTCCACCCTTTATTTAGTATAACCATATCAGTTTTGGAAGAAATTACAAAATTGAATGTGGCAAATCCAATATGGTGGAACAAAAGTTCTAAAAATGCCATAATATTATATACATATATGTTATTTTATATCAGGACATAAATAATCATATTATGATTATACATACACATTAAACAATATATTTAACATTTGAAATGTATGTACATTATACTGCTTTAGAAATGAAAATTTGAATAGGGCACAAAATGCTTTTGATTTTTCCATCCGTTACATGTTGATATAATGAATGTTAGTTATATACAGATATAATGCTACAACGCATTCTAATAACGTTCACATAACCTGCACGTTACGAATGTTATATAAAAAATGTTACAAACATGTTGCGTAAACGTTACAATTCTTAGTTATACAGCTGTAACGCTAAAACGCGTTCGTAACCTTCACATCACATGCTTATAACGAATGTTATATAAATGTCGTTACAAGTACGTTATGTCAATGTTACAAATGTTAGTTATACAACTGTAACGGAACAACACTTTGTAACGTTCACATAACCTGCACATTACGAATGTTATATAAAAAGTGTTATAAGCCTGTTCTGTAAACGTTATAAATGTGAGTTATAAAACTGTAATGCAACAACGTTATATAACATTTACATTGCCTGCATATTACCAATAATATATAACATATTATTCGCATGTTACGTAGCAGTTACATCACACAGCTATTGCATTGTGACAATTACATGTAACTTCCATGTTATATTACTGTAATGAAACGTATTTACTGGTTAATTAAACCTCTTATTACTATACTTTTATGCGTTCCTGTTATGTCGTACATAGTATCTATATCGTCTTCTATGTTTTTTATTAGCGTCTGTACTGAAGTCATAATGATCTCTTCTTTTATTCCCTGACAGGTTTCTATTAATTTTATTAATGATGTTTTCATTTTTTGTTCTCTTGCTATGGTGGGTTTGAGATCCATTTTTATTGCCAGTTTCCAAATATCTCGTGTGACGAATAGCGTTCCAATTCCTTCGTAATAGATTACTGGTGTTCTATTAAATTTTTCCACTTGAAAATTCCTTTTTATTGGTTTACCATTGGCTCCCTTTGCGAGCATAATCAATGCAAGCAGATTCCTGAAAACGACATGTTTTTTCTCCTTTTATTCTTTAAAACTTCTTTGAGTGAGTGTAACGTTGAGAAATGTGTCGCGATCTCACGATTGGACCTACGTTTCCTGTCTTGTGCTGTGTCAGCATCTTTACCGTCATATTGTGCGTTGTGATAAGACGTGCTCTTCTTTTACTCTGCTCTAGCAGCCTCATTAATTGTCCTACCATCTCCGAACGAACATCTCTGACAGCTACCGAGATCTTATAAGGTAAGTCGTCCCCTTTTGTTTTAACTTATCTCATTTTCTACTTATTTTTTTTTTTTGTGTATTTTCGTTTGTGAAATTATTTCCCTTTTGTGTGTTTCAGGATGTCTTTTTACGTGCGAGGGAATTGCGTCATTTTCGAGGGTGAGGGAGTTGACATTCAGCTGGTATGTGTTGTTTTTTGTTTTTATTCCTTTTCATTTAATTTTTTGTGCTCTTTTCTAATACTCTTTTTTTTTTTTTTTTTTTTTTTTAGAGTTATTCTCGTGTGCTGACAGGACGGTCGCCGTGGCGGGGAGCGTGGCTCCCGCAATTCATCGCGGCGGCGAAGGGGGTGCGGGCACGGAGGCGCCGGCTCCGTGCCCACCTCATCAGCTTATGGAGGGAGGACCCCTTCTTTAAGGAGTGCGATGAATGGGACCCTGAGGGGGGTCCTTACGACCTTTTTTGTTTGGGGTTTTTATTTAACCAGGCCCCGGCTCCCCCCGAGCCGTCCATCGGCTGGTTGGAGTATGTCGACTCCCTTGGTTATTGAACAATATATCGGATTGTAAAAATCTTCTTTTTTTTTTGAATAAATTGAATTGTTCTTGGAAATATGAATTTCTTGTGTCTTGCGTTTTTTATTTCTGCGCTACCTTTCCCATTATTTATATGGGTTTTCTTTTTCTTTATTTATTTACTTATTTATTTTTCACATTATTATTGTCATTTTTAATTTTATTATTTCAGTTTATTTAAATATTTCAATCTCTCTTTTTTTTTTCATTATTATTTTATTTTCATTTTATCATTCTTATTCTTATTATTTTTCTATTTAAATTTATTTATTTTATTTCATATTTTTTTTTATTTTATTTTTTTTTAAATTGCCACGTATGGTTTTATGCGATTAACGTGCACGCGGATGCGCTTGCGTCCGCGGCCGATAGTATAGTTTACGTCTGTGTCTTTACTTTTTATTGTATATGGCCCTGTCCACTTGGGGGTCAGCTTGGCGGACCTCCCGCGGCGTACGGTGGGGTCCAATAGTAGTACTTTTTCTCCTGGCCGGTATTCTACCTTACCGGTGGTCGTATCGTATCTTTTCTTTGCTTTTTCTTTTTTACCTTTTAATTCTTCTTGTGCCACTTCCCATGGGGCTCGTAATTTTTCTCGTAGCTCGGCTACGTAGTCGTCGTAATTGTACGTTTGGCGCGGTGGCTGTTTCAGAGCCGTCGGTAATTCGGCTGTTTTTCCGTATACCAACTCATACGGCGTATACCCTGTCGCTGCATGTGGAGTGGTATTGTATGTGAACATTGCGTATGGTAACCACTCGTCCCAAAATCACGTTGATCTTCCCTTATATAATTTTTTAAATATTCTGCCAAAGTCCTGTGCGACCTTTCTAGCGCTCCGTTTGACTGCGGGTGATATGCGCTAGTCTGGATTTTTTGTATGCCCAATAATTGACACATTTCTTTAAATGTTTCGCTTAGAAAATTTGTTCCTTGGTCCGAAAGTATTTCTTTCGGGGTGCCGTATTTGCAAATGATTTCTGTGACTAATTTTTTCGCCACTACACGAGCTTCTTGTGTATGTATTGGTATTGCAGGGCTATATTTTGTGAGTAGGTCTTGGAAAGTGAGTATGTATTTGTGTCGTTGATCTGTCTCGGGAAGAGGTCCTACTATGTCGACTGCACATTTTTCGAATGCTCGTGTGGGGGTGTCTGTAATTACCATCGGTGCTGTTTTAATCCTTGTTACCTTATTTCGCTGGCACTTGTCGCATGCTGCAACATAATCTTCTATTTCTTTTCTCATCCCGGGCCAGTTGTATCTTTGTCGTATACGTTCTGTCATTCTTTTTGCTCCGGGGTGCCCGCCGAGTGGGGCGTCGTGATACTCCTTGAGTATTATGTCTTTTTCTTTTTCGCTTGGATATGCGTGATTTGCTTCACTCTTTTCTGTCTCGTCGTCGCTCGAGTCTGTGTCTGTGTCACCCTCTTGCAGCGCTTCTCCCTCTTCCGTGTCATCCACTTCGGTCTCGCTGGGACCCTGTGTGTGTGCATTGGAAGGGTGTGCGTCAGCCGCGGGCTGCTTCCTCGGCCGTCCTCGCCGTCGAGGGGCCAGCTGTTCGGTGTCGTCGACCGCCTCACCGGGTGTGGGTCGGGGCTGGGGAGGGGTCTTCCTTGGGCGTCCTCTCCCGCGCTTCGCGACGTTATCACCGTGCTCTACCTCACTACTCTTTTTCCTCGTCAGCATGATTGTATACATTCTGCTAAGGGCGTCGGCGTTTGTATTTTTCTTTCCTGCTTTGTACTCGATGTTATAGTCGTACTCGTCTAATTTTATTCGCCATCTCATAAGCCTTGACCCTGGATCCTTTACGTTAAAAAGCCAGGTGAGTGGTTTATGATCTGTGACTATCGTGAACTTTGTACCATATATATATGGTCTAAATTGTGTCACTGCCCAAACTATTGCCAACATTTCTTTTTCCGTAGTAGAATAATTTTTTTCAGCTTTATTTAATGTTCGACTGGCGTAACATATCGGTAAATCTTCTCCGATTTTTCCTTGTGATAAAATTGCTCCGATTGCTTTGTCGGATGCATCCGTCGTAATTACGAATGGCTTTTCGAAATCTGGATATTGTAGTATGGGTGCGGTGCTGAGAGTTTCTTGCAGTTTTTCGAATGCCTGCTGACATTTTTCTGTCCAGTCGTATTTTGTTTCTTTTTTTGTTAGCTCTGTTAATGGCTTTGCTATTTTTGAAAAATCTTGAATGAATTTTCTATAATATCCCGCTAATCCCAAAAATGATTGTATCCCTTTTACATTTTTTGGCACAGGAAATTCCTGTACAGCTTTTATTTTTTCTGGGTCTGGCTTGACTCCGATTTCTGTTATAATGTGTCCCAGATATTGTGTTTCTTTTTGTAGGAATTGGCATTTTTTCGGCTGTATTTTTAATTTCGCTTCTCGAAGTCGCTTGAACACTTCTCGTAGCCTATTGTGTTCTTTGAAGGATGATCCGTAGATGACGATGTCGTCCAGATATACATAGCATTTAAGTCCCTGAAGTCCCTGAAGCATCCATCCATGAGTCGCTGGAATGTTGGGGGTGCGTTTTTTAATCTAAATGGCATTCGATTGTACTCGTAATGTCCAAGTGGTGTTGAAAATGCTGTTTTTTGTTTGTCTTTCTCTGCCATCGGAATTTGATGAAATCCTGAGGCGAGATCGAGCGTTGTAAAATATTTAGCACGGCCCAATTGGTCCAATATTTCGGTAATATTAGGCAATGGGTATGAGTCCCCTTCGGTTACTTCGTTGAGTTTCCGAAAATCCACGACTACTCTTTTTTGTACGTTTCCTTGCGCGTCAGGCTTTTTTGGAACGACGAGTAGGGGAGCGTTCCACGGGCTCTTGCTCGGTCGTATTATGCCATTCCTCAGCATTTCTTCAGCTTGCTTCATTACTTCTTTTTTATGAGTCTCGGGTAACCTGTATGAACGTACGTTTATTGGTGTGGTCCCATCTTTTATCTGTATTTGATGCTCTACTATATCGGTTGTTCCAAGCATTTCCCCTTCCAGGTGAAAAATGTCGGCGAATTCTTCGATGAATTCTGTGAGAAATTCTTATTCTTCTTCATTTAATTCGGAAGTGCCTTTGACCTCCTTCCATATTTTTTCTTGTTTCTCGATTCTTCCGGCTTTACCGAAGACGCAGATTTTTCTTTCGTTTATTTCAATGTTATCTTCTTCAATTTCGATTTCTTCTAGTTGTACTGTGGGTCTGTCAATCTCCACCTCTTTTTGGCTCGTATTTCGTACGAGTATAATGCAGGAATTTCCGTTCGACTTTGTGATACTTTCACCTATCACGATACCTGGCTGTAACTCTATGGCGGCTACGCATCCTATGGTTGCCGTCAAGGTTTTTGCGTATAGCATTTTTTCAGCGCGAGGTGGGAGTTTTATTTTTTTCGTTCCGTTGATGAGCGGCATGGTATGTCCATATATTTTTATTGTCTTACCACTCAATATGTCGACGTTATGTTCTATCATGAAATCCTGTCCCAGTATACCATCTGTCTCTAGTGGTATGTTGTCGCTAATTACGAAAAATCCATGTTTGATATTTACTGCTGGAGTGACAACTTCGAGTATTACTTTGCAGATTGCATAAAATTTCTTCCCATCAATTCCTTTTAATTCGACTGTTTCGTCGATTACTTCTGTTTCGTCTCGTAATGTACCTTTTTTAATGAGGCAACACTGTGCTCCAGTATCTGCTTTTAGAGTCAGAATATTATCTTTTGCTTGGGGTGATGAGATGTGGAAATCGTTCACCGCCAACTTCTTGGGAGTCGTCTTCGTATTGCAAATTTTTTTTGATGCGCCCTGTAGCTGCTCGCTCGCCGCGCTGACGTGCGATCTTTCAGTACGAGTCTCTGCCCGTATGGTGTCGATTTCGAGGGAGCCTATTGTCTTCCTGCTTCCTCCGTCGTTTCTTGCTTGCCCTCTCGGTGCGTCGCGTTGATACCCGTTCGGTTTCGTCCATCTATATTGATCGGGTTGCCCTTGTGATCCTTTTTGTTGCTGATGAGTCCCTTGACTCTGATCCATTAATCTTTTTTGACACTCTTTGTACATGTGTCCCGGTTTATTACAATAATTGCACGTTATATTGTACTGATTTGCATTTTTTGTGGGTGCTGGTAAACTGTACCGTCCGTAAGATTGGAAATTGCTTCGACAATCTTTCGCCATGTGTCCTGCTTTGTGACATTTATGACACGTTACTGGCAGACGTTTTTCCTGATGCGTCTGCCTATTTATTGATTCATTACCCTGTGCTGTTTTTTCTTCTTTTATTGCGCCCTTCATTGCTGTTGCGAGGTCTGAGAAGCCTCGAGCCTTTACAATAACCTGAAATTCTCGCCTGAGTCCTCGCTCGAAGTTATAGAGTCCCATTTGGCGTACGTAGCCCTCAATGGCTTTTTTTTTGGCGTCATTTACTTCTGTCGCTGTACTCGCGTCTATTAATTCCATCATAATTTTTTCTATCCTTTGACCGAAAGCCAATACTGACTCGTCTATTTTTTGCTTGCTGGTGTTGAACTCTACTTGTAGGGCTGCTACTGTTCGTCTTGTGCCATACAAGGCGGTCATTTCTTCTTTAAATTTCGCAAAACTGTCTATTTGCTTGTATTTTATTTCTTTCGCAGCTTTACCTACTACTTTTGTTTTTAATACGGCTTTTAAAAGATCGTCTTTGTCTGTGAGTGCAATACTCTCGTCAGCGTATTCGTATGCGTTTATTATGTCATCTACTTCCTCGGGCTTTGTCCCGTCAAAACGAGGTATTAAAGTTCTTGCCTCTTTTAGGGTCATAATGTACTGGTGCGTTTTCTGCCATTGTGTCGTCTATGTTTAGCAATGTTCCGGTTAATAAAGTAATGTCAGCTAAATTTATTTCTGTACGGCGCTCGGTATCTACTGCGTCTTCAAAATTTCTTATTATTCTTACGCGTTTTTCGGGTCTATTTTTTGGAGTGCCTGGTGAACGATTTGATTCGTCTGAGCTACTAACTCTACGGCGTTTTTTGTTACTTTGAAGGTCAACTTCCTCTACTCTTTCATAATTAAGTGATTTATCAAAAATTGAATCTAACGATCTAGAAAGTACGCGCCTACCTGATAAGCGTAATCGTGTGACTCGCTCGTCTTCCGACATGCAATTTTATTTATTTATACTTTTTTCTCTGGCTTTGGAGGGTTACAAAATTAAATATGTTCCGTCACTTACAGTATGATGCTCTGCTACATGATGTTCGATGATTTCTTGTAGATGATTTGCCCTTGTACTTCTGCGTTGTCGATCTTTTCCCTCTAGTAGTTCTGCGTTGTCGATCTTTCCCTTTGTCGAGTCGTCGGACTCGAGTTGAATGGTCTTTGTCAGCTTCCTGTTGAGTCTCTGTTTTCGTAGTCGGTACTGCTTGATGATCCTCGGGATCCACTCGATTATGTTTGTATATATTTTTTTTGAATGAGTCTGTTGACTCTGGCGTCTGGTCTCACTTCCGACTCGGTCGGGCTTACACTTTTTTTTTTTTGAAATTTGTCTTTTCAGTTCTTTTCGCGTTCGTCTGTCGTGACGCGGTCACTTACACTCGCGATACTTTGCAGCACTTGCTTCGTTACCGTGAATTTGATTTTATCGAATTGTGACAATCCCACCGCTGCGACCAATGTTGTGCCCGTGAATTTCGTCACGTGGGGATGAAATCGTCGAGGACGGGTTTGTGGGTGATTGTCAAGGTTGAGTAAATCTCCAACTCGAGTATTACAAATTACGGTCTAGTTTATTCGATGATGATAAAGTATTGGTTACAATATTGTTCTTGGTTATTTTGCCTTGAGACCGACTGACTGCAATTTGACCATAGCTTCCGCTAAGGATAGCTCGCTTTATTGAACAGCCCTGTTGCCAACCAAAGTCTGCCTTTTTATATTATTCCTGTAATGACTTTTCATTCAATTTTCTGGAGAGGTGGAATCACACGAACGTCGTTTGACGACGTGTGTCTCCAAGTCACCTTTAAACTTCTGACTTTGCACACTTACAAAGTCACCTTTAAACGGCTGTGTTTGCACAATCAATGGCTAAGTTGAATATAATTTTACATGATGAAATCGGGGCACAACACATATTAGCAGCACGTAATTACACTCCCAATTTCTTTCATTACTTTTATTTGAATGAACATTGCTGCAAAGCGATCGAACGCAAAGCTCTTTTTCACTTTATCACTTTCGTACGTTTCGTGAGATACATATCCTATGAACGATTTTATGTCACGCCATAGGATAAACGTGAAAACGCCGCTAGTCGTCGATTCAAGCAATTTATTCCTACCACGACAATGTTCACACACGTATCGCGTTGTACGCATGAAAATTATACGACTCATTCTAAAAACATTAACTCTGCGCATGCGTCGTAGCGAATATACCTCATCTATATCGCGGTGATAAACTTCAACAGCTTACGGAATAAGGCCCTTGGGTCAAATATGACCCATATGATCCATATGCAGGGTTAACTGGGAGTGAATGAAATTTTTTTTATTTCATAATCTGGTAGCTTAGGAAAAAATATTTAGCACGTAATTTTTATTTTTTTATTTGAATCAAAATTGCCGTTAATATAACAAATTGAAAACTATAACATTATGATGTCACGCATGTTGCGCTATATCTATATTGTAAGGTTATCGATATTTGAGAAATTACAGTCGCGCGTAGAGACACAAGTCACTGTTATTCTCTCTCGATTGTTGTCGCTCGGGAGGCGAGCGACGAATTTATTTTTAGATATGTTTGTTTATGTGTCGGTCGTTGACGGTACGCAGAGTTCAAGTACTGGACTCGAAAGGAAAAGACGGGAATTAGAGGATTTTGCTTTTGTTTCGCACAGGCTGAAGGCCCAAGAATTTTTATGTGTTTTTTCGGGATGGCTTCAGAGTACTAAACACGACTATGAGCAATAGTGCTGCGCGTTGGTTGACCCTTCATCCTCGGCCATTGAAAATGGAATGGGGGTCCAAGTTGTCTCAATTCCGAGAAGCGAAATTGAGCTCTTCATTTTACTCTCGAGAAGCGAGAGTAAAATGTAAGGAGTCCAAATTTATGTATTATTTTATTTATAATGTGTTGCTTTGCAATACGACTGAAACGTTAATAAAAGGGGAAGCCTAGAGGTTGATTTTAGAGAAGGTAAATTAATGAAGGGAATGAAGCTAAGTTGAACAAGTTAATGAATCTGTGAGACGGGTCTCACAGTTAATTTCGAGAAAAGGAAGAGTCCAGTTTGTTCCCTTGGTGTTTGTCGCGTTTGTCTCGTCCAGTCGTGTGAGACGCTGGATCGGGCGCGATGAGTTTCGACGAGATGCGCTGGTAGACGTCACCACGTTTAGAGAAGTAATTTCAGAGTGGGCGCACTCGAAGAGTACGTTTACGTTTTTGATGTTATGGGTTTTCCAACAAGAATTACCTCTTGCCGTGATCCAACTTCCAGCTGCAATAGCTGGGGCTTCACACGGTTCGAGGGGTCCTACCTAGGGGTAAAAGGTGTTCTGAGACGATCGCCCATCTCAAGATCCAACTTCTGGGCGCAATGTCCAGGGTTTCACTTGAGACGGGTTCCCTGGTATCTGGAATTCTTTATTGAAAGAGAGTTGTCAAATAATTCGTCTTGAGAAAGACGAATCACGGTTACGTTATAGCTGAATCGTCTTGAAAAAGACGGTTCAGTGGTTGATTCGAATCTTCTTTAAAAATACGATTCGAGAGTGAAGACACGATGAAGATCGCATTGTTGTCGGGTGTGCCTTGAAGTCTAGATGAAACGTCGGGTCTCTCCGGGCTTCAAGAATGGTAGAGATGTCGAGCTCGTATCGCGAATGTGCGAACACGAGAATTTTGGCAGAGTGACGTCTGCCACGTATAATGCTCACAAGTGATGACTGCTTAATGAGAGCGAGTCTTGCTCGTCTTGTTCTTAAATAGGGTTTCGAGTACTGACCAGCGCAACGTTCCGATTGGCTGGTCAGTATCGAGTCAGATTATTGGTAAAGAGCGTCGCGATATTCTACGAATTTTTTTCGATTTTAATCTCGGGGAATTTGCGTACACTAGGACCTCTATTTAATGGCCCTCGATTTAATAGACAGTCCCCACCATGTCGCATTTATCGATCGGTTTTTCGCGTGGTAGGAGATGGTGGGGGGCCCTCAAAGTCTCCCCGATCAGGCCCATAGCACGGAGTGCAGATGCGCAGATACAGCATGGGCGGGCATACGCTACCTCGATTTAACAAGATGCGATGCGGAGCCGGTCTCGCCACTGGCCGTTAAATCGAGGTCCTAGTGTATATGGATAAATCTGGATACTAGAGCGGTGACTCATAATATCCAGTTTTATCCGGCTTACGTCAGTTTCTTGTGCTCGCGCGCTCCTCACATACTCTCTCTCCTTACCTGCGTCCTAGCGCACTCTCTCCCCCCCGTACTCTCTCTGATGAGAGGTACCGAGAGAGAGTTAGCCCCGCATAATTAGGAGGTGCCTTCGCTTGTCTACGAGATTTGCCCGCCTTTATCCGGGACCGGATTAATAGGCGGGCCCTACTGCGACGTTCCAGCCATCCGTGCGCTTGATGTCGCTTGGATGGTCGTACCGTCACAGTATATATCAAAATCCATGAAATTAAATTGCCTATGACATGTGCATGTGTCATTTTTAACGAAAAATAAAAAATACGACATTATTTTTACTTACTCTGCATTATGCGCCCCAATGATTGAAAAAAAAAATTCACTCAAAACTCTCAATTGTGATTACATTCTCTTTTTATTAGAGGTTCATTGGGATGTTTATCGTGATTATTTTTTGTATATTTCTTTTTTTTTACTAATTTAAGAGTGTTCAAGTTTGTGTAAATATTTAAGACCACTTGAAAGCAATCAATTAATAATTTACCATAAATTATCATGGTTTTTGTTACATAAATTTGCATAGTGAGGGTGACATTTAATTGGGAGTGTAAATGAAATTTTTTTATTTCAAAATCTGGTAGTTTAGGAAAAAATATTTAGTACGTATTTTTTATTTATTTTATTTGATTCAAAATTGCCGTTAATATAAAAAATTGAAAAATATAACATTATGACGTCACACATACGTTACTCTATATCTATATCTATCAAAATCCGTGAAATTAAATTGCCTATAACAGGTGCATCTGTCATTTTTAACGAAAAATAAAAAATACGTCCTCATTATTTTTACTTACTCTACATTATGCGCCCCAATGATTAAAAAAAAAATTTATTCATACTCCTAATTAGCAGTCTGTGAGATGAGCGCCTTGGGTGACTTATTATCGAACAATTTTTTTTTTCAATCATGTAATATTGTGGTGACATATTTTACCTTCATGATATATTGTGTTTTAATTTGTTTACAAAAATCTTGTATGTTTTAATCATCTCTGAATAAATTGTGAATCAATATTTGTTTCAATTATTTAGGTGCCCCCTCCAGTGAATATTTCATTTTCTTCAGTAAAATCTTCGCAAATATAATTTCAGCACTGGGGAACACAACAATACGCGCTAACCCTTCTTTTTTTTAGCAGAGGGACCGTTACTTTTGCCGTAAGAATGGTCCATATCGTTACAATGCTTACGGTATACGTCCCACGATGTCTCATTTGGGCTAGTTCACAGTCCGGCCACCAGGTTCGCGCAAGTAATCTTGGCGTCGCCAATTCTCTGGCGTGTCAAATACATCATATCAATATCGAAAGTTCATAAACAGTCGATAGCGTTGTAGGTAGCGTGTTAGGTAGATAGGAAGGATAGGTAGGTAGGTCGCAGGTTCGATTCCCCGTCGAGGAGAATAAAATCATATCGAGAAATCCGTGCACGATTTTTTTTTTTCCCGGTGTAACCCTTCAAAATAATGTGAAGAAATAAAAAATCCGAAGATTTAACTAATAAAATATTTATTATAAAATATTTATTACCGGAATATTTCTGATATATTTCTGAAATGTTGCAATGAAATATTACATGTTTCGAGTGAAACATTTCTGAAACATTAGTGAAATATATCGTCGAAATATTTCTGACACATTTCTGACATATGTCAGCTATGTAACGTTCGTTATCTCCGCGGACATGGACATATTTCTGACATATTTCTGAAATGTTGCAATGAAATATTAAATGTTTTAAATGAAACATTTCTGAAATATTTCTGAAATATATTGTGCCGTGTGGGAACTTATTTTTTCGAGAAATAAAATGTTTCTGTGGTATAACGAATTTTTATAAACGAATAATACTACTCGCAATTTAATAATATCCGATCGTTTTAATTAGTAAAGCATTCCAGAACCTATAATCTGCTATAATAATGCAAAATTTTATTTATTTTGGACCCGTATCTTGACGCTTGTCACGTCGCAACGTTGCACAAAAGTATTGCGCGCGCGTGCTCATGAAGGTTGGCATCAGCGTTTCACCGACAGTCTCTTATTCCTATTTAATGTACGTAGCAGAAAGTAGACGATGCATGTCCCTACCACGCTCGTAGCTCTATCTCTCTCTGTCTCACTCTTCTCTTTCCATTGCTACGTTGCCGCATCGAAGCCTTCCGCGCGACCAAAATTTGCACATTTTCCTCTCATCAATTTTCCATAACTCGTGCAATTCGTGGTAAATCGTGTCGATTTATTTTTGTAAACCTCATTAAGGGGGGACAGTACTGAAAAATTTGAACAAAATGACTAAAAAATCGATTTATCGTTTTTGTCGGAAAAATGTCCTTGAAACCTTCCTCCATCTATGAAAAATATCATGGTGGTGAAAAAAAATTTTTTTGAGGTGATTTTGAGCCCCATAAACCCAAAAAAGCGTTATTTGTGTCATATTTGCTATACTAACGCCTCCATCGGTCATCAGCGTCGTGGATAATTTGTGCAATGATGAATTTGTGATATACTTTTCCCATCTGTGATTTTTTCAAAATATTGCTTTTATTCAAAGAGTATACCTAGGATATATTGTATATACAATACATGACGCTTTTACCGTCTTTCCTGTATGGTTCATGAGTTCGAATCCACAGATGGCGCTGAAATTCGTATATCCTCATTGCGGCCTTATGCCAGATGGGACAGTGTTTCCCAAGGCCTTTTCTTATGTTACAGCTTGTACTCTTGAATAAAAAATAAAAAAATTGCGGCCTTATGGTAGCTTCCACTCTATCCTATCCTCAGAGTTGTGAATAATGCATCACTTTGATAATGCATTACCGTATTTATTATACTTTACACTACGTAATGTGAAATGGATAAGTGCTCCATTACAAATTACAAATGTAATGTGAAATGAATGAGTACTCCATTACGAATAAAAAAAGTAATGTGTAATGAATGAATGTTCCATTACAAATTTGAAAAAGTAATGTGTAATGGATTCGTGCTCCATTACAAATTTAAAAAAGTAATGTGCAATCGATAAGTGATCCATTACAAATAAAAAAAGTAATGTGTAATGGATGAGTGCTTCATTACAAATAAAAAAATTAATGTGAAATGGATGCGTAATCCATTACAAATGAATAAACCCTACTGAAAAAGTTCATGTGATATATCATGTAGAAAAGTACATGATAAATCACATAATAAATTGTATGAAGTTATGACCGATATCAGTGCACAATTTATTGTGTACTTTATTTTGTGATTTGTTACATGATTTATTGTATAGTTCGAATTCACATAATTTATTATGTAATTTATCATATGATTTCTCATATGGTCAGAGTTTATATCGGAGAAAAAAAATGAGGATTTCGTGCGGGATCGAACCCACGTCCGTCAGATTCTGAAGCAGCCTCGCTACCGCCTGGGCTATGCCGCCTGTTTATATAAGTTAACAGTTTGACGAACATGAAGTCCACAGATGACCGGAATTTATTTCATTTTCTCTCACCGAGTTTAGCTTTATTTTAATCCAACTATGATTTATATGTAATAAATAGCGTGACCGAGGTGGTAGCGAGACTGCTTCAGGATCTGACGGACGATCCTGAAAGATCCTGAAGGATCCTGAAAGATCCTGAAGGATCGTCCGTCAGATCCTGAAGCAGTCTCGCTACCACCTCGGCCACGCTATTTATTACATACAAATCATAGTTGGATTAAAATAAAGCTAAACTCCGTGAGAGAAAATGAAATAAATTCCGGTCATATGTGGACTTCATGTTCGTCAAACTGTTAACTTATATAAACAAGCGGCATAGCCCAGGCGGTAGCGAGGCTGCTTCAGAATCTGACGGACGTGGGTTCGATCCCGCACGAAGTCCTCATTTTTTTTCTCCGATATAAACCCTGACCATATGAGAAATCATATAATAAATTACATAATAAATTATGTGAATTCGAACTATACAATAAATCATGTAACAAATCACAAAATATAGTACACAATAAATTGTGCACTGCTATCGGTCATAACTTCATACAATTTATTATGTGATTTATCATGTACTTTTCTACATGATATATCCCTGGTGAAAATGATTTCTACGTCAAACTACGAAAAACCGCAGATCGTAGAAAATCGTGAAAAGTCGTAGAAAATCGTAGAAAATTGTGGAAAATCATAAGAAATCGTAGATAATCGTCGAAAATAGTAGAAAATCGTAGAAAGTCAAAGTAGTTTTTCGTAGAAAACTGTACATTTGTACGAAGAAGAATGCAAATCTCTAATTTTCTATGGAAAATTATTTGAAGTATGAAACTAATTGAGTTAGAATTCTTCGCAGAGAATTGCATAGAATTTCATTGAATTTCGTAGAAATGCATAAAATTGCATGAAATTTCTACGAAACGTTTATGAAAGTCTACATTTTTTTACGAAAAAATGTTGAGCCGATAAACAGATACTTTTTTCCCCGTAGAAATTCATTGAAAATTATGAATTTTTACGAAAAAACATGCAAATCTCTAATTTTCTATGGAAAATTATTTCAAGCATGAAACTAATTTAGTTGGAATTCTTCGCAGAGAATTGCGTAGAATTTCATTGAATTTCGTAGAATTACGTAAAATTGCATGAAATTTCTACGAAACATTTATAAAAATCTACATTTTTTTACGAAAAAATGTTGTGCCGATAAACAGATACTTTTTTTCCGTAGAAATTCATTGAAAATTATGAATATTTACGAAAAAAAATGCAAATCTCTAATTTTCTGTGGAAAATTATTTCAAGCATGAAACTAATTTAGTTGGAATTCTTCGCAGAGAATTGAAAATGATTTCTTTATTTTTTTATTATTCAATTTTTTTTTTAAAGCTGTACATAGCAAACAAGGCCATATTGATAATTTCAAATCTGAATCTTCAAATATTTGCTCACTTATGTCTTGCTTTGTGGTAACATTTATATGGACAAAAATGTTTGCAGTCCCAAAAAGTATTTAATTTCGAGGTCAGAAAATGTATATAAGGGTGTGTCAAAAATGGACTCTTTTTTTTTTCTTCGCTCCTGCCACTGAAACTTTAGGTTTTGACATTGAAGAGGCCCTCGTTCACGGAGGGCGCTGTATATAAATTGAAGTTTTAGAGGTCTCTCAACGAGGATTTAGGTTTCCCATCTAATTAACACGTAAAAAAAATGTTTTTCGTTCAAAATGATGTCAGGCAACCAAAAAATTGGCGATTCCTGTGTTTCTTGGCTTATTTCAAAGCATGACTCATCCCCTAAACGATGATAGTGTCACGTCCGGAGACGGTAGGAAAATCGAGTCAAGCGTCGAGCGGTAAACGCTAACTCTGTTATTACCCGGATGGATAATAGGTAGTGGGAAAGTATGCTGATAGACCTCGAGAAGTCTTGTTATTCGGACTAGGAATAAATGAGTTTGTTATTTAGGGATATGTCAAAGGGATCTAGGATTCTTTAACATGAGATTACAAGACGAGCAACAATTATCTAGGATGTCTTGTATGCCCGAATTATAGTTTTGGGAGTTTAATATAGGATATTCTCGTAATAGTGCAAAGGGATCTAGGATTCTTTACACACTTGAAGTCAATCTACTAAGGGCAAAGGTTATAAAATGAGCAACAATTATCTAGGATGTCTTGCAAACTCAAATTATAATTATATTAAACCAATGCAATTACATAAGATATTATAACGATTGTAAATTTACCTTAACGGAGAGGTGTCGACGTTTATAACTTGTTTTGATGATTCGATGTTATGTTAGTTCGATGAACTCGCACAATTTTCGTAAACTTATAGATTAATTTCTTTTGATAAACACTTGTTCGATGAACTTTAATAATATTGGTAGTTTATATAAACTGAGCAACTCTACACGGAGTTAGTGGTGTAAAATAATCTGTGGTAAATATAACTTTTAAAACTTCTGATAATTCTTATAATGTGAGCCCGGAACTGCGCTTCTGACGCGACTGTGGTTATGACGGAACTGGTTTTTGGGCAAAAGGGGTGCCTTTTGATAAGATCGGAATCTGAATAATGGAAGGGATTCGAATTTTTAAATATGGTCATAGAGGTGTAACTTATCTCCTGCTGAGATTGACTATCTGTATTTTTGAAAGAGTGGGGTTAAGTGAATCGTGGGAGGTGGGGTTTATAATTTTAGGCATCGCCGCTTTTGGTGCTTTCATCTAGTTTCTATTTATTGAGCAGCAATAAAAATCAGATTTTACGACTTGTCATCCGAGTGTCATAGGGCTCTTGGCCATCTCTATGGTTGCACTCGGAGCTCGGTCGGGAAATTCTTATTACTGTTCTCATGCCGAGGTCCCATACAGGTCCATTTATGTGGGGGTGGAGGAACACGTGCGCTCTGTGGCTAATATGTAACATTGCATCTTGTGTGTGGTGTGTGTGAATGAACAGAGAGCGGTAGAGTGAGAGAGAGAAAGAAAGAGTGTGTGGCGTCTTCGAATTTGGGCATCGGCGTGCTCGACTTCTTCTACAATTCTTGGAAATTCTTTTCCAGAGCGGCAATGAAGATATTATTAGGGTCTCTTACCCACGTGTCTTAGGAACGCTTAGCGGCTTCCTTTATTGTAACACTTGTGGCTCTTGACGAAAACATTCTCATGCTGAGAAGAGTCAAGCAGGCCTATGCATGTATACATATATATATTGACGCGTGGCTATGTACTAATCGTAGAAGGGGGTATTTTTATAGCTTAGTGCTGCACCTGCGGTTCACAGTTCGTTTTGAGAAAAACGAACTATGACTTCAAAAGAACTTGTCGCATAAATTTGGAAGTTTATTGCTTCCCACATGCAGAGTTATTACGAAAATCTAGGCGTGTGAAAAGTTCTAAAGATGCACGTTTTTGGTTTGAAGTTCGTGTGGGTCTCGACTTATTTTAAAAACGGAAAATAAAATTAAGAAAAAGAAATTTTTAAATTGCAACGTTGTACGTGACAATAGGTCGTTTTTTGACTTACCGTGTTCCAATTTTTTTTACGCCACTTTTCGACCACTGTAGTCACTGTTTCAAGTTAACAAAATCTCCAGGGTATCAATAAGTCCAAAATGAATTGCTACAAGTATTGGTGTTTATTCGAATATAAATAATCAATTCCAAAAATTTGCAAAACATACAAAAGGCCATAGCCGGGTAAGTAGGGGTGATCGGCCCCCGCACCGAATTGTTAAAAACTTTGGCGAAAAGTTGAGTCTGGTGGGTTACAAACTCACCCTAAATTTCAACCTTGTAACTGCACTGGGAACAGTGATAAAAATACAACTAGTATTTTACGAAAAGATTTTTTTTCTCAGGATCTACTCGACCGATTTTTGTGAAAAAAATATAAGTTGCGAACATATTTCAGGTCATTTCTAGGAAAAATCAAGAATTCTATCTCACCATCGGAAATACCAGAAAAAAATTATTTCATTTTTCGTGATTTTTTTTCGGTCATTCTCTCACGAGATACGACTACCATATTTTTTTTATAACTCAATTAGACCCCTTTCTACTACATATATTTTTTTCAAGACGATCGAAGAGGTGGAGCATAGTTAAAAAAATGAAACACACTTTTTTGCACGTTTTTGTTTTATTTTGGATGTCATAACTACCGCTAAATTTTCTCCGTGTAATTATTACCGAGTGTAGTCGATGTTACTTGTCAGTTCTATCGAAAACTACTGAGAATACAACTACCATCATCAATGATGATAGCGACGATGATTGAGAAACGCAGAGAAAACCTTCATCGGTCAGTGATGTACTAAATGACAAAACACCAAAAATTTATTGAAAGTATAATTACATTGTAAGAAGATTTAATAAAATTTGGATGAAACATGCGAAAAAAGTGATTTTTTTAAACTATGCTCCACCTCTTTAATCGTATTGAAAAAAATATATGTTGTAGAAGGGGGTCTAATTGAGTTATGAAAAAAATATGGTAATTGTATCTCGTGAAAGAATGACCGAAAATAAATCACGAAAAATAAAATAATTTTTTTCTGGTATTTTTGATAGTGGGATAGACTTCTTGATTTTTCCTAGAAATAACCTTAAATATGTTCGCAACATATATTTTTTTCACGAAAATCGGTAGAGTAAATCCTGAGAAAAAAAAATCTTTTCGAAAAATACTAGTTGTATTTTTATCACTGTTCCTAGTGCAGCTACAAGGTTGAAATTTAGGGTGAGTTTGTAACCCATCAGACCCAACTTTTCGCCAAAGTTTGGAACAAATTGGTGCGGGGGCCGATCACCCCTACTTACCCGGCTATGGCCTTTCTCAAAATAAAAATGGGTTTTTGAATAAATTCGAAAATACGGAAGACGGAATTCAATTTCATTAAAAAAAACTATGTTCATTTTGAGAAATTTTGTACGTTTTACTAATTTTTGGAATATATCGTTTTGTCACTCACCAACTTTTTAGCGGTGGACTAGGTGTTGAAAAATACAATTTCCAATATACAGTATATCGACGTCAACCAGTCACATGAAAATACAAAAAAGCACTATTATCTACGCAAAATTACTATTATCTACGAGAACTTCTCTGAAAAAGTATGGACGTGTTTCAATTAATGTATCGATCGATACATTAATTGCATGGAACACGTCCATATTTTTTTATATAAGTTTTCGTAGATAATCGTAATTTTGTGTAGAAACTCGTAAAAATGCATAGTAACTATGCCTGCATCGTTTCTATGCATTTGTACGAGTTTCTACACAAAGTTGCGATTATCTACATAAAATTACGTGGTTCGAACCACGTAGAAATTGACGTAGAAACTCGTACAAATGCATAGAAACGATGCAGGCATACTTTCTATGCATTTGTACGAGTTTCTACACAGAGTTACGATTATCTACACAAAATTACGTGGTTCGAACCACGTAGAAACTCGTACAAATGCATAAAAACTATGCCCGCATAGTTTCTATGCATTTGTACGAGTTTCTACACAATGTTACGATTATCTACGCCAAATTACGTGGTTCGAACCACATAGAAATTGACGTAGAAACTCGTACAAATGCATAGAAACTATGCATGCATAGTTTTTATGCATTTGTATGAGTTTCTACGCAAAATTACGATTATCTACGCAAAACTTCTATGAAAAACTATTCACGTGTTCCAATTAATGTAGAACCGCATAGAAGTTGACGTACACTGAGAAAAAAATTTATTTCAAACAAGTGAATTTGACATTGATTCAATAGAATCTGTCATTCAATAGTGCCATCGAAATATTTGATCGTTGGAATACTATATAGTTTTGAAAAAATTTATTTAATTCAACAATATATATTTTCAAACTGCAGTTATATGGTGTTCTTCATATCTTTCTCTCGTTTGCCATAATATGAGTTTTATTTGAAAGAATAGTAGAACATATCGATAAGAAAAATTTGAGCTTCAAGTCAAACATAAAATGAATTGTGCAAAATGCAGATTTATTTGGGCAAATAGCTTATGGAATCTGTCTTATCATATATGTACTTGAATCACTTCTCGACTTCTGTATACAGAATGTATGGAGAGTTACTGCGATGCATTTTATATTCGACAGAAGCTCATAATTAATCGAATAAACTGTTTTTTTAATTGAGTCAAATAAAAATTCTGTTAGTTAAAAGGTCGGTACAGTTAGTAAGATTACACGGGAAGTTAAATAAATCGTAAATGTGTCCCCCTGAAACGAATATGCAATTGTACAATACGAATATGTGATTGCTTCAATAGTATTTATAGTCGAAGAAGTCGTGTGCGCCATTAAATCACTATCTGGCTTGCATGAATGTGAAGAATATGATCTTGCTCCTATTCCTTTTACATTTGGGAAAAGTTCACAATTAATCGAGTAGTACATTTATTTAATTGAGTGAGATAAAAATGCTGTTAGTTGAAAAGTCGGTACAGTTAGTAAGATTACACAGGAAGTTAAATAAATCGTAAATGCGTTCCCCTGAAACGAATATGAAATTATACAATACGAATATGTAATTGCTCCAATAGTATGTATAGTCGAAGAAGTCATGTGCGCCATTAAATCACTATCTGGCTTGCATGAATGTGAAGAATATGATGTTGCTACTATTCCTTTTACATTTGGGAAAAGTTCACAATCAATCGAATAGTACATTTATTTAATTGAGTGAGATAAAAATGCTGTTAGTTGAAAAGTCGGTACAGTTAGTAAGATTACACGGGAAGTTAAATAAATCATAAATGCGTGCTCCTGAAACCGATATACGATTGGTCCAATTGCTTTTATAGTCGAAAAAATCGTGTGTGCAATTAAATCACTTTCTGATTTACATGAATGCAAAGAATATGCTGTTGTTACTATTATTTGTACATTTGGGAAAAGTTCACAACTGATCGAATAGTTTACTTCTTTCATTGAAAAAGAATAAAACCTACGGTCAATTGAACTGAATATTTGTCTACTTTGAATCGATATTTAGTTCGGAGAAATTATTAGCTTACTTATTTCTTCTCCAAATATGATTGAATTGATTTTAATATTATAATGCATTAAAAATATATATTGTTCCTGGAAAAAAATATTTATTTGCATCAAAGTATTTTTCTGTCATACAAAAATCATGTTTATTCCAAAAAACATCAATTTTAATTAAATCAAAAAAATATACTGTCACTCCAGTTATAATTCAATTATGTGAAATGTATATTCGGTCCACAGAAATAGACTTTTGCTTGAGATACAATAATCTTCTGCTGATTGAACAAATGTCTTGTTGTGTAGATTATTTGTAGGGTTATTTTAACTAAATATTCGATTGTTCGAAATGACGATACAGTTCTTATAGCAAAAGATTAATTCACCAGAAACAAATATTCGGTTGTTGTAGTTATTCTTACAATGGGTTATTCAATCATATATTCAATTCATCCGATGTCATCCGGTACGCCGGCACTGCGGCAAGCGTAGCAGTCCTTCTCCCAAGTGGTAGAGAATCGGGATCGCACTGTACCTACAAGAACCTATTTATTTGTTAACAATTATTTAAACAATGTTGCCATATTATTTTGTTTCAATACTTACTTTCGTTGCGGAATTTTGTGTTCCACTCGGAGAAATATCCGAAGAAAATTTGATGCTCCGACCTGGACTCGAACACGGGACCTTCTGACGACCAGCCGATTGCTCTGACCACTGAGCTATACTAGCCTGTTTCCCACGTTTATTCGAATCGTTCTCATATCTTGTGATTTTATATTAATTCATGAAGAAAAGAATATTTCATTGTTACAACGACACATTATTTTTCAATTAAGAAAAAAACACTCCGTTCGAATGAATCAACCTTACTGCTGAATAAAATTGAGCAATTGCTCATTTTACTAAATGAACAGCATATTTCACTGAATTACTAGCACATTTTATTGAATAAGTAGCATATTTCATTGGATGAACAACTTTTTTCACTTCGAAACATTCAAAATAATCGTGCTTTTAAAAACAATCACTGTATTGTTGAAGTAGGAATTCTACTCAATCCAGTCAAAAACACCGCCGTTAATTTAATAAAATAACTTGCAATCAAACCAGTGGTATTGAGTCAACATTTCTTCTAATGGTGTAACTACTTCTGTAATGAAGTTGATATTTTCCCGTGTTAACGGATCAAATAACCTTTTAATTCAAAACAATCGTTAATTGAATTAAGATAACGTACTAACATTGGCAAATTTAACTGATAATTGCAAATAAATATAGGGCCGATACAAAATGTAATTATCATCGATACAAATACTTTTTGTTTGATTCGACATTACCATTTAGTGACTCCAAACCTTTAACAAAAAATGATTCCATGATTTTTTGAAAAATGTGAACTTGTTCATTTCGTTATCGTCTGTGATATTGATATAAACAGATGAGTATACAAATTAAAAAAAAAGGACGAAAAAAAAATGTCAAGTACCGAGGATCGATCTCGCTTCCTCGGATACACTAATCAAGCGCCCTACAAATCTCGCCATGAAATCGTTGAAATATTTGGATAGGTTTCTCATATTCAAATTGTAGCCACGCTTGGGGTTCAATTCGGCTTGACTTGTTCGATTAGTTTACTGCTTAATTTTATTCGGCTGAAAACGAATTGAGGAGGATAAAATATAATAAACAATGCAATGGAATAAAGGAGTCCATGGTGAACAAAATTTTTTTCAATCTTTCTTTGGGAAAGGCTTGAAGTCACTATAATTTGTAATATTGAGCGAAATAAAAAGTGTTCGTGTTAATGAAAATTATGTTTGTTTTGGGTCGTATATTTAGTTGCAATTACCAGATAAATTTTGCAAAGCTAGTGAGTTATCTTAACTCAATTAATGATTGTTTTAACTTTAAATGTTATTTGATCTGTCAACATACGAAAGTATCTAACGGTAGCGGCTTTTTTGGTTTAATCATGCACAAGTGAAATTTGATATAGATATTATTTTGCACAAACTGTACACGGATTACGAAACGAGATTTTCTCAAATCAATATTCATTCAAAACAATCCATTCTATTTTTCATTGAATACAACCACGTACGTGATTTAATGAAAAGAACGTTGTTTGAACTGCTTCATGCATTTGCACATATATTATATAGGTGCTTTGAATAACTTGGTAATTCGATTAAACTAGTGACTATCTTTTTATAATAAATGCATTTCTTTAGGACAAATAAAAATCTCATCCTAAACTTAGCAACCAATTTCATTGGATGAATGAAACATAATAAATGGTCTTGATGTAAAAATCCCTTGAACCGAGCAAACGAATCAATTCAAATCTTGCTTCAGCAGTTTAATTCGATCAATCGTATACACGATGCCTTTTTTATAACATAATATTTTGCATCAACTATACGAATTCAAGACTCAATGTTTTTTAATTCAATATTCAGTTGAAGCAATCGTATATAGAATTCAACTGCCTACATACAACAATAAAAAATAACTTTCGTTCAACTGCTTCATTTCTGTGCCAAAACACATAATTACTCTGAACAACTCCGCCAATCAATTTGATCGGGAATTTGAATTTTTTCAATAAAGTGTTTATACTTTTACAGAAATAAAAAATGTGCTCGAACATAGTCAACAGTCAAAGTTTTAAAATTAACGAAATAATGGATTAATCCGATGAAAATATTTTACTCGAGTCTAACAAAAGTCGCGATGCAATCTTACTGCAGCAATGTATTTAGTTCAATCAATTATAAGTATAGTTTTTCTAATAGAATATTAACTTCCATCGAGTAAGTAGATTCAAGAATAAATATGTTTTTTTAATTCCATATTTAGTTAATGAAATCGTATATATAATTGAACTGCATAAGTACAACAATAAAAAATCACTTTCGTTCAACTGTTTCGTTTACTTGCCAAAATCACATAATCACTCTGAACAACTCCGCCAATAGATTCGATCAGGAATTTAAATTTTTTCAATAAAGTGTTTATACTTTTATAGCAACAGAAAATGTACTCAAACAGTCAATGGTCAAAGTTATCAAATTAACGAAATAATGGATTAATCCGATGAAAATATTTACTTGAGTCTAACAAAAGTCGCGATGCAATCTGACTGCAGCAATGTATTTAGTTCAATCATGTATAAGTAGTCTTTCTAATAGAATATTAACTTCCATCGAGTCAGTAGATTAAAGATTAAATAATTGTTTTTTAATTTTATATTTAGTTAATGTAATCGTATATCTAATTGAACTGCATACATACAATAATAAAAAATCACTTTCATTCAAATGCTTTGTTTGTTTGCCAAAATCACATAATTACTCTGAACAACTCTGCCAATCAATTTGATCAGTAATTTGATTTTTTTCGCTCAAAACTTTGTACTTTTATAGCAATGAAACATGTGCTTAAATAATCAATAGATAAAGTTATCTAATTAACAAAATAAATGATTAATCCGATAAAACCATTACTTGGAACTAACAAAAGTCGCAATGAAATCTTACCGCAGCAATTTACTTAATTCAATCGTCTCTACGTAGTCTTTCTAATAAAATATTAATTTACATTGAGTACGTAGATTCAAGACGAAATTATTTTTTTGGGAATAAACTGTTGTTTGGGCTCAATCGCATATATTCTTCAGTCAATGAAATTTTTTTTTTTTATTTTTTTATTTTTTTTTATTAATTTATATCCTCACGCCTTCTTCCCTTTCGGGGTTTTCAAGATGGCGCTCCTTCCCTCACCTCCCTTTCCATCCTTCCCTCACATCCACCTCCACCCTGGGTATCTGGTCCGGGTCAGTAACCAGACACCCAGGGCCCGTGCGGCCGCAGCCGACTTCCTATTCTGTAGCGCATTCACCATGGCACGCGTATTAGCACGTATCATGGGCCCCGGGAAACTGCGGAAAACCTGGGCCACTACAGTCGGTCCCGTGCTCGCCTCACGGCGTCGGAGCTACGTCACATCTTGACAGGAGAACGTAAACATGGACTACAGCTATATGTACGTGACACACACCAGTAAATGTACCTGTGTATGCCCCACACATATATCTGGAGCTAGTCACGCCCATATTTTATTTTCTCCTGACAAGATTACGACACCGGGAATCGAACCCGGGACCTCCCGAGGCTCTGGCTAAGAGGCCAGCACGCTAGCCACCAGACCAAAGCCCCGGTTCAGTCAATGAAATGTATAGTTCAATTAAATAAAAAAATCAAGATAATTATGCTTTTGAAAACAATGACAGCATTGTTAAGCTAAGCATCTATTTACTTTAGCTGAAAACATTGGAGTTGAATTAATGAAATATATTCCAATAACATCAATTTTATTTAATCAACATTTTTTTTTCTCAGTGTAGAAACTCGTAAAAATGCATAGAAACTATTTCCACCAGGGATCACATGAACTTTTTCAGTAGGGAAGTAATGCATAATGGATGCGTGTTCCATTACAAATTTAAAAAAGTAATGTGTAATGGATGCGTGATCCATTACAAATAAATAAAGTAATGTGTAATGGATGCGTGTACTATTACAAGTTTTAAAAAGTAATGCGTAATGAATTTCATTACAATTTTAAAACGTAATGTGCAACTGATAAGTGATTCATTACAAATTACGTATAAAAAAATTAATTTATAATGTAGAGTATTCCATTATAGAAAGAAAAATTGTCGTGTTCGCATGACGATTTGCGCGAAACAAAAGCATGCAAGTTAGTAACTTGCACATTTCATTCTCATTGTTTTATGGCGCTGACAAAGCTTTCTCTATGAGAAAGCAATAATTTGAAAACCAACTTTCTCACTCTAAAGTACAATTAATAAAACACGTATTTCAGCATTTCCCAAAATTCAACCCTTAATGGGTAACAAGGGAATGGAAAATATTGTATAGAAAACAATATTTTTTGAGTCTGATTTACCTGAAACTTGGCATAAATACTCTGCAGTAGAATTAATGAAACAGGTATTTCAGCATTTCCTAAAATTGAACCCTTAAAGGGTTTCAAGGGGGTGGAAAAGTTTTTATGGAAAAATACATTTTTTTTGTCGAATTTACTTGAAACTTGGTATAAATACTCTCTAATGAAAATTATGAAATACGTATTCCAGCATTTCCCAAAATTAAACCCTTAAGCGGTTGAAAGGGGGTGGGAAAGTTTGTACAGGAAAACAATTTTTTTTTTGTCGAATTTACTTAAAACTTGGCATGAATTCTCTACAATGAAAATAATGAAACATGTATTTTAGCATTTTCCAAAATTCAGCATCAAAAAGCCCCACGTGGACGAAGTCGGGGGAAAACGCTCGTTTTTTAAAATGTAAATAGGGTATTATGAACCGAATAATAAGGTGAGTATTGAATTTCGGATTCAATACGTACCAATGCGATTCGGAAATCATCGAATCGCTCTAATTTTCGCGAATTTCAAGATATCGTGCTATTTTTTTTTTTTTTTTTTAGGATAGATCGCTTGTTCTACCCCAACCAAAAAGAGTTTTAGAGAGAATTTCAAGTACTTTATTCGAGGCAAAAATCTGAAAAAAATGAACCATATTGAAAATGATAATAATGTTGATTTCCAATAATATCAATGCTGAAAAAATATCAAAAAAATTGTTTTAACAATAACTTGTTGCTAAAATCTCTTGTAAAAATTATTTTTGATCATGAATAACAAACTCCTCGATTTTTCTGAAAACATGCAAATTTTTAAAGAATTTCCTCTTGTTTTTTAAATTCCTGTTTTTCAAAATTTTCAAAAGCTGTATTTATAAAAGTATTTATTTCACGATCCGAATACTTCGTGAATGCAATAAAACCTTTGTATGGAAATATAACCCAATTTCACCACTTTTCATGCGTGTTTCAAAATTTAAAATTCTCAAAAAACAGATATTTTTAAAACAAGAACAATTTCTTGAAAAATTCATATGTATTCAGAAAAATTGAGGAATATGTCACATATGATCGAAAATAGTAGTTTATGCTACAAGTAAGCAAAGAGGCGAATTATTTGACTATCGTGTCTTTGCAACATAAGCCTTAAAGCGAATGTTGTAAAGTCACGATAGTCAGATTCGCCACTTCGCGCACATGTGGCATGCAATACTTTATGCAAAGCCTGATTGGAAAGTTCAATTTGAGATAAATATAAAATTGAAAAACATCCATTACAAGATCTATTTAAATGCACTAAGAATTGCAATTTTCCCACTTCCACGTCATGATGATATGTAATGGCTTGAACTGAAGCAATACTGCCTAAGTTCAAGTCCGAAGGTAAAGTAATGCGAACAGCGGAGGTGGGATAAACGGCAACTTTGGCCACGACAGACAGCGCTCAAAAATTGAACTTTCCAAGCAGGCGTTACGAAAACATTTTTACAAGAGATTTCTGTAACAACTTATTGTTTAAGAAAAATTTTGATAGTTTTTCGGTATTTTTATTATTGGAAATGAATTTTATAATTCAATATGGTTGATTTTTTTTTGAGATTTTTGCCTCAACACGACGTACTTGAAATTCTCAACCAAACTCTTTTTGGTAGCGATCATACGGGTGATCCTCAATAGAGAATCAGTCAATGTGTTCAAATATTTAAAAATTATGATTTTTTCAGAAATTTCGAAAAAATGATAAATTTCTATATTTTGTAGCAAATTTGGAAAAGTTGGTCAGTATTATATAATATGAATAGAGTATTTTAAAACGAATATTGTTATCAAATCCGGAGAAAATCGGCCTATGGTTCAGGTTTGACGAAATTCGGAAATTTTCCATTTTTACGAAATTACTTAAAAACAAGCTACCAATTGAAATTTGCGAATTGCTTCCTCGAGATTCCGCACGATGCTCAAAGCTTCTTCTATGAGGGAGCCAAAATTTAAAAAAGGTTGTTCCTCATAGAGAGAACTTCGAACATCGTACGGAATCTCGTGGAAGCTATTTTCAAGATTTAATTTGCAGCTTGTTTGTATTTATTAAGAGACACCGGAGCATGTCGATGCGAGTTTATTATCGGCAATCGCACTGTAAACCATCCTGTTGAAATAAAGTGATGAAATCCCGATATTATTCATTTCGGATGGGGCTTCGAAATGTGATGACGTCAGTGTGGTATCTGTGTTTTATCTGTACATAGTACGTATATCCGTCGGCCAACTGACGCAGTTCTTGTGTTTGGATAGTCAGAGTGGGGGCACATGTGTAAGGATTGGGAAAAAATCGAGATGGGAGGATAGCGTATAATTTCGCTGCTTTAAATTCAATTTATCGTTATTACAATAATAATTGATTTTATTCGGAAAAATAGAGAGTATATATTTGGTGATTTTACTAAATCAATGTGTATTCAAAGTTTTAAACATGAAATAATTTCAATTTTTTGTCAGAAATGCAGATAATCAAAACTTAATGGAAATAAGTGTTCGCACAGTCATTTTAAATAAAGTACTTCTGTTTTGTGTAGGACATTTCATACAAAAGCATGCATTTCAATTAAAAACGTATACGTATCTAATTTATATAAACACGAATAAACAAGAATAATACCCGAATAGCGCGAAGTGAATTGTTTTATGCGAAATTTGTTTTTCTATACAAACTTTTTCACTCCCTTGCAACCTGTTAAAAGTTGAACTTTGGGAAATGCTGAAATACGTGTTTTATTAATTGTAGTTTAGAGTGAGGAAGTTGGTTTTCAAATGATTCCTTTCTCAGATAGAAAGCTTTGTCAGCGCCATAAAACAATGAGAATGAAATGTGCAAGTTTTTAATTTGCATGTGTTATGTCAGGGAATTCGTATATTGGGCCAAGAAGGAAACAGAATTAAGTATAAAATTCTGTTACTGGAACGCAATTTTAATACTGAAATATTTGTCTCTTGAGGAAAATTAGATTTAGCACTTTATAACTTTGAGAAATGTATGCGAAAACAAAGTTCCGAAAGTCGCGGCTCACTCCCTATTTAGGACGATCTCTCGATCGACACAGGGTTGGGAGAAAAGTAAATTGTGCAATGGGGTTAATATATCAAGTAAAGTTTATTAAAATAAACGTGTGAGATAAAGCTCGAAACTCGATAACAGTATTTTACTTACTCCAAACAGGCACTGCTCTTTTTGTCGTTCTCCTCGATTTCTATCTTTCCTTTAGTTTACTTTATTGCGTACTACTCTTACTTAAACTGGTTATAAAGTTCTTGTATTTTTTCTTGATACTTTGGACTTTTACTTTATTAATGGACTAAGTGTCGTGGAGATTTCTCCGGTGGATACGATGGTTGAAAAACGATGAATGACTAAAGGTGCAGTGCGCGAGCTTAAATAATATTCTAATGGAGGTTGTGCCCTCCGGAACTTGGGCGGAAAATTCGGGACCAATCATGTAAACTCCCACCCGAAGTTTCCCTCCAAACTCCCCGTTCCGGTGCTTCGGGGCTTTCTCCCTCTCCTCCGCACAGGGACCTTTCTTCAACTTTAGGTGAAATTTTCCATGTCCCCAAAATTGTTTCGGGACGCCCATCTCCCTCCACAATTTCATAAATTTTTATATTTGTTACTTATTTATTAAATTTTTATTCTATTTATTTATTTTATTTTTATCTTGCTTATTGTTTTTTTCGTTCTTTTTTGTTAACCACGAATTTATTTATCTCGTCGTCGCTTTGTAGTCACTCGTTCCTTTTTGTTCAGCTATTGTTTATTTGGGGTGTTTTGTTTGTTCTTTCTATATTTAAAGTTTATCTTGACGAATACGAAAATGTTTTGTTAGAGAAGGAAAACAAATAAATAACTAAATAAAATGTTTTAATTTAATGTTCTAGAATATTCTTGAGAGTTACGTCGAATATTCTAGGCGCCTTATTCTATTTCTTTTTCTTCTTCGTCATTCTCAAATGTTGGGTTTTTCTCTGGAAATTTCTGTTTGCTTCTTCATCTAGACTTTAATGCTCCTTAATGGGTCTGGCAATTATATTCCGACTGGAGTACGCGTAAATTACTTTATTAGGGCCTAATGACAGTACGCTTGGGTCTATTGTGTCTTTCGCGGTCTGTTGCATCTTTTCTATGCTTTTATAAGAAAAACGTCGCGACTGGTTTCCTTAATCGAAACCATTGGCGGACGTTACACATGCTTTTGTTTCGCGCAAATCGTCATGCGAGCACGGTAATTTTTCGATTTGTAATGGAATACTCTCCATTATAAATTACTTTTTTATCATTTGTAATGTGTAATGCATCACTTATCAGTTGCACATTACTTTTTAAAATTTGTAATGGAGCACTCATTTATTACACATTACTTTATTTATTTGTAATGGATTACGCATCCATTACGCATTAACTTTCTAAATTTGTAATGGAACACGCATGAATTCGCATTACTTTATTTATCTGTAATGAATCACGCATTCATCATTACACATTACTTTTTTTTATTTGTAACGGAGCCCTCATCCATTACACATTACTTTTTTATTTGTAATGGATCACTTATCGATTAAACATTATTTTTTTAAATTTGTAATGGAACACGCATTCATTACACATTACTTTTTCAAATTTGTAATGGAACATTCATTCATTACACATTTCTTTTTTTATTCGTAATGGAGAACTTATCCAATACACATTGTTTAAAGTAATGGGTAATTCATTACTTTTACATTACTATTTTCACAACTCTGCCTATCATATACTCATTGCTTTTATCGAAAGATACACGCTTGAGTCACGACTTGAAGGGAAATCGTTTAGTGATAATTAGTGGCCTAATGAGAATGTTTGGCGGTAAATAGTTTTTTTTTTCCAAATAAATAATAAAAAATTTACGTCACGTTGGAATTAAAAGAAACTTGTTTGATAATGATTGGTGGCCTAATTAAAATGTTTGGCGGTCAATACGTTAAAATTTTGATTATTCATTTATAAAAAAAACTATTGACCGCCGAACGTTTTAATTAGTTCACCAATCTTCACCCAACGATCACCAAACGATTAGAAAAAAAATGTTGTACGGCTATCTCGTTTCCTTCGTTTCCGGAACAAAAGTGCTGCCACCGGCCAAGTTGGTGTGCAGATTACAAAGTAAGATCTGTTGCGTTTCAGCCAGCTGTCTGCTGTTATAACTTTTCTTTTCGCAAATTCGGGTAATATTTGTGTATCTAAAGCACGGTCTTACATACAGGTCTTTCAACGACGGTGGTGGGGGTAAGCACGCTTTGTATCCAAAGCTCGTAATTTCGATTTAAGCCACAAAGTGCGCCAGTCGTGTTGGGGGCGGAAGCGTCAACGTCTGTTTCTCTTTCTCCCGAATACATATAGCGAATGCGCCGTCGACCCTAACCTGAATTAATCGTAATTATGGAAACAAAACTTGATACGAAAAAAACGAACGAAAATGATCTGTTGAGTAAACATGAACACATTACTAATTAACATTAAAAATTTCGATCACCTCCAAACCGTACAAATTATTATGAAATCCAAGCGACCTCAATAAGCTTGAACGATATTTTTTCAAAAATAATTTAAAAGCAGTCTGGCCGAGTGGTTCAGTTCTACGTTTGAAAGCGTAATATTTTGAGTTCGATTCCCAGATTAATTTTTTTTTTTTTTCTCAATAAGTCCCTTGAGTTTATTTAAAATTGTGGGGACAATTTAAAAAATTGTAATCGTGCTTTTTTTTTTTAATGTAATTTCGGTGAACGGATATTTCAGTTAAGAGTGAACCTTACACACACACACACACGTACTAGTAAATTTCACGGGATGAATTCTTGAAGACGAGAGAATATTTTAGGAATGTTTTGTAATGAAATGATTGCTTATCCAAAAATGTTGTGGGTGAAATATCAGCGCACGACGTAATATTTTAAAACAATTTTTTCATTACTCTCTATTAAACTGTGATCCGTCGCTGAAATTTCACCCAC
Organism: Rhorus exstirpatorius; assembly: GCA_963564615.1. Classification (NCBI taxonomy): domain Eukaryota; kingdom Metazoa; phylum Arthropoda; class Insecta; order Hymenoptera; family Ichneumonidae; genus Rhorus; species Rhorus exstirpatorius. Next base: position 11,667,257 of record OY751314.1, on the reverse strand, counting down.
AACATTATTGGATAGGGAATCATTTCATCACAAAACATTCCTAAAATATTCTCTCGTCTTTGAGAGTTCATCCCGCGAAATTACTTGTACGTGTGTACATGTGTTGGTGCGTAAGGTTCACTCTTAAGGCCAGCTATCAGTCGTACGATCGGTAGAAATCCTGTTACACGTTAAATTCGGAGAGGCATGATATTTATAAAAAAATATGAGTTAAAAATATGAGGGCTCATCTCAGTGTGACGGGTCGAAAAATAGCTGATTTTCATGATTTTTTTTTCGATAGTTACAATACGCTAATTAGTCTAATTTTTTTTTAATGTATAATAAAATCACTCATGAAGAACAAATAATAATATTGAAACGTTTATTTCCATTTTTTTTACATTTTTTAAAATTATTCAAAATGTGTTCGAAAAGATCAGTCTGATAGTGGACATGCTTGTGGCCGTAATTCATTGTGCATTAAAAAATATGAAGATTTCAAAAAAAAGGTTCCATGGGACGATAAAGAATAGCGTGAGGAATGTTGTGTCAAAATTTAAGATGGATAGCTTGAAAACTCTTCCTTTGAGTGTGTCCACCATTTTGAAAAACCACGTTTCGAGAAAAACGCGTTTAAAGTTTAGTCCCTGGCGCGCCGTCTGCACCAGATTTCACGCAGCCGCTCGAATCACTTTCTCTAAGAAAATTTGTAGCGACCGTCGAATTTCTGCATCGATTGTATCTGTCGAAGGACCTCCGATGCTTCCATCTGTATCAAGAGTTACAAACGTTATTACATTTTTTGACGTGTAGCCACCCCCTTTAGGTAATCTTGGCTGTAAGGTATTTATTTTTTCCCCTGTTCAGACTTCAATCGTCAGCACAGGGATGGAACTGTTCTTGTATCAGCGCCAAAGATCATGCTTGTCAAGTAAGTATTTTTTATTCTGATTACTTCGATAATTTTTTTTTTCGTTTCCAGGTATTTATTGGTGCTCAGAATCGTGTCTACCAGGTAAGCTATTTCTTCCCGGTTACTGTAATACTTTTTTTTTTCTTCAGGTACTCATTGGTGTCTAAAATCGCGCATATCAATCTATTTCCTCCCTTTCCTCCCAAGCCCATATCTCTGCTCCGTATCCCATCACTGTCCACACCAGTGTATCAAACAGCCACATCCTTCTCTCCCATTTCTTCCCAAACTTCCTCTTTCCTATCCCCCATACCTGTTTCATCACCACCCCCGCCTTTCTAACCCTGTCCTTTATATGTGCTTCCTGCCCCCCATTTCTCTTGAATACATACCCCAGGTATTCAAATTCCTCTACCTCCTCTATTCTCTTCCCTTTCCATCTCCAATTCCCCTTCTTGTATCTCCCTCCCCCCTTCCTAAATCTCATGATCTTCGTTTTTCCCACATTCACTTCCAATTTCCTTTTCTCAAAATACTTCTCCAATCTCCTGATCATACTCTCCATCTCCTCTTCGTTTTCCGCCACCACCACCACATCATCCGCATATGCCAACGAGCAAATCCTCCGTTCCCCTACTATTACTCCTCCCCACCTTCCCTTCTTCAGCTCTTCCTCCATATCTGCCGTCAACATATAAAATAATATGGGACTCATCGGACACCCCTGTCTCACCCCTTTCGCCGTCCAGAAGCCCTCTCCTATCTCTCCCCCACCTTCACTCTACTTACTGTCTCTTCGTATACCTCTTCTATCCTCTCCCTTAGTCCCTTTCTCACTCCTCTCCTCTCTAACGCCTCCCACAGTACCCCCCCCCCCCTGTCCACCGAATCGAACGCCGCCTTCAGATCCACGAACAACGCCACCAACTTCCCCTTCGTTTTTCTGACCTGTCTGTTCACCAGATAATTCAGTACGTATACGTTGTCAATTGTCCCCACCCCCTTTCTAAACCCTGTCTGGTTCGGTGGTATCGTTCCTCTTCCCTCTACTTCCTCCTCCAATCTCCTCGCTAGTACCGTCGTGTATATTTTATACAGCGCCGGCATTAGCGTCACTCCCCTGTAATCCTCCACTCTTATTCCCTCTCCTTTCTTTACTATCGGTGCTATTATTCCATCTTTCTATCCTTGCGGCCATCCCTCCCCCCTCCATACCCTTCTACTTATTTCCCACGCCATTTCCAACGTCCTTTCCCCCCCGCACTTCCATGCCTCGCTCGGTAGTACATCCACTTCCATTGCCTTTCCCTTTCTCGTCTTTCTCAGTGCTTTCCTGATTTCTTCTTTGCTTAACTCCTCCTCCCTCCCTTCCCCTGCCTCCCTTTCCGTCCCCACCATCACCCTCTTCCCTACTCCCCCCAGCAGTCCCATGAAATATTCTTTCCACTCTTCCTTCGTTATCCTCTCATCCACTCTCTTTCCCCCTTTTCTTCCCCTATTCACTATCTCCTAAGTAGTATATGGACCACTCTGGCGCCCCCCACTCCTATCCCCACTCCTATCCCCTCCACTTTCCCCCCGCGTCGGAGCCTCTTTCCGAGCGTGGTGGGGGGTTTGTGGGTGGGGAGAGGTGGTGGGGGAAAGAGTTTTGAGGTTTCGCCAGAGCGGTCCGATTATTATTATTATTATTATTATTTTTATTATTCTCTATCTCTATCTCTCTCGCTCTCTCTCGGGAGAGGTGGTGGGGGGAAAGAGTTCTGAGGGCCTCGCCAGAGCGGCCCGATTATTATTATTATTTAAATAATAATAATAATTCATAATTTTTTATTTTTATCGTTATTTATTAATAAATATGAAAAACTTACGTGTCTGTGGGGAGATCCTGACGCCGCTCCGATGACGCCTACAGCCGATGCACTGAGGGGCACACACACACACACACACACACACACACACACACACACACACACACACACACACACACACACACACACACACACACACACACACACACACACACACACACACACACACACACACACACACACACACACACACACAGGTGGACGCGCTACGCGTCACCACCCTCTTCGTCCTCGGCGAACCCTTCATCGGGGTACCCCCGATCGTAGGGTATGTTGTCACCGAGGGCATCTATCAAAATGCCCCCTACATCCCGACGATCAGGGCCCCGCAGGCGTATACATGGTGTATCGTGACTACGGTACACCATGCGAGCCTCCATGAGGGGCTCGCCGAGACACAGGTTCTCCAAAAGGGTGATGATGACTGCGTTGTCCACGCCAGCCAGACCCATCAATCGACACACCACGCACTGGGGTGGTAGCATGGCGAACAACGGTTCCGGCTGGTATAAGTCCGCGACCTCGAAATATTCTCTGTGCCCCTCGTCGATGAGGCGCACCTCCGTGAATCCGGCGTCATCGGAAGAAATTATCTCCCCGCGTAACATAATCGCGTCGCACCGTGCAACGCATGACGCGCCCGCCACCACATCATTGGCCGTCATACGAGCGCCTTTTTGTTGTGCGATATAAAAATCGCACAACAACTGGGCCAATTGCTCATACGTATCCACCATTTCGGCGGTACGTATGGCTATAAATTGTTCACTCAGCACCCCCACCACACGACACCAAAACGCGCCCGACGGAAGTGCCTCTTTGTATCGCGGATACATTTTTTTTTTTTTTTAAATTTGAAATAAAATTTCTCGCTCGCGATCTTAATTCTCTGCCTGCTTAATAGCGACTGAAGTCTATCTACTATAATATACAGCAGCAGAGAAGATGCTATGGCTGTATTAAAGGTGCGATCGTCAAGAAAGGCATAGCCCGCAAAAATGCACGTGGTCCGTGTAAATGAGCCCCTTTGTAATTAATATAAGAGTAAACTGACCCCCGGAGACACGACTGTCTGTTTAGCCTATACAGCATCTTTTTTATTTCGCGTCTTTCGCGAGCACAGTAGTTCAGCATATATATATATAATATGCTGAACTGCTGAACTATATATACAGCCCTTTCTTTCGAAGAGCAGCATATGCATAAGAATAAAATTTTATAAAAAATTTGCAAGACAAATCCATAAGTCATATTCTTTGGAATAGAGTATCACAGCTAGTTTTCGCACGCCAAAGTTTACTTTGTTTTGACGAAAACCGAGTATCAATATCACAATGATTCATGAAAATGATATAAGACCTATTAGAGGTATGTAAGAAAATTTGATCGGACTTGAAGAAAAAAATATTGGAGAGAGATATGAGCTCGAGGGTCAGCAAAGAGGTACGGCTGAGATCACGAGCATATAGTTATCGAGCTCTCCTCTTTGTGCGGCTATTCGCTAACTCTGCCTCTCTTTCTCTCTCTCTTTCTCTCTCTCTCTCTTTTTCTGATGCATATCTTTTTCCATGCCTCGAATCTTTCTATCGCAGCAATAGCGGGGCTTTTTTTTTTATATTTTTCGATGTACACCGAGTATTCGGGTATAACACTACGAGATTTCTCGATTTCTCGAGGTGCGTGAAACGCACCATCAGCGGAGCATCAGCAGACTGCATGCCTTCTTTGCTCATTGCTCTTTATAGTAATATAATTTTAATATATATGTAGGCCTCAAGACCCATTAAGACTTATGAAAATTATTGAGACCACCTAATTATTTCTCATTTGTAAAAGTATATTTTTTGAAAAATGATATTAAGTTTTAAAATGCATATCAAAGCTAAGCGATCTCCGCTTCGTTGCGCTTTTCGAAGAAGTCGCCGTTTAAAAAAATTTGATCAGAGTCTCACTATATCATGTTACATTGAAACAATAAGAGCATTTGGAATGCTTATATACATTTGTGGTGAGATCTTGAAATCTTGATATCTTGATATCTTGATACCTCATCATGCATATTTTTGTGTCGCAAGGGGCATCGATTTTTGATGGCTCTGCAATTTAAGTAAATGAGTAAACTCGCTCAGAAGGCTAGCGCTAAAAAATTTGATCAGAGTCTCGCTATATAATGTTACATTGAAACAATAAGAGCATTTGGAATGCTTATATACATATGTGGTGAGATCCTGATATCTTGATATCTTGATATCTTGATACCTCATCATGCATGTTTTTGTGCCGTAAGGGACATCGATTTTTGATGGCGCTGCAATTTAAGTACATGAGTAAATTCGCTCAGAAGGCTAGCGCTAGCGCTAAGTATTTATATGGAAAGAACAAAATGCAATTTTAATCAGTCTCAATCTAGCAGAGTATTATCACGTATCGTTATCAATCATGGCAGATCGAGCACTTCGCGAGTGTATATTAAATCTTTTGCGTTTGGCCATATTACATAGTTCTCAGCTTCGTCGTCGGTGTAACGAGCAATGGTGCAGCGAATTAAATCGATTATCGGGCGATAGACTTATAAGACGCCTAAAATATATTGTATGGTGGGCGCCCTTGCGAATCATAGCGGCAGCCTACAATAGAGGCATACTAAATGGTCAGCAAGTGCTAGCGTGTGTGTTTGAAGAGCTGCAGCGTCGAGGATTGGAAAACGCGCCATGTGTCCGCGGTATTGTCGATGAAATCAGAAGTAAGTTCTGTTCTATCATAAAAAATAATTATGTATATTTGTAATACTTAAACAGTATTGAAAAATTTTTCACGATGTCATTATTACGCCAGCACGTATTGAAATTTTTTTCACGATGCCATTATTACGCTAGCACGGGCAAGCCTTATTTATCGAGCTCTTCTCTTTGTGCCATGCTTCGCGTGGTCCCGAGCTCTCTCTCTCTCTCTCTCTCTCTCTCTACCTCTCGCTGGCTCTCTTTCATGAAAGCGATACAGAGCTTCTGTTATCGTTAGAAAATTTTACGAATTTCAACGCGAAATATTCAAAAAGTATTCTTATTGATCAATTTCCTCTTTCTCTCTCTCTCTTTCGTTAAAGCGGTATGGATCTTAAAGCGTATTGAAAAAATATTTTCACGGCTGTTATTTCGATAGTATGGCCAAACCCTATTTATCGAGCTCTTCTCTTTGTGCCATGCTTCGCGTGGTTCCGCATTCTTTGCAATTCTCTCACTCTCTCGCTCTTTTTTTCATGAGCACGATGCAGAGCACCTGTTTGCGTAAGCAGAGATAATCGTTATTTATCGAGCTCTACTCTTTGTGCTATGCTTCGCGTGGTTCCATGCTCTCTACCTCTCGCTGTCTCTTTCTCTTTCATTAAAGGGGTACAGAGCGCCTGTTATCGTTAGAAAAAATATTTTACGAATTTCAATATGATATATTTAAAAAATGTATTCTTATTCACCAATCTCCTCTTTCTCTGTCTTATTAAATTGATATGAGCTCTCTCTCCTTAAATTATCATCGTGAAAAAAACATTTATATGAAATTTTAACACGGTTCGTTTACCGGAAAAAATTATGAGCTGAAAGCAGTACTTCTATTAAAAGAGGGGTATTATTTTAATGGTTGTGCACCTAATATAGTATATCGACAGCTCTTGGATGCATCGCCGGATGAAGAAGCAGCTCTTATAGAGGGGGCTTGTGCTGTGGAATTAGCATGCCAGCAGAGAAGTATAACGAGTCAGCAGCTGTCATGCACCGAGCTGAATGATGAGCAGCCTATGAGTACTGTTTCCAGCATCGAGCATCCTTCGGAAATATTTACTAATTCGTCGATTTTCGAACGTAAGTTGAAATTAAGGTGCAAAAAAAATAAAAAAATAAAAAATAAAAAAAAAAAATTGGTGCGGCGTCAATTTTAAATTATAAATTTATCTAGAGGGTATAGATAGGGAGAGGGTAACAGACGCTGCTGTAGCAGGCCCGTCAGGTCTATGCCATTCTGGACGACGAACAATCCCAGCCTCTGACCCTGATGATGTTTTTGATCATCGCGAAAATCAGCTGTGGGAATATCCAATCGAGAACGAGAGAGACGAGGAAATAGCATTTCAAAGAGCTGGCGAATGGCTTCAAATGCTCGTGACTGATGACGACTCTGGTAAATAATTTTTTATATATGAAAAATTAATTAAGCATGTAAGTAAGTGGGTCCTTTTGTAACAGGGTATTCGTCAGCATCTTTGTTTGAGTGGTGATATCGAACTATTTAAGCAGTGCTATGACTCGTGAGAGGTACAAATATTGATAAAATTTAATAATTTCATATTAATCAGCTCTAGAACTTAATACATGCCTCTTTTTCCAGAGTTGCAAAGCGGGTCAGGCAGACAGCGTGCTGTAGCAAGGAGCGGACCACTCCATGAAATACACCCGCCAGGAAAGCATTTTGAGATCATCGGCGATTACACGAGGTACTTCAAGCGCTTCAAAATACGGGGGCGTGAAACATCGTTGCGAATTCGTCAGCCAGTCTCTGGAGTTAGCGTTGTGGACTGGCTCAACGGTGCGTTTCGCGATCTCTTAACGCATATCATGAGCTCCTGCGAGGGAGGCGATTATGTAGGCGTTTCGTTTACAGCAAATAGCTTGCCGCACGGGCCCGTGTGGTTATCTTTCCGACCGGCCCGCGATTATGTATTCGAAGATATTTGGAAATTAATAAGCAGCGTGGCACAAAGTGCATCATCATTGAACATCGATGACTCGTGCACGATAAAAATGTGCGCTGTCAAGGGGGTCGAAGGGTGCGGTCGGAAAGGTCTCACACACGAAGGTGTCGCAAAACAATCTATTCTCTCGATCCGAAACAACGACAATCTGTGTTTACCGCGTTCGCTGGTGGCGGCTCGAGCATACGCAGAACGAGGAGAAATACGGTCGGGTAGCCTTCATGATAAATGGCAACGTATTAGACGAATTAGGGGGACTGTACAAAAACAGGCAGCGCTCGAACTTACAAGAGAAGCAGATGTCCGCGTACCGGTAGAGGGCTGTGGTGTATACGAGATTGCGCGCTATCAGGATTATTTGGCACGAGACGGCTTTGCTATTGTCGTTTACGAGTTTTTAACTCTGGGTCGCGGGGAGGAGCCTCTGTTTGACGGGAGACAGAGTGTTCTGGGCATCGCGGGTACAATTCAGCACACCCTATATATATTGTATTACGAGCGTTCACATCATTTCGAGCCTATTCTCAATCTCAGAGCAGCTGTCGGTAGTAGAGATTTTTGTTCCTCGTGTAATACGGCCTATCGTCGACTCGTCCATAGATGTTTAAAGAAAAAATGTCCTCGTTGCTGGGGGCTGCAGGCGTGCAATACACGCTCGCGCGATATAATCAGATGTGAGGTGTGCAATCGCGATTTTTTCGGAGAGGATTGCTTTCAGAGGCATAAGATGCCGATCGTGACCATGAGGCATAGAAAGCCTAGCGTTTGTGAAGCTCTGAAACGATGCCGGAACTGCTTTCGAGCAATAAGGCCTTTGGAAAAATCAGAGAAGCACAAATGCGGGGTAGGGTACTGCAAAACGTGCAAATCCGATCAACCGAATAATCATTTGTGTTTCATGAAACCAATTCGTAGTACTCCAGATTTGAAAAAAATACTATTCATTTTTTATGATTTTGAAACACAGCAAAGCAAACCTGTAAAGGGTGATTCAACTACTCATGTACACGAGCCAAATCTTTGCGTGGTACAACGCGTTTGCACGTTTTGCTGTGTTAACGATTCTATAGCCGAACCATGCGAGCATTGCGGGGAACACGAGTTTGTATTTAGTCACAGCCCCGTAGCCCAGCTTGTCGAATTAGCCCTGCAACCGCTCGAAGGTTTTTCGCGTACCATCTGTATCGCTCATAACGCAGGGGGCTTCGACGCTCAATTCATCCTGCGTTATTTCATCGAAGAGAAAAAAACTCAGCTCCCCACACTAATCATGAACGGTACGAAAATCATTACGATGCGCGTCGGAAAGCTCGTATTTCTCGACAGTCTAAATTACTTCCATATGCCTCTGAGTGGTTTACCGAAAGCCTTCGGGCTTACCGGGGCTATCGTTAAAGGCACTTTTCCACATTTGTTTAACCGCCCGGAAAATCAAAATTATGTAGGCGAATTGCCGCCTCTCGAGCATTATTCTCCGGACACGATGCGCGCCGATGAGCGCCGGAAATTTCTCGATTGGTATCGCGAAACAAAAGACAAAAATCACGTATTCGTTTTTTCGGAAGAGCTTATCAGCTATTGTAAGACAGATGTCACGATTTTACGACGTGCGTGTATGGCTTTTCGCAATATGTTCATTACCAGCGGTCGCGTCTGCCCGTTTGATGAAAGTACAACAATAGCATCAGCCTGCTTCAGAGTTTTTCGAAAAAACTTCTTGAAAGATAATTCAATAGGCATTATACCCACGGGGGGATACAGATGGGCGCAAAATCAATCGAAAAAAGCGGTTTCATGGCTATCATGGATAGAGCACTCACTGGGTGTTCGTATTATTCATGCGGGCCGAACACGCGAATTCAGAATACCTCAAAATCTCTTGGTAGACGGGTACTACGAGACTCCTAACGGGGCGCATGTATTGCAGTTTCACGGTTGCTACTGGCACGGTTGCCCACGTTGCTATCCCACAAACAGAGACAACCGACAAAGCGATGGAATATCCATGCACGAGCGTTTCGAGAGAACTACTGCTGTAACTGAGAGGATTCGAACGGGAGGGTATTTGCTCACGGAAATTTGGGAGTGTGATTACGATCGCTTGTTAAATTCGACAGCCGAGATGAGGATTTTCCTGCAAGATAACCCTTTAGTTACAGCAGAGCCTCTCAATCCTCGTGATGCTTTTTTCGGAGGACGAACAGAAAATATGGTTACGCTCTACGACGTTGACGCTACGGAAAAAATACGCTACGTAGACGTTTGCTCGCTGTACCCCTATATCTGTAAATTCGGCAAATACCCGGTGGGCCATCCGAAAGTATACGTGGGTAACGAGTGCATGGAATTGACAGGTCCTGATAACACCGATCTAACTCTCGTTGAGGGTCTCGTAAAATGCACCGTATTGCCGCCTCGTAATCTATACCACCCCGTATTACCAGTGCGTATGCATAACCGGTTATTATTTGCTCTATGTCGCAGCTGCTGTGAGAATATGAATCAGGACGAATGCACACATGAAGACCCTGTAGAGCGTGTGTTCAAGGGTACATGGGTTGTCGACGAGTTGCGAAAAGCCGTGTCGTGCGGGTACAGAGTGATAGACGTGACTGAAATCTGGCAATATGAAACCACGCAATTCAATCGCGATACACAGACAGGGGGGCATTTTGTCGAATACATTAACACGTTTTTAAAAATCAAACAAGAAGCCAGTGGGTGGCCCGAAAGTTGCTCCAAAGATAACGCCACGCAAGACCTCTATATAGCCGATTTCGAACGATCGGAAGGAATCAAGCTAAATCGCGACTCCATAGCTAAAAATCCGGGGTTGCGATCTGTCGCAAAGTTGTGCCTTAATTCATTTTGGGGGAAGTTTGGGCAGCGGGAAAATCTACCGCAGACAGAAATAGTTTCGACGCGTAAAAAACTTATGGAACTATTGACTAGCCCTGAGCACGAGATCACGGGTATTTTACCCGTAAATAACGAAATATTGTATGTAAGCTACACGAAAATCAGTGACGCTGTTATACCATCCGGCATAGCGAACGCCGTAGTAGCAGCATACACCACAGCCCAGGCCCGCCTAAAACTTTATAGTTACTTAGAGCGTCTGGGTCGTCGTGCTCTGTACTGCGATACCGATTCCGTAATTTACGTATCGCGCGAAGAAAAAGAAGAGTACGAGCCTCCAACGGGACAGCTCTTAGGGGATCTCACAGACGAGCTGAGCTCTTATGGGGAAGGTAGTTATATTAGAAGTTTCATTTCAGGCGGACCAAAATTTTATTCTTTTATCGTATGCACTCCCAATGGAGAGGAAAAAGAAGTATGTAAAGTAAAAGGGATAACGCTTAATTTTGCGAACAAGGGATTAATTAATTATAACTCAGTGCGCTCCTTTATAACCGGTGAGAGAGACGAGCCTGTTGTGCTAAAGTATGACGCTATACGACGCACGGCATTTCATCAGGTCGTCACACGTCCTGAAACAAAATCATGCAAACCATCGAGCGTCAAACGGAGACGAGATGGCGAATATGGCACTCTTCCTTACGGTTATAAAGAATAATGTATATAGATATAGACCTCGCACTACTTTGTAAATAATGTATATAAATAAAACTTTATGCTCTTATGTATATTCGTCTTTTCGAACCCTATATATGTTTCAGCTAATACGAAGATTGTGCTCATTCGCAAAAATGGATGTGCGGTGGAAACATCCTTGGACGGCGATGGTTTGCGGGCCCACGGGCTGCGGTAAAACATACTTTGTGAAAAAGTTTTTGAAATTCATTTCGCATTTGAATAGTGAACCGTTTCAACGAATTATTTTCTATTATTCCGAGTGGCAACAAGCGTATATGGAGTACGGTTCTTCGATAGAGTTTCGCGAAGGTTTACCACAAGCCTCGGATTATGCAAACGATCCGCGTGCAAAACTTATAATTATTGACGATTTGATGCGCGAGGCATCGAACAATAGCGTTGTCGACCTCTTCACCAAGGGTAGTCATCATAAGAATTTGAGCGTGTTTTTTATAACGCAAAATTTATTTCATCAGGGCCACGGGCAACGGGATATATCGCTGAACGCTAATTATATAGTAGTTTTCAAAAATCCGCGAGATCGCGCTCAAATACAGCACTTGGCGCGTCAGGTTTACCCCGAAAACCCCCGATTTCTGCAGGAAGTTTATTACGACGCAACGAGCAAACCACACGGTTATCTGCTCTTGGACTTGAAACAATCGACTCCCGATAACTGTAGATTTCGAACGTGTATTTTCCCCGATGATCCACAGCATTTCGTTTACGTGCCGCGAAAAAAGTTAAAAAGCACCGACACAGCCGGAGAAGTACCAGTCTTGCGGCTGTGATGGCGGGTAACAGGTCCTCTCTCTGCAAGAAGCACGTTGCAATATTGCACGCACTCCAGCATCTCAACAAGGAGCAACGAGACGCCGTTTTGCGTAAAGCCGATCCACGAATAATTCGTTGTATTTGTGAGTGTGCGTTAAACATTCTACGTGGTAACGTGCCTTTGAAGCCTGAACAAAGAAAAAAGTTGCGTCGCCACGCATCTATTCCTCGACGACTAGCTGCGAAAAGCGGTAGTTGGAAGAGCAAGAAACGTTTTGTGGTTCAAAACGGTGGGTTCCTACCGCTGCTGCTCGCCCCCGTACTGGGTACACTCTTGTCACGTTTGATAGGCGGCAGTGGATAATGGAGCATGCGAGAAAAATGGTGCTCGTGCCTGAAGAGAATCTTCAGCATATAGGCGTGCAGAATAATCGACAAACGGAATCTGTTCAACGGCAACAGCAGCAAACAGTGCAAACCCTTGGTACGACACTGAGTAGATTGGACACTGAGATGAACGATATTCTGAATTCTAATTTGTACAAGGATGAGAGGGAAAAGTGGTCGGCGTATTTCGCGGTGTTGCAGCGTTATCTCCATTTTGTCGATAATGAGCGAGCGCAGCAGCATCGTGCACTCGCAAAAAATGATGATTACATCACGACACCTATAGAGGAGGAGGGGAATAGTGGAAAAGGCGCTGAAATTCCACGCATAAACGACTCTATGATCGTTGAGAGTGTCCCGACAAAATATCGCAACAAAGCAAAACTATTGCTCCGTCGTTTACGCCTTGTACCAGTAACAGAGTTTTGCTGGGATCCTACAGGCACCGTCTCCATCGCAGGCAAAGAAATCAAGGACTCCAATATTGTCGATCTTATAAACGATGCTATGCGCGCGAGGAAAATCTCAACGCCGGTGGGTCGTCATGCATTTGCAGGATTTTTAAAAGAGGCAAAAATTCCACGCGAGTTTGTTGGGAACCAGGATCTGTGGAGGTCCGATGTGCCCACCTCGACGCTTTTTCGGAAAAAAAGAAAAATACCTGTGCACTCCCACGACTTGTCGTTGAGCGACGCGGGAGCCAATCACAGTAGCGACGAATCCACCGATCCCAGTATTTATGAGCTCTTCAGTACCTCTGAGAGGGAGCAAACAGGCGCTGGCCAGTGTAAAAAGAAGAAGAATCGTGTAATTTGGGCTAACCTAAAACTCTAAACCATGAAAACATTGGAAAAGCTGTACTATAATCCCTCCCACGAAGCATCGTTCTCGGGCGCTGCAAAATTATTACGCGCAACGCGAAAAAAAATTTCTAGCGAAAAGACCGTGCAGTGGTTGGAGACACAGGATGCTTACACGAAACATCGCCCTGTAAAACATCGATTTCCACGACGCCATTACAGCGTGCGAAACATTGACGATGTCTGGGAGGCTGATCTCGTAGATCTTCGCTCGATCAAAGATTACAACGATGGTCATACCTATCTCCTCGTAGTCATAGATGTGCTTAGTAAATATGCATGGGTCGAGCCTTTACGCGACAAGACTGCTGCGTCTGTGGCTAAGGCTTTTACGCGGATACTCACGCAAAAAGCCACTAATAGCCGATCACCCGTATGCCTGCAATCGGATCGAGGCAAAGAATTCATGGGTGCTGCATTTCAAGAGCTCCTAAAGAAGAAAGATATTCAGTTTCGAACTGCACGAAATCCTGATATAAAAGCCTCAATTGTGGAAAGATTTAATCGAACATTGAAAGAAAGAATGTGGCGATACTTTACGTATACTCGCGCGAAGCGATACATCAATGTGTTGCAAAATATAGTGTCTGCATATAATAATGCCCGGCATAGCAGCATAAAAATGGCCCCGGTAACGGTGACTCTTGCCACTGCAGCTCAAGCTCGTGCTAATTTGATGCAGCGTTACAAGGATTCGGAGCGAGAACACATCCCTAAATACGGGATCGGTGATGTTGTACGAATCAGTAGTGCAAAAGCGGCCTTTGCAAAAGGTTACGAGAGCGGCTGGAGCAGCGAACTGTTCAAAATTCATCGCATATCGACAACTAGTTGGCCGACGGTGTACTTTTTACGCGATCTTCACGGCGAAGATATTGACGGCATTTTTTACGAGGCCGAGTTATCGAGAGTTCGTACTATTACCGAAAAAAATAAAAAATCACGATGAGAGACGAATTTTATATCGTTTTACCGAGCAACAGCAGTATGAAATATTACCCGGAAAATACGACAACGCGTTATACCACACGATTGCCACAGCGCGTATCTTTGCAAGGCAATTGGGCCGTTGGACTTACAGAAATACATATACCCATGACGATTCTGCATATACCTCAGGAAGACGAGCAGAACTTCATCAAGACCGCACCGTATAAAGTACAATCGGGTATTCACGATTCTGCTATTGACATTGAAAAGAGCTGTGTGTATGTTCCACCCGGTGTATATAAGAGTATAGACTCATTGCTCGAAGTAATAAATGAACTACAGGGCGTTGCTGGTCATTTACTATTTCAGCGCGCTCGCAATGGCTACGTCCAAGTGACCCGTATCTGCGATTCTTGCGAAAATTTAATTCATGCTTTCCATTTCTCACCAAGGCTCAACAAGATTTTAGGATTTACCACAACCAGCAGTGTGGCGCTCCCGCCTGCATTCAGAGATGCTGGTTATAGAGGCGCACGACCTGCCAGCCTAACTAATGCTATCCCCGATATGTTATTCGTTTATACGGATATTTGTGAGCCCTACATTACCGGTGATGTGCATGCACCTCTGTTACGTGTTGTACCATCTTATACAGCGGATAGCAACAATTACGGCTCTGTGAAGATTAGAGGTTTTTCGCCACCACGCTACGTACCTCTGCTTCATACAAACTTTCAATCGATCGATATCGATATAAGGGATGAGTTTGGGCAGCCGATACCATTTGAGTACGGGACGCTGACGGTGACATTACAGTTCAAGCGTATGGATTAGAGAAGTCATCGCAATGACTTATTACGATGAATACTTTGATATGCAGACGGGTGGTGCTCGGACCGGATATGGGGGTATCAGTAACGTGTACATAGGCTCACCGAATCAAAGGGGCCACGGGATTGGCAGCTTTCTCGGGGGTCTTTTCCGCCGTATTATACCTCTTTTGAAGAATGGAGCACGGGCTGTCGGCAAGGAGGCTCTGCGTGCCGGTGTTAATGTTGCCACCGATATAATGGACAATGGTGTACGACCAAGAGAAGCGTTCAAAACGCGCCTACGCGAGTCTGGCGAAAATCTGAAGCGAAAGGCGGAGGAAAAAATTGATACGCTCATGAAGGGTTCTGGCTATAAAATGGCAAAAATTAATCGATCTCGGCATTCCATTTCAGGCCGCGGTGTGCGACGTATCCATAGTGTGAAAAAAAGAAAGAAAGCTACGTCTTCGTCGAGAAAACCGAGAAAGCGGGCAACGGCAAAGAGGAGGATAAATAAGAGAAGGACAACCAAGAAGAGGAAGGCTCTACGAACGGTGGCTGATATTTTCGCATAGAGAGAGAGGGTAAATATGGCTTTCTTACACACACACTCTTGCGAGTGTTTAAAGTCAGAGCTCGAGCTATTTACACTGCCTCCTACACAAACCACCATCGAGGGAACACAATGGGTGTACTACAAACCGATCTCATCTTTAACGGATGATTCACCAATTGAGTTTGTGGTACCTGGTCAGGGTGATGAATACATTGATCTTGCTCACACCATGCTAAGCATGCGCGTTCAAATACAGTGTTTGGCTGAGAAGCCTGATTCAACGATTAAAATAGGCCCCGTCAATAATCTGATGCATTCAATGTTCAATCAAGTAGATGTGTTTTTCAATCAGAAACTTGTATCGCCCCCGAATAACGCGTATGCATACAGAGCATACATTGAAACACTGCTAAATTATGGAGACGGCGCAAAAAACTCTCATCTTACGAGTGTGCTCTGGTTCGCCGATACACCGGGAAAAATGGAGGATACGGATACAGCCAACGGTGGGCTTGTTAGCCGCAGAGACCTTCTTAG
The DNA here is from genome assembly GCA_963564615.1 of Rhorus exstirpatorius. Classification (NCBI taxonomy): domain Eukaryota; kingdom Metazoa; phylum Arthropoda; class Insecta; order Hymenoptera; family Ichneumonidae; genus Rhorus; species Rhorus exstirpatorius. The sequence continues at coordinate 11,651,300 of OY751314.1, read as the reverse complement.
CAGTGGAAAAACTATTGATCTCCTCGGTCATCTTCACTGCGATGTCTTTAATCAAGAGAGATTCTTATTGAACGGTGTTGAAATGCGTCTGCGACTCGTACGCACGAATAATTCATTTTGCCTTATGGGCGGGACGGCAGACTATAAAATACATATTGTCGAAGCGTCGCTTCTCGTACGTCGCGCCAAGATAGCACCTGGTATACTTTTAGCACATGCAAGAACTCTGTGTAAAGCTACGGCAAAATATCCCCTGACACGCGTGGAGGTAAAGGCTATATCCATGCATAGCGGAGTACATGGCGAAACTCTCGATAATGTAATCCTCGGCCAGCTACCAAAACGTATCATCATCGGCTTCGTCGATAATAAAGCGTTCAACGGCTGCCTCGATAAAAACCCGTTTAATTTTAAAAATTATCAAATCAATTATCTATCGTTGTATGTGGATGGTATGCAAATACCGTCAAAGGCTCTGCAGCCCGACTTTACAAAATCGAAGCTTTACGTAGACGCGTATCATACTCTGTTCTCCGGAACGGGTATTCACTTTCTCAATGAAGGTAATTGTATTTCACGGGAGGCCTACCCCGAAGGGTATTGCCTTTTCGCGTTTGATCTTACGCCCGATTTATCAGCAAACAGCAGTACTCATTGGAATTTGGTAAAACACGGTAGTGTTAGAATAGAAGTACGATTCGAAAAGGCTCTCGCATCAACGGTAAATTGTATTGTGTACGCCGAGTATGATAATGTGCTGGAGATTGACTCGTCCAGACAAGTAATCGTTGACTTTTCTGGATAGTCAGCAGAATTTGTATCCGCCGAGCTAGGTCTCCGTGACGCAAAGAGCTGAACAGTATTATCAGAGAGAGCAACGAGAAAGCATCATGAATGTCGCAATCGATATACAGGGTTTGCGAGATAAAAACAATCGTTTTGTGCCGAAAGAAGTTGCGATCATTTGCCTACACGGACCGTACACCGCTCATTGGCTTGTGTCTTCACCTCACGATAATGAGGATTTATCACCGGCGCTGAAGCGTCAGAATTCCTGGTTGACTAGAAATCATCATGGTTTACAATGGCGTGAGGGCGATACAACGTCGCAACATATGGAATCAATTTTGAAAAATATTGCGGAACAGTCTGATCGAATATTCACAAGGGGTTCAATAAAATCAGAGTACCTGGCGCAGCTTACAGGTTGCTTCATTATAAATTTAGAGGAGGAGGAGGAGGCTCCCTCATTCCGCTATCTTCATCGGGACGACACTCGTTGCATATACCACGGATCGCTACATAACAATCTCACGTACAAATGTGCGCTGAATAATGCGAAACAAATAAAAGATTGGCTCTGTCATAAAGATCGCATCGACTCCTTATGGGAATATAGAACGACCACGAGCTGGAGCTTAGACGGGCCTCGCGAGGAAAAGAAAAAGAAACCTTCTGCTTCAGGCTGCTATGAACAGTCTAGAAATTCTGCAGGCCTTGCGGAACATACCAGACCACACGATAGGCGTATACCCAGCCGATCGTATCCCGAAGGTGTGGACGTGGCCGACAGCTTTTGTCGTTAATACCGATGGCCACAAATTACCCTGATCCCACTGGGTCGCCATGTACGTCGATCGAACTGGAGAAGGACGATACTTTGACAGCTACGGGATCCCTCCAATCGTCCCGCAGCATCTCATCCGACTCCGAAGAAACTGCAAGCTTTTCCGATGCAACGCTACTCAGCTTCAGGGTCCAGATTCGCAGTGTTGCGGACAGTATTGCATTATGTTTCTTCATTATATGTCTACTGGCTTTGGTATTAATAAGTTTCGAAGCGTATTTTCAGATGATTTATCCCGAAACGATAAAACAGTGAACGATTATTATAATGCGTATATAAAAAAACGCGAAAAGTCTAAGCCTCGGGGCAAAGTTTTCAATATGGACTCTGCGGTTGGTGGTGGCTGTGGTACAAATAATTTTAATCATAAAAACTTACACTGTATACAGAACTGTTGTCCCCGTGTACGGCAATAATGAATCTAATTTTAATATAAGAAATAAAATCGACATTGAAATTTTTCACGTTTTATTTTTTCTACCTATCCTTGAACTGCGATCACGCGCCTTGGAGTCAGCATTCTTTGGGTACAAAAGTCACTTTTAGCGACTATCATATTTCAAGCGGAATGTGCATCAAACCGTCGATTCTTCGAATCGGTAGGAAAAAAATTCTTTTTGCCTTTGTTATGTCGAAGGAAATGAGTCATCATTATAGGGTATCATATGTAGACGATCAGATTTCTTTTTGTCTTTGGTATTTCTAATAAAATGAGTAATCTTTATAGTGGGGGGAGGTCTAGTGGAGGGGCGACTGCAGAGTATAAGTTAGACCCTGGAGAACGACCATCATTCGCGATCAAACCGTGGTCAGATATCGAAGTAAACTTCAAAACTCTTAAAGACTTTCATTTGCTGTCATTTGAGGTGTATGCTGAGAAAACGACGCGAATTAAAGCGGCGAATAGAAGCACTTTCACACGACATTGCGAGTATCAAAGCAGTAATACAAGCGAGATCGCAATTTCTCTCTTTAACACGAAAATTTGACGAACTCGATATTTACGATGGATTTCGCACGAATCAACAAAGTGGGACAAACGGCCGCGTTTCTACCTGTGAAAAAGTTATCGGAACTAGAGCTCAAAAAAGACTACAGCATCGGCGACATAAGAACCGTTCAAACTAAATGGGGCACGCGTATCGTCATCGACGTGGAAAACACATTTGCATGCTTTCTACCAGCCAGATTCGTCCAACTGTTCGAAAAAGACGATCAGCTATTTCAGCAGATGATAGCCGCAGCCCGTGAAAATAATTTGGCCATGGAATATCGTGGAACAAAATTCAATAATCTGGAATTCAAACCGTCAACAAATCATTAAGTCCTGCGATGTATGCGAAACGTGCTAAGAATCTACGTGCGCTACTGCTACCGTTCGCCTATAAGCTAAATAATTTGGGGACGAAATCTGTGTGGGTGGGCCTTGATATTTGTCGGAACGGTACGTTACGGCCTGTGATTAGCTTCAAATGTTATATCCATGGTTGTTTAACTATGGACGGCCGTTCTTGGCACGATTTTCAAAATCATTTCAACATAGAGGATGAAGAAGACCCTGCACATCGCTCGTTACCGATATTCTGTTTTACAAAAGAGCACTTCATTATACTGTCATTATTACAAGCCAGTATAAACAGAAATATCTCATGGCTTCGTCGTGTTTGCAACGAGGTAACAAATTGCAGAGACTCTCTTGTAGATGCAATAACATCAGAAACATCCATTTTTACAACGAGCTGCATACGCCGTAATATTCGCACGAAGCGTGCGAAAATACGAGAGAGAGCTACCCAAAAACGAACATCACCGAATAATTCATATGACGAATTACCTACTTGTACAAAAACAACGATAATTGACAATCTACTGACGCATCATTTGGATCACATCGTTAAAACTGTTATAGCCCGTAAAAGATAAATCCTTTTCTCATTGTATAAAAGCATTACGTATAATTAAGTGAAAATGTATATAAAATTAAATAAAGAGAAAAAAAGTATGGATTATTATTATTTGAATAATGATAATAATCGGGCCACTCTGGCGAACCCTCAGAACTCTTTCCCCCCACCACCTCTCCCCACCACAACCCCCACCACGCTCGGAAAGAGGCTCCGACGCGGGGGGAAAGTGGAGGGGATAGGAGTGGGGATAGGAGTGGGGGGCGCCAGAGTGGTCCATATACTACTCTCCTATACTTTGCTCTCCATCCTAGCCTCCGCCACCTCTCTTATTAGCCTCTCTTGCTCCTCTCGCTTTTTTCTCTCACACATCTCCCTATACTCCTTTTTCCCTTCTCTGTAGGTCTCCCTCGTACCTTCTCCCTTTCTCTATTTCCTCAGTTCCCTCCTGACTCCCTCTTTCTTCTCCCTGCTCTCCCCATTCCACCATCCTTCCCTTCGCTGCCTCCCCTCCCTTCCCCCTTCCTCCTCACTCTTCTTCATCACCTTTTTCATTACCTCTCCCATCTTATCTACCATTTCGTGTATTCCCTCTTCCTTCAATTCTACCTCTTCCATCCTTGCTGAATACTCCTCTTTCATTTTATCTGACCATTTTCCACTCCCTATTTTCTTTCCTGCCTCTTCTCCTCACTTCTCCGCGCCTTTCCCATCTTCACCGTCACTATCAATGGATGATGATCCGACTCCACTGTTTCGCGTTATCGTACGTTTTCATATTAAGTTTAGCTTTTGTCGGGTCCTTGCGTGTTCGAGATGCCGAGTTGCCGTAGATCAGGGCCGAAATTACTGAGCCACCCGGTATACTCAGTCTTTCATGAATCGTCATTTTAGTGAGCATAAAGGTTCGAGTGGGAGTCTCGACGCTTCGTTACAGGGTATAGAGAAGAGAAGGGCGTTTGCGAGTTGAGTTACGATTTGAGTTACGTTTACGTTTGGAAGGCCGTTGGCGGAGGGACCTGTGATCACCCCGGCACCACGGATTGCCTGATCACACCGTTATTGTAGTTTTAGTTTTAGCTAGTCCCGGATCTTCCCATACTAGAAGAATGCCACTTGAAGGACGATCCTCGCAACAGGAGGATCCACACGCCGTCGGATAAATTCGGCGTATTTCGATTAATAATTGAGGAAATGTTATTTAGTGTTAATTTTGCGTAGCATTTGAATTTCCCGGAATTTTCCGGTTTTCGATAAGGCGTTCGCGTTCCGTGTGACGTCAGGAGAAGAGAGGGTTTCAAGCTTTCGTTGCACGTGCGCTAATGGGCCTCTCTCTCCAAATTAGTTTTGGGCAGATTACCTGTTCGAATCGCTCTCTTGCGCTCCAGCTCTCGATCCGAGTGGTTCTCCGCTTGGAGCTCGCATTATGTTATCGAATATACTTTGGTTCCCGTTCTCGTCTACGCTTTAGCAACCGTCTTCGAAAATGAGATTTCTTTTATAATTTAGTCCCTTTCATTATCGTGTTCGCATTTTCTTTATCGGATAAACTCTTTGCGTTATTATTTGATTTATGATATTCCCGAGTCCACTTATTTTTCGTTTATGTATCTCTTCAAATTTGCGGGTCTACTCTTGAAAAATGCTTTGGAATAATTTGCGTGCTATCAAAAGAATATGAATAAATTAGCCTGAACCGAGGTCCCATACATTATAATTTTTGCGTTGAGTTTCATTATTTCTGTTTGAGTTTCGAAGGCACTCGAAAGTTAGCCAGCTGTCCACGCCCTCTCACCACAACCTACACACTGAGCGAATCGGGTATACCGTCACCGATCTCGCTATCCGACACGCCGGCGTCCCTATTTGTTTCGTTTCGTTTCCGTTAACATTAGTTCAGATTACGTTTAGCGGGTTTGGTAATTCCCGCCGTTGAATAAAAAGATTACCTGGCGCTCAACGGCTCTCCCGGCGTCGAGGGTGGTGAGATGGGCCGAAGGTAACGCGAATCGCGAGATTCCCGTTACAAATGGCGCCCAACGTGGGGCCCTAACGATCAAGTGCCAAACATGTGAGTAATTTTTGCGTTTGTGCGAAAAGAAAATTATTTCGATTTTTGGTAATGTCTTGGTTCAGTGCTACGAATAAATATTAATAGGGATATCTCAGTTTTGCTTACGACATAAAGCGTGTTATCGAATTTTTTTAATTTTGTCATCGCGCTATGGGGATGCTCTCGAATTAATTTTTTTCGGTGGAAATGTCGAATTAAAATCTTTGTGGAATTCAAGTTACCGAATTGTCGTTGTTACCAGCTAGAGAAAAAAAAAATATATAGAAAAAAAAATTATCGAGCACGTAGAAAACCCAAAAAGGCACCAGCGAACCCCTGAAAGAAAAAAAAGGAGAAGGAAGCGCTATACAAAAAAAAAAAAAATTTCGCTTAACCATTTGTGCTACCGTCACTCCGGTGTTATCGAAATTTTGATCATCGTCGAGCTAACGATAACGTCGTTGTATTGGCAACGAATCGGAAAGTACGATAATTTCGTCTTCCACGAAAAAAAAAAAAAAAAAAAGTAGAAGAAACCACCAACGGCCACTCTCGAACTATTTCGAGAATATATTCGAAGCAAAGAGGGGGGAGGTAATCCTCAGACAAAGGAACAGTCGAAGACCATCGAGAAAGTTCGAGCAGCTACCGAGAGAAAAAAAAAATTTTGTATATCTCTCCTTGTATATCTTTGTTCTTTACTGGCGTCCCTCGCGTAGAGCGAAGTCTGACCATCATTCCCGGACTTTTCGTCGTCGCGTTATCTCAGTAGATAAGGAACAAAGGGCTTCGAGTCAGACGCTCGACCGCGAGAGCGAGCGTTGTAAATATCGACGACCGTGAACGATTCTCGATGCTCGCGATCTTTGGCGTACGTGACTCGGGAACTACGACCGACTAGCCGAGCGAAGGGGGGGAGGTACTGGCCCTCAATTATAAAGTAGAGGGAAGGCCCCCACCGGGATACCCGCTAAGACGCCCGCCAGTCTGGGAGAATTGGTGACGCCGTCGCCGGCCATCACCGAATTTGCCGAGACCGCGAACAGGCGATCTTATTTCCTCGAGTACGCAGTAGCCGCATTTTTGCCGTGAACCCTACGCGATCCTACGCTATCAGGTATTCACGCGTGAGTTATCGTGCCAAAGCAGTGGACAGTGAGTGAGTTATCGTCGCCAAGTGAAGCCACGAAAGAATCGTACGAAATGATGCTTGGTGGATAGGAGTGTGTTACCGTGAGACAAAAAAAAAATTCGTGGACCACGCGTGCTACGACGGGTAGACAGCCGTAATCGAGACCCGAGAAGGAAGAGCCAAGCGAAGGGGAATAGGATTACCGTGATCTCGAAGTATAACCACGTGGTCGGCACCAGGTAATCTCACTCTTTTCTAACAACATCCTCCACCGCCACCTGTCCCCCGGGGGTTCTTTTTCTACGATCGAATAATTGAAAAAAAAAAAAAAAAAAAAAATCGATCTGTCTCGTGACCCCTCTGTCATTCTCGGCGCTATCGCTCGAAGGTCTAGAGCTTTGCAGATAGAAAACCATATACATATTTTTTTTGTGCGCCTTCTCGTTCCTCCTATACTATCTACCTCTCGGGTGGACTCGCGGCGTTACCGGAAGTAGTAGGTGCACCACTCTGGGCCCCCCACTCCGTTCCCCACTCCTTCCCCCGCCGCGCGGCTTCCCCCACCATGTGGCTGGGTGAGTTGAGTGTTGAGGTGGCGTTGTGTGTGTGTGTGTGTGGGTGAGGTGAGGACAGGGGGGGAAACTCCAAAGTAGCGCACATTATTATTATTATTATTATTATTATTATTATTATTATTATTATTATTATTATTATTATTATTATTATTATTATTATTATTATTATTATTATTATTATTATTATTATTATTATTATTATTATTATTATTATTATTATTATTATTATTATTATTATTATTATTATTATTATTATTATTATTATTATTATTATTATTATTATTATTATTATTATTATTATTATTATTATTATTATTATTATTATTATTATTATTATTATTATTATTATTATTATTATTATTATTATTATTATTATTATTATTATTATTATTATTATTATTTTTTTTTTGAAGGAGGGGGAAAATGCTTTACGCACCGTAAGGGGCTTGCGCCGCCTCGTGTGTTGGACTTGCCGCTTAGGCCTACCAACTAAAAACCCACCTCCTTTTCCCACGTACCCCCTAAACCGGAACCGCTTTCGCATTACTTCAGTCTAGGCCGTGCTGTACTGCGCCCGGAGGGCTCTGCATCGTTATTTTATCCTGTAATTAGTCCTCGGGGTCCTTCAGGCACCCGTCGTCGTTCTTTTGGCGCAGTATGGTCTGCACGTACGTAGCGACGGCATTCCACTGCTGCTGGTCTTTGAGCATCACCCCGATCACATTGTCGGGAGTGACTTGTCCCATTGTTGCGTCTAGCGCTCTCTTTTCCGCCAGGAACCGATCGCAGTTGAAGAACGTGTGAGGTACGTCGTCCACTTCTACCGGGCAGTACCGGCATAGCGGAGATCTCACCTTTCCCATTCTGTGTAGATACGCCCTGAAATACCCATGCCCTGTCAAGAATTGGGTAACGTAAAAGTCCACGTCCCCGTGAGTTCTCTCGATCCAGGGTCTCAGATCTTTAATGAGCCGAGCAGTCCACCGTCCTTTTGTGCAGTTGTTCCAGCGCTCTTGCCAGACCTCCAAGGAGCGGGAGCGTGCCTGAGCGGCTGCCTCCCTTCTATCTGTGTCCGGGATTCTCGCGAAAATGTCCTTGCGTTCCAGAGCCAGCAGGTCGATCGGGACGACCCCAGCAACCACCAGTACTGCAGGTTCGGATACTGTTCTGTATGAGCATGCGATTCTCAGCGCTCCTTGTCGTTGGATGGAGGCCATTCGCGTCCGATACTTTTGGACTCTCATGGCATCTGCCCAGATCTCAGCCCCGTACAGCATGACCGATTGTGTCGTCGTCATCAGCAGCCTCCTCTTTCCGGGCTTCGGGCCGCCCACGTTGGCCATTAGCCTGCTAAGTGACGCTGTCACCGTCGCCGCCTTGTCGGATGCTTTGCGGATGTGCTCCCAGAAGGTGAGTTTGTTATCCAGCGTCGCACCCAGGTACTTCGCCGAGCTCTTCGTTCGGACTTCCTGAGACCCAACTCTCATGGTGATGATGGTGGGGATCCTTCTCCTGGTGAGCATGACGATTTCTGTCTTTGCAATCGCCAGCTGCAGTCCGTCTTTCCATCCACTGGTCTTTCCATCCACTGGTCGACCCTCCTCATAACTTGGTTCTTTCCATCCACAGTCTTTCCATCCACTGGTCGACCCTCCTCATAACTTGGTTCAGCTTCAGCTGGGCCAGTTCAGCGCTGCGTGCGGTGATGACCGCGGCAACGTCGTCGGCATAGCCGACAAGAAACGTATCGTCCGGCATTTCAGCTCGTAGCAGGCCGTCGTATGAGATGTTCCATAGATCGGGACCTAGAACGGAGCCCTGGGCTGCCCCCGCGGTAATCTGCTTGCTTCTCTTACCTTCTTCAGTCTCGTACTGGAGCCACCGGTCCTTCAGGTAGTCGCGAGCCATCGCTAACAAATAACTCGGCACCTCGAAAGTCTCCTCAAGTGCTCCCAGCATGTCGCTCCATCTCGCAGAGTTGAAAGCGTTTTTCACGTCCAAGGTGACGAGCAGGACTATCGGTCTGGCTTGGTGGCACGCCGTATTTGCTCTTTCAACAGCGGCGATCACTTCTGCGATAGCGCTGATGGTCGAGTGTCCTCGTCGGAAGCCGTGTTGCCGGGCGGACAGGTCGCCAGCGGCTCGCACGGCATCTTCTATCCGCGGTTTTAGCAGCTTTTCCAGGACTTTGCCAGCTGTGTCGAGCATGCACAGCGGCCGCCAGGACGATGGGGAGTCGGGATCGCCCTTCCCTTTGCCGATAAGGACCAGTCGTGCGATCTTCCATCGTGCCGAGAAGACTCCTGTCCGTAGGCATGCGTTGTACATGTTCAGCAGTAGGTTCGGGCAGTGGTTGGCTACAACTTTTAGTACCTCTGCTGGTATGCCGTCTGGTCCTGGCGCCTTCCTCTGTTTCAGCGATCCAACGGCTTTTTTGAGTTCTTCTTCGCTGAAGGTTGGGACCTCCTCCGGGTTTTCTCTTAGGACGTGGGTCTCCTCCCTCACCGGGTGTGTGGGGAAAAGAGTGTCTACGATATTTTTCATGGTAGCTGCGTCCAGTTGCCCATTCTCGCTTTGTGTGCCGATCTTCTTGGTCACCAGCTTGTACCCCTTGCCCCAGGGGTCCTGGTCAATCTCCTTGCAGAGTGTCCGCCAGCTATGGTCTTTGCTCTGCTGGATGGCCTTGCGTAGCTCTTTCTTCGAGGCTTTGTATTCTGCCGATCTTTCAGCAGCCTCAGGCCTATTTCGGGCGCGCTGTGCTTTACGCCTGGACTGATGGCTTCTTCTCCTCAGGTCAGCGATCTCTTCAGTCCACCAGTACGCCTGGCGCTTACCGCTCCATTTCTTTCGCCTTGGCATCGACGCGTTGCATGCTTTCTGGATCAGCTGCATAGTGCGGCTAATCGTGGTCTCCACCCCCTCTCTGTCTTCGGCAGTGTTTGGAGCCGGTGGAATCACGGCAAGGCCTTCGTCCAGAGCTGCCGTGAGCTTTCCTTCGTCCATCTTGGCGGTATTCCAGCCAAGTTGGCATTGAGGCTGGTTGTTTCGCGTCCTTCTTTCAGCTTGCAGCCTATACGTGATGTAATTATGGTCGCTGCCAGTGAAGTCTTCCAGCACCCTCCACTCTACGGCTTGGGGAGCCAGGATCTCTGATACCAACGTAATGTCCGGTATGGAATCCCCGAAACCCGGCCTTCGGTAAGTCGGCGTCGTTCCCGTATTGAGAACCACTAGGCCCAGCCGCGCCGTCATCTCCATGACCAGTTTCCCTCTAGTGTTGGAGTGCGGCATTCCCCATTCAAGGGCTCTAGCGTTGAAATCCCCGGCTACTACTAGGGCGCCAGGTAGTTGTCGAAGAGCGTCCTCTAGTCCGTCCAGCTTGTCGCGGAACTCCGGTATGCTGTAGTTGGGGGAGAAGTAGCAGCTGACAAAGGTGCATCCTCTACTTCTTATCCACACGTATCCACTGCCGGTGCCGTGGCAGCTTACTCGGACTGTCTGTGGGTCAGAGACCCATATTGCTGCGGTTCCTAGATCGTCTGTGTACCAGGTAGGGCCAGCCTTATTACGGTACTGTTCACTTATGATCACGACATGGGCTTCTCTCTCATAGGCGAGCTGCGTCAGCAAGTCGTCGGCGAGTTTGCTCCTGTTAAGGTTACCCTGTAGGACGTTCGTCATTTCTGGGATCTTTTCTTCTTTGCCTCTAGGGCATCCCTGAAAGTCTTGCATGCGCCTGATCCTGGCGCGTGATCCGACTGTCTCGAATCCTGTTTTTCCGAGCAGAGTATGCATTGAGGTCCGGATGCGCAGTTCCCTGCCTTGTGTCCGCTCTGGCCGCATTTCCAGCACAGATTGCTTCTGTCCGGACCTTTGCAGGCTTTTCGGGTATGCCCATAACCCAGGCATCTGTAGCATCGCACCACGTCTATCCTATCGCGGACGCGACAGTTTACCCAGCCTATCTTGATGTGCTGCCTTTTTATCAGTTCGTCTGCTTCGGTTTGGCTCAGTGTGACTATTGCCATCTTCAGCGCCCTGCTATTTGCTTTTGTGACCCAGATTTTTGGGTCTTTAGCAAGCTCCTTCAGGTCCCTCTTGATTGCCGCGGCCACTTCCTCGGAGGTGGTAAGTTCATCAAGGTCGCGAATTTCCACCGTCTTTTCACGGTCTAAGCTGTGTACTGTAGCGTTTTGCCCCAGGACATCTCTGATTGCTTCCCCGAGGGCTGCCTTGTCCTTTATATTGCGTCCCAACTCGACGAGGACGTCCCCGGACCCAGTACGGCGGATTGACTTGACCTCTGCTTCTGCGTCCGCTAGGTTTGTGTTGTTGCGGATTTCACGAAGGACGTCGGAATAGGATTTTCCCTCTGCTGGCTTGATCAACAAAGCCTGTCTCGGTGGTCTTGGTCTTGGAGGTCGCTTCTTCTTCTTCTCGCTCTTCTTCGGGCTCGCTCTATCTTCCCCTGCGCCTTCGCGCTGCTGTTGCGGCTGCGTTTTTGTGCGTACGGCTGTCTTCTGCCTCTTTTCTCTACGCGGAGCGACCGTGGCCCAATCGTTGTCGGGGGGATTGTCGTCCCGTCTTCTCTTGTCCTCCGCTGGTTCGGCTGGACTCGAAGCGGCACGCTTCTGGCTGCCGGTAGGGTAGGGTGTCCGCTCGTCTGGGAGGGAGCCGTCCGCTACTGATCTGTGTAGCTCTTTTTCAGCCTTGAGCCAGTTTTCCCTGAATAGGGCCATCACGTCGAAGGCTTCCTCCATTTCTGCTAGGCCGTTTTTTACGTCCATGGAGATGTTACGTTGCCTCGTGGTTGCAACCTTCATACTGTCGATGATTTTCCGACATCTTTTCCAAGCTTCCTCCTCGTCCCGCCTCATCTGTGCGATGTACTCGCGCTTCGGTGAAGGGTTTGGAGTAGCTGCGGGCGTACGAGCTTCGTCCGCCAGGTTCTGCGTTAAGGTGCGTTGGGGGGTCCTGCAAGGCTGCCGACTCGACGGTAGTGGGCTCGGTGCTTGCTTGTTCTCGTCTTTCCTGAGGCTAACTTGGGGTTCCGTTGTTCCGTAGGTTTTTCCGTTCTCCGCGTTTGGTTTCACGTGCGATTGGCCTCCCCCAAAATCCATGAGGCCGGCACCGACCACCGGGGCTTTAACCCAGTCGGAATCGGTGGTGAGATTTCCCGCTCGCGGGGTGCTCACTTGGGGTACATTTTTCGTTGTATCGCTCATTATCCATTAGTGGTTTGTTATTCGGGGTTCCTTCCCCTAGTGTTTGGCTCGCGGGAGTTATTTTATTTCGCTCCTACCCTCTGCTTGTGTTACCACTCGCAGCGGGCGTCCCTCTATCCACCACCCGAGGACGCGCCACGTATGGGTACACCTCCCACCGTGGTTATTATTATTATTATTATTATTATTATTATTATTATTATTATTATTATCATTAATGTAATACCCATCGACCTCCTCACGCAAGAGCGGAAGTCCGTCCACCAGGACTACCCCGAGGAAGAGGATCGGGAGAGGAGGAAGGAGCTTGCCAGGACGCGTAGTTTACGGTCCTGGCAAGAGAGGTGGGAGGGGGACCCGCGAGGCCGGTGGACGGCTGGGCTAATACCTCAGCTGTCCACCTGGCTCAACCGTCAGCACGGTGAGGTGAATTACTACCTCACCCAAATGCTGACGGGGCACGGGTACTTCCGGGCCTATCTCCACAAAATGGGGAAGGTCCGGGACCCGTGCTGTATATCTTGCGGGTCCCCCAAAGACGACGCCCTCCACACGTTCTTCCACTGCGAGGAGTGGAGCGTGTGGAGGGCCCGACTGGAGGTGAGGTTCGGGAGCATAACACCCGAGACCATCGTGGGTGTTATGCTCCGGAACGCGGAGGCCTGGGCGGAGGTAGCGATCGCCGTAGAGTCGCTCCTCCGCCAAAAAAAGGCGGTAATGGACGCGCCGGGCGCCGAAGTGGCGTAAAGATCTAGGCGCCACCCCGAAGTAATGCGAAAGCGGTTCCGGGGTGGTGCGGGCGTCACGGAGGGGGGTTTTAGCCGGTAGGGCCGCAAGGCGAGCCCGGCACTCGGGGGTCCAGTCGGACCCCCGGTTGTGCGTAAAGGCATTTCCCCCCTCCTTAAAAAAAAAAAATTATTATTATTATTATTATTATTATTATTATTATTATTATTATTTTTTTTTTTTTTAGGAGTTGCGGAATCCTTTTGACGGATACCCCCTGGACCTACAGCCCAGTCTTACAGATCTGGACTTTCAGCCCAGGGGGGTATGTGGGACTCCCAAAAAAACAGGCCTACCCACTAAACCGCCAACTCCTTCACCCTCTCCCCCAACCAGGGACTATGTTTATATTACTTCTGGCTGGGGGGTCCTGTCCGTGTTCGTTCGTTCGTCTCGTTTGTCTGTATTCTGTTAGGTCGCGTCGCTCGGTCTGCTCAGTCGTCTGTCAGGCAGCCGTCCGCGTTTTTCCGTCGCAGTATCGTCTCTGTGTAGGTGGCTACAAGTAACCACCATTCCTGTCTGCGTAACATCACCTGTACTATGTTGTCCGGTGTGATGTTACCTATTGTCGTCTCGAGTTCTCGTCTCAAGTCCGTCCAGTGGTCACACACAAAAAATGTGTGTTCCGCGTCGTCTCGTTCGTGTCCACAGTACTTACAGTCCGGTGTCCGTACTCTGTTCATGTTGTTTAGGTATCGTCGAAAGTAGCCGTGTCCCGTCAGAAGCTGGGTAACGTAAAAATTTACGTCCCCGAATGTCCTTCCAGTCCACGGTCTCAGGTCTCTTCTAGTCCACGGACTACCTGAGAAACAGACAGATAACGTACGAGACGACCGAGGGACAGGTGACGAGACAAATCACCGCGGGGGTCGCACAGGGATCGATACTGGGACCGGATCTTTGGAACGGTTTATACGACAGTCTGCTCAGGCTGGAGATGCCGCTCGGGGTACTCCTCGTCGCCTACGCCGATGACGTGGCGGCGGTGATCACTGAGCGCTCTCCGGAACTGGCGCAGCTGAAGTTGAACCAGACAATGAGACGAATCGGACGTTGGATGACCGACCACGGACTTCAACTCGCGACACAAAAGACGGAACTGACGTTTCTCACGAGGAAACGCATACAGACGAGACTGACTATGAAGGTTGGGACGGACGAGATACAGGCTGGAACGGAAGTCAAGTATCTAGGGGTGACTCTGGATACGAAGATGACCTTCTGGCCTCACATACAGAAGACGGTTCAGAAGGCGGCCGAGAGGATCGCATCCTTGAGCCGCCTGATGGAAAACACGACGGGACCAAGACCGGGGAAAAGACGACTGTTGATGGCGACAGCCCACTCGATCCTTCTCTACGGGGCGGAGATCTGGGCAGATGCTCTAAAGAAAAAAAAGTACAGCAAGGCGATGACCAGAGTACAGAGACAAGGGGCGTTGCGGATCGCGAGCTCCTACCGGACAGTCTCTGCACAGGCTGTCTTGGTGGTGGCGAACGTAATTCCCGTGGATCTTCTCGCCGAAGAGCGCAAGAGGATCTACGGGCGCAATGCGGACGTGAGACGAGAGGACGCGGCAAAGACCGAACGCGACAGAACGTTACAGGTGTGGCAACAACGATGGACGCTCGAACAAACATGTAACTGGACAAGACGACTGATACGGGACCTGAGACCGTGGACTGGAAGGACATTCGGGGACGTAAATTTTTACGTTACCCAGCTTCTGACGGGACACGGCTACTTTCGACGATACCTAAACAACATGAACAGAGTACGGACACCGGACTGTAAGTACTGTGGACACGAACGAGACGACGCGGAACACACATTTTTTGTGTGTGACCACTGGACGGACTTGAGACGAGAACTCGAGACGACAATAGGTAACATCACACCGGACAACATAGTACAGGTGATGTTACGCAGACAGGAATGGTGGTTACTTGTAGCCACCTACACAGAGACGATACTGCGACGGAAAAACGCGGACGGCTGCCTGACAGACGACTGAGCAGACCGAGCGACGCGACCTAACAGAATACAGACAAACGAGACGAACGAACGAACACGGACAGGACCCCCCAGCCAGAAGTAATATAAACATAGTCCCTGGTTGGGGGAGAGGGTGAAGGAGTTGGCGGTTTAGTGGGTAGGCCTGTTTTTTTGGGAGTCCCACATACCCCCCTGGGCTGAAAGTCCAGATCTGTAAGACTGGGCTGTAGGTCCAGGGGGTATCCGTCAAAAGGATTCCGCAACTCCTAAAAAAAAAAAAAATAATAATAATAATAATAATAATAATAATAATAATAATTTTTTTTTTTAAGGAGGGGGGAAATGCCTTTACGCACAACCGGGGGTCCGACTGGACCCCCGAGTGCCGGGCTCGCCTTGCGGCCCTACCGGCTAAAACCCCCCTCCGTGACGCCCGCACCACCCCGGAACCGCTTTCGCATTACTTCGGGGTGGCGCCTAGATCTTTATGCCACTTCGGCGCCCGGCGCGTCCATTACCGCCTTTTTTTGGCGGAGGAGCGACTCTACGGCGATCGCTACCTCCGCCCAGGCCTCCGCGTTCCGGAGCATAACACCCACGATGGTCTCAGGTGTTATGCTCCCGAACCTCACCTCCAGTGGGGCCCTCCACACGCTCCACTCCTCGCAGTGGAAGAACGTGTGGAGGGCGTCGTCTTTGGGGGACCCGCAAGATATACAGCACGGGTCCCGGACCTTCCCCATTTTGTGGAGATAGGCCCGGAAGTACCCGTGCCCCGTCAGCATTTGGGTGAGGTAGTAATTCACCTCACCGTGCTGACGGTTGAGCCAGGCGGACAGCTGAGGTATTAGCCCAGCCGTCCACCGGCCTCGCGGGTCCCCCTCCCACCTCTCTTGCCAGGACCGTAAACTACGCGTCCTGGCAAGCTCCTTCCTCCTCTCCCGATCCTCTTCCTCGGGGTAGTCCTGGTGGACGGACTTCCGCTCTTGCGCGAGGAGGTCGATGGGTATGACATTAATGATAATAATAATAATAATAATAATAATAATAATAATAATAATAATAATAATAATAATAATAATAATAATAATAATAATAATAATAATAATAATAATAATAATAATAATAATAATAATAATAATAATAATAATAATAATAATAATAATAATAATAATAATAATAATAATAATCCCGTGTCGGGCTTGCTGGTCCCGCATCGGGCGCCTCCCCAGGTGGCGGATAGGGGAACGCTCTTCAGAAATGTAGAGTACCGACCTGTTAGGGGCGGACCAAAACCAGCTCACACACACACATACACTAGTCACAAACACCTACACAAACACGTCCGATTGCCATGCCGGGGATGCGAATGGGCGGGGACTCTATAAACGGGTCACCGCGAAAAGCGAATGCGCAGGGTGCCCTATAAACGGACACGCCTGAGAAGGCGAGTGAGCGGGATCCCTATAAACGGGCTGTCCCAAAATGAACGAACCGGCAAATGTCACAACAATCGGACACTCATTACACGCACACCCAACACAGAGTGATAGCTGCAGAGCCTGACCGTCCCTTTCCATTGCGGGTGGTCTTGGCGCGGGGCATTAGAGGGTACCCCAAGCAAACCAGGCTCGATGCTCCTGGGCCGCTGGCTAGTACAGGGGCCCGGGTCCCCTTAGCCAGGTGGACCTGGCTGCCCTATCAGCCAGTGTATAATCCCCATGCTGTTGTAGTGCCGGGTGGCGCCCGGATAGGGCCATGCAGCAGTAGCGGGGGGGCCTTGGTGAGGCCACTGGTGCTTTGGCGTGGGGCCGTCGGTGGCGGAGGCAGGGCGGCGGAAGGGACTGCAGTCTGTCCTCAAACTACACATACACACATACACATACAAAGGGAAGAACGGGAGGTTAAAAATGAAAATGAAAGCACAAAACAAAGGAAACAGTTCAAACGCATCAAAAAACCCGGGGCCCCCAACCCCAAAGCAGAAGGACGAGACGACGGACGGACGTACGGGACAGGCCTCGTCCGTAGCTGAACGAGCCGAGACCAAGATTAGGGAACAACTGCAGTTGATCCGTGAATGTCTCGTGGAAATGGAGGAGAAGACACGTGTGCAGAGAAACATCAGCAACGTGATCACAACAAACATGGCAAAGATCAGGGAAGCCACGGACGAGGCATGGCATGAGTGCGATCGAATGCATGTGCTCGGTACGGCTGGACGAAGCGGGGAGGACAAAGAGACTCGGACTTCACAGACGAAACGGAAACGAGAGACTACGAGTTGGAGCCCGGAACTCACGCAGGCGAAAAGGCCGGCGGAGGGTTCCAATCCCAACTCATGGGCAACGGTCACTCAGAGGCAAAAGAGGACGACGACGGACGGGCGGCAACAGACAACAGAGACGCCCACGGCACGGACGTCAACAGACACGGCAACAACGGCCACAGGCACGGCAAAGACAGGCAAAAAGGGCCGCTCAACCCGGAGACTCGGCGCTGGCGTGGTCCTGATCAAGCCTAAAGACGGACAAACGTACGCGGACACACTGCGACGAATGAAAGCCGTCGACCCAGCCGCCGACAAGGTGCAGGTCAACGGCTATCGAAAGACCAAGGACGGAAGTGTCCTGCTTCGCGTCAAAAGCGGAGCAGGGGAAAGACAGACCTTCGGGAACAAGCTTCGGCAAGCCCTCGGAGAAGACGCACAAGTGCGGGACATGACAACGAACGTACGACTGGACATACTCGATCTGGATTGCGTCACGGACAAAGACGAAGTGATAACGGCTCTCCAACAGGAAACTAAAGACACGAGAGACCCAAAGGTCCACATTTTCGGACCAAACAGACACGGACAGTGCATGGCTGTCTGCGAACTTGAGGAAGGCGCCGCAAACGCCTTGCTCAAGAAAGGACGGATTAAAATAGGGTGGGTGAATTGCCGCGTCAGACCGAGGATAACCGTGACCAGGTGCTACAAGTGCCTCGGTTACGGTCACACGAGGACTGACTGTAACGGACCGGACAGACGACTATGCTGCTGGAAATGCGGCAAGACGAACCACGTCGGTAAGGACTGTAAACAGGACCCGACATGTTATCTTTGCACCGAGGCGGGGCACGGAAGCGCCGCGCACGTACCGGGCACCGGAGCGTGCGCGGTTTTCAGGGCCGCGCTGGAGGAGCGCAAGACCAAGACTGAAACGAAGGCATGATTGTCTTACAAGGCAACATGCACAGATGCGAGGAAGCACATCTCCTGCTTCCTCAAATCGCCACTGAACACGACGTCGACATACTGATACTGAGCGAACAGTATAGGAACATGACGAACTCGACGTGGTTCCCAAATGACGCGGGCACGTCGGCCATCTGGGTCAAAAACACCAATGCCCGAGTTCTTGACAGTGGAGCGGGAGACGATTACGTCTGGGTGAGGGTGGATGATCTGACCTACGTCAGCGTCTATCTGACCCCAAACTGCTCCGCTGGAGCGTTCGAGGACAAGGTAAATAGACTCGAGGACGCACTGCGAGAGCTACCAGGCGATCTGGTGGTCGCGGGCGACCTCAACTCTAGGGCGATTGAGTGGGGCATGACACGGACTGACAAACGCGGACGGCTGTTATTGGAGATGGCAGCGCGAACAGATCTGACGGTAGCAAACACGGGACAGAAACCGACGTACATCCGACCGGGGGTAGGCTCCTCGATACCGGACGTAACTATGACCTCGGAAAGCATCTCGTCACGGATGAGGCGGTGGCGGGTGGTTGATGACTACACGGCCAGCGATCACCAATACATCGTCTTTGAAGTGGCGAGACTTACACAGACCCGACGCAACGGACCTGAGCGGGCACCGCGGTGGAACGTACGCAAACTGGACAAAGACAGGTTCTCAAGGGAGCTGCTGGAAGCAGCTGCCCCCGCAGAGGCTATACCTGACGAACTGACGGGACAAAGAAAGACTGAACGACTTGTTGACGAGACGATGAGACTGATGGGACGGCTCTGCAAGGCCGCAATGCCTTGCAAGACGCGCCGACACCCCAGACGAACGACGTACTGGTGGACGGACGAGATCGCCCAACTGCGGCGGCAGTGCATTACGGCAAAGAGAAGGATGTATCGAGCACGGGAAAGACGCCAGCCGTCCGCGGCCGCTCTTACCATAAGATACAAAACGGCACGGAAGACGTTGACTTACGCGATTAAAGACAGTAAGAAGCGCTGCTGGCGACAGTTATGCGAGGAGGTGGACCGGGACCCGTGGGGCTTGGGTTACAAAATCGTGACTCAGAGGCTCGGGGCCCGCGGTCCGCCGGCACTCAAGGACGCGACGACAATGGGACAGATCGTCGACGGACTCTTCCCGACACACCCGTCGAGGGGAGAGGTGACAGACGCAGAGGACGGACGCGACGTTCCGGTCTTCACTGAGGAGGAGCTTAATAAAGCTGCGGCCTCTATGAAGATGGGAAAAGCACCGGGACCGGACGGCATACCCGGGGAGGTCCTGCGACTGATGGCTTGCCACAGGCCGGGAATACTCCTCGAGATGTACAATCAATGCCTTAGGACTGGGACATTCAGCACGCGCTGGAAGACGGCAAGGTTGGTTCTTCTAAGCAAAGGCAAGGGAGACCCGGGCGCGCCGTCTTCCTACAGACCACTGAGTCTGTTGGACACGACGGGAAAACTGTACGAACTGTTACTGCGACCGCGACTAATGGACGCGATAAGAGCGGCCGGGGGCTTGAGCGATAGCCAGCACGGCTTCCGCAAAGGGCGATCGACCATAGGGGCAATCCGGGAGGTCATTATGACCTCTCGGAAGACGGACGAGGCTTGCCACGCAGCAAGACCTATTACGGTATTGGTGACTCTGGACGTGAGGAACGCCTTCAGCTCGGCGAGGTGGGTGGACATCCTGGGAGCGTTGCAAGACGCTCTCGGGGTTCCTCCTTATCTGCGCCGGGTAATGGGGGACTACCTCAGTGACAGGTCGATAACGTACGAGACGCTGGAAGGACAGGTGACAAAAAGGATCACCGCGGGGGACGCTCAGGGCTCTATACTGGGACCTGACCTATGGAACGTGACGTACGACTGCCTGCTGAGGCTGGAGATGCCGCGTAGCGCATCACTTGTCGCCTACGCCGATGACGTGGCGGTGGTGATCGTGGAGCGCACGGCAGAACTGGCCCAGCTCACGCTAAACCAGGTGATGAGACGTGTGGACAGGTGGATGGTGAGACACGGACTGAGCCTAGCATTGCACAAGACGGAAATCGTAATGCTGACCAGACGACGGATTCCGACGATCATACCGATGGCAGTCGGGACGGAACAGATTGAGACTAGGCGAGAAGTGAAGTATCTTGGGGTGACTCTCGATACAAAGCTTACCTTCTGGGCTCATATCAAAGGGACGGCCGAGAAGGCGGCGGCAAAAATAGCGTTGCTTAGCCGCCTGATGGCAAACACACACGGACCGAGACCGTCGACACGCAGACTGCTCATGACGACGGCCCACTCTATCCTCCTGTACGGGGCGGAGATATGGGCCGATGCGCTTGCAGTAAAAAAATACCGAAAAATGATGACTAACGTACAAAGACGAGGAGCATTGAGGATAGCGTGCGCCTACAGGACCGTCTCGGCAGAGGCGGTACTCGTGGTGGCGGGCGTGATTCCGATAGACTTACTGGCGACTGAACGGAAACGGATTTACGAACGTGACGAAGGGACCGAACGGGATGTCGCGGCAAGACGGGAGAGGCAAAATACTCTGACGGACTGGCACGCACGCTGGATAACGGACACGACCGGACGCTGGACAAGACGCCTGATACTCGACCTGAAACAGTGGACGGAACGGGAGTTTGGGGAGGTAAACTTTTACCGTACTCAGTTCCTCACAGGCCACGGGTATTTTCGGCAGTATCTACGAGACATGGGGAAAGTACGGACAGCGGACTGCAAATATTGCGCACATGCACGAGACGACGCCGAACACACGTTTTTCGTGTGTGACAGATGGACGATACAGAGACGGTACTTGGAACGGACGACCGGGGACATTACACCCGACAACATCATCGGACTGATGTTACGGAACGAGGAACAGTGGACGCATATCGCCGTATTCGTCGAGGCCATACTGAGAGGCAAGAAAGAGGACGGATGCTTGGAGTATGAATGAGCATGGACGGACATGGATGAACGGGAATATACAGAGAACTTGGACTGAGACGCGACATGAAAAAGATGACGGACAGGTACCGCGGGGGTGAAGTTATACTAACGTGTTTCCACCCCGCGGAGACGGAATATTGAGGAGGTTTTTAGTCGGTAGGCCGACAGGGAGAGTCCGACACACGGGAGCAGAACTCGGGAGTCTCTCCTATGGTGCCTAACGCATTTTCCTCCTCAAAAAAAAAAAATAATAATAATAATAATAATAATAATAATAATAATAATAATAATAATAATAATAATAATAATAATAATAATAATAATAATAATAATAATAATAATAATAATAATAATAATAATAATAATAATAATAATAATAATAATAATAATAATAATAATAATAATAATAATAATAATAATAATAATAATAATAATAATAATAATAATAATAATAATAATAATAATAATAATAATAATAATAATAATAATAATAATAATAATAATAATAATAATAATAATAATAATAATAATAATAATAATAATAATAATAATAATAATAATAATAATAATAACAGAAGACGGTTCAGAAGGCGGCCGAGAGGATCGCATCCTTGAGCCGCCTGATGGCAAACACGACGGGACCAAGACCGGGGAAAAGACGACTGTTGATGGCGACAGCCCACTCGATCCTTCTCTACGGGGCGGAGATCTGGGCAGATGCTCTAAAGACAAAAAAGTACAGCAAGGCGATGACTAGAGTACAGAGACAAGGGGCGTTGCGGATCGCGAGCTCCTACCGGACAGTCTCTGCACAGGCTGTCTTGGTGGTGGCGAACGTAATTCCCGTGGATCTTCTCGCCGAAGAGCGCAAGAGGATCTACGGGCGCAATGCGGACGTGAGACGAGAGGACGCGGCAAAGACCGAACGCGACAGAACGTTACAGGTGTGGCAACAACGATGGACGCTCGAACAAACAGGTAACTGGACAAGACGACTGATACGGGACCTGAGACCGTGGACTGGAAGGACATTCGGGGACGTAAATTTTTACGTTACCCAGCTTCTGACGGGACACGGCTACTTTCGACGATACCTAAACAACATGAACAGAGTACGGACGCCGGACTGTAAGTACTGTGGACACGAACGAGACGACGCGGAACACACATTTTTTGTGTGTGACCACTGGACGGACTTGAGACGAGAACTCGAGACGACAATAGGTAACATCACACCGGACAACATAGTACAGGTGATGTTACGCAGACAGGAATGGTGGTTACTTGTAGCCACCTACACAGAGACGATACTGCGACGGAAAAACGCGGACGGCTGCCTGACAGACGACTGAGCAGACCGAGCGACGCGACCTAACAGAATACAGACAAACGAGACGAACGAACGAATACGGACAGGACCCCCCAGCCAGAAGTAATATAAACATAGTCCCTGGTTGGAGGAGAGGGTGAAGGAGTTGGCGGTTTAGTGGGTAGGCCTGTTTTTTTGGGAGTCCCACATACCCCCCTGGGCTGAAAGTCCAGATCTGTAAGACTGGGCTGTAGGTCCAGGGGGTATCCGTCAAAAGGATTCCGCAACTCCTAAAAAAAAAAAAAAAAAAAAAAAAAAAAATAATAATAATAATAATAATAATAATAATAATAATAATGTGCGCTACTTTGGAGTTTCCCCCCCTGTCCTCACCTCACCCACACACACACACACACAACGCCACCTCAACACTCAACTCACCCAGCCACATGGTGGGGGAAGCCGCGCGGCGGGGGAAGGAGTGGGGAACGGAGTGGGGGGCCCAGAGTGGTGCACCTACTACTTCTGGTAACGCCGCGAGTCCACCCGAGAGGTAGATAGTATAGGAGGAACGAGAAGGCGCACAAAAAAAATATGTATATGGTTTTCTATCTGCAAAGCTCTAGACCTTCGAGCGATAGCGCCGAGAATGACAGAGGGGTCACGAGACAGATCGATTTTTTTTTTTTTTTTTTTTTTCAATTATTCGATCGTAGAAAAAGAACCCCCGGGGGACAGGTGGCGGTGGAGGATGTTGTTAGAAAAGAGTGAGATTACCTGGTGCCGACCACGTGGTTATACTTCGAGATCACGGTAATCCTATTCCCCTTCGCTTGGCTCTTCCTTCTCGGGTCTCGATTACGGCTGTCTACCCGTCGTAGCACGCGTGGTCCACGAATTTTTTTTTTGTCTCACGGTAACACACTCCTATCCACCAAGCATCATTTCGTACGATTCTTTCGTGGCTTCACTTGGCGACGATAACTCACTCACTGTCCACTGCTTTGGCACGATAACTCACGCGTGAATACCTGATAGCGTAGGATCGCGTAGGGTTCACGGCAAAAATGCGGCTACTGCGTACTCGAGGAAATAAGATCGCCTGTTCGCGGTCTCGGCAAATTCGGTGATGGCCGGCGACGGCGTCACCAATTCTCCCAGACTGGCGGGCGTCTTAGCGGGTATCCCGGTGGGGGCCTTCCCTCTACTTTATAATTGAGGGCCAGTACCTCCCCCCCTTCGCTCGGCTAGTCGGTCGTAGTTCCCGAGTCACGTACGCCAAAGATCGCGAGCATCGAGAATCGTTCACGGTCGTCGATATTTACAACGCTCGCTCTCGCGGTCGAGCGTCTGACTCGAAGCCCTTTGTTCCTTATCTACTGAGATAACGCGACGACGAAAAGTCCGGGAATGATGGTCAGACTTCGCTCTACGCGAGGGACGCCAGTAAAGAACAAAGATATACAAGGAGAGATATACAAAATTTTTTTTTTCTCTCGGTAGCTGCTCGAACTTTCTCGATGGTCTTCGACTGTTCCTTTGTCTGAGGATTACCTCCCCCCTCTTTGCTTCGAATATATTCTCGAAATAGTTCGAGAGTGGCCGTTGGTGGTTTCTTCTACTTTTTTTTTTTTTTTTTTCGTGGAAGACGAAATTATCGTACTTTCCGATTCGTTGCCAATACAACGACGTTATCGTTAGCTCGACGATGATCAAAATTTCGATAACACCGGAGTGACGGTAGCACAAATGGTTGAGCGAAATTTTTTTTTTTTTGTATAGCGCTTCCTTCTCCTTTTTTTTCTTTTAGGGGTTCGCTGGTGCCTTTTTGGGTTTTCTACGTGCTCGATAATTTTTTTTTCTATATATTTTTTTTTTCTCTAGCTGGTAACAACGACAATTCGGTAACTTGAATTCCACAAAGATTTTAATTCGACATTTCCACCGAAAAAAATTAATTCGAGAGCATCCCCATAGCGCGATGACAAAATTAAAAAAATTCGATAACACGCTTTATGTCGTAAGCAAAACTGAGATATCCCTATTAATATTTATTCGTAGCACTGAACCAAGACATTACCAAAAATCGAAATAATTTTCTTTTCGCACAAACGCAAAAATTACTCACATGTTTGGCACTTGATCGTTAGGGCCCCACGTTGGGCGCCATTTGTAACGGGAATCTCGCGATTCGCGTTACCTTCGGCCCATCTCACCATCCTCGACGCCGGGAGAGCCGTTGAGCGCCAGGTAATCTTTTTATTCAACGGCGGGAATTACCAAACCCGCTAAACGTAATCTGAACTAATGTTAACGGAAACGAAACGAAACAAAAAGGGACGCCGGCGTGTCGGATAGCGAGATCGGTGACGGTATACCCGATTCGCTCAGTGTGTAGGTTGTGGTGAGAGGGCGTGGACAGCTGGCTAACTTTCGAGTGCCTTCGAAACTCAAACAGAAATAATGAAACTCAACGCAAAAATTATAATGTATGGGACCTCGGTTCAGGCTAATTTATTCATATTCTTTTGATAGCACGCAAATTATTCCAAAGCATTTTTCAAGAGTAGACCCGCAAATTTGAAGAGATACATAAACGAAAAATAAGTGGACTCGGGAATATCATAAATCAAATAATAACGCAAAGAGTTTATCCGATAAAGAAAATGCGAACACGATAATGAAAGGGACTAAATTATAAAAGAAATCTCATTTTCGAAGACGGTTGCTAAAGCGTAGACGAGAACGGGAACCAAAGTATATTCGATAACATAATGCGAGCTCCAAGCGGAGAACCACTCGGATCGAGAGCTGGAGCGCAAGAGAGCGATTCGAACAGGTAATCTGCCCAAAACTAATTTGGAGAGAGAGGCCCATTAGCGCACGTGCAACGAAAGCTTGAAACCCTCTCTTCTCCTGACGTCACACGGAACGCGAACGCCTTATCGAAAACCGGAAAATTCCGGGAAATTCAAATGCTACGCAAAATTAACACTAAATAACATTTCCTCAATTATTAATCGAAATACGCCGAATTTATCCGACGGCGTGTGGATCCTCCTGTTGCGAGGATCGTCCTTCAAGTGGCATTCTTGCCACTTGAATTTTTTTTTGAATTTTTTTTAACTTAGCTTCAGTAAAGAAAACAAAAAAAAAAACAAAATTTCACACTTCAATCTCGAGATTACCAAAGGACCAGTAATCGTCGATCTCAATAATCGTGTCCTCCTAAATTAACCTCTTTTTTTATTAATCAGCCGTCTGGACCGGCAAAGTCCATATCACTCTTTTTGTTAATTAATTGAACGGCAAAACGTTCAACAATAGAGTCACAATGCCTATGATGAAATAGTTCCGGCCACCATACCCTAAGAGTGTACATATTCTGAGGCAAACAACATCAACAACAAAAAGTAACACATCAATTGCATTAATTTCTCAAATTACATTTAAAGAATTAATCTTTCGGCTATCTCTTTTTGAATACTCGAGTCCAGAACACGAATCCAGCTCTCAGATCAAAATAAAAATATTTAAAACTTTCGATATTTAACACATAAAATCTCGAAACGTTTCAATATACGTATATAAACGTATTCTTTCACTACTTATAATTACTTACTAATAATATACGTATAATATAAGTCTATCATAGACGTATACATATCATAAAAATATACGTATATTATACGTCAGTGGTCTATTTGGGTTCCTTTTCACCCTGCATCGACCCTGTATCGCATTCGCCTAGAACGGACAGAAACTGCAGAAAACCTTCTGATGATACAGGGATCCTTAGTTCTCCCCTGGTGGCCGCGCGAGTAAACTCAAGCGTGGTCTCCCGAGGCGCCCTAAGAAGGTGCCTCCTTTGCCGTGATTCAGTGGGTAAGTCAGTGCAGGGCTAAGCGGCCACCTTCCGAGCGATAAGAACCGCTACGGGAGTCCTCCAAAACCATTATCCAAGGCCAGTCATTAGAGACAATCAATTCACAATAATTCCAAAAGTTTTAAAACTTTAATATGTAAGGTCGGAAATGATATAAAAACAAACTATACAATTTTGCAACCTTCTCCGAAGTCCGGAACATTGTTAAAAACGCAATAAATGATATTTTGCTGTATACTTGTGAAAAAAATTCCAAAAGTTCTGCAAACTGGGAGGAGTATTAAATATATTACTTCATATCATGTATCAAGTTTGCAACCAATTGAAGGGCACGGAACATTTTTTTTAAATCAAAAATATTGTTTTTCTACAATAAACTGACGAAAAAAATTCCAAAAGTTTGGCAAACTTGAAAGATACATCGGAAAAATATATCAAACAGTTTTATAAATTTGCAACCTTTTACGTTGGCCGGAACACATTTATTACCATTTTTTTGATTCGTGGTCATTTTTTCGAGCAAGGTGGTCTCGGAATAATTACAAAAGTTTTGAAACTTGGTTGCAAACTTTGAAAACATCTATTCTGATGCATTTACAAATTTGAAACCTCATACGGGATCCGGAACTTGACGCAATTTGCAAAAATCTAATTTTTGGATTTTTTCACCCTCGAAAAAATTGCAAAAGTTCTGCAAATTGGGCAAATGACATAGTTTACTGATTAATAATGGAATTTCCATTTGCAACCAGATCCGAAATACGGAAATATTTTTTCATTACATTCCCACAAAATATTATATTAGTTCCGTATACGTCACGTAAGTAAGGCCTAAACGGTCTACTATACGACGCCGCTGTGCGTAGACTATAGAAAAAAAAGGCGACGATTACTACCTGCGTTGCTATGGTTACGCGGCCAAGGTCACTGTGCCACGCTGCTAACGTGTAGTAACGGCCAGTAGGCTGACAAGGGGAGGGCGCATCCTTGGGGTCACGGATTTCAAAGCCCTTTTGGGGTAAGAAAGTACTTCATAATAGCAAACTACAGTCCAAGCGGCAGGACTAGTTACGCAACCGTTTCCGAAAAATATCGATTTGAAAAGCGTTCCGTTGTTCATATACCTGCACCGTTGCACATTATACCTTCGAGGCTGTGTGGTTTAGGGATTACGCGCCCGACTACCACCTGGTCGGCCCGGCTTCGATCCCGGTTACGATTTTTTTTTCTCTCATCTTTTTTTTTTTTTTTTATTCAATCAATTCCGTCAATTAAATCACAAAATTAATGGGTCGTAACGCCATTCTACTTTATTATTAACCACTGATTTATATCAAGCGGCATAATTTTGTTTTGAAAATAATTTTACGCTCGACTTCTGCATATTTCACAAGTATTTGTAGAATTTGTATATCTGCTCCTACGTCCCTCGTATAAATCTCTTTAGTGCCGACTGGCCCATACCGGCTATGCGGCAGACCATGGAAGTGATAGCGATGAATAACGCCATTGTAAGTTTTTTTATCATTTTTTAATATATCGATGGTTAATAATAAAGAATAATAGCGTTACAACCCATTAATTTTGTAATTTAATTGACGAAATTGGTGGCGATCGAAGTTTTTTCTTTTTTTTTTGCTGTGTTGTCAGGCAGCAAAAGAGAGAAAAAACTGATTGAAAAAAAGAAGAAAAAAAAGAAGTGAAAAAAGAATCGTAACGGGGATTGAACCCAAGCCGACCGGGTGTTAGTCGGGCGCATAGCCTCTGAGCCATGCCACCTCGACGGTACAATATGCAACGCTGCAGATATATGAATACCGCTGCGCTTTTCAAACCGGTTTTCTTCGGAAACGGTTGCGTAACTAGTCCTGCCGCTTAGACTGTAGTTCGTTATTACGAAGTACTTTCCTACCCCAAAAGGGCTTTGAAATCCGTGACCCCAAGGATGCGCCCTCCCCTTGTGAGATTTTTCGTATGGAAAGTGTCTTGTGCTCTATTTAGGCTTTTTCGGTTGCAAAGCGTCTTGTTAGTCCAGTCAATCCGTGCTCAAAAAGGGGGTAACCGCTTATTTTGGAAAGACAGCAATTTTTTTTTGTATCGTAGGGGGTCAGCCGTGAGTGTAAAACCGAGTTTTAAGGACGAGGGGTGTTTTCATTCAGCCGCCATCTTGAAATTAAGGGTGTAATTTTTTTTTATCTCTGTAACCATTGTGATGGGCCAACGGGTTAAATGAAGTTGAAATGAAGTTAGACTTGGGATATTTTAGATTGGTAGTTTATTGGCATGTTGGTATAATTCGGGAGTGCACGTCCGAACTGATAGAAGGTTAATGATGAACTCAAGTGCTAATGAGCTGGAGGAAGGAGAGGACTTAGTGAGAGTGGAGGGGATGTCGCTAAGACGGATGGACAAGGCCCGTGGGACCAAGGGCAAACTGAAGCTAAGGTGCTGACGATTATGACTGACCGGAAAGAAGTATTGGGTTTAGCCGATATGTGGGATTTGAGCGTGAGAGTGGACTGATGGCGAGAGTGAAGCTGATGAGTTTGCGTAGGAAAGGATAAGAGTTTTTGAGGCTATAGGACGGGGCCGTTACACTCCCCCTCTTACAAAACGATGCTCCGCATCGTGATATACAATAATTCGTTTACAATAATATTTTAGTGTTCTGATTTTATATAATGAAAAATTGATTTTATATAATGAAATGAGAAAGAACGTGTGTGTTATATTTTCGTAAATGGTTTTGTTGGTGTGTATGTATTTTGTGTTTCTTCTGTCAGATGGCTTCAGCCTGTTGGTTTGACTATTATGTCGTGTGGATTTTTGCTTCCTTGTCCATTGGCTTGTATCGAATCTGTGGGGATGCTTGTCTGTTTCGACTATGAATTCTCTTGAATTTTTCCTAAGTGCTGAGATCTGAAACTGACTGAGTTCATTAGCTTTCGTGTTAGTGGTGAGTGGTTTGTTATATTGGAAGGGTATGGTCTGTAAGGTATCCGCAAAAGTAATCATATGTATTGCGCAGAAATATTTGACTATAAGATAATTCATGATTCCTTTGTGCTTTTGTTTCCTTCATGGTTAAAATTTTTCTGTTTAATTGGTTATGATATATCCGATTTTTCGATTGTCGTTGCTTTTCGTTTATTTGATTGATGATTATCCTGAAAAAGTCTAAATTCTGATTAGCTTTAAAGTTAGTAGGAGGAAAGGTTCGTTAGGCTGGATTTGGACGGTTTGATTCTGTTGGTCCCTGTGACGACTGAGCGATACACCTTGTTTACATGGTTAATGTTTATGATTTATTTGTTATTTTGATTTCATGAAATATCTGTTGCTATCTTTTATTAATAAAATGTGTATGCGTATCAATTAAAATAATAGTGCTTTTTTTTTTTTTTTTTTTTTTTTATATAAAAATTATATGTATATTAGTTACCACTTTATCGTTTCAGATTGACATGATGGTTTTAACTGTAAAATGCCTGAATTTTCTATTGTTTTTGTTTGTGTTTCGTGGTTATCGCTTTCGATCATAGGTGGTACGTATAGGTGCCATTTAAAAACATAAATCTTCGAAGTTTTCAGTCATACCTTGTATTGTATTGATTGTTTAATGAACACAAATCGCGAGGCTGGTATAATTAATAGTGTGTTGAATCTAACAGTGGAATTTTGATGATATAAATTTATAACATAATAAATGCTAGTATAATTAATAGTGTGCTAAATCTAACAGTATAATTCTTATAACATAAATTATTTTTGTTGTTGTTGTGAAAACTGTTAATTTCGTCAAAGTCGCTATATCAAATATGTGTTTTGTATCTAATGGTTTTGAAAATTCTGTGCTTGATGATGATTTCGTGATAGCTTCTGCGCTGCGTAAGATTGTTTTCGCTGGTAAAAATTGTGGGTATATTTGTCCGGATTTTTCAAAAAGCATTGCATTTTTCAGTGTTTCTGTATCGATTTATAATTCTATAAGGGCTTCTACGCTTTATGTCATAAAGAGTATGGTTCTTTGTTTGTGTCGTGTAACTTCTGCGTCGTCTCGAAGTTCGAGCAGAGCGAGGATGATGTTTCACATTTCCTTGTTTATTGTTTTTGCTAAAGATTTAGCTTGTTTGTGTGTTGTGTCAAAACCTGCTTTTAAAATATGTGCAGTTATAGACTATTTCCGTTAATTCTAGTGAGTTTGTTTGCGAGTGTTCCTAATTGTGTACTTATTCTAGTTGTGTCATCGATGTCATTTCTCTAATCCTTATTTATTAATGTTTCCGATGAAATGGAGTAATGTGTGTCTTTTTTTTGTTAGTGTTTCTTTGCGAAAATATCTTGAAGTTTCGTTGCCGTTGATGTTCTTCGCTTTGTACGACTCGTGTACCGACGTTGTTGGTTGCATTTTTTTTTATATGTGTTGTTCTTCATGGTACCTGTGCAGTTTGTCGTTATGTGTGTTATTAGATTCTTTTCATTGGTTGTCGGCATATTTATTTTAGTTCTAATTTCCGTTCGGTTTTGTTCCTCTTGGCGGGGGGATTTCTTTATATCACTTGACCGACTTGACTCTCTTGTTGGTATGGCAGGCAATTCTTCCATTTGCGTTTCAACGTATGTTGTTTGGTCTTGGTCTTGATAAAGAGGTCCGTCGTAGTCGGTAACATCTGTTTGATTTGTCGCGAAGTCGGGTTCTGCTATTATTTTTTTTCCACCTCTTGCTCTATGCCTGGTTGTTCGTTATGAGTCGATTAACGTTAGTCGATTTCTGTGATATTGTGATGGTACGAACGCTATGTCGATGTCGAGCACTCGGGATCGCTGTCGGTTGAAAATGGCATGTCCAGATGTATCGGACTTTCCTGTGTTTTTTTGTTCAAATGGTGCATTTTTTCGTGGTCTTCTCGGTCCACGTTTGGCAACTGGTGGTGGTAATGAGGAAAATGATTTTTTTTTTTCCGAGGTCTGCCAGGTTTGCGTTTTATAACCGCCGTCGATAGTTGAGATGGAGGTCTCTTCCGTGATCTGCCTGGTCCGCGGTTAGTGATCGGTGATGGTGCTGGGACCGCTTGTATTTATGGTGGAGATCGGAATGTTGGTTCGATGTCCTCATAACTGGCCTGTTTCGACGTACTTGGTTTAAATTCCCATGAAGAAGTTGGACGTGTGGAGTACGATGTTGTAGGTTCCGATTGGAGTTGTTTTTCCACATGAGTTGGTAATGTCCGTTCCTCTTCTTCTTGCAGGTCCCGAGATGCTGGTGGTGACCTGAAGTTGGGTTGCGCGTCCGGTTTTTTCGCGCGTTTTCCGTCTCTTTTGTCTGATGTTGGTGACCTAAAGTTTGGGACAACCTCCAGTTCCGCAGACTTTTCCTCTATCGTTGCCGTTTCATTTTCCATTTCGTTTGCCATTTCGTTATATGTGTCATTGTTTCTCACGACTCCGGGTCCACCGTGAGTATTGTGAGTAGCAATGCTATCGTTCCATGTGGCTCTGGGTCTTCCAAAGCGATCACTAGCGTCGATAAAGATCCGGGGTGGCGGCTCGGGGCTCGCATCTTTTACTTTTTGCTGCGTTGAGCTTTTTATTTCTTCTTTTTGTTGCTTCGTTGAGTTTTTTATATTTTCTTCCTTTTGCTGCGTTGAGCTGTTTATATTTTCTTGTTGCTGCGTTGAGCTTTCCATTTCTTCTTTGTCTGTATTTTCGCATAATTTTGCTGTATCCTCTCGTTTCCTAGTTAGTTTGCTTGGTTCGTTTGCCGTTTCTTTGTTTACAGTATCGTTTTCCAATCCGTTTTCCGGTGGGATGTGCTTTGAAATTTGCCGTGTCGGTTCCTGTTCAGTTTTTGTGAGTTCAATTTGTTCCTCTTTTTCAGACATTGACGAATCGTACTTGTTGTCGTCGATTTTTGGATTTACATTGGGTCGTGCACTCCCTTCAATTTTTTTCTGATTGTCTGATGTCATTTCTTGACCTGAGTCTGTGTCGATGTTTTCGGATTCTTCAGTTTTTCCTGGTAGTAATATTATCTTGTTCCGTGCTGGATTACCAGAGGACTGGTCCGATGATGATGATGATCGAATACGTTTGTTGAATTCTTGCGATATTCTTGACCTATTTGTTTCGTTTTCTGATTCCTCCGATGATTGTGCTCGGGGTTTGATATGGAGAATTTTGACTGAATTTCGTGATAACGTATTTCGTACTTCGAGATTTTTGTCATTTATTGGTTTGGTGTTGAGCGCTCTTGTGATTCGCTTCGCGTCGCGCTGTCCCGCGAAGTCGGACTCGAGTTTTTCGATTGCTGAATTTCCGCTACGGCTTTTGTGAGTTCGCGAATTTGGTCCTTAAGTCGTTCCGTACTTTCGCTACGTCGTTTTTGTGACTTATCATTAGAGTATCTGTCGCAAGAATTATCTCGAGATCTGTTTCCCGGGTTACTGTAATAATTGTATGAGTCGTAATTGTGATTATTATTTTGGTATCTTCCGCGGTCGTGGTCGCGATACCTATCTCGTGAATTGTCTCTGTAATAATCTTGCTGTCTGTCGCCCGAATCGCTGCAATATCCAATTCTATGATCAGAATATTGTTGGTCGCGCGAATCGCTGCGATATCCGTGATCGGAATGTTGTCTGTTTCGTGAATTGTCATGGTAATTATTTTGAAAATTTCGTCGCCTGTCATTTGAATCGTCGTGATATCTGTTTTGAAAATCCCTTTCTCTGTCGTTTGAATCGTTGTGGTATCTATTTCGAAAATTTTGTTGGTGGTCGCGCGAATCGCTGAGGTACGCGTTTTGAAAATTTAGTGCGTTCTGGTGGAATGAATCTCTAAATCTTCTGCTCCGGTTTTCTCTTAATTCTTTTATGGTGAAGCATTCTGCAGTGGAATGACTGTTCGTATGGTGATATTCACAATATGTTTGTGTTATTCCCTGTCGTGTTTCGACGAAATGTGCTTTCGCTGGCTCGGATTGTTCTATTTGGGTATTTTTGTGAGTTATTCGATTAAGATTTACTGTTCTCCGTTTCAAAAGTTCTTGTTCGATATTACTTGCTTCTTTTATTGCTTGTTCAAGGGACTGAATGTTTTGATTAATCAAAAAACTACCTATTTTGTCGAAAAGGCCTCTAACGAAGGCTCGTGTTACCGATTTTCTTAGTTCTGCTATTCTATTCTTGAGGTATTCTTTTTCGCTTTCCTGGGTCTAACATTCCTCTAATCTTTCTGTTATTCGTTTTAAAATTACTCGTGTTCGTGTCGCGTATTCTGGTACTAGCTCATTATAATTTTGTGAAATTGTTATTAATTCTAATTCGAGATCAAGTAATTCAATTGGGGCACTAAAATTGTCTCTAAGATCGTTAAGAAATTCCATAATTGTTTCATGTGTTTTTGTTTCTGCGAAATCAAGAGCGGTTCCGTTTAATTTGTATTGTAACATGATAAGTAATTTCGCGTGTTCATTTTCGGGTAATATTTTGATTGCTCTTTTGCATGCTTTGATAAAGTGGTCGACAGGTATGTTTTTGCCATCGAACATGGGGATTGGGTTATATACGTCGCGAAAGGTGACGCCACTGTTCGACATATCGTCTGAATTTATGTTTTCGGTATTTAAATTTAAAAAAAATGTATTTGTTGAATTTAGTCGTAAGCTCCTACGCCACTATGGTCATGTTGGATTATTTTTTTTTTTTTTGTAAACGAGGGTTTTTTTTTTTTTTTAATTTTTTTTTCAAATTTTATTTTACGATTTTTTATTTTTATTTATTTTTTTTTTTTAATTGATAGAAAATGGAGAGAGAAAAAAATTTTGAGAACGGGGAAAAAATAAATAAATTCGTTGATTTTATTAAATTTGTTCAATTAATTTGGATGGAGAAAAAAATGAAAAAAATTCAAATGGAATATCTATATTTTGCCTAACGTTGAAATAGAGAGATCGAGTTGATGGAGTAACTGAGTCGCTCAAGAATACGCATGTAATAAGCCGTATCGGTCATGTGTCACAAGGCCTCGCAGAAGCATAAAATTCTTTCGTTTATTTTGTACAAAATTTTATATTCTAATAGATTTTGAAATATTTAATGGTACTTACATTACCGCGATGAGAAGAATGGCGATTTTCATATGGTTTTCGAGATTTCCGTGAGCGATATTTTCTCTTTCTTCCTTCCTTCCTTCTTTTCGATTATTTCCTTTTGTATATTTCTTAAATTCGGTCTCAATGGTGTGGATTGTTGAATGTGTGTTTCTGTAATCTTCTTGTTTTTTCGAATCAGGTTTTTTTTTTTTTTTTTTTTCTTCACTTTCACAATTATATTATTTCCTTTGTATTTTTAAATGTCGTTGAATATATCGTTGTTCGCTTGTATTGTCTTTAATTTTTTTTTTGCTTTTCGGGTCACATTTTTCCACTTCCACGTTCACTTTCGTATGTTTTTTATTAATTCCTCGATATTTTTTTTTCAATATTATTAAAAAAAAAAAAAAATTTGGTTGTGCGCGTGTTGATGGATCGAACTTCTGACACCAATTTGTGATGGGCCAACGGGTTAAATGAAGTTGAAATGAAGTTAGACTTGGGATATTTTAGATTGGTAGTTTATTGGCATGTTGGTATAATTCGGGAGTGCACGTCCGAACTGATAGAAGGTTAATGATGAACTCAAGTGCTAATGAGCTGGAGGAAGGAGAGGACTTAGTGAGAGTGGAGGGGATGTCGCTAAGACGGAGGGACAAGGCCCGTGGGACCAAGGGCAAACTGAAGCTAAGGTGCTGACGATTATGACTGACCGGAAAGAAGTATTGGGTTTAGCCGATATGTGGGATTTGAGCGTGAGAGTGGACTGATGGCGAGAGTGAAGTTGATGAGTTTGCGTAGGAAAGGATAAGAGTTTTTGAGGCTATAGGACGGGGCCATTACACCATGAGGCTGAAAAAATTTTTTCAAGAGCATTTTTGTAGCTTATGCAATTATCTCTAACTTTTCTTGAGAACTTTTTCGCCTAAGATCAATAATAAAACAGTTATGAGCAGAAAAAGACGACAAATAAGGAGATAATAGTATATTGTGCACCTAGGGCGTAAAATGGGCTTTTTTAGACCGAGTGTGGAGATTGCAGTACGAGTCGCAGGTGAGCTAGCACGAGCCGAAGACGAGTGCGTCCGCGAGCCGAAGACGAGTACTGCAACCACAAGAGGTCAAAAAGCCCACTTAGCCCTTGGTGCACACCATATTTTTTGTAACGCATGTATTGATTTCTGCGTTTTTTGTGCCTATAAGCGGCACTAATTGTAAGGTCTTCTAAGGTCTTCGTGTCCAGGTCGACCAGACCATAGTTTTCGAAATCCAGGTCAGCCGGTCGACCTGGACACCAAGAACTACGTTCCGGTCGACCTGGACACCTGGACTTACGGTCCGAGCGACCTGGACGCAGTCGTATATGAAGCAAACCACACCAAGTGGGCCACTAAAAAATCGTGTGATCTCGAAATATTATGAAACATTTTTTTAAAGGTTATTCGAGTGTCAAAAGCAAGCTGAATTTTTTTCAAATTTTTAAATCTGATTTTACACCCCCAAATTTGGATATCAATTTATTTATTTATTCATTTATTTATTTTTTAAATCCATTTTACATATAAAACGATCCATTGCACAAAAAAAACACCTTAACATAAAATTTAGGTTTTCGAATATACTTTATAATCTAATCTATTTTGAAGCTGTCCAGAATTCTCTTCGTGTATTTTCCAGCAAGACAAGGCAATAATATTTTTTTTCGTCGAGTTCGTTCTTTTTCATTTTCCTATAACTTTGAGAGAACTTTCGTTGATTTCATAACAAACCACAGAAAAATTGGCATGGTGGAGAATCCATATCTTCCAAGTGTTTTCTAAGGTTAACTAATGAAAACACTTGCTACTTACGACAAATATTCGATGTTATCCAACGCCCCCATTAAATTTATTGGAAAAACATTGAATATACATTATTTACCGTGTATCACCGTGGGGGTCAAAGTCAAAAGTTGGGACCTCACAAAATACCTTGGTATTTCCGAACAGTAAACGATTTACACATACATTTACGCAGATAATGATATTAACATTTTAGATAAATTTATCTAAAATGTTAATATCATTACGACAAATATTCGATGTTATCCAACGCCCCCATTAAATTTATTGGAAAAAAATTGAATATATATTTTTTACCGTGTATCAACACGGTAAATCCATTTTACATACAAAACGATCCATTGCACAAAAACATTGAATATACATTATTCACCGTGTATCAACACGGTAAATAATGTATATTCAATGTTTTTCCAATAAATTTAATGGGGGCGTTGGATAACATCGAATATCATTATCTGTGTAAATGTACAGGGTGTCTAATAGGAAGGTGTGAAAACTAATAAATTGCTATTTTGCAATAAATAAAGGAACCAGATCAGTGGAATTTTTTTTTAATAGAAGAGAGTTGTCATTTTTATTTTATGTCAATTTATTACAAAAAAACGATGTTTCCATAGAAAAAATTATATATTTAAGCAAATACTAAAAAAAATGTCAAAATCAATGATAAATATTTTGAAAATGTGAGCCATTTGAATCACCACAGTATTCTAATCGCTTTTTAAAACTATTAAAAACGTGTTCTATAGTTTCATTTGAAATGCCATCGACAGTCTTCCTTATTCCTTTGACCAAATCATCTACAGTTTTTGGGTTGTTTTCATAACAGTGATCTTTAATATAACCCCACAAAAAATAATCACAAGGATTGAGATCGGGTGAATAAGGGGGCCATTCCATCCCTGTTCGTGTAAATCGAAGATATCCAAGGCCGATAACTCGATCACCATAAACTTTATTGATGGTTTCGAAAACTTCTTGTGTTCGATGAGGTGCTGCTCCGTCTTGCATAAAGTAATAATTCTTAACGAGATGTTTTTTCTTTGCATAGGGAAAGTATTGTGTCTCCAACATCTCTTTATAGCTCTGTCCGGTAACAGTAGATTCAAAGAAATGCAGGTAGATCCCTTTTATTGAGACAGCTGCCCATACGGATACTTTTACAGGATGAAGAGACGTTGCCACTACGACTTTCGGATTTTCTGAACCCCAAAAGCGATAATTTTGTTTATTAACATAGCCATTTATCCAAAAATGGGCTTCATCAGAGAAAACTATTTGTTTTTCGTTCAATTCTCCATTTTCCAACATTTGACACAATGAGTTGCAGAACTCTTTTCTTGTTTTCATGGCATGTTCAGACAATAATTGATGCGTTGTTATTTTGTAAGGATGCATTTTCAAAAAATGACGTAGAATATTGTGCAACGACGATTTGCTTATTTTTAAAGCTTGAGCGGCTTTACGGATTGAAGACTGAGGATTTTGTTCAAAATAGTCTTTAACTGCTTTAATCGTTTCCTCTGTAGTTACCGAGGTGGAAGGGTCTGACAAATCTTTTCTACGGTCCTGTAATGTTCCGTACTCTTTGAAATTATCGATTACTCTGCAAACGGAAAAAAAAAAATAGTTACAATCTAAAAAATTTTGAAACATGAGATCTTTAGATCTGATTGTTCATAAACCTTGATATAAAAAATATTCAATTCTTACCTTCTAAGAGTAGTTCCGCTTCTGACTTTTTTACTTCCATACTTCGTACGAAAGCCTCTGAACGCTTCACTATAAATTTTCCCTCTTGAATAATAACATTCAATGAGAAAAACTTTTTCTTCGATAGTTAGCTCACTCATTTTTAAGAAGACTGTCCGCTTTCTACCACAGCTAGAATATAACTGACAGGTCTCAGGTACAAATTTCTGAAACGCAGGGTTCCTTACAATGTTAGAGAGGGAGGGGAGATTCGATTAGTTTTCACACATTCCTATTGGACACCCTGTATATACACTCTCTTCTTCGTACATTTTGAATCTCAAATGCTCCGTGGAAAATTTGGTGAAAATGTGTTTGTTCTTTTCCAAGATGAATTGAGCTTTGTAGTAAGAATCCTCGTTGGTGTTGGGTTTATATTCATTCTCCATTTGGTCTTGTATGAATGGAATAAGAATTTCCGAAAAGAAGTTATCGAAAATTTCGATTACTTCGTCTACAGCCTTCCGTGAAAGCAAAGGATTATTATAAAGTGAAAGAGTAAATCTCATCATCTCTTTATCCATTTTTTCTCTCGATAGATTTTTCAGTCCAGAGAACTGATTCGGGAAAGGCATGTTTGTGAACAAATTTGACATAGTCAACTAACAAATTAACTCACAATCTTCGCAAACTTTCAATTACCGTCGCAACAACGCCGTACAAGTCTTTCACGTCAGTCTCGTAAATCTCTTTCTCCAAGAACTGCCATACGTGATTGCATATCATAGGAAATGAATCGCGGAATATTTTAATGCATTTGAAGCAGAGATCCACAGCTAAAGCACTGGTTTTGACTTGGTAGATTTGTTGATCAAGTATCACATAAGCTGACTTGATATCGTCGAGTGAAGGCCCATTAATGACGACGAAGGGTTGTATTTTAACTTTGTGTTCAGTATGGAAGTCCACTAGTTCCTTCTGGGCATCTTGTAATGCATCTTTGAAACTTTCAGTCTCCTATAAATATATAAACATATTGCACATGAATATGTAAAAAAATAATCCAAAAATATTTTTGTCTTGAATTGTTAAAAGTCGGTTTATAACCGAATTCGTTAGTTGCAGGATTGATGAGTATTGAAGTGGAATATACCTTAATGTGCAAAACGAAAGTTTTCGAAACATCAGTTTTTTCTGGAACCCACTTAGTCTTATTTTTTGAGCGACTGGTTTGCTTTGTGATCCTCTTGAATAGGTACGGTAATAAAACCAAAGCTAGTGTTTGCTTGTGTACTGAAACATTATAAATGAACGAAATGTTACAATTCAGATTCATATTCTCCTACATTCTTAACAAATTTCATACTTGAAAAAGTACATCATCAATAGATATCAAATATAAAAAAATATCGAGATCATATATAAATGTGCCTCACACTATGGTATGTATTTTTCCATTTTGATATACAAACCTTCATCTTTAATTTTCCTATTACCATTCAAAATTTCCTTGATTTTGACGTCTGTAGCTTTCTTTTTTGTCGCCAATTTCAAGACTTTGTCAGATAAGCTGGGCCAATTCTTCTCAAAGAGATCTGCAGGTGTTCCATAAATTGCCTCAAAGTCTGCCTGTATCTGCAAGTAAAAGTATTTTCTTGAAAAACTTTCGTTTCTCGAATTTGGTTTCGAAAAGGCAGTGAAACGTGCATTATGTATGCACATACACTACCGTCCATAAGTATGGGGACACTCGCCTCAGATCCGAGCCACACAAGAAGTTGTATCGCTCTTTGAAAAATGAATATATCTCAATTTTCCAAGCGGCGTTCTAAAAAGGACATATTTAGCTTCATTTACCTTTTTTGGAAAAAATTTTGCGATTTTTTTTGAGCCCGGTACGCACTTTGAAAGATGGTCATTTTTTGGCTTTTTTTGGAGGGTGGAAATTTTCCCGCATATCTCGTAAAAAAAATTTTTCAACTTTTTTTCCGTGAAAAACTTGAAGTGGGGAGTACAACCTTCAATCTCAATTTTTGGAAAATTTTTTACGATTTTTTTTCGCAAAGATATTCAACTTTTTGCAAAAAACGACCATATTTATAAGGGGTAGTCTCACTCTGAAACTACTGGGTTTTCGTAAAATTACTAAGAGGGTAAAAAGTTACATACAATCATTTTGGATGTATCACATTTTTTTAAGAATTAAAAAAACAAATTCGAGAAAAAAAAATTTTTTCAAAAATTAAAAAAAATTTTTTTTCAAAATTTTTTCTTAAATCAACGAAATATTTTTTTTATCGTGAAAAATCGGGTCTCTTACCTCATCTACACGGCTTTTCATCGAAAAAGCCACCTTTCGCTGCGATTACAGCTTTGACGTGGCATCCGCTCGACGTTCGAAACAAATGTAAACAAAACGACGATGAAAAAGCCGTGTAGTTGAGGTAAGAGACCCGATTTTTCACGATAAAAAAAATATTTCGTTGATTTAAGAAAAAATTATGAAAAAATTTTTTTTTTAATTTTCGAAAAAATTTTTTTTTTCGAATTTGTTTTTTTAATTCTTAAAAAAATGTGATACATCCACAATGATTGTATGCAACTTTTTACCCTCTTAGTAATTTTACGAAAACCCAGTAGTTTCAGGGTGAGACTACCCCTTATAAATATGGTCGTTTTTTGCAAAAAGTTGAATATCTTTGCGAAAAAAAATCGTAAAAAATTTTCCAAAAAATGAGATTGAAGGTTGTACTCCCCACTTCAAGTTTTTCACGGAAAAAAAGTTAAAAAATTTTTTTCACGAGATATGCGGGAAAATTTCCACCCTCCAAAAAAAGCCAAAAAATGACCATCTTTCAAAGTGCGTACCGGGCTCAAAAAAAATCGCAAAATTTTTTCCAAAACGGTAAATGAAGCTAAATATGTCCTTTTTAGAACACCGCTTGGAAAATTGAGATATCTTCATTTTTCAAAGAGCGATACAACTTCTTGTGTGGCTCGGATCTGAGGCTAGTGTCCCCATACTTATGGACGGTAGTGTATGTGTAAAACAATATTGTACCAGAGTATATCCCAGTGGATTTTTCAAGTTAACGAATTTTTCGAAAATAATCGAAAGTTCTGTTTTTTTGTAGAACTCGAGCCTTTCTTTCAACGCGAGGCTACACCACTTTTTCTTGTAATCTTCGTCGATTATGTTAACTGGTGTTTGCAAGTCTTTGAAGCCATCAGATTCCGCAGTTTCTACATATATGAAATATTAATATGAATCAATGTCCGGTTCTTGGGATGAAATTTAGACATGTACTGCACCACGCATACAATTCACTTCAACTAAAATGATCTTCACCTTCCTCAGCCCTCTTTCTCTTTCCCGCTGTGGGAATTTTCAACCGACCAATCGCTATCTCCTTCTCGCGCTGTTTCCCGTAATAAGTTTGAAAAGCTCCTGCAGCACTTTTATTTTGTGTTGTTTTAGTGTAAAAACTTTCCTTGAAATATATGGGGAAAAGTTTAGAAGTCTGTTCAGCTAGTGCATCCAATCGATCTGGGGAAATGCTGCAAAAAAAAAGAGAAAATTTGCATTTCCTTCATTTTATTTTCATTTATAATATAAATTCACAATTTATAATTATCAAAGATTTTGAATTATAAAGAAAATTACTTTGAGAAATATGAGCATTAGGGTGTCCTGAAAAACACATTTTGTTTCAATGCAACA
This sequence comes from Rhorus exstirpatorius, assembly GCA_963564615.1. Taxonomy (NCBI): domain Eukaryota; kingdom Metazoa; phylum Arthropoda; class Insecta; order Hymenoptera; family Ichneumonidae; genus Rhorus; species Rhorus exstirpatorius. The sequence continues at coordinate 11,609,255 of OY751314.1, read as the reverse complement.
CTCAAAAATAGATTATTTTGAAGATTATCTCGTGAGAATTTGAGATGAATCGGCTTTTTGGGAGTGCTCCCTTCGAACAATTGTCATTTCCCGCATGTATTCAACATGAAACAAAAAGTAGTAACAGAGCTTATTTTGAAAAGATCACAGAATACGATTTCAAATCACATAGTCAATTATTTTTTTAAAAGTATTTATTCCTGCTAAAAAAACGGCGTCGCAATTGATGTATCGAAAAAAAATCGAACAAATCATGAAAAACAGCCAATATCTGAATCAATGTTGATACTATACATACGAAGTTTTTGCGCGGCTCAAATTGTATCTTACGAAATTATAGCTTTGATATTACATTCAAAAATTTTTTACTGCCATCGATGGTTTTATCGACCTAAAATTTTCACGACATATTTATAATAGGTATACATTTGAAGTATCCCGAATCGAGTTTTGGATGTTGCATTAAGAAAATAAATATGTATCTTTTTTGGGACGCCCAAATGAACATGTTCTATATTTGTATATTGTATTGAAAATGGGATAATTATACGAGTAAGAGTGTGTGCGGTGGAATTCGTGGTTGATCACGAGTTTTGCAACTTTGTTTTTTGAAAAATACGTTTTCTTCTTAGTCTCCTCCTGTTTCGTACGTCTATCCTCATCCAATTCAAAGTCGTACGCTGCCACCATAAATTGACCTTCGTAATTGCTGCTCAAAATGTGATAGACGTAATTCGACTGACTCGGATCTTCAATGATTATATACATACCAATTTATAGACAAAATTATTATTGTATAATGCTTTCATGATGGATTCAATCGATTGGAAAAATTGTTGTTCACCTTCGTCACTATTTCCTGTTGATACTTCCTTTTCATTGATAGGAATATTATTTTGAGAACTCCCTGATGCGAATGAATCTGATCTTGTATCAATTAAAACACAATTTTCAGTTTGTTTGATGATTGGTGATAGTAATGGATGCCAAATTGCATCCGTTGGAGTTGATGTGGGAAGAGAACGATTATCAAGGCAATGTAGACTAGAAGATAGCCTACCAGAGGGAGACCATGATTCGGAAGCTGAGAACACAGAATCTTTCTCTGCTACACAGGGGTGTGTCTGCCGTGTTTCTAATGGTGGCAAATATTGCAACCAACTATAACTATTCGTAACATCAGCAAGTGCGCTAGGAAACTGTGAAGAATTCAGCTCATTTCTGACGCTACTTGGGATTGAGCCAGGGATTCCATCTCCAGAAAAACGTGCAGGGTAATCTGTGGTGAATTAAATGGAACGTTTAAATTAAATTTGTATGTTATTTCAAAGGTACTGCCCAATGAAACCTGAATTGTTGATAGAGTAATGTATGCATTTACCATTGCCTGAACTATTATTCATGCAATCCTTCTGATCCATGCAGCTCATCCTGCTGCAAAATTCCAATCCAGAATTTTATTATCACGTATAGTGATAAAATATGCTTTAGTCTTAAAAAAACATTTTTGAATTGCCAAAAATGATTTTTAAAATGATATCTAAATTTTACCACAACGGAAACACTTATTCACAACATGAATCTTTCAGATTACAACAATAATTCGTGCAGAGAATAATAAAAGTGCTTGTAAAATCGTTTATACATTCGATGCCGGAAATTTTCAGGTTATGTTTGAGATTATATACAAAACCTTGTGAATCTCTGCACTTTCAGGTTTTTCGCAGAAGTATACGTATTACAAGTAAAGGGCGAATGATGTCCTACTGACTTTAAACAATTCATTATACATTGTGACGGAATTTTTCCTACCACACTTCCTGATCGGGCATATCACCCGTACATTCCGTGCCGGACAAAAAGACTAAAGAATTGACCACAAGCAAGGGAAAGTTCGAGTCAAAGCGTTGGGCGCCAGGTACAAAGTACCGCCGGTTATGGACCGACTTTTATTTATTTGCTTCGATAAGAATCCCGGAATTGCGTAGGGCACGAACGAACGGGTGAGGCGAGATCGAGGGCAACTCGACTAGCTCAGCTCACCTGAGGGACGAAAAGGTAGAGGGGCAGGGTCAAAGTAGAGTGACAATAATTCGGAACTCAATATTAATACCTCCTTCGAGGATTTATTCAAGATAATGCTTCAACTTCAGATTTACAATACTTCTTCGGATGGTATCCGATACATTTGCCAGATCCTTCCTTAATTACTAATTTCCTGATGTTTCGTTACTCAATAGCGACGACCTAACACAAAATAGGCTCTAGTAACGACACGGGTAGACCCGAAGGCTAAACGAGGATTTACCGAGGTAGTAATCATTACGCGGTAACGGATAAATGAACGAAATAAAGATGGTAAAATTATTGCGACTAAATGACCGAGGTAAAGATAGTAAGACTATGGCGAATAAATGACTGAGATATGAATTGCGTATTTTCGTGAATTTACCGAGGTAGTAATAACTAACCGAGGTAGTAATAACTAACCGAGGTAATATAATTGCACTGTAACGAATAAATGAACGAGATGAAGATAGTAAAATTATTGCGATTAAATGACCGAGGTAAAGGTAGTAAGACTATGGCGACGAAGTGACCGAGGTACAGATAGTAAGACTATTGCGAATAAATGACTGAGATATTAATTGAATATTTTCGTGAATTTACCGAGGTAGTAATAACTAACCGAGGTAGTAATATTTACCCGAGGTAGTAATAACTAACCGAGGTAATATAATTGCGATGTAACGAATAAATGAACGAAATAAAGATAGTAAAATTATTGCGATTAAATGACCGAGGTAAAGGTAGTAAGACTATGGCGACGAAGTGACCGAGGTACAGATAGTAATGCTATTGCGAATAAATGACTGACATATTAATTGAATATTTTTGTGAATTTACCGAGGTAGTACTAATTAACCGAGGTAGTAATATTTAACCGAGGTAATACTGTACGCAGACGGAACTCTATAAGAGTTGAAATAGGCATCGGAAATACGGAAAAGATGATTACTTATGGCTTACCCGGTACACGAAAAATACGATAAATTATACGAACGAAATAACGCAAAATAATTCGACGGCTTTGTACGAGACTCGGGCTCTCCGCGCTCGGCGAGTATACGCCGCGAGAGAGAGAAAAGATAAACAAGCGCGGTACGCGAGAGCGTACCATTGTCTCGAGCGCGAGGCCTTGAGCCCGCAACTTGATCGAAAGAAATATTCAATATACGAAATAATATTTCATCGATGATTTTAATTAATTCAAATAAATGCGCTAAGGGTAATTAAAATTACTGAATAGTGGCGCGCGAACTTAATTACCGAAAGAGACTAATTGATTGGGCAAAAATACGACAGGCAAAAATTCAATAAATTCGATACTTAATTGTTCAGACCAGTTCGGAGGAATTCTCTTCTCGCCCATATCTCTAGTCCAATTCTTTACTCAAACTCAATTAAATACTCAAGAAAAACAATTATTCACGACCACGATCGCGAGACTATCGCTATTGACCGTGGCCGCTACTCTTCGAAATTAATACATGATGGACTAGACGGGAAAAGAATTCCGAATATTAACGCAGAAAATAAGCGTGAGGAGACTGGGCTCACCGAGTTCCCTCGTTGTCCGGTATTTGAGCACCGACCACTACTTTTGCTCCTCGCTCGACTCCCGAAAAATTACGACTGATCTAATGATCCTCAATAATCGATCGACTTACCTCGGTGGCCCACTCTCTCCTCGATTCGCGCGCCCCACTCTCTCGCATCGCCCCACCGGTGTCTTATCTCCCTACTTTCCTTAGTTTTCTCGCTTTCTTCGTTGAGTGACGTGTGACGGTGACGAAGGGACCACCCCTCCCGCGACCGAAACCGTGTGCGAGCCTCTACTCGCAGCTATGATATGCTGCCCCTCAATCGCCCTCCTCCTGGGATCCCGTGGATGATTACCAGCAACGGGGGAGACCTCCCTCGCGTAATCAAAGCGTCCCTTGATTAGGCGGTGGGCCCACAATAAACGCCACCAGGCAAAACAGCACCGCGTTGCTGGCTCCGTCCCAAAGATCCCCTTAAATGAGGCGCCGAATCTCACGGTCCACGACGACTGAGGAGGCAGTAGGGGAGGGTGCAACACCAAGGTTGCGTAGTCAATCGGAGCGGGTGACGCTGTATATCGGTCCAATTCCCAATGTCTCCGTTGGCATCCCTATCTCCCACGAATAATGATGGCGAATATTCGCCTGCTTAATGAGCAAAGTATCGCTCGAACCCTCTTGGGCCAACGATGCACGGCTCGGCCACGAGCGAGACGCCCCCGCGACACGTCACCGCCACTCGCGAGTCCCAAGTTATTCCTCACCGGCGAGTGAGCTCGAGAGCGGGACACGGAGTTTTACTCTTTATACGGCAGACATAACTGCTGGTCTTACTCCAAACTATAAAATTAAATTCCTTCCATTAATTTGACGAACATTTTGCCCAATGAATTATTCGCCACGCTAAAATGCAGGTACTAAACTAAAAAAACAACGCAAAACTTATCCTAAAATGAGTCGAAATTCTCCGGGTGGTCTAACGAAGAGCGTCGTCGTAGGGTCGTAAACCCGACCCCATGGTCGACACTACTCCGTGCGGGTGGCGAGGCAAAATGTCACGTCACAACATATAACCTAAATTTTGTGTGTAATTTTTCAAATTGAAATTCGGTGCTTAATACTGGTATACCCGTATTTATTTTGAATTTATATAATTTTACGGAAACTCGATCTTTATTTCAATCAATGGATATAAGAATAAGACGAATTCGAGTTAGGAAAAAACCATTTCGTTCATTTGATAACGTTCAGAACTTCAGGCTCATGGAATTGGAAGGTTATGTTTCACATTATACAAGACATTGTGAATCTCTATATTATCGTGGGTTTGTTATGCGGTAATCTATATTATCATCACTAATAACAACTTGAGATTGATACTTTTCACTTACTTTCACATAGACACGAATTTTTCCAGACCATGTGATGCGAAGACCACACTGCAGCTATATGCGGCGTCACGATAAACACTGCAAAGAGAGGTTATATCGCCGCGTACGCCACGTATGACGTATCGCCTATAGGTTGCCGTGAGCATGCGCAGTTCGTAAATCTTCGAAATGCTCGGGACCCATGCTCTTTTCGCATGGACCTCCTTGCGTTTATAGTACAGAGGTAACTGTGCGTTCAGCGCATCGCTCTCGTGCGTTCAGCGCTTCGCTCTCGTGCGATAATCGCATCGGTGCATGCCTTTCTCGCATGGGACACTTTCATACTAAAGTAGCATCGATCCATACTAAAAGCGCATCGATTCATGCTAAAATAGCATGAATCGATACAATTTTAGTATGGCACACTCATTGCTTGTTTCGCATGGTACATTCCCATGCAATATTCGCAACAGATTTCTTTCCGTGCACCAGCGTCTCCATCGAGATCTTCGTCGTCCTCGCCATCGAGAGCTCCGCCTTCACCACCCGCTCGACCACCGCCTTCCCAATCCCCCAGCCCTGAGGCACAAATAGAGTGGATCCACGCTGAGCCTAAACCACGCGGTTACTATGCGCCGCAACCGCCATCACCCCCTAGACAATACGAAGATAGCGATTCGAGTACAAACTCACTCTTTTCGGACAGCGACCTATCCGAAGATTCAGGTAAAGAAATAAAACGCGTGCACGCGCACACACACACACACACACACACACACACACACACACACACACACACACACACACACACACACACACACACACACACACACACACACACACACACACACACACACACACACACACACACACACACACACACACACACACACACACACACACACACACACACACACACACACACACACACACACACACACACACACACACACACACACACACACACACACAAACACACGTACACAGATTTTAACATGCATATTAGAATATATCATTAAAATGTTACAGGTTATGAGTCATGCGCTTTCGCTAATTTAGCTCCAAGGGAGCAAGTTGCAGGATTCGCCGACGACGACGAGGAAATAAATATAGATTTTTTGTAATTTAATAAAATAAAAAATTAATTAGAAAAATGAAATTTATTTTATTCAATTTATTTCAGATTTGCTTATCCAGCTATTGTGACTGTTGTCGAAACCCAGCTATTTTACAAAAATTTTATTTTCGCGCTTTTTCAATACTCGTTCAATCAGATAAATATCGGGATTTTCAACTCTAAGTAGCTCTTGCTCATAAAAACCACCGGTGATGGGTTCATCTTGATAGTCTTTCAGACTGAACGTCAGAGGGTTCGTATTTTTCACTCGATGTATTGTAAATATTTCCGTTGTCCAGTTTGAAGTATAACCCTTGGCAAACATATTTTTGAATTTACTTATCCTCACTTTGTCACCGCGTCGAAATTTCGTCGACTTTTTTTTCAAGGGTTCTCGAGTCGTGAAAACGCGTTGTAATAGCTGCTTCTCATTCTCCGAGTTCACATCTTTTGGCTTCATTTTAATTGTGCGATGTAAACTATTGTTATATTCGGAAATCAAATTTTTGAGAATATCGGTCCACTTGTAGCTTCCACGCAGACTAAATTGCATCCACATTTTATTTTTCAAGGTACGATAAAAACGCTCGCAAATTCATGCTTTCAAATTACTGTATGTCGAGTGCATATGAATATTATACTTTTTCATGAGAGTTTGAAAATCGGCATTATAAAACTCTTTGCCTTGATCAACATGTAGGTTCTCTGGTATGCGTCCCTTTGCAAGTATAGATCTTATAGCGCTCGTTGTATCTTTAGCGTTCTTGCTCCTCATTGGTACGGCCCAGGCAAACTTGGAGAAGACATCGATGACGGTTAGGAGAAATTTGTGATTGCCGTTTTGCCGCGCGGAAGCCGACATATCCACAAGGTCCGCTTGCCAAGTCTCATCCAAGCCTCGTATATCCACATGCCGACGAGGATAGTTTCTGCGTGCGGGCTTATGTACCCAGATAGAACATTGACATCTAATATACGTATATACGACGTCGCCATCGACGTCTGTAAGACGTATTCAGTACGTATACTGAAGAGCTAAATGTCCGGCTAATATCTGTATATTTGACGTATATAAGACGTCAAAAATACATAAAAATGACGTATATAAGACGTCGAAAATACATCAAATCTACGCACAGCACAATAATATTTAAAAAAAACATACACAAAAACGAAAAACATTACTGGCGGTTCCATACGCATTTTGTCGTTGTTATAGGTCATAGAAGAGTTACACTGAAAAAAAAAATTAATTGTGCACGGATTTCTCGATAGAATTTTATTCTGCTTCGACGGGGACTCGAACCTGTGACCTACCTACATATCCTACCTATCTTTCTAACACGCTACCCACTACGCTATCGACTGTTTATGAACTTTGGTAATTCATATCATGTATTTGACATGCCAGAGAACACTTGATCAGTTGTATGTTAGGAGCTACTCAAGGGATGGTGGAGGTCGCGTCTTCAACCCGTTTTTAGTAAAACCATGTCAGTTTTTGAAGAAACTACAAAATTGAACGTGGTGAATCCAATATGGTGGATCCAAAATTCTAAAAATTCCATAACTTGTCTGATTCACTCTAACTAGTCTTCGCAAAGAGAAATAGAACATAGCCCCTCTATTTTCCGTCTCACTCAGTTCTGCTGCCATCACGTTTAGGACTGCAGACGGAGTCCATATATATACTATATATATATATACTAGGGGTGCGTAGGGCGCTACGCGCCCTCACTTAGGTTTGGGTTTGGGTTTTGGGTTTGGGTTTGGTCATCCTTTTCAAATTGGACACCCGGTATAAGCTCAAATCCTGAAACAGCGGCGGCGGCGGCCGCGGCGGCGGCGGTGGCGGCGGCGGCGGCGGCGGCGGCGGCAGCGGCGACATATCTTTATATTATAGAGAGATATATATCTCTCTATAAGAGAGATATATTATAGAGAGATATATATCTCTCTATAATATAAAGATATGTCGCCGCTGCCGCCGCTGCCGCCTTTGTGTTATAATGTATGCCGATCGCTGCCGATCTTTGTGTTATAATGTATTTATATAGTATACATCATATAATGTAAATAAAGTGTTATAAAATATATTTTAAGTGTAAGAATTTATCCATTCACTCATATGTATCTCATATAGATCACTGACGTCTAATATAAATATATTACAAATATACATGTATATGATATGTATACGTGATATACGTATATATTACGTATATTATACAATAAGCATTTGACATCAAATTATATACATATATCATATGTATAAGGAACATCTACTTGACGACAGAAACGAAGCCAACTGCATTGCTGTCAAAATCACGTATTATATACGTATATTGGACGTGTGTTTTTCAACAATATCTCCGTGGAATTTTGTACATTTCATATACGTATAATATTTGTTCACTATCTTTCGGTTGTAATTCCCGGATCTGAAGCTATAATTGTATATAAATATATAAAAATATTCAATGTACGTATGTACATTAAATATATATATGTATATGCTTCAGATCCAGGAATTACAACCGAAAGATAATGAACGAATATTATACGTATATGAGATGTACAAAATTCCACGGAGATATATTGTTGAAAAACACACGTCCAATATACGTATATAATACGTGGTTTGACAGGAATGCAGTTGGATTCGTTTCTATCGTCAAGTAGATGTTCCTTATACATATAATATATGTATATAATTTGATATCAGATGCTTATTGTATAATATACGTAAAATATGCGTATATAAAATTCTTTCACTACATCAGTTAAATAGGACCACAATATACACTCAATATATGTATAATATACGTATAATATAAGTCTATCATAGACGTATACATATCATATACATATATACCTAAAATATACGTATATTATACGTCAGTGCCCTACTGAAAAAGTTCATGTGATATATCATGTAGAAAAGTACATGATAAATCACATAATAAATTGTATAAAGTTATGACCGATATCAGTGCACAATTTATTATGTACTTTATTTTGTGATTTGTTACATGATTTATTGTATAGTTCGAATTCACATAATTTATTATGTAATTTATCATATGATTTCTCATATGGTCAGGGTTTATATCGGAGAAAAAAAATGAGGACTTCGTACGGGATCGAACCCGCGTCCGTCAGATTTTGAGGCAGTCTCGCTACCGCCTGGGCTACGCCGCTTGTTTATATAAGTTAACAGTTTGATAAACATTAAGTCCACATATGACCGGAATTTATTTTCATTTTCTCTCACCGAGTTTAGGTTTATTTTAATCCAACTATGATTTGTATGTAATAAATAGCGTGGCCGAGGTGGTAGCAAGACTGCTTCAGGATCTGTCGGACGATCCTTCAGGATCTTTCAGGATCGTCCGTCAGATCCTGAAGCAGTCTCGCTACCACCTCAGCCACGCTATTTATTACATACAAATGATAGTTGGATTAAAATAAAGCTAAACTCGGTGAGAGAAAATGAAAATAAATTCCAGTCATATGTGGACTTCATATTCGTCGAACTGTTAACTTATCTAAACAAGCGGCGTAGCCCAGGCGGTAGCGAGGCTGCTTCAGAATCTGACGGACGTGGGTACGATCACGCACGAAGTCCTAATTTTTTTTCTCCGATATAAACCCTGACCATATGAGAAATCATATGATAAATTACATAATAAATTATGTGAATTCGAACTATACAATAAATCATGTAACAAATCACAAAATAAAGTACATAATAAATTGTGCACTGATATCGGTCATAACTTTATACAATTTATTATGTGATTTATCATGTACTTTTCTACATGATATATCACATGAACTTTTTCAGTAGGGTGGTCTATCTGGGTAGTGCCTGCACCAGCGCTCGCTTCTTCTCGCTCATTTTTTTTCAAGGATATTTACTCGAGCGTCAAGCTGGGAAAACATGCTAAGCATGGACACTCGTAGGTTTTTTTCATCAGCATTCAGAGTTTTAAGACTTTCTATTATCTCGGTTGTAAGATCGTCAGTTATTTGCGCACTAATTCTCTCTATTTTATTCCGTAAGTCAGTATTTGTCGTGTTAACTTTATCTTTCATAGTAGTTTCAAAACCTCCAACCAATAGCGTTCTACTTTCATTTATTTCCTCACGTAAGTTCTTAGTTACGTTTCGGGCTTTAGCATTCAGCACCTTTAAGCTGATAGCATCGTGGTCCGCTTCGGGAATTCCAACGTTGCAGAGTCGCTTGTTCTGCAAATCGTAATGTCCGTCTTTTGTAATCTTGAATCCAATGCCCGGAGGGCCACGATTGAGCGCACTTTTATTATCCAGCTGTCGTCCAAACACGTCAACGCTCATTTTGTGAATGCGAGAAATTGCGATGATGAATGTATTAATAAATGATTTGAGCCTCACGCAATTCTTCGATAATAATCGATATGATTTCATTCGAGTGAGATAAGTTTCCGGCTGCTTGAGATGCGAGGAGTAAACGTAGACGGTCCACTAGTTCATTAAGATCGTCCCAATAAATATAATCGAATCTAGCGTCTTTTCTAGCCACTTTATACTTTGACATATGACCTTTGATATTGACCGTGTGCGTATCAACTATTTTCGCGATATAAGTCTTGAATTTTAAATTTTCATCCGTCCGTATTGCTTCATCTGCTTTATAATATTTCTTATGGGCATTCGTGGCAATTACAATGTTCTCATAGTTTTTCAAATCGTTGGATGTCAGATCCTCAATGCGGGGCACTTTTTCGAACAACAGTTCCGCTAATCCAACAGTTTTTGGATAATTTTTATCTCGTACACGAATATGCTGAGAATCGAAAAATATTGGAGAATCTGCAATCATTAATTTATTGTTAGCGAGGTTTCGTATACCGTATGAGACATCCAAGGTTGATTTTCTATTTGTCTGCAGCAATACTACATACTCATTTATTAATTCATCAACATTGACAGCTGTATCCTCAACCTTCTCCTGCTCTCCCTCTTCATCACCGTATGCAGACTGGAAAGACAAATCTTCCAACATTGGATCATCTTTAACTTCATGGTCGCCATCCTCAATATGTTCTTCTTCTCTTAATTCTTCAATACGATTTTCGACTTCCTCCTTAAGTTCCTGTTTCATCTCTAGCGTCTCGTTTTTCCGCATCACCAATTTTTCGAATGGTGTGACTATTGGCTTGAAGACATTTTGCATTGCCTGTTCAGCATTGTCTTTGCCGATTATCATTATCTGATGTTTTCGTCGGATTGCATCGCTCTCTTTGACAATTTAATGCAATACGTCTTTTTTCTCCTCCAAAAGTTCATGTTGTTCATATTGGTACCCTCGAGTCAGAGATGATACTGTCTCCAATGAGCGTTTACTTCTGACTGAGAAAAGAATCGAACCCTCGTCTATATCTACCCTCATGCATTTGACTATCCTTGTCGATCGTGATGAATCCATACTTGTTGCAATTCCAGCATTCTGAGCACATATTTTCAAACTGTATATATGACATATCAGTATTGACATGATCATTGTACACAAGTTTGAGGTTTATCTTGCTTAAATGGAACCACAAAATTCGTATTGTCACGCACGAGATGTTTAGGAATATGAGCATAGGTCTGGCAAACATAGAAACAGTCGACATTTTTGTGTCGTCCCATGGCAAAAAAGGCTCGAATGTTATCCTGTTTTTCACATGCCACGTCATCGAAGATAAATACTGAGTTGGGGTGTGCATCGCTTGGGTGTCACTCATTGAATGGGAAATATTCAACGCCGCTCACGGGCTCGAGTAATCGTGCGAGCAATGTATATTTTGGCTGATTGAGGGATTTAGAATAGAGGTAAACATTCTCGAATCTCAGACCATTAGGATGTGTTATGAGGGAGAGTAAAGCGTTCGTTTTACCACAGTTCGAGGGGCCACAGAATAATGCGCGAATGCTATTAGGCAACAAATCGCCATGACGTTTTTTGCGCGGTTCACCTCCCCGCATTAATTGATCGAAATTCATTACAGGCAGTTCATCCGTCCCCATCCTGAGCACGACTAATGGAGGAAAAAAATATAAATAGGGTTTTATTAAGATTATTCACCAGTCGAGCAGTCATCCCCGATATGATCGGTCGTGCTTTGGTCAATAGGCTGATTGACAAGCTCCCTGTCGAGCTGCATCTACCTGGGAATCAGTATTGTGGACCTGGTACAAAGTTATCTTACCGTCTTGCACGAGGTGATCGAGGTATTAATCCATTGAATGCAGCCTGCAAGCAGCACGATATCGCATATTCGAAAAAAACTAGCCTCGAAGCGAGAACTTTGGCCGATAAATTACTGGCCGAGCAGGCTTGGAAACGAGTATACGCCAAATACGCGGGTATTGCCGAGAGAGCAAGTGCATGGGGCGTGGCAAACATCATCAAGGCCAAAAATAAACTAGGCATGGGGCATTGCGTGAAAAAAACAAAATTAGGCATGGGACAGAATAAAATCGTCGATGAGAAAAGCCGTGGTCGAAAGGGTGCTCGGAAAGGTAGCAAGAAGGCTAAAAGTAAATTGCGCATTCTACCAGCGCCTCGTAAAATTGGGGGGTTTTTGCCGCTCCTCCTGCCGATATTTGCCGGTCTATGTGCTGCTGGAGCACTGTCAGGTGGCGCTGCTTCTATCGCTAAGGCTGTAAATGCGGCTGAAGCTGCTAAGCGGGAATCGGATGAGAGTAAGAGACATAATAAGATGATGGAAACTGCTGCTTTGGGTAAAGGTCTGCATCTAAAACCGTACAAGAGGGGGACGGGTCTTGGTTCAAAAAACGGAAAGTCACGCTGCCTCCTCAAGCCTTTACTGATGCTGATCTGCTCAAATATGCGAAAATCATGGAAATTCCACACTTTCGCGGAGTTTTTAGGAGAAATAAATTGCCGAAAAGTAGACCGGCAAAATACGAATCAGCAATTATCAATTTATATAAGGATATGGGACCTGGTACACACTGGGTTGCATACAAAAAGAGGGGGAAGAATGTCATGTACTTTGATAGTTTCGGCAATCTTCAGCCTCCAGTCGAGTTGATGAAATATTTTGGTGTTGGTAGCGTGAATTATAATTATAAGGGATATCAGAAGTATGGTACAGTCGAATGTGGGCACTTATGCCTAAAGTTTCTCTGCCAGCAATTGAGTGGCAAAGAAAAATATTCTCTATATAAACGTGCATAATGATGAATATAGAATCAGTTGACTATTTGCCGCCGTCATGGATGATAGTTTTACACTAATTATTACCGGGACGTCATCTACACTTGAAGCTTAATATTTTCCCCCCATCGAACTTTCACCCCACAAAAATTACACTTCAGGGCTCATTGAATTACTAACCTTTAATTCTATTCCTAATATAGCCGATGGTAATAATAAAATTTATGTGGAAAACAAGATATTGACTATACTGACGGGTAGCTATGAAATAGAAGATATTGAGAAGTATGTGCAGGCAGAGTTGCCGAATATTTCTATTAAGATTAAACCAAACAATAATACTCCACGTAGTGAAATCGAGTGTAATCGCGATGTAAATTTTGAGCCTAATGATTCTATCGGCTCTCTCTTGGGTTTCACACCGCGTATTCTTGTAGCCAATAAAAGGCATACATCTGATCTCCCCGGAGCCATTCTCAAAGTGAACGCCTTGCGTATAGAGTGCAGCATTACCGCCGGTGCGTATATTAATAAGCGATAAGCTCATACGATTCACGAGTTTTTCCCGTTCGTACCATCTGGATATAAAATCATTGAAGTTCCATCGCACGTCATTTATCTACCAATCACGAGCAAGACAATAGATAACATCCAGCTTCGGATAGTAGACCAAGACGGAGATTTAGTAAATTTTCGCGGCGAAGTCATAACCATACGATTACATATAAAATCATGGGTATAGTCTTCAATAAAACCCATAATATCAAGTCATCATGGATGAGCGTGACCAGTCGCCGATCGACACTCAAAGTGCTAACACCTCAGAACGTAATACTTCTAAAGAATTTGGGTCTGACAGTGCGCGGAAAAAGCGCATAAGGTATCATTTATTCTGTGCCCTCTGCATCTGCTGTGTAAAATGGAGGAGGAAATAGTAAATATACAAAGTCCCATCGTCTTCGATTAATCTATAATACACTGCGAGATTCATGCTCCTAAGCCGTATGCATCGTCAACTTTTAATAACAGCGATGAGATACGTATTTCCATCCAACATCAGGATCTATGTCTTCTACCAAGCAAAAGTTTTATACATATATGCGGAAAACTGACTAAAGCCGATGGTGCAGCGCTTGCCTCCACGAGGCTCGTCAATAATGCTATTTGCTTTTTTTTCGAAGAAGTACGATATGAGCTCAACGCTATTGAAATTGATCGAAATAAAAATGTAGGTCTTACAAGTCTAATAAAGGGATATTCATCCCTGAGTCCCGGTAAGAGATCTATGCTCGAGAACACGGGCTGGCTTGATGTTGAAGAAACGATGCAAATCATAGATGCAGCGGGCAACTTTGACGTATGTATACCGCTAAGTATGCTGCTCGGTTTTGCCGAAGATTATCGAAAAATCGTCGTAAATGCCAAGCATGAGCTGATTTTATCGAGATCGAAGACTGATGATAATGCTATTGTGCAGACGGCTGACGAGGAGTTCAAACGTGTATTGCAAAAAGTAGAATGGCTGGTACCATACGTGACAGTCTCCGATCAGCGTAAAATACAACTTTTAAAGTTTATCGGCAGAGAAGCGCCAATCTCTATGAGCTATCGTACGTGGGAACTGTATGAATATCCGCTGCTCCCTGCAACCTCGAAGCATGTTTGGACCGTCAAGAATTCTACTCATCTGGAAAAACTGCGATATGTCATTCTCGCTTTCCAGACTGATCGGAAAAATAAGAAAAAGAATAACGCGAGTAACTTCGATCATTGTAATCTCGCTGATGTTAAACTATATTTAAATTCGCAATGCTATCCATATGGAAATTTGAACCTAAATATACAGCAAAACCAGTACGCCCTACTATACGAGATGTATGCAAACTTTCAGAATACTTATTAAAACAGGGAAGCAGAGCTGTGGTTGAAAGAATCCGAGTTTCTAAAGTATGCCCCTCTAGTCGTCATCGACTGTTCGAAGCAGAACGATTCTCTCAAGTCAGGCCCCGTTGACATTCGTCTTGAATTTGAAGCAAGAAATAATATTCCTGCTAATACATCCACGTATTGCTTGATTCTACATGATCGTATTGTTGAGTACAATCCAATAAGTGGTGGGGTATAAAAATTGGTATTGTAACGTCCTGGGTCGAAAAAACACAAATAAATTTTAAAATTTCATTTCATATACCATTTATCAAACATAAAACCGGATCCGTATGATCCGCAGTAGAAATATTTAATCTCTCATTTATTCACGGGAAAAACACGAATGACCAGGGGTGACCCTCATTGCCGGAGTTCTCCCGCCAAGCACGAAATATGCCTGCGAGCATACATACGAAATTTCAGTTAACGAAACTCGTCGCGGGGAGAAGGCGCGTGAGTGACGAACCGGCGTATGTCGCGCATTATCACCGACCTCCCACAGATGTTGGAAGCCGGTGAGAATCAGCGTCTTGCCGGCTCGCACAAGATGACCGCGCTTATCGCCTAGGGACGAGCCTAAACATAAGCAAAAGTTGCGCCTCGAGAATATCGATGTACCGGCATTATTAATAATCGGAATTCCGTCCGAAGAGTATCGATGTCTCGACGCTGACTTTGTATATCACTTAAACTACAACCATGCCTCGAGAATATCGATATCCTGGCACCAACAATAGTCGGAATTTCGTCTGGAGAGTATCGATGTCTCGACGCTGATTTTTCATATCACCAGTCGTCATAACTGGAAATGCGTCTGGAGATTATCGTCAGCAGAATGTCGAGGTGTGAGAGAAACTCTTCCCTCACGCGCCGACGTCTCCCACTTTACGCGACAATAGAATAAGGGCCTATATAATGACCATCGCGAATTAAGGACAAGTCAGTCGAACTTCGAGCCTGATCACCCGAGATCACTCAAAGCTATAGCCCGTCGCGAATTATTCAAATTCATTCTAAGTTAAAATATTGTACTGTTTTTTTTTCAACATAAGAATCGGTAGCACGGTAGCCCCGGCAAAACCAGTGTAAGAAAACATAAAAAATAAATAAATATCAAAAAAAAAACCAAAGAAAAATAAAACGCTTTCGCGTTTCATTTGTGCACCAGCAGCATTAAATAAGAGGGGGAAATTGAACAAACCGAACTTCGAGCTGTCTACATTCTCGAGCGGAACTCCCATCGAAATCCACGTATTTCCAACACCTCTCTCTCTAACTACAGCATAGTGCGCTAGATGCACATGCTCACGTAGTTACTTTTCTACCTCTCTCTCTCACTACAGCATAGTGCGCTAGATGCACATGCCTGAGTAGTTACTTTTCTCACTCTCTCTAACTACAGCATAGTGCGCTAGTTGCACATGCTCACGTAGTTACTTTTCTACCTCTCTACTCTCTCTAACTACAGCATAGTGCGCTAGAT
Source organism: Rhorus exstirpatorius (assembly GCA_963564615.1). Taxonomy (NCBI): domain Eukaryota; kingdom Metazoa; phylum Arthropoda; class Insecta; order Hymenoptera; family Ichneumonidae; genus Rhorus; species Rhorus exstirpatorius. The sequence continues at coordinate 11,592,541 of OY751314.1, read as the reverse complement.
GCACATGTCTGAGTAGTTACTTTTCTCACTCTCTCTAACTACAGCATAGTGCGCTAGATGCACATGCCTGAGTAGTTACTTTTCTCACTCTCTCTAACTACAGCATAGTGCGCTAGTTGCACATGCCTGATTAGTTACTTTTCTCACTCTCTCTAACTACAGCATAGTGCGCTAGTTGCACATGCCTGAGTAGTTACTTTCCTCACGCTCTCTAACTACAGCATAGTGCGCTAGATGCACATGCTCACGTAGTTACTTATTCCTCTCTCCGGGTACAGCCCTGTGCACCAGATGCACGCTCTGTACTCTAACTAACCCTACCATATGAGAGTTCTGCCCGAGAGTTAGGACTCACTCAAAGAGGGGTCACCAAATCTTTTTTAATTTAGATTTATATGGGTAAAAGCCGCGGTGGCAAGGATAAAAAATTAAAGCGCCTCGCTTTTATCGAACGACATTCTGTGGGCGGAAGTAACGGTGAAGTACGGGTTATTGTACCGGTTGCTGAAACGGCAGTAAAAATCGTGGCCCAACCCCTACCGGGCCCTTCAACGAAATCCGATTTTCCTCTCGGATCACCGAGTATCAAGGAGCGCCCTGTGGGAGTAGCCACGATATTTAGAATTCCCGAGGGAACGGCCCCGTACGTTCTCCCCGACCCGATTCTTCCGGGACCCGTTCACCGGCCCCATAGAGATAGTGTCAGCGACGTATCTACGTTAGGCGCAGACTCCGACAGCGCGGACTCCGACGACAACGAAGAAATTATCACGTTGGAATAAAGACCCGCTACGCCCAAAAAGTAAGTAAAAATTTACCACTTTCATTACCGCGAGCCTCTATCCCCGACCGGCGCATTCCGGCCGAAACAAGAGGCACCCCTATTTTTATTTATACCCTATCGTTCTCACCCAGGACGTGACAGTATAAAACCTTTAAAGATGAACCGACTCTCTTCAGTCAGCACCATGGACTTTATCGTCGATCTTCAAGGCTTCAGGAGACCTATAAACGAATTTGTGCTCAAAGAAATAGCAATTGTGGAAATCTCTGACAACGCCGAACCCCTGACGTTTTTCTTCAAACCTCCAACGCCATGGAACTCTCTACCAGCAAAGTACAAAACGATGACTTCATGGCTGGAACGAAATTTTCATGGAATACGATGGAATTCAGGTGATACGCCGTACGAAGCTGCTGGAACAACAATTCGAGCTATCTTGAAACAAGCCCGATCCATCGACGTGAAGGGATTAGAGAAGAGGACGTGGTTAGCGCAATTCACGGATTCGTCGGCACATATTGTCGATATGGAAACTCTCGATTGTCCATCATTGCAGAAATTATCGAAAATATCAAACAACAGAGGATGTTCTCATCATCCCCACGACTCAAAATATAATTGTGCCAACGCAAACCTGAAATCTTTAAGGAGCTGGTCCATTAGGCATTGTGTAAACGCAGGATTTTGGAAATAAATAAAAACATTTTATCGAAAAATATATGTGTGTTTTTTATTGAAATAAACCATAGGAAATTGTTTTACATATTTGGTTTCAATCCAACTTATACATTTCGCACCACACGCCATCTATAATGTTTTTTTTTTTTTTAACCATCTACACTTATGGATTCAAACACTTTTTTCAGTGCCACCATCGTTCGCGTAGAGTCACGACCCCATAGTAGGCACGATGGATTGATGGTTTGATGGTGTCAGATGCGTTTGAATTCTACGCTGTTATATTTCCCACCGAAGTAGTTCATGTACAGTTTATTTGTATGCGCAGCGTCAATCATCTCTTTGAATATTTCTTTGTTCTCGTCGAACGCTTTCACGAATCTTGCAGGTAGGAATACGGAGAAATCGTTGGTGATATCCGCCACGATCCTCCTCCCGAATTTTGTTTCGACTATTCTCAGGTCGGAGATCGGATGATCTGCCTGAACGGAGAGTTCAGCCAATTTTTTCGTCGGCAAAAATTCCACCATTTTTCCCACCTTGTTGATGCTTGCGAAATCCATTTCGACTTATTGATGTATTCTTCAATGTATTTATAATGAAGCTCAGATCAGATCTCGTGCGTATAAGATTTTTTACTTCATCGATATTTTTTAAAAGCAAGAGCAATCGTTCTTTTAGCTCACGTCACCTGCCTTGCATGTCAACTGGTGCAGTTCAGACGTGCATCTTGATATTATATAGGCCCTCCAAATTTCCGACACCCACCAACTCTCAATTCTAGGACCCAATAAGATTTTCCACACTTTCCTCCACCCACACTTTGCGGCGACACATTTGACAATTCCGTACAGAGGGTGCAGGGCCATCGAAATGAGTCATGATGTGGGGCGTATTCCAATGTTCCATACAAGGCAGATATGACATAATTTCGGCGTCTGCACGAAGATTTTTGGGTAAACGATCATAAAACATATGAATTGATCGACTAAAATATTTTAAAATCATAGGCTTCGTTATATTCTTAAGATCACCCCTTGATAATTCCCACGGATATTTGGCTCCGAGAACGCCATCAGAATATCCGTCCATGTTGATAGCAAGAACGCGACTAAGCGCGTCATAGCGGCATTCCATGAACATCGAAGCCTTATTTTCCGGCGGCTTGTCACAATATGTAAACACTGTGCAGGCTCAAACGTGTTCAGACATGCAAGATGGCATCATCCACTCTCGACGGTAATGGGAGGGCTCGAAACAGGTCGAATCACGCATATCAGTATACCATTTTCCGTTAAATTTTTTTCTCCGTCAATACAGATTCAATCATATTGCCGCATTTTTGAATTCTTAATCTAAATCGCTCGCGATCACGTGCAACTTCTTCCCACCGGCCCACAGTGGTTCCAAATCCCGAATTGCTGGCCAAAAACCGAAAAATGAAGTTTACATTCAAGGAATTCTACCTGTGGGGTCAGGTAGAGGGGTATTTCGGGGGACCCTTCCAAGGGTTGGTAGGTTGCAGGTGTTGCATTTAGCCGTTGGGATCTCATTCGTAACGGAGCGCTCGATAAGGTATAGTCGGTCGTGCACTACGCTAGAAAAATATCGTTGTATTCAAAGTGATGTATCTTCAAGTAAAATTTAGTTATTTTAATTCTGCAAAATGGAGTCTCTTCCTGGATGTAAGTACACTTATCATATCATTGCGATTTCTTATATTAATCATGCAGCGAGCAAAAAAAATTGTGAACATCTACCGTGAATTCTCGTGCTCGCTGCGGAAAAAAGTCAAGTTCACATTGAGTAAAAGTTAATAATTCTAAATAATTCTAATTCTGGTGAAGTGCCACGTTATTGTATACACTCTTGAGTAATACCTCGCCAAAAAATTAGGTGCACCAAGTTAGCCTTCTGGTAATGCTGAATTTTTTAATAAATGGACGCGGGAATTCAGGCACGGCGCGTGCTGGCGCGGCATGTATACTATACTGTGCGAAGTGCACCACAGTAGGGTGCGAATTTAAGTTATTTGTTTCTCATAAATATAATTATTATTGCACCGGATTCGACTATCATTTTCATTAACAAATCATTACTGATTCTTAAAAATTTTCTATTATTGTCTCACTTTGAATTGATTTTCCAGGCTCTTGTGATAGCAGTGAGGCGGTCAATTTCACGCAAAAGGAGTCGTTCGATTTATTCGCTGATCATTTGAATGATAATGCGAATGACGGGTACAAAATCTTGGAGGTCGAATTGCCTAAAAAATTCCATTGATCATACACATTATCTGCGGATGAAAAATAAACAATTCGCAAGTTATTATATGGTATGAAAGACAAATGGCAAACAGCTAGAAGAATGAAGGCGAGGTTTATGGAGAAAAATACGGATTGGCTAAGCAGAATCGTCACCTTTGTAAATAATACGGAAATTTCGAAGGAAAACAAAGATTCAGATGCAGTTCGTGGGCCTGGTCGACATTCGCAGAGCTTGGAGGACTCCAGTGAGCAGTCGAAACGGAAAAAAACTGCAGCAATTCGTGAGCAGTCCAGTGCCAAAGAGCTTGCATTCGCCACCCACATGAGTCTTCGAGCTGCAGGAGAATTGGATGCAGCAAAAGTGGTGAAAGAGGTTGCTCTGGGCAGTCCTACAAAAGCGTCCAAACACAAGGAAGCCTTACGCACTGTTACGGACATGACCACCAATCGTTATTCCGCTGATGCTGCGTTATCTCTTATAATTGAATACCGCATGTCTAAACATGTATATCAGGGAATACGGTCTGGAGCACTGGAACTGAATTCGAAGATGTACCCATCGTACAAATCTGTGTTGGAGGCGAAGAAAAATGTTATCCACCCAAAGATGCCATCACGATTACTGAGGGTAAAGCTGCGGTCAAACTTCAAGCACTGTTAGACCATACAGCGAGTCGCATATTAGCAGTGCAAAGTGAAGTTTTGCATTTCCTCCCATCTAGCGAAATTTATAAATTGAATTTTGTCTGCAAATGGGGATGCCACGGAACATCTGGGCAAAGTACATTCAAACAAAAATTTGATAATGACGACGGAGATAAAACAGACGCAACTATTTTCTTCACTTCCCTCGTGCCACTGCAGCTCGTGTTTGTTGACGGGGGTGATAATGAAGGAATAATCGTGTGGAAAAATCCGCGACCCTCCTCCCCTCGATTCTGTAGGCTAATAAAAATCGAGTTTTTGAAAGAGACTGCAGAAGGCACCCGAAATGAAGTTCAAAACATCAAGGAACAAGAAGAGCAGCTTCAACCTTTTCATACGATTGTGAACGGAAAAGAAGTCAATGTATCCTACAAATTGGGCTTAACAATGGTTGATTGAAAAGTCTGCAATTCACTAACATCTACTGCATCAAGTCAACGATGTTATCTTTGCGGTGCTACATCCAAAGAATTCAACGACATCGACAACATTTTGAAGAGGAAAATAAATTGAGATCATTTACAATATGGGATGTCACCACTGCACGCGTGGATTCGTCTTTTCGAGTGCCTTATACATATTTCATACAGATTAAAAATTAAAAAATGGCAGGCCGATAAGAAAACCATCGAAAGTCGGAAAAAGACCATCCAAAAAGGTTTCTGTGAACGATTGGGACTTTTGATTGATTAACCAAAACAAAGATATGGTAGCACGAATGACGGCAATACTGCTTGTCGTTTCTTTCAAAATTCCGATGTTTCCGCATCTCTAACGGGAATAGATGAGGATCTAATCAAAAGACTTCACGTGATCTTGAAAATAATATCGTGCGGGTTTGAAATAAATGTTGAAGAATTTGAAAAATACGCTGTAGAAACAGCCCGTAGATACGTGCTACTATATCCTTGGTATTACATGCCGACTACTGTGCACAAACTTTTAATTCAGGGCGCAAAAATAATAGGGGTTTCCATGTTGCCGATAGGACAGATGTCCAAGGAAGCCCAGGAATCTTGCAATAAATATATAAAATCATTTAGACTAGACTTTGCTAGAAAATTTAGTAGGAAACAAAATATGGAGGATGTTTTTGCGCGGCTTTTGGTTGCATCTGACCCTGTTATCTCAAGTTTGCGTAAACTACCAGCTAAGTCAAGCAAATCATTATCGCGTGAAGCCATGGCTTTGTTGGAATCGCCAACTGCAAACAAACCAAGAGTAGTTGCAATGTCTGACTGCAGCGACTCTAGTGATAATAATGATAGCGATTCGGATGACAATTGGAGCCTTTAAGATAAAGTGCCTCTTATCATATGAGATATATATATATTATCATATTTGATATATATATATAATTTAAAAGAATAATTGTAATTAAGTTAATGCGCTAAATAATTGTCGCTAAGTTAATGTGTATACTCTCTTTGATAGATGTAATAAATTCGATCTGAGGAGGGCCCGCACTTGGGTCGAAACGTTAACGTAACTGATGCTTCGTCTTTGACCTTCATATCTAATAATCCACATCATTCATTAAGTGTCTTTACATCATTTTATTATATGAATGTAATATTTAATGTAATTTCTTAATAAATAAGTATTTGTATTCAAATTCGTATTTATATTTACATACTTTCCCAATCTACTATATCCTACACATGTACGTAATAATAAATTATTTATATTCAAAACTCCTTGGTACCAAATTCCATAAAGATTGATTCAAGTTTGAATAAAATAATCCGCCATTTTGTTTTTTGGAAATTTGACTTCAGATTCGTGTTCAGCGACCTCAAAAACCTCTAGTACCAAATTCCATGAAGATTTATTTAAGTTTGAATAAAATTATCCGCCATTGTTGGGCCGCAATTTTGTTTTTTGGGAATTTGACTTCAGATTCGTGTTCAGCGACCTCAAAAACCCCCGAGTAATAAATCTGATAGCGATTCGATGATACCTTCTATTTTTGGCCAGCAATTCGGGATTTGGAACCACTGTGCGGCCTCGGCGAGCGGCTCTGTACGCATAATCCCATGCATACATCACGTGAATTTGAGCTCGAGTATCGAATCGAACGTGCTTTTCCATATTTTCTATCTCCTCTGCGTCCCAATTTCATCGCGGTTTGAAAAAATATCTGCCGCAGCACCCTGCGCTACATCTGCTCACGCACCAGTCAGTGATAGGGAAACGCTTATATAAATTCGGTCAGAAGAATACCTGTTAGGGGCATTTCGATGTTTTTCCTTCAGGTGCCGAGGACCGGCGGGACACTATCATAGGCACCTCTAAGATCATATGACCTCAGTAGTATATGGACCACTATGGCGACCCCCACTCCTATCCCCACTCCTATCCCCTCCACTTTCCCCCGCGCTGGAGCCTCTTTCCGAGCGTGGTGGGGGTAATGGTGGGGAGAGGTGGTGGGGGAAGAGTTCTGAGAGCTCGCCATAGTGGTCCGATTATTATTATTATAATTATTATTATTATTATTATTATTATTATTATTATTATTATTATTATTATTATTATTATTATTATTATTATTATTATTATTATTATTATTATTATTATTATTATTATTATAATTATTATTATTATTTATTTTTATTATTTTCAATATTCTCTCTCTCTCTCTCTCTATCTCTCTCTCTCTCTCTCTCTCTCTCTCTCTCTCTCTCTCTCTCTCTCTCTGGATTATTATTTTTTACTTTCATAATTATTATTATTTTTATTATTATTTTTAATATTTCCACTCTCTCTCCGATTTATGATTATTTTTTACTTGTGCTTCTTCCGAGGCTATTAGGCGCATCTCTCTCTCTCTCTCTCTCGCTCCTGTCACTTAGGTTTTTCCTCTCTTTCTCCTTCTCTCGCACACACTCTCTGTTTTTCGCGCACATTTTATCTCTCTCTCACTATTCTCCCTCGTTATTTCGGTAACTAAAATTCATTCCGAATCCGTGAAAAAAAATCACCGCACAGTAGAAATGCGAAGGAGTTTAAAAACACTCGTACTAGCACTCCAAAATTTTTTCCGATATTCCTACGAATAAGGTTTTGAGCGATCTACAGCAGGAATTATTTTGAAAAACGATAGAATGCAAACACGCACAGATATATTCGTTATACTTATCTCCGTGAGACCCGTCTTTGTGAAATATTTTTATTAGCACGAGCACACACGTTAATCCTGAGGGCACATAAATTATTTAAACGAATAATATTTCAACCGATTGACATTGCGAGAACGTTTTCCCGATGTTACACGATTAAAAGAACGACGATTACTGAGCTCTACAGATGCTTGGAAGCAAGCTCCACACGCCTTTAGGGATAATATTATGAAGACTTCTCGGCGCGCGCGAAATGCACCGTCAGCACCACGTGCATGTCTCATCGTCGCCCAAGCTTGCTCGAATTCGCTCATTTTTTTATTCGTATGGAGGATAATATATTTAATGTATATAATGTGGTCTGGAGATGCGACGCGAGTATACTTACAGACACAATAGGTATACGCTGCGAATATACATAGGTAAGTTAACGAGGTACCGCTCCGTAGCGCTCGAGAGTCAATAACTATGGGCATGCTCACGCGGTATCGTTCAGCAGCAGCAGTTCTTTTACATATAGGGCGAAGAATGAATTAAAATTGTACAGATCACAGGCAAGCAGGGGCGCTTTAGCATCGAATGGCCCATCTACAAGAGTATAGCGATGACTGATACTGTTCTCCTTTGCGATTGTATTTTTCAAATTTTTTTTCCACCCGGAGAGAAAAGTTGCATAGCTCTCGCCGCTACACATACACACTGGCGTGTATAAGAGGATGTCAGCTAACTTGCACGCGCCAAGGTTTACTTTGTTTTGACGAAAACAGAGTATCAATATCATGATGCTTTATATAAAAGCGATGTATAAGTCTGATTCGAGCTATGTAAGAAAAATTATAAGTTAAAAATTTTTCTCTACACGGAAAAAAATTTTGCCTCTCGGGAGAAAAACTTCGGAAATTCTTTTGAGAGATCACGAGCATAGTTATCGAGCTCTCCTCTTTGTGCGAATATTCGCTAACTCTGTCTCTCTTTCTCTCTCTCTTTTTCTGATGCATATCTTTTTCCATGCCTCGAATCTTTCTATCGAAGCAATAGCGGGCTTTTTTTTATATTTTTCGATGTACACCGAGTATTCGGGTATAACACTACGGGATTTCTCGATTTCTCGAGGTGCGTGAAACGCACCATCAGCGGAGCATCAGCAGACTGCATGCCTTCTTTGCTCATTGCTCTTTATAGTAATATAATTTTAATATATTTAGGCCTCAAGACCCATTAAGACTTATGAAAATTATTGAGACCACCTACTTATTTCTCGTTTGTAAAAGTATATTTTTTGAAAAATGATATCAAGTTTTAAAATGCATATCAAAGCTAAGCGATCTCCACTTCGTTGCGCTTTTCGAAGAAGTCGCTGTTTAAAAAATTTGATCAGTGTCTCGCTATATCATGTTACATTGAAACAATAAGAGAATTTGGAATGCTTATATACATATGTGGCGAGATCTTGAAATCTTGATATCTTGATATCTTGATACCTCATCATGCATATTTTTGTGTCGCAAGGGGCATCGATTTTTGATGGCGCTGCAATTTAAGTAAATGAGTAAACTCGCTCAGAAGGCTAGCGCTAAAAAATTTGATCAGAGTCTCGCTATATAATGTTACATTGAAACAATAAGAGCACTTGGAATGCTTATATACATATGTGGCGAGTCTTGAAATCTTGATATCTTGATATCTTGATACCTCATCATGCATATTTTTGTGTCGCAAGGGGCATCGATTTTTGATGGCGCTGCAATTTAAGTAAATGAGTAAATTCGCTCAGAAGGCTAGCGCTAGCGTTAAGTATTTATATGGAAAGAACAAGATGCAATGTTAATCAGTCTCAATCCAGCAGGGTATTATCACGTATCGTTATCAATTATGGCAGATCGAGCACTTCGTGAGTGTATATTAAATCTTTTGCGCTTGGCCATATTACATAGCTCTCAGCTTCGTCGTCGGTGTAACGAGCAATGGTGCAACGAATTAAATCGATTATCGGGCGATAGACTTATAAGACGCCTAAAATATATTGTATGGTGGGCGCCCTTGCGAATCATAGCGGCAGCCTACAACAGAGGCATACTAAATGGTCAACAAGTGCTAGCGTGTGTGTTTGAAGAGCTGCAGCGTCGAGGATTGGAAAACGCGCCATGTGTCCGCGGTATTGTCGATGAAATCAGAAGTAAGTTCTGTTCTATCATAAAAAATAATCATTTATATTTGTAATACTTAAACTGTATTGAAAAATTTTTTCACGACGCCATTATTACGCCAGCACGTATTGAAATTTTTTTCACGATGCCATTATTACGCTAGCACGGGCAAGCCTTATTTATCGAGCTCTTCTCTTTGTGTCATGCTTCGCGTGGTCCCGAGCTCTCTCTCTCTCTCTCTCTCTCTCTCTCTCTCTACCTCTCGCTAGCTCTCTTTCATGAAAGCGATACAGAGCTTCTGTTATCGTTAGAAAATTTTACGAATTTCAACGCGAAATATTCAAAAAGTATTCTTATTGATCAATTTCCTCTCTCTCTCTCTCTCTCTCTCTCTTTCGTTAAAGCGGTATGGATCTTAAAGCGTATTGAAAAAATATTTTCACGGCTGTTATTTCGATAGTATGGTCAAACCCTATTTATCGAGTTCTACTCTTTGTGCCATGCTTCGCGTGGTTCCGCATTCTTTGCAATTCTCTCATCTCTCGCTCTTTTTTCATGAGCACGATGCAGAGCACCTGTTTGCGTAAGCAGAGATAATCGTTATTTATCGAGCTCTACTCTTTGTGCTATGCTTCGCGTGGTTCCGCGCTCTCTACCTCTCGCTGTCTCTCTCTCTTTCATTAAAGGGGTACAGAGCGCCTGTTATCGTTAGAAAAAATATTTTACGAATTTCAATATGATATATTTAAAAAATGTATTCTTATTCACCAATCTCCTCTTTTTCTCTCTCCTTACATTATTATCGTAAGAAAAACATTTATATGAAATTTTAACACGGTTCGCTTACTGGAAAAATTATGAGTTGAAAGCACTACTTCTATTAAAAGAGGGATATTATTTTTAATGGTTGTGCACCTAATATAGTATATCGACAGCTCTTGGATGCATCGCCGAATGAAGAAGCAGCTCTTATAGAAGGGGCTTGTGCTGTGGAATTAGCATGCCAGCAGAGGAGCGCAACGAGCCAGCACCTGTCATGCACCGAGCTGAATGATGAGCGACCTACGAGTACGGTTTCAAGTATCGAGCATCTTTCAGACATATTTTCTAATTCGTCGATTTTCGAACGTAAGTTGAAATTAAGGTGCAAAAAAAATTAAAAAAATTAAAAATTGGTGTGGCGTCAATTTTAAATTATAAATTTATCCAGAGGGCATAGATAGGGAGAGGGTAACAGACGCTGCTGTACCAGGCCCATCAGGCCTATGCCATTCTGGACGACGAGCAACCCCAATCTCTGACCCTGATGATGTTTTTGACCATCGCGAAAATCAGCTGTGGGAATATCCGATCGAGAACGAGAGAGACGAGGAAATAGCATTTCAAAGAGCTGACGATTGGCTTCAAATGCTCGTGACTGATGACGACTCTGGTAAATAATTTTTCTTACACATGAAAAAATTAATTAAGCATGTAAGTAAGTGGGTCCTTTTGTAACAGGGTACTCGTCAGCATCTTTGTTTGAATGATGATATCGGTCTATTTAAGCAGTACTATGATGCGCGAGAGGTACAAATATTGATAAAATTTAATAATTTCATATTGATCAGCTCTAGAATCTAATACATGCCTCTTTTTCCAGAGTTGCAAAGAGGGTCAGGCAGGCAACGTACTGCAGCAAGGAGCGAGCCGCTCCATGAAATACACCCGCCGGGAAAGCATTTTGAGATCATCGGTGATTACACGAGGTATTTCAAGCGCTTCAAAATACGGGGACGTGAAACGTCGTTGCGAATTCGGCAGCCAGTCTCTGGAGTTAGCGTGGTGGACTGGCTCAACGGTGCGTTTCGTGATCTCTTAACGCACATCATGAGCTCCTGCGAGGGCGGCGATTATGTAGGCGTTTCGTTTACAGCGAATAGCTTGCCGCACGGGCCCGTGTGGTTATCTTTCCAACCGGCCCGAGATTATGTATTCGAAGATATATGGAAATTAATAAGCAGCGTGGCACAAAGTGCGTCATCTTTGAACATCGATGACTCGTGCACGATAAAAATGTGCGCTGTCAAGGGGGTCGAAGGGTGCGGTCGGAAAGGTCTCACACACGAGGCTGTCGCAAAACGATCTATTCTCTCGATCCGAAACACCGACAATCTATGCTTACCGCGCTCGCTGGTGGTGGCTCGAGCATACGCAGAACGAGGTGAAATACGGTCGGGTACTCTACATAATAAATGGCAGCGTATTAGACAAATTAACGGGACTGTACCAAAACAAGCGGCACTCGAACTTACGAGAGAAGCAAATGTTCGCGTACCTGTAGAGGGTTGTGGTGTATACGAGATTACGCGCTATCAAGATTATTTGGCACGAGACGGCTTTGCTATTGTCGTTTACGAGTTTTTAACTCTGGGTCGCGGGGAGGAGCCACTATTTGACGGTAGACAGGGTGTTCTGAACAGCGTAGGCACAATTCACCACACCCTGTACATTTTGTATTACGAGCGTTCACACCATTTCGAACCTATTCTAAATCTCAGAGCAGCTGTCGGTAGTAGAGATTTTTGTTCCTCGTGTAATATGGCTTATCGTCGACTCGGTCATAGATGTTTAAAGAAAAAATGTCCTCGATGCTGGGGTCTGCAGGCGTGCAATACGCGCTCGCGCGATATAATCAGACGTGAGGCGTGCAATCGCGATTTTTTTGGAGAGGACTGCTTTCAGAGACATAAGGTACCGATCGTGACCATGAGGCGTAGAAAGCCTAGCGTTTGTGAAGCTCTGAAACGATGCCGGAACTGCTTTCGAGCAATAAGGCCTTTGGAGAAATCAGAGAAGCATAAATGCGGAGTAGGGTACTGCAAAACGTGCAAATCCGATCAACCGAATAACCATTTGTGTTTCATGAAACCGATTCGTAGTACTCCAGACTTGAAATAAATACTATTCATTTTTTATGATTTTGAAACACAGCAGAGCACACCTGTGAAGGGTGATGCGACTACTCTTGTACACGAACCAAATCTTTGCGTGGCACAGCGCGTTTGCACGTTTTGCTGCGTTAACGACTCTATAACCGAACCGTGCGAGCATTGCGGGGAACACGAATTTGTGTTTAGTCACAGCCCCGTAGCCCAGCTTGTCGAACTAGCCATGCAGCCGCTCGAAGGTTTTTCGCGTACTATCTGTATCGCTCATAATGCAGGGGGTTTCGACGCTCAATTCATCCTGCGTTATTTCATCGAAGAGAAAAAAACTCAGCTCCCCACACTAATCATGAACGGTACGAAAATTATTACGATGCGCATCGGAAAGCTCGTATTTCTCGATAGTCTGAATTACTTTCACATGCCTCTGAGTGGTTTACCGAAAGCCTTCGGACTTACCGGTGCTATCGTTAAAGGCACTTTTCCGCACTTGTTTAACCGACCGGAAAATCAAAATTACGTAGGCGAATTACCGCCTCTCGAGCATTATTCTCCGGACACGATGCGCGCCGATGAGCGCCGAAAATTTCTCGATTGGTATCGTGAAACAAAAGACAACAATTACGTATTCATTTTTTCGGAAGAGCTTATTAGCTATTGTAAGACAGATGTCACGATTTTACGACGTGCGTGTATGGCTTTTCGGAATATGTTCATTATCAGTGGTCGCGTCTGCCCGTTTGATGAAAGTACAACAATAGCATCAGCGTGCTTCAGAGTTTTTCGAAAAAATTTCTTGAAAGATAACTCAATAGGCATTATACCTACGGGGGGATACAGATGGGCGCAAAATCAATCGAAAAAAGCGGTTTCATGGCTATCGTGGATAGAGAACTCGCTGAGTGTTCGTATTATTCATGCGGGCCGAACACGCGAATTCAGAATACCTCAAAATCTCTTGGTAGACGGGTACTACGAGACTCCTAACGGGGCGCATGTATTGCAGTTTCACGGTTGCTTCTGGCACGGTTGCCCACGTTGCTATCCCACAAACAGAGACAACCGACAAAGCGATGGAATATCCATGCACGAACGTTTCGAGAGAACTACTGCTGTAACTGAGAGGATTCGAACGGGAGGGTATTTGCTCACGGAAATTTGGGAGTGCGATTACGATCGCTTGTTAAATTCGACAGCCGAGATGAGGACTTTCCTGCAAGATAACCCTTTAGCTACAGCAGAGCCTCTCAATCCGCGTGATGCTTTTTTCGGCGGACGGACAGAAAACATGGTTACGCTCTATGACGTTAACGCTACGGAAAAAATACGATATGTAGACGTTTGCTCTCTGTACCCATATATATGTAAGTTCGGTAAATATCCCGTGGGCCATCCGAAAGTATACGTGGGTAACGAGTGCATGGAATTGACAGGTCCTGATAACACCGATCTCGCTCTCGTTGAGGGTCTCGTAAAATGTACCGTATTGCCGCCTCGTAATCTTTACCACCCCGTATTACCAGTGCGTATGCATAATCGATTATTATTTGCTCTATGCCGCAGCTGCTGTAAGATTATGAATCAGGGTGTATGTACACACGAAGATCCTGTAGAGCGCGTGTTCAAGGGTACATGGGTTGTCGACGAGTTGCGAAAAGCCGTGTCGTGTGGGTACAGAGTGATAGACGTGACTGAAATTTGGCAATATGAAACGACGCAGTTCAATCGCGATACACAGACAGGGGGGCATTTTGTCGAATATATTAACACGTTTTTAAAAATCAAACAAGAAGCCAGTGGATGGCCCGACAATTGCTCCGAAGATAAAGCCGCACAAGATCTCTGTATAGCCGATTTCGAACGATCGGAAGGAATCAAGCTAAATCGCGACTCCATAGCTAAAAATCCGGGGCTGCGATCTGTTGCAAAGCTGTGCCTTAATTCATTTTGGGGGAAGTTTGGGCAGCGGGAAAATCTACCGCAGACAGAAATAGTTTCGACGCGTAAAAAACTTATGGAACTATTGACTAGCCCTGAGCACGAGATCACGGGTATTTTACCCGTAAATAACGAAATATTGTATGTAAGCTACACGAAAATCAGTGACGCTGTTATACCATCCAGCATAGCGAACGCCGTAGTAGCAGCATACACCACAGCCCAGGCCCGCCTAAAACTTTATAGTTACCTAGAGCGGCTGGGTCGTCGTGCTTTGTACTGCGATACCGATTCCGTAATTTACGTATCGCACGAAGAAAAAGACGGGTACGAGCCTCCAACGGGACAGCTCTTAGGGGATCTCACAGACGAGCTGAGCTCTTATGGGGAAGGTAGTTATATTAGAAGTTTCATTTCAGGCGGACCAAAATTTTATTCTTTTATCGTATGCACTCCCAATGGAGAGGAAAAAGAAGTATGTAAAGTAAAAGGGATAACACTTAATTTTGCGAACAAGGGATTAATTAATTATAACTCAGTGCGCTCCTTTATAACCGGTGAGAGAGACGAGCCTGTTGTGCTAAAGTATGACGCTATACGACGCACGGCATTTCATCAGGTCGTCACACGTCCTGAAACAAAATCATGCAAACCATCGAGCGTCAAACGGAGACGAGATGGCGAATATGGCACTCTTCCTTACGGTTATAAAGAATAATGTATACAGATATAGACCTCGCACTACTTTGTAAATAATGTATATAAATAAAACTTTATGTTCTTATGTATATTCGTCTTTTCGAACCCTATATATGTTTCAGCTAATACGAAGATTGTGCTCATTCGCAAAAATGGATGTGCGGTGGAAACATCCTTGGACGGCGATGGTTTGCGGGCCCACGGGCTGCGGTAAAACATACTTTGTGAAAAAGTTTTTGAAATTCATTTCGCATTTGAATAGTGAACCGTTTCAACGAATTATTTTCTATTATTCCGAGTGGCAACAAGCGTATATGGAGTACGGTTCTTCGATAGAGTTTCGCGAAGGTTTACCACAAGCCTCGGATTATGCAAACGATCCGCGTGCAAAACTTATAATTATTGACGACTTGATGCGCGAGGCATCGAACAATAGCGCTGTCGACCTCTTCACCAAGGGTAGTCATCATAAGAATTTGAGCGTGTTTTTTATAACGCAAAATTTATTTCATCAGGGCCACGGGCAACGGGATATATCGCTGAACGCTAATTATATAGTAGTTTTCAAAAATCCGCGAGATCGCGCTCAAATACAGCACCTGGCGCGTCAGGTTTACCCCGAAAACCCCCGATTTCTGCAGGAAGTTTATTACGACGCGACGAGCAAACCACACGGTTATCTGCTCTTGGACTTGAAACAATCGACTCCCGATAACTGCAGATTTCGAACGTGTATTTTCCCCGATGACCCACAGCATTTCGTTTACGTGCCGCGAAAAAAGTTAAAAAGCACCGACACAGCCGGAGAAGTACCAGTCTTGCGGCTGTGATGGCGGGTAACAGGTCCTCTCTCTGCAAGAAGCACGTTGCAATATTGCACGCACTCCAGCATCTCAACAAGGAGCAGCGAGACGCCGTTTTGCGTAAAGCCGATCCACGAATAATTCGTTGTATTTGTGAGTGTGCGTTAAACATTCTACGTGGTAACGTGCCTTTGAAGCCTGAACAAAGAAAAAAGTTGCGTCGCCACGCATCTATTCTTCGACGACTAGCTGCGAAAAGCGGTAGTTGGAAGAGCAAGAAACGTTTTGTGGTTCAAAACGGTGGATTTCTACCGCTGCTGCTCGCCCCCGTACTGGGTACGCTCTTGTCACGTTTGATCGGCGGCAGTGGATAACGGAGCATGCGAGAAAAATGGTGCTCGTGCCTGAAGAGAATCTTCAGCATATAGGCGTGCAGAATAATCGACAAACGGAATCTGGTCAACGGCAACAGCAGCAAACAGTGCAAACCCTTGGTACCACACTGAGTAGATTGGACACTGAGATGAACGATATTCTGAATTCTAATTCGTACAAGGATGAGAGGGAAAAGTGGTCGGCGTATTTCGCGGTGTTGCAGCGTTATCTTCATTTTGCCGATAATGAGCGAGTGCAGCAGCATCGTGCACTCGCAAAAAATGATGATTACATCACGACACCTATAGAGGAGGAGAGGAATAGTGGAAAAGGCGCTGAAATTCCACGCATAAACAACTCTATGATCGTTGAGAGTGTCCCGACAAAATATCGCAATAAAGCAAAACTATTGCTCCGTCGTTTACGCCTTGTACCAGTAACAGAGTTTTGCTGGGATCCTACAGGCACCGTCTCCATCGCAGGCAAAGAAATCAAGGACTCCAATATTGTCGATCTTATAAACGATGCTATGCGCGCGAGGAAAATCTCAACGCCGGCGGGTCGTCATGCATTTGCAGGATTTTTAAAAGCGGCAAAAATTCCACGCGAGTTTGTTGGGAACCAGGATCTGTGGAGGTCCGAGGTGCCCACCTCGACGCCTTTTCGGAAAAAAAGAAAAATACCTGTGCACTCCCACGACTTGTCGTTGAGCGACGCGGGAGCCAATCACAGCAGCGACGAATCCACCGATCCCAGTATTTATGAGCTCTTCAGTACCTCTGAGAGGGAGAAAACAGGCGCTGGCCAGTGTAAAAAGAAGAAGAAGAATCGTGTAATTTGGGCTAACCTAAAACTCTAAACCATGAAAACATTGGAAAAGCTGTACTATAATCCCTCCCACGAATCATCGTTCTCGGGCGCTGCAAAATTATTACGCGCAACGCGAAAAAAAATTTCTAGCGAAAAGACCGTGCAGTGGTTGGAGACACAGGATGCTTACACGAAACATCGCCCTGTAAAACATCGATTTCCACGACGCCATTACAGCGTGCGAAACATTGACGATGTCTGGGAGGCTGATCTCGTAGATCTTCGCTCGATCAAAGATTACAACGATGGTCATACCTATCTCCTCGTAGTCATAGATGTGCTTAGTAAATATGCATGGGTCGAGCCTTTACGCGACAAGACTGCTGCGTCTGTGGCTAAGGCTTTTACGCGGATACTCACGCAAAAAGCCACTAATAGCCGATCACCCGTATGCCTGCAATCGGATCGAGGCAAAGAATTCATGGGTGCTGCATTTCAAGAGCTCCTAAAGAAGAAAGATATTCAGTTTCGAACTGCACGGAATCCTGATATAAAAGCCTAAATTGTGGAAAGATTTAATCGAACATTGAAAGAAAGAATGTGGCGATACTTTACGTATACTCGCGCGAAGCGATACATCAATGTGTTGCAAAATATAGTGTCTGCATATAATAATGCCCGGCATAGCAGCATAAAAATGGCCCCGATAACGGTGACTCTTGCCACTGCAGCTCAAGCTCGTGTTAATTTGATGCAGCGTTACAAGGATTCGGAGCGAGAACACATCCCTAAATACGGGATCGGTGATGTTGTACGAATCAGTAGTGCAAAAGCGGCCTTTGCAAAAGGTTACGAGAGCGGCTGGAGCAGCGAGCTGTTCAAAATTCATCGCATATCGACAACTAGTTGGCCGACGGTGTACTTTTTACGCGATCTTCACGGCGAAGATATTGACGGCATTTTTTACGAGGCCGAGTTATCGAGAGTTCGTACTATTACCGAAAAAAATAAAAAATCACGATGAGAGACGAATTTTATATCGTTTTACCGAGCAACAGCAGTATGAAATATTACCCGGAAAATACGACAACGCGTTATACCACACGATTGCCACAGCGCGTATCTTTGCAAGGCAATTCGGCCGTTGGACTTACAGAAATACATATACCCATGACGATTCTGCATATACCTCAGGAAGACGAGCAGAACTTCATCAAGACCGCACCGTATAAAGTACAATCAGGTATTCACGATTCTGCTATTGACATTGAAAAGAGCTGTGTGTATGTTCCACCCGGTGTATATAAGAGTATAGACTCATTGCTCGAAGTAATAAATGAACTACAGGGCGTTGCTGGTCATTTACTATTTCAGCGTGCTCGCAATGGCTACGTCCAAGTGACCCGTATCTGCGATTCTTGCGAAAATTTAATTCATGCTTTCCATTTCTCACCAAGGCTTAACAAGATTTTAGGATTTACGACACCCAGCAGTGTGGCGCTCCCGCCTGCATTCAGAGATGTTGGTTATAGAGGCGCACGACCTGCCAGCCTAACTAATGCTATCCCCGATATGTTATTCGTTTATACGGATATTTGTCAACCCTACATTACCGGTGATGTGCATGCACCTCTGTTACGTGTTGTACCATCTTATACCGCGGATAGCAACAATTACGGCTCTGTGAAGATTAGAGGTTTTTCGCCACCACGCTACGTACCTCTGCTTCATACAAACTTTCAATCGATCGATATCGATATAAGGGATGAGTTTGGGCAGCCGATACCATTTGAGTACGGGACGCTGACGGTGACATTACAGTTCAAGCGTATGGATTAGAGAAGTCATCGCAATGACTTATTACGATGAATACTTAGATATGCAAACGGGCGGTGCTCGGACCGGATATGGGGGTATCAGTAACGTGTACATAGGCTCACCGAATCAAAGGGGCCACGGGATTGGCAGCTTTCTCGGGGGTCTTTTCCGCCGTATTATACCTCTTTTGAAGAATGGAGCACGGGCTGTCGGCAAGGAGGCTCTGCGTGCCGGTGTTAATGTTGCCACTGATATAATGGACAATGGTGTAGGACCAAGAGAAGCGTTCAAAACGCGTCTACGCGAGTCTGGCAAAAATCTGAAGCGAAAGGCGGAGGAAAAAATTGATACGCTCATGAAGGGTTCTGGCTATAAAATGGCAAAAATTAATCGATCTCGGCATTCCATTTCCGGCCGCGGTGTGCGACGTATCCATAGTGTGAAAAAAAGAAAGAAAGCTACGTCTTCGTCGAGAAAACCGAGAAAGCGGGCAACGGCAAAGAGGAGGATAAATAAGAGAAGGACAACCAAGAAGAGGAAGGCTCTACGAACGGTGGCTGATATTTTCGCATAGAGAGAGAGAGAGAGAGAGAGGGTAAATATGGCTTTCTTACACACACACTCTTGCGAGTGTTTAAAGTCAGAGCTCGAGCTATTTACACTGCCTCCTACACAAACCACCATCGAGGGAACACAATGGGTGTACTACAAACCGATCTCATCTTTAACAGATGATTCACCAATTGAGTTTGTGGTACCTGGTCAGGGTGATGAATACATTGATCTTGCTCACACCATGCTAAGCATGCGCGTTCAAATACAGTGTTTGGCTGAGAAGCCTGATTCAACGATTAAAATAGGCCCCGTCAATAATCTGATGCATTCAATGTTTAATCAAGTAGATGTGTTTTTCAATCAGAAACTTGTATCGCCGCCGAATAACGCGTATGCATACAGAGCATACATTGAAACACTGCTAAATTATGGAGACGGCGCAAAAAACTCTCATCTTACGAGTGTGCTCTGGTTCGCCGATACACCGGGAAAAATGGAGGATACAGATACAGCCAACGGTGGGCTTGTTAGCCGCAGAGACCTTCTTAGCAGTGGAAAAACTATTGATCTCCTCGGTCATCTTCACTGCGATGTCTTTAATCAAGAGAGATTCTTATTGAACGGTGTTGAAATGCGTCTGCGACTCGTACGCACGAATAATTCATTTTGCCTTATGGGCGGGACGGCAGACTATAAAATACATATTGTCGAAGCGTCGCTTCTCGTACGTCGCGCCAAGATAGCACCTGGTATACTTTTAGCACATGCAAGAACTCTGTGTAAAGCTACGGCAAAATACCCCCTGACACGCGTGGAGGTAAAGGCTATATCCATGCATAGCGGAGTACATGGCGAAACTCTCGATAATGTAATCCTCGGCCAGCTACCAAAACGTATCATCATTGGTTTCGTCGATAATGAAGCGTTTAACGGCTGCCTCGATAAAAACCCGTTTAATTTTAAAAATTATCAAATCAATTATCTATCGTTGTATGTGGATGGTATGCAAATACCGTCAAAGGCTCTGCAGCCCGACTTTACAAAATCGAAGCTTTACGTAGACGCGTATCATACTCTGTTCTCCGGAACGGGTATTCACTTTCTCAATGAAGGTAATTGTATTTCACGGGAGGCCTACCCTGAAGGGTATTGCCTTTTCGCGTTTGATCTTACGCCCGATTTATCAGCAAACAGCAGTACTCATTGGAATTTGGTAAAACACGGCAGTGTTAGAATAGAAGTACGATTCGAAAAGGCTCTCGCGTCAACGGTAAATTGTATTGTGTACGCCGAGTATGATAATGTGCTGGAGATTGACTCATCCAGACAAGTAATCGTTGACTTTTCTCGATAGTCAGCAGAATTTGTATCCGCCGAGCTAGGTCTCCGTGACACAAAGAGCTGAACAGTATTATCAGAGAGAGCAACGAGAAAGCATCATGAATATCGCAATCGATATACAGGGTTTGCGAGATAAAAACAATCGTTTTGTGCCGAAAGAAGTTGCGATCAGTTGCCTACACGGGCCGTACACCGCTCATTGGCTTGTGTCTTCACCTCACGATAATGAGGATCTATCACCGGCGCTGAAGCGTCAGAATTCCTGGTTGACTAGAAATCATCATGGTTCACAATGGCGTGAGGGCGATACAACGTCACAACATATGGAATTAATTTTGAAAAATATTGCGGAACAATCTGATCGAATATTCACAAGGGGTTCAATAAAATCAGAGTACCTGGCGCAGCTTACAGGTTGCTTCATTATAAATTTAGAGGAGGAGGAGGAGGCTCCCTCATTCCGCTATCTTCATCGGGACGACACTCGTTGCATATACCACGGATCGCTACATAACAATCTCACGTACAAATGTGCGCTGAATAATGCGAAACAAATAAAAGATTGGCTCTGTCATAAAGATCGCATCGACTCCTTATGGGAATATAGAACGACCACGAGCTGGAGCTTAGACGGGCCTCGCGAGGAAAAGAAAAAGAAACCTTCTGCTTCAGGCTGCTATGAACAGTCTAGAAATTCTGCAGGCCTTGCGGAACATACCAGACCACACGATAGGCGTATACCCAGCCGATCGTATCCCGAAGGTGTGGACGTGGCCGACAGCTTTTGTCGTTAATACCGATGGCCACAAATTACCCGGATCCCACTGGGTCGCCATGTACGTCGATCGAACTGGAGAAGGACGATACTTTGACAGCTACGGGATCCCTCCAATCGTTCCGCAGCATCTCATCCGACTCCGAAGAAACTGCAAGCTTTTCCGATGCAACGCTACTCAGCTTCAGGGTCCAGATTCGCAGTGTTGCGGACAGTATTGCATTATGTTTCTTCATTATATGTCTACTGGCTTTGGTATTAATAAGTTTCGAAGCGTATTTTCAGATGATTTATCCCGAAACGATAAAACAGTGAACGATTATTATAATGCGTATATAAAAAAACGCGAAAAGTATAAGCCTCGGGACAAAGTTTTCAATATGGACTCTGCGGTTGGTGGTGGCTGTGGTACAAATAATTTCAATCATAAAAACTTACACTGTATACAGAACTGTTGTTCCCGTGTACGGCAATAATGAATCTAATTTTAATATAAGAAATAAAATCGACATTGAAATTTTTCACGTTTTTATTTTTTCTACCTATCCTTGAACTGCGATCACGCGCCTTGGAGTCAGCATTCTTTGGGTACAAAAGTCACTTTTAGCGACTATCATATTTCAAGCGGAATGTGCATCAAACCATCGATTCTTCGAATCGGTAGGAAAAAAATTCTTTTTGCCTTTGTTATGTCGAAGGAAATGAGTCATCATTATAGGGTATCATATGTAGACGATCAGATTTCTTTTTGTCTTTGGTATTTCTAATAAAATGAGCAATCTTTATAGTGGGGGGAGGTCTAGTGGAGGGGCGACTGCAGGATATAAGTTAGACCCTGGAGAACGACCATCATTCGCGATCAAACCGTGGTCAGATATCGAAGAATCTTCAAAAACTCTTAAATACTTTCATTTGCTGTCATTTGAGGTGTATGCAGAGAAAACGACGCGAATTGAAGCGGCGAATAGAAGCACTTTCACACGACATTGCGAGTATCAAAGCAGTAATACAAGCGAGATCGCAATTTCTCTTTTTAACACGAAAATTTGACGAGCTCGATATTTACGATGGATTTCGCACGAATCAACAAAGTGGGACAAACGGCCGCGTTTCTATCTGTGAAAAAGTTA
The DNA here is from genome assembly GCA_963564615.1 of Rhorus exstirpatorius. NCBI lineage: Eukaryota > Metazoa > Arthropoda > Insecta > Hymenoptera > Ichneumonidae > Rhorus > Rhorus exstirpatorius. The sequence goes on along the minus strand of OY751314.1, from coordinate 11,569,670 downwards.
TCGGAACTAGAGCTCAAAAAAGACTACAGCATCAACGACATAAGAACCGTTCAAACTAAATGGGGCACGCGTATCGTCATCGACGTGGAAAACACATTTGCGTGCTTCCTACCAGCCAGATTCGTCCAACTGTTCGAAAAAGACGATCAGCTATTTCAGCAGATGATAGCCGCAGCCCGTGAAAATAATTTGGCCGTGGAATATCGTGGAACAAAATTCAATAATCTGGAATTTAAACCGTCAACAAATCATTAAGTCCTGCGATGTATGCGAAACGTGCTAAGAATCTACGTGCGCTACTGCTACCGTTCGCCTATAAGCTAAATAATTTGGGGACGAAATCTGTGTGGGTGGGCCTTGATATTTTTCGGAACGGTACGTTACGGCCTGTGATCAGCTTCAAATGTTATATCCATGGTTGTTTAACTATGGATGGTCGTTCTTGGCACGATTTTCAAAATCATTTCAACACAGAGGATGAAGAAGACCCTGCACATCGCTCGTTACCGATATTCTGTTTTACACAAGAGCAATTCATTATACTGTCATTATTACAAGCCAGTATAAACAGAAATATCTCGTGGCTTCGTCGTGTTTGCAACGAGGTAACAAAGTGCAGAGACTCTCTTGTAGATGCAATAACATCAGAAACATCCATTTTTACAACGAGCTGCATACGCCGTAATATTCGCACGAAGCGTGCGAAAATACGAGAGAGAGCTACCCAAAAACGAACATCGCCGAATAATTCATATAACGAATTACCTACTTGTACAAAAACAACGATAATTGACAATCTACTGACGCATCATTTGGATCACATAGTTAAAACTGTTATAGCCCGTAAAAGATAAATCCTTTTCTCATTATATAAAAGCATTACGTATAATTAAGTGGAAATGTATATAAAATTAAATTCTCATTATATAAAAGCATTACGTATAATTAAGTGAAAATGTATTGTGACGGAACGCTCTCCGTCAACTTATCATTTTGTCACTTGGACATGTTTCTTGTCGACCAGACGTGACTCACATATCAGCGCACGAGATCGACACGAAATTAGAATTCCCAGAAACAATAATCGAAAACAATTCGCAGAATATCGCGACGCTCTTCACCAAAGACCCCACTCGATACTGACCAGCCAATCAGATCGTTGCGCTGGTCAGTACATGAAACCCTATTTAAGAGCAAGGCGAGCAAGACTCGCTCTCATTTAGTAGCCATCACTGGTGAGCATTACACGTGGCAAGCGTCACGCTGCCAAAATTCTCGTGTTCGCACATTCGCGACACGAGCTTCGACATCTTTACCACTCTTGAAGCCCGGAGAGACCCGACGTCTCATCGAGGACTTCAAGGCACACCCGACCACAACGCGATCTCCCTCGTGTCTCCAATCTCGAATCGTCTTTTTAAAGACGATTCGAATCGACCACTGAATCGTCTTTTTAAAGACGATTCAGCTATAACGTAAACTCGATTCGTCTTTGTAAAGACGAATCGTACGACAACTCATTCTCAATAAAGATTTCCAGGTACTAGGGAACCCGTCTCAGGTGAAGCCCTGGGCATTGCGCCCAGAAGTTGGATCTTGAGACGGGTGATCGTCTCAGAAACCCTCTCACATCTAGGTAGGGCTCCTCAAAACGCGTGAAGCCCCAGCTATCGCTGCTGGAAGTTGGATCGCGGCGCGAGGTACATTTTGCTGGAAAACCCTTTATCTCAACTCGTAAGCGGACTCTTCGAGTCCGCCCAGAATTAAACATTATCATAACACGTGGCGACGTGAACCGACGCAAAGGCGACTACAAAACTCGATTAATCACTCATCGCACACGACGTGACGACACGATTACGTGACGAATCGAGCCAACAAAACCGGACTATCCTCTTCCCCGAAATTAATCGTGGAAACAATCCAATAATCTTCTTAACTGGTTAACTTAGCTTCATTTCCTTCATTAATTTCCCCCAGTGAAACAATCCTCTAGGCTTCCCCTTTTGGTTATTATTTTTGATCGTATTGCAAAGCGACAATGCATAAATAAAAATAAAAAGTAAAATTTGACTCCTGGTATTTTACTATCGCTTCCCGATAGTAAAATAAATATCTTAATTTCGCCTCACGAATTAAGACGATAACTTGGACCCCCGATTCATTATAAATGGCCAATGATGAAGGGTCAACCAACGCGTAGCTTGATAGCTCACAGTCGTGGTTAGTACTCTGAGGCCATTACTAAAAACACCCAAATTGATTGGGGCTCCCGCCTGCTTAACATTAGATAAAATCCACTTATTCCCGGCTTCTCCTTCCGAGTCCAGTACTCGAACTCTGCCTTCGGTCACTGACCGAAGACGTAAACAAACGAAAGTAAAAATAAATTCGTCACTCGTTTCTCGAGTGACAACAAACGAGAGAGCTATTCGTGATAGCGTGTCTCAACGACGACATATTAGCCGCTCGAATTCTCGAACGTTTCAGTATATAAAATTAAATAAAGAGAAAAAAAAGTATGGATTATTATTATTTGAATAATGATAATAATCGGACCACTATGGCGAGCCCTCAGAACTCTTCCCCCACCACCTCTCCCCACCATTACCCCCACCACGCTCGGAAAGAGGCTCCAGCGCGGGGGAAAGTGGAGGGGATAGGAGTGGGGATAGGAGTGGGGGTCGCCATAGTGGTCCATATACTACTGACCTCATGTTCGGCCTTTTCCAGACTGCGGTCTGGTCCTTAGCACACAAACAGAAATGATTTATGACCAACGATAAGGTTGCGACAAATAGACGCACTGGCCCGGGAGGGTAGCGTCGTGTGTGGTTGAAAAGTCTAACGCTCCGGCGCACTATTTACTTGTTAGAGATAACAACATTCCAATGCGAGCATGAAAGACAAGCTGCACTGCAGCTGCCAGAAATAGCGGCATTCTAATACCACCCTCAAAACTAGCCGAGGGGGGCTAGTTTTAGGCCCCCCCCCCCCTCTACAGAGATGCCAGTCTAACTGATAATCATCAATCAAATGCCGCCATGGTAAATAAGACGCCCCGCGGCTGCCAGAGATAGCGGAATGCCAATTTCACCCTCAAAGCTACCCCCCCCCCCCCATGTCTCGACCCATAAGAGATTAGGTGCCCTCCAGTTGTTAAAGATAGCAACTTTCCACTGCCGCCATCAAATCAGCCACCACCTCTCACGGGTTCATGTCTCGGCTAAGTGGTTCATGTCTGAGCTAAAAAATGTTGGTAAATGTCGGGGTAGGAATCTTGACCCAGAACCGGTACTGTTTCTCTACTTACCTGAAAATTCACGAAAGTGAAAGCGATTATAGACATTTTTCGAAAATTTAAGAATCTCGTGAAATATAGACCCTTTAATCAATTTCATCAAAAATTGCAGCAAATAAAGGAGGTTTAATGCTTGAAGTGTGTGTAAATATTTAACAAGATCAGCCAATCCGCTTTAAAGATATAGCAGTTTGAATATTTAAAAGCTAGCACATTATACACCCAAACACACACGCACACGTTCAGACATTTTTTCCAAACGTGATTTTTTGACGTTTTGGCACATTTTGAACATATTGGCATTGAAAACTCGAATTTTTTTTCTTCGTCACAAGGTTTCCTCAATGAGGAAGCAAAAATTAAAATAATATCCTTTTCACGGAGAAATTCAATTTTCTCAATATCAACATATATATAAACAACTGAGGAAAATTTATGGGAAAAATGGTGCGTAGTAAAAAAGATCAGATATTGCACTTCATGGAAATGGATAATAAATTTTGTAAGTATTTAGTTAAAAAATTTTTTAATTTAAAACTTTTCAAGATTGTTTTTGAAACTTAATATCCTTGATATCTCTGGCATTTTTTATTTTTTCCAATTTTTAGCCTATCGGGATCTACGAAAATTCAAAATGACAATTACATTTGGTTGGAACATAAGTGCAAAAAAACCTTAGAATGGTTCTTGTGAGACTGGAGGCGGGAAACAAGCGGGAACATTGGCACGGTGACGCGCAGTGAGCGGGCACGCATGAACCTAGAGAGTGTCGGACCCTGACGGGGCTATAAAATTGCATTTTTTAATCAAGAGTCGTGGTAGCGACTCAAGACAAGTATATACATTTCTTCATATACCAAATTGTCGAGAGGAGCTCCAGAAGAATCTTATACGCTACACAATTGGCTTATACACAGGAGTATATCTATATCCTCGAAAAATTACTCAAAAAGAAGTTATTAGCTGGAAATCTTAAACCTTACACCTTATACTTTACTGCCAAATTTTTGAAAACGTATGTTATTTTTTATAATATCCATTGCAATATTTTGGTTATCACAAGCGTATATACATATATCAAGCGACGCGGTAGTTTCTTGACGCCAAGTAATTAAAGAAATTTTAAAAATATAAGCCAGCACTAACGTACTCTCTTATACGCCAAAGTGCCGAAAATTTCATTATTTCAGACCTGTCGATCGTCGTATGTCAAAACGCGACGATTAATAGAAAAAAAAAAAAAAAATCTAACGAGACTAACAACGAATTATTTTTCTCTTTAAATTTTTTTTTCATCTCAACACGCAATCTTGAGACATTTGATATCAAGTTTAATTTTTCATCAACTTTATTTTGATTTAATTTCCTTAGTGTCCCGTGTCTACCGGTCCTCGATCTTTTTTCGCATAGATCCTCCCCCACCCCGCGGGCTCCCAAAATTTCTGCGAACCTGTTGCGAGCGAAAAATAGTAATCATCAATCAAGGAAAAAATAGAAGACAATCAATAAAGAGCCCGCGACATAGCATTATCTCCCAACCACGTTATCCGTTTTTTTTGCGAGCCCCCAGGATTGCACCTGGCTCTCACAAAAGAGAAAAAAACACCTCCTAAACTCCTCCAAGCCAACAAGCGTAACTAGTATTAAGAAAAAGTAAAAGAGAAATGACGCGAACTATAGAAGATCCTCGCGTTTCTTCATTTGTCACACCTTGAGCAAGAATCGCTCCTCGTGAGAGCAGCAAGCCACCCCCCCCCCCCCTTCCGCCCTCCACGACAATTATTTCGAAGTAGAATCATCAAACAGAACAAAAATAATAATGAAAATGACCAACATATCTTCGAAACAGCAAGTCACGGGAAGATAAGAAAATTTGGCCCAAATAGGGAAGGCAAAGCTCCTACCACGACCCCCCCCCCCCCCCAACACACACACATACACACACTCACTGAATTATTGCGGAAATAGAATAAATGAGAACATTTTGTGAAACTCATGTACAAAAGAAAATACGGTTACCGTCCCGTGATGAAACCTGGGTTGACAACCTCTACAAGAGTGTAACGAACCCAGAAAACTGAGGACTCGAAAGAAAGAAAAAACAATCAATCAATAATACACAATTATATCGTAAGTCCAAATAAAACAGAACCCTGAACAAAAATTCCACTGGCCCAATATGCAACCAGCATCGTTCCGTTAGTGCTTCACGGCCGACCAACGCACAGTGGGACAGTATCCCAAAAAGCTTGCTAAAACCTCAAAACGTTGTCTAACGGTCTTGAAATGTTCTATTTAGAGGTTTTCGGGGTTGCTGATAACGAATCCAATATCAGTTTTGGCAAAATAAAATGGTGGATCCAATATGGTGACCGAGTATCTTATAAAATTCTTATTTTTTGATAAAATTTTGTATCTGGGGGTTTTACATTGCGCTAATCACGAATAAGGTGATAGGTTTTAAAGAAACAAAATATTTTAATCGTAATTACGTCGGCAATGTATAAGAATCAGAAAGATTCCGGCAGGGAACTAGGTACAAATGAATTGAACATGAAAATTAGATAAGAAATTTTTTAATTTGTACACTACATATACATTGTATTAATTTAGTCAGATTCATTATCATTGAATTCACTATTGGTATATATAGTGGACACGTCAGTGTCGTCTTCAGTGTCCGTGTCATCGGGTACAGTTAAATGTAGAGCTGCAAGCAACATTTGTTTTTTTTCTTTTTCGGTAGTTTTCGTACACTTGAAATGTATAGGTCGGAGTTAATTAACAGACGGCAAAATACGGCAGGACCGCGGTTCTACAGAGCTCAATTGTCACCGACGAAATTGTCACGAGCTAACTCTCACGAGCTTATGAATGTTTTTTAATATTGTACACGACAAAACTGTCCACGATCTATATTATATGCGTAAAAAACTGTCACCGAATAAATATTCACCGCTAAAGTTTTCCGGGTCCCTACTTTACACAGCACAATCTTCACGGGCGCAATTTTACACGCCTCAATTGTCACGCTTCTGAACTGTATTGAGCACCGCTGTCACGGAGCAGAATCGTCCCCGTCTGAACTCTCACGGAGTGTACTATATTTTTCCTAAATCGTCACCACCTCAACTCTCACCGCCAAAATCGTCACGGCCAAAACTGTTACGGCCGAAACTGAACACGGCTGAATTGTACACCGCGCAACCGTCACGGTCCTAACGCGAGATTTCACTAACTCACTCTCATGCCATGCTCTGCAGGTATGTGAGAGCTTGGGCAACTTCATGAAACGTGGCACGCAATAGCGCGTGATACATTATACGCGTACGTTTTTACCGACTGACGCGCGGAAATTTGCTAACGTCTTTTGTAAAATGATAATAACTCTCTAAAACTTTTAAATCTGCGCATTGTCATTGTAATGATAATGTGCGAATTATTGATAAAAAAAAATATAACGCCAATATATTTTTATGTCCTTTTCCTAATCCTGTATAATTCCATTAATGATTCGAAATTTGTCAAGCTTTCGTTTGTGTGAGATTTTTCATTTAAATTATACAATTTTTGAAGATAAATTTCATTTAAAAACCTTTCTTAAATTGCCCCTACAATTTATTAATTCGTTGAAATTAAATTTAATCGAGTAAAAATTAAAAAACTTAATAAATTTAATATATAATAGATTATCCATAAATACAGTCACTTTTTACGTCAACCTTGCAAAATGCAAATGTCGTTGTCATCGTTACTATTATCACTACGCAAATTATTCTGCTCAGCAGTCGGTAAAAACGTACACGTCCGATATATCACGCGTGTCATAGCACCGAGTTTTGTGAAGCAGACCGATGCTCGTGCGTTCGTGTAGAGCGTGCACGAGTGTGCGTTGATGAAATCTCGCGTTAGGACGGTGACGGTTGCGCGGTGTAAAGTTTAGACCGTGACCAGTTTCGTGGTGAATCGTTGAACGGGTGATAGTTAGGGATGTAGAATTTACACCGTGACAGTTTAGCGGTGTACAGCTTAGACGGTGACATCTTTGGCATGGCACAATTTAGACGGTGTTTGATTTGGCAGTGTACAGTCAAGGCTGTGAGAATTGAGACGGGTTCAATTCTGCCCGTGACGAATTGTGCCGTGTAGAGTTGAAACTTGGAAGACTTACGCGGTGAATATTTATTCGGTGACAGTTTTTTACGCATATAATTTAGATCGTGGACAGTTTTGTCATGTACAATATTACAAAACATTCATAAGCTCGTGAGAGTTAGCTCGTGACAATTTCGTCGGTGACAATTGAGCTCTGTAGAACCGCGGTCCTGCCCAAAATACATCTTGCATTGTAAAAGAACGCCTGCTTCTACGCGAGAAATCCAGGTGAATTTTTTTTATATATTTGTGGCACGTTTCCTGTGCTTCCTCAGACATCTGACCGATTGGCAGTAAAGCCGAAGCAATGATTTGCAGACCATGAATAAGCAGTTTATGGATCGATGGTGGCATGTAGTACCATGAGTACAATTCCACAAATAATTTCGCAGTTTCCCAAGCATAATCTCTAAATCTCGGAGTCTCAATTGTACGACCTGACGAAATCGCTTGTAAAATAGAGTGAAATCTTGTGATTAAACGAATGTCTACGCCAGTAATTTCGGCTGAAATTGTAGCGTTTTCGAAAAAGCGACGAGCAGTGTTGCCATCATTCGAGCTCCCAAACCCTGGCTTCGGCTGGTCAACAATAAGGCTTAATTTTTCTTGAAAGATTCCTGAGTGGCCTTTTTTCGATTCTGAACAATCGTTTTATATTCCGGAGTTCGCGCTTGCCATTTTTTAATATCTAATTTATAAGATAGGTGCAGACAACATTTAAAGCAGCGTATCCATGAATGCAACGAAGAAAGACCTAAGCTCAAATAATCATCGATAACTTCGAGCTTCAACATTTTATCGAGGTCATTAAAATCTTTTGATGTAGCTTTGCAAAGATAGCAGCGTTGAGTCGCTGCATTGTCCGCCACTGCGTTAGACACTTTCCCGTCTATCATGGTCAAGGCAAGGTTATAATTTACTTATATACATTTTCCCTTTACTATGTCTGAAAATGGAACAAGATTTTCAACTTGATCTTGTACATATTGAATTTCGGCTTTCGTTGTATTCGCAGTTTCTTTCAGAAATTCTATTTTTATCGGTCTACAGTATCGCGGAGAAGAAGGTGCAGGGTTTTGCCAGACAACATATTTTTCGTTTTGTCCATTTATACTTGAAAGTTGCAGTGGAGCTAATGAGGTAAAGAAAATACTCGTGTCTATAAATGTGCCATCATCACCGGTGAATTTTTGCTTATATTCGCTCTGACCCGAAGATCCATCACAACCCCACTTACAAATAAGAGTCATTTTACCCAAATCAACGTTTAATATATTTTGAATGGCACTTTCTTGCGCTAAAACGATTCGTTTCACTGTAAGGTCTAATAATGCTTGAAGTTCTACGGCTGCTCGTTTCTCTGTGTATGTAATTATTTTTATCGGTGGATAACAAGAATTTTTAGCTTCTCGAAGTACGTTATATGGCGGATAAGCTCGACTATTAGCTAATTTGCAACCGGCTCTTGCCACTAAATATTTATTTTTCGAAAATCTACCTTCTACAAAGACCGACAATGCTTCTTCATGCGTCAATGTTCTTTCTCTAACGGTGTTCGAAGACGACAGGTAAGATGATGCTTGGGAAGGACTCCCCATTGTAACGTTCTCCAATACCTGCGCAGCGTGAACCTTACCGCTTGCACGGAGGCTCATCTGCGTAGCAAAGGCGAGTTCTTCTGAACTATATTCTTCCGGCAGTTTTTCCATTTTTCGCCGTTTTGATCTGCCACTACTAATCAAAAAACTTTTAGAAGGTCGACCCCCGATCGCTTTTGACTCCGGAGTACTTTGAGAAGATCCGCCCTGAGATAAGATGAATTGAATGCTTAACCATTCCGCATTCTTCTCGAATAACCTCTCTTCCTTCCGGTAGGCTTTTTTCCACATATCACGTACTTTGTAGAATAGACGAGAGAAATTTTTTTTCACTTCTTCAGTCATGAAGAATGCGTAGCCCAGTTAGCACGAGACGTGCGCTTCAAGAACGAGAGCTGCCTCGTCCACAGTTTGGGAAGCGATCGAATTCTTAATTATGCGAAATATCTCTTTCCTTGTCAATTCTTCTCTAACGTCTGCAGTTCCTGAAATCAGTGAATAATATGGGATTATATCCCTCGGAGCCGAAACTAGCCCGTGAATAGAATAAACAGCGAGCGAAAACACGAGATCTCACTATATTGTGACACGACTATATTGTGACATATTTTACTATGTTTTATTCGATGTACACAATAATTTATTGAAGAGATATGTTTATTCATCCTCAAAAAATAACTAATAATGAAAGAAGTTAAGAAATAATATGTAAATCAGCGACCCTGAAAACCCCCTTGTACCAAAATACCACGTCGAAATTTGCACGGCTTCAGAAAAAAATCATATCTCCGTTCGCGCAAAAATGCGCAAGTTCGGCGACCTCGCTTTTTTTCGTTAGGATATAAGCAATTTAATAAAAAATATTCCAAAGAAGGAGCGAGGACGAGCGATAAAGTTATGTCTGCCTGAATGTTTACTTTTCGTTTGCGTTTTCCCAAAAAGACACTCTCAATTCAAAACGAATAACTCTTTTCATAGTAACAATTTTGCAATTCTATAAATTGAATTCGATTCTACATACCTTCACGAAGAGAATCCATTTCATACTTTTCCGATTTCGTTATTTTTCACCATTATATTGTGGGTTTTCTGTAGTGTATGGCGCGCGTCAGATTCGGTACTTCGATGAGACTCTCGTAACGGTCACATTCGAACTGATCCTGCAGGGACAAGAAATATACCTGCGCCTAGAGACCGGTTGTTTGGGGACCCTCGATACCCCTACTTCACATTCCGCAACAAGAGAAACCCGAAATAAAACCTTGGTTTTCGAGGTTTTGGCCAGCTTTTTGAGATTCTGTCCCAATGTGCAACGTCTGGCGCCACCATCGGTCAAGCGCTGTCCCAAAGCCGAAATGATAGCTACGGTCCAGTGGCTGGTAGCCAATACTGGACCAATGTTCAATTCCAATATTGGTGCAGCGTTAGTGCTGAGATTTACCAAGTATTGGCACTGAGCTTGGCCCAGCGTTGTCGCCGAGATCGGCCCAGCGTTGTTGCCGAGATCGGCTCAGCGTTTTTACCAAGATTGGTTCAGCATAGCCACCGAGGTAGGCCCAGGACTGCCGCGAATATTGGCTTAGCCAAAGCTCAAAAGCATCTCAAATATATACTTTAGTATAAAATAAAATACCAGAAAAAATATATCGTAGGCGAGAAGTGATAACATTAAAAAATTTCTTTATTTCGACTTTAGTGATGGAATACTGACAATACTTGCTGGTATGATAATGACTGGGTTACGTGCCGAAGGTACCAAGAGTATTTCATTATTTATTTAAAGAGCCCTCTTTACTGCGTCCCATACGAGCCCGCTTTTATTTCATATAGTTGGGAAAGGGCTAGGGTTGCAGAAAAGAAATAACCAACAGATTTTATGCGACCATTAGCCCAATTAATATTTTATGTATCAAGCCCATAGAGTATATCCATATATAAGTGCACAAACGCTTACGCACAGATATTTTTATATACGTATACCAGAAGATAACGACAAAAAACGCCTCCAGCGAAAAAAAATTGGACAAGAACATTTTAAGTATTTTTCCCTACACAAAAAGCATTGATATAATTATACGGTCAAGTCATCGTCACTGTTGAAAATAATGATGGAATATGTACCAATTGTAAACAGTTGTAAAATAAATCGAATCATCCCAAGCACACTATCACCAACTATATGTAGGTTTCTTCTATTATTAACATTATTATTAATTATTAAATTATTCTTTTAATAATTATTAAAATATTAATAATTATTTGTAACTTTCAATTTTTTTATAATTGTCCAACCGAGGGGGATGCGCGCGCCGCTGTAGTGAGATAGACGCGAACACAAAACGACCGCAAAAGAAACGAAGATTTGGTGAAAAAAGGTCTCTGGAAAAAAGGACTGACGGACCATAAGCACCTGGAAGCTGTCAAGAACTGCTGCATTCTGGAATCCACAATGCACACCCAGGTACGCTGTCAAAACTAGCTGATAAAGTCTGGATCCTCACTTTAGAGGTTAATCCCGGCAAGATAGGAGAGGCGTAAGGGGAGATATTGAGCCACCAAATGCATAGTATCTGCATCTCTCGGGGATCTACGCGGGCAAAATCGATCGAGAGCACTAACTCACCTGATAAAGCACACCTACCATACCACCTGGTACTGAAAACACCAAAACAGTAACCTCGCCGATAATTACTCCGAAGATAAGAGGCCGACCATCTATAATTCAAACGCTGCAACGTGAAAAAAGTAACTTGCTAGGGTCTATCCAAGATTTTCTACTTGTCAAACAAAAACGCTCGTAGTCTCCCGACGATCTCTCAGATCACACCGAAGTCCAAGACTGCATGCAAAGCTCCAAGAAAACCTGCAATAACTCATCGTCCACCCACTGATGAAAACACACCAAATTCGCAGGAGGCTCAGCGCGACGAAACTTCGAATTTACCGACTAATTCATCTCTACCTACCTCGAACATGGACAAAATTATGGAGGCAATACGAAAAATAAGAGAAGACAACAAGAAGCAGTTTAGCGATATGAGCAAGCAACTCAACAACGCCTAACAAACACACGAGAAGAACTTCACAGAAATCAAGAGGGAGTTGAGGAAGAACAAAGAAGAATTCTCCAAGGCACATGCGAAGCTTAAATCTAGGCTCGAATTACTTGAAGAAAAACTCGAAGAGAAGAATACTCGAAGAGAAGAATTACTCGAAGAGAATTCCTCGAAGAGAAGAATTCTCCAAGGCACATTCGAAGCTTAAATCTAGGCTCGAATTACTCGAAGAAAAAGAAGATGCAAGAGAGGAGACGGTCGAGAACCGCTTAACTAAATTAGAAGAGAAAACTGACTCTACGCCGAAAACGAACCAAGAAACTGATGGAAGAATTGAAATTCTTGAGCAAAAAATCGAAAGGATGAAAAAAACGGAAATTAAAATTAATGCTGTTATTAGAAACATTATAGCAGACCCAAAGAATTTCGCAGGGGCTCTCGATAGCTTCTTATCTACGGAATTGGACGCACTCGGAAAAATCATTGCCCAACGATCCATCCCGAACGGAAGAAACATCATGTACGCGATTAAACTGGACAGCTGGGAAACAAAGACCGATATTCTGAAGAAAAAGAAAAAACTGAAAGGCAGAAACATATTCATTAATGGCGAACTCACTTACAAAGAGCAACAAGTAGGAAAACAAATACGAGACCTCGCTAGACAGCACCGAGAGGAGGGAGACCAGGTTAAAATCGCCCATCATAGGTTGGAAATAAACGGAGTCTGGCACCACTGGGATCCGAGAGATGAGACGTTGAAGATATCGAACCACCCACCTCAGCCTACTCAACGAACTCGGGTTTCGGCAGCAGCGGCTTCAGAAAACTGTCAAAAAAACTAATTTCAGATCAAGAGATTTCAATAACCTTTTGGAATGTGCACGGGTTCTGCAACGCCGACCACAGCGAAACTCTGAAACGTTCTGAAATTAATCGCGTCGGTGAAACCTGGTTAGCCACGAATCCGGAAACCCCACCAGCGTTTCTAAGAGACTTCAGTTGCACTTGGTCGGAAGCAATAAAAGATCACAGCAGGGGACGAGGAAGCTGAGGCATAGCTGTTCTCACGAAGCTGCCAACGGAAGTCATTGACGTAAGCCCGTGGTGGATATTTGTAAGAGCAACTCTTCCAGATACGTTAGCAATTATAGGGACAGTATATTTCAAATCTGATTTACAACTGGAGCCAATTTTGGAGAACCTATCATAAAAGATCCACCTCGAAATTTAATCGGAATTTCGATAAAGCATTGTTGTCGTTTTATTCGTTTTCTAATTGGCTGCGGCAGAAGCCTGTAATTATTCTCACTCGATGAGTGACTTCAGTTTGCAGTCTCGTGTAGGTCTGCTTCTGTCTGTATGACAGATCTTATGATGGTATCGCATATCCATCAGTTTAATGAATACGTGAGTGGCTGCGAATACAATAAATTAGCTCTGTGTTAATTTCAACGCAAATCATAAATATCAGCTCGAGGACTCATCAAAAAAATTAAAAGGTAAGGCATAATTTTGTTACCATTAGACAGATATTTAATGATTCTATAAGGTAAAAGAGAATAATTATTCATTTATTATTTGTTTCCTCATAGAGGAAACTGTATTCTTTTTTTGAAAAAAAGCGAACGATTTCGCTGTAAAGTTTACAGACGATCTGATTAAAACCCTTTTGTTTGGTGAAATTTTCGTTGAAGCTACTTAATGATTTTAAATCTTACGGCCTGAAATTCTAAAATTTAGAGTTTGCACACAAGAGGGTCGTGGCGCATTAGGAGTCCCGCCGTCCGTAAGATTTACTTCGCGCAACAGAGACGAGAAAAACGGAAAATCATCAGCAAAAATTTCGTTCGAGAGTGTGTCTCGTCGAGGCCGCATTGAAAGGTAATATAAAAATTATTATGACACGACGAGCACGGAACGTGTAGAGTATAAATGCGATTCAAAATGCGATTGTTCTGTTTGTGGCCAGCTTACGGCCAATCCCAATTCAAAGCTTGGTGGCCACAACTGGTACTTTGGATGGCCAAAAGTAGTACAATTGTGGCCACAAATGGTGAAAATGACAGCTACAAGATTCTTATTTTCTTATTTATCATGATCAGAAAAGGTTTTAAATTATAACAATTCGATTCTGTGTACCTTTTAGATTACATCGATCACTTTTTCAATTCTGAATTTGCAATGATGTGAACACTGTTCGTAAATGAAGGTTCGAAAATGCTTAAAGTAGCCACAACTGGTACGTCTACCCTATACGTTTTTGTTCCCTCGCTAAAAATTGTGTAAGACATTTTTTTTCGAGAGCTAGAGAAATGTTATTAATTATATATAAAAAAAAATAAAAATACTTGTAAATATTTAATTTTAATATTAAATATTGAATATCTAATATTAAATATTTTAATTTAAAAAACTTAAAAATGCTGTAAATCCTAATACGTTGTATGAATTTCTATAAATTTTTTTTATTTTTCAGGTTGAGGATGGATCTACCTACTGGGTAAAAGAAGAGTTAATCTGGTTTTTTGAAAGAAACCAAATGAGATTACATAAGATTATATGAGATTAACAAAGAAGATTACATAAGATTATACGAGATTACCAAAGAAGATTATATAAGATTATACGAGAGTACCAAAGAGATTATCCGAGATAAATAAACATATCTGAGATAAATAGACAACAAAATATTTCAAGTGTGTACATAAATGATAAAAAGCTATGAAATTATGCTCACTTTTTTTAAGCAACGAAAATGCGCCTATGTACAAAAAAAGGAATGTTTAAAAATCAAAAATTTTGGGCTGATTGGGTATGTCCAATTCATACCGGAAAATTATATCTTACCGAGGCATCTTTTCTCGGTAATATTTCATTTTTTCTGTGACACGTTAAAAACAAATATGTATATCTATTGACAGTTACCGATCGATAGCAATGCCTGAATTTGCAGTAACGCATGAATACTATTGGCTATCGACTTACTATGGCCAGTAATTACTACATA
The DNA here is from genome assembly GCA_963564615.1 of Rhorus exstirpatorius. NCBI lineage: Eukaryota > Metazoa > Arthropoda > Insecta > Hymenoptera > Ichneumonidae > Rhorus > Rhorus exstirpatorius. The sequence continues at coordinate 11,554,550 of OY751314.1, read as the reverse complement.
GTAATTATAGAATACATCCCTTACTATAAGGGGAACTTTGCATAAAGCAACCGTATTTGTGAACAATACGATCTTCACGTGATTGATTTGTACAATACAAACTGGTCAAGCCAAACCATTTACGCGGTAATTATACGTTTACGCGTGACTTAACTGTTTACACGTTTATTACTGATGGGAATGAAAACATGTTCATTGACTCTGTTGAGAGACTTTTAAAACAATCGACTCGAATTTTTTTTCGCTTCGTGGTAACGTTTTTTTACACAAGTCAACTAGAAAACGCGCGCGTAGCGCGCGCGTGAGCTAGTGTTACAAATTTTTGTTGAGTCAGTTTTCGCGCGCTCGGTATGTGTGTGCATGTATGAATGTGTGTGTGTGTGCAATGGCGCAGACGACAAGGCGCATGCGCCTGTATTATAACAAGACGAAGGCGTCTCGTGCGACGCCATGCGAGTTTAGTTGTATACGAGCGACCATTGCAAACGAGTCAAGAGAGAGAGAGAGAGAGATAAACGGTGCCAAAAGTGTTTGTTCACCAAAGAATAATCATAATAAAGAATAATTAACATTTTGTTTCATATCAGAGTGTGCGTTGCGTATTCTTTCACCCATATCTTTAACAGGTTATGGGCCCAGTTACGATTCCACTGCACTAGTAAATTTTTTGTGAACAGTAAGAAACACGTGACACGAGTGAAAATTCGGCGAGAAAATGCCGGACGATTTCTCTGTGGGGTATGTCTCAAAATTTGACGGAACAAATTTCCTTGGATGGAAATTCCAGGCAAAAGCGTCGTTGATAGTACTCGGTATATTCGACGTAGTGGACGGAACGAGACCGAAGCCGGCTGTAGCTGAGGGTGAGTTGCTGAAAACGTGGATAAAGGACGACGCAAAGGCGATGTCGTACATATCAAGAGGGCTTGAGTATAAGCATCTTGAACCGCTTTTGATCTGCACATCCTCCAAAGAAATGTGGGACAAATTGGGTCGAATCCACGCGCAGAATTCTGCAACGAATAAACTACTGTTAACGCAACGGTTTCACGAATATCGGATGGGCGCAACAGACTCGGCTGTGCAACACGTGGCAAAAGTCCAAAATATGGCGTCGCAACTAGTGGATCTCGGAGAGAACGTCTCTGAAAATACGATAATGGCTAAAGTCTTGGCAAGTCTTACGTCCAAGTTCAGCACCCTGCAGACAGCATGGGACAGTGTCGAACCTAATCGACAGACCGTGGAGAATCTGCAGGAACGCCTCATTAAGGAGGAGGGTCGTATTAACGCTGGAGAAGAGGAAACAGTGGCGTTCACAGCCGTAAGAAACACCGGCGAGAAGGCTAGTGGAACAAAGGAAAAATCCGAGAAGAAAGTGCGTCATTACAAAAAGAAGGAAAATGTCGAGTGTTTCTGTTGCCACGAGATGGGGCATTACGCACGAGATTGCCCGACGAGTGGACAAAGAAAAGATGGCGGGAACAAAAGTGAGTCACGCGATTGCGCATTCGTTGCCAAAAGTGCGGAAAACAAAAGTGAAGCGCCGAGTCAGTATAATAAAGTATCTGCAGATTTCAAGAGGAAATGGCTAGAAATCGACAAAGAAGAGATCTGGTATACCGACAACGGTGCTTCTAGGCACATTACCTACAGACGAGATTGGTTTACCGAATTCCAACCGGGAGGAGGCTTGAAGATATCGCTGGGCGATAATGCAGAGTGTGAAGTAGCCGGCGAAGGAACGGTAGTGATCGAGAAGCTCGTAAAAGGAGAGTGGCGCGAAGCGCGAATCAACAACGTACTCTACGTACCGGCATTGCGCAGCAATCTATTTTCCGTTGGCGTTTGTACGTCCAACGGTTTCGAAGTGAGATTCACGAGTGATTGTGTACACCTGTTGAACAACAACGAGGTCGTGGCAACAGGCATAAAACAATCAAACGAGATTTATAGAATGTGTTTTCGCGTAAAAAGTGTCCGTAGCGTGGGTGAAGTGAACATGTCTAAAGCGAGTCTAAAGGTGTGGCACGAACGCCTAGGACATCCAAATAAGCGTTCACTGTGCGAACTAGTGAAGAAAGATCTTGTGATAGGGATAAAAGTCACTAACGAGTGTGATTTCTTTTGTGACGCCTGTCAATTGGGGAAAGCACACAAACTATCGTTCAAAAAGGACGAAAAGAAAATAAAAACGAAACCGGGCGAGCTAATACATAGTGACGTGTGTGGGCCAATGTCCGAAGCCTCACCGGGTAGAGCGCGTTATTTTGTGACTTTTATTGACGATGCCTCAGGTTTTCGTCACGATTTTTCCTTAAACACAAGTCGGACGTTTTTGAACGTTTCAAGGAATTCGAGAGAGTGATCGCAAACAAGTTCGGAAAACCAATGAAAGTGCTACGTTCCGATAATGGCCGAGAGTATTGCAACGAGAAAATGTCGCAGTATTTGTCATTGCGTGGTATGAAGTTCGAGCCGAGTGCGCCGTATACACCGGAACAAAACGGCAAATCGGAAAGAGAAAACAGAACGATTGTTGAATCCGCGCGTACTATGCTAAAAGGGAAAAATTTACCGACTATGTTATGGGCAGAAGCAGTGAATACTGCAGTGTACATTTTGAATCGCGTTTCATCGTGGGAGAAAAGAGGGGGAAAAACGTCGTGTGAAATTTGGACTGGAGAAAAACCCGATCTCAGTCATGTGAAAGTGTTCGGATCGGAGGCTTTCGTATACGTGCCAAAACAATTTACGAGAAAATTCGATGACAGGTCGAACAAAGTAGTGTTTGTGGGATACGAAGGCGATTCAACGAATTACAGAGTGTATAACCCCGAGACGAGATCCGTGAAAGTGTCGAGAAACGTCGTGTTTCACGAAACAGATGGCGTAACCAGTTCACGCGAGAACGAGAGCGTAGCAGAGTGGTTACCGACGGAAATTACCAGCGACAACGAAGAGCAAGAGGAGCCTGTACATGAGGCGCCAGCAGTCGATGATGTACCTGGGGTCGGTAATGCAGAGATCGAGCGTCATATACCGCCAGCCAAGACTCCACGACTTCGCGATCGCAACACTCTACGACCGCCTCAGAGATACGAGGGGTATGAGGTAATATATGGCACAGTACGATGCTCCTACGAGTTACAGAGACGCTGTAGACGGAGAAGATTCGTCGAAATGGATCGAGGCAATTCGTGAAGAATTGGCGGCACACGAAAAGAACACCATTTGGACGATGGTGCCAAGACAAAAGGCTCAAAGTACCATCGATTCCAAATGGGTGTTTAAGAGGTTGCAAGACGCGACAGGAAAAGCTTGTCGCTATAAGGCGCGTTTGTGCGCAAGAGGCTTCAAACAACGCGAAGGAATCGATTATCATGAGACATTTGCACCTGTGGTGCGGTACGATTCCTTGCGTGTATTGCTCGCACTAATTGCACAAGAAGATTTGGAGTTGATGCAATTCGACGTGAAAACAGCGTTCCTGTACGGAAGTCTCGACGAAGAAGTTCACATGGAACCTCCCTAAGGCATCGGCATCGAAAATAAATCGTGTGGTGTGAGTGAAGTGTGTAAATTGAATAAATCCCTTTACGGCTTAAAACAATCGCCTCGGTGTTGGAACGTAAAATTCGGAAATTTCTTGCGAAAATTCAATTTCATAGAAACCGAGGCAGAAAAGTGTATATACACGGGCGTATACGAAAAAGAAAAGGTTTACCTCGCATTATTTGTAGATGACGGGCTTATCGCGTGCAAATCGGAAAAAGCTCTTCAAGTGCTAATAAATAAATTGCGCTCGGAGTTTGAAATTACAGTAAGCGACGGAAAAAGTTTCGTTGGCTTACAAATCGAGCGCGATAGGAAACGCAAGACAGTGTTTGTGCACCAGAGTGCGTATACAGAGCGTATATTAGAAATGTTCAGTATGAATGAGGCAAAAACTGTGTGTGTACCGGGTGATCCAAATGTTATTCTAAAACCGATTACCGAAAGCGAGAGTGTAGACAGCGTGCCGTACCGTGAAGCCGTAGGCTCTCTTATGTTTTTGGCAATAGTGTCAAGACCGGATATTTCTTTTGCGGTAAACAATGCGAGCAAATTCTTGAATAATCACGATTTAAATCATTGGCGAGCGGTCAAAAGAATTTTTGCCTATCTGTCGGGAACAGAAAATTTTGGAATCGTGTATCGCAGCGGTGGAAACGAGTCAAATCTCATTGGCTTCTCCGATGCAGATTATGTGGCTGACTTGGAGACACGAAGGTCTACCACCGGGTATTTGTTTTGTTTATCAGGCGGGCCGGTCACGTGGTCGTCAAAACGACAAAAGTCGATTGCATTAAGTACTACGGAAGCCGAATATGTTGCGTTATCGTTGGCTGGAAAAGAAGCAACGTGGCTCAGGGTTCTGTTGAGAGATATCGAATATCAATGTGAAAATCCCACGGTAATTCATGTCGACAATCAAAGTGCCATAAGACTGGCTAAAAACCCAGAGTTTCACGAAAGGACAAAGCACATTGATATTCGATATCATCACGTGCGTGAACTTGTTGATAAAGAAGAAATAAAAATATTGTACATCCCCTCCAATGCACAGAAGGCAGATATATTTACGAAAAATTTACCAAAAGAAAGCTTTATTCGTCTTCGTAACGGTATGAGTGTGTGTGAAGCACCAAGCGATTAAAACGGTGGAAGTGTTGAGTCAGTTTTCGCGCGCTTGGTATGTGTGTGCATGTATGAATGTGTGTGTGTGCAATGGCGCAGACGACAAGGCGCATGCGCCAGTATTATAACAAGACGAAGGCGTCTCGTGCGACGCCATGCGAGTTTAGTTGTATACGAGCGACCATTGCAAACGAGTCAAAAGAGAGAGAGAGAGAGAGATAAACGGTGCCAAAAGTGTTTGTTCACCAAAGAATAATCATAATAAAGAATAATTAACATTTTGTTTCATATCAGAGTGTGCGTTGCGTATTCTTTCACCCATATCTTTAACAATTTTAATAGACGAAAGAGGGGAAAAAGATAACCCAGAATTATTCATAATTGGAGGCGACGCTAACGCTAGAGTAGGAGGGGGAGATCTGATACCCAGTGAAACTTTTGAAGGTTCGAATCTTTTTGACAAAATGCCTTCAACTGACAGACTGGTAAACCAAAGAGGCTCGCAAATTTTAGAGTACTTTTCAGTACTGATTCGAACGGCTCACCAGAGAAACAATACAAAAATATTATACTCGCCATAACCGAATCAGCACAAGCTACGGCAATGATTAAGGTCTTAAGTTCGGCGGAAATAAATATAAAAGCAAGCCTTGGTTCGATAGAAACTGCGTGACTCGAAGAGCTGAATTACGTCAGGCCTTGAAAGACTATGAGAGTTCCAACCTCAGTGAAGATTCTAACACGATATATCAGAAGTGTTAAAAACAACACAGAAAAACGCTTAACTCTAGCAAAAAAACACAAGATTTTTATGAATGACTGTTTCGCTAATCTAGGAAATTCGTTTGAATTCTGGAATGCGGTAAATATTTGTAAGCCTTAAACGTAACGCTTTTTCAAGTTTGCCGATTGAAAGGTGGAACGAGTTCTACGAAAAAATATACACCCCACGTCCCGGCACAACCTTTACATTCTATGGCCCAGGACATATATTATTTGATAAACCAATCAGGCAACGTGAACTCGAGAAAGCGCTAGGAAAAAGTAAAAATGGCAAGGCACCGGGACCAGACGAAATCTCAAACAAATTTTATAAGTCTTTACCCCCCGAATGGCTACAGTTACTACTAAATTTATATAATACAGTACTAGATACCGAATCGGTCCCAATTCTGTGGTCCAAAGTGATTCTTACAATGATTTTTAAGAAAGGTGACAAAGATGATCCTGCTAACTACAGAGGGATCTCACTTATACACAGCATTACAAAAATTTTTACGACTATCTTAAGAGGCAGATTAAACAGTGAGGCGAAAAACCCGAACATCATACTGGAATCGAAAATGGGTTTCAGAAAGGGATGCGGCTGCGCTGAAGCTATTTTCACGCTCGTTGCTGCAATTCAACTGCAACTAAGACTAGGCAAGAGAGAAGTATTCGGAGTATTCGTTGATTTTAAAAGAGCATTCGACTCCATACCACACGCGCTTCCCTGGGAAAAATTATACGAGCAAGGTATCAGCCCTAAGTTTATCCACATAGTGAAGGTGTTGTATGACCAGGCCTCGGTTCAGGTGAAAAGTCGAGGTGATCATTCGAGGGAGTTTCCAGTTTCTGAGGGTGTGCTACAGGGAGAATCTCTGAGCCCCGTGTTATTTCTTTTGTATCTGGCAGACTTTGAGACTTTTTTCAGAAACAAGGGCTTCACAGGACTTATGTTCCGTCATATTGACGGAACATAATATTTGGACTGGACATAATCTGCTGCTCTATGCGGATGACACGGTTATTTTAGCGTACTAACATGTGGATCTAAAGAGAAAATTTAAAACCTTAGAAGAATATTGCGCTCAAAACGGTCTAAAAGTGAACGTGTTCAAAACAAAAATCATGATATTCAAAGCAGGAGGCAGAAAGAAGCAAATTGACAGTAACTTTATTCAATATCAAGGCGAGAGCGTCAAAATAGTGTCTGAATACAATTATCTGGGAGTACCTATCTCAAGCTCAACTCTGGGTCTCAGGGCCACCCAAGCGGCAGCGAGTAAAGCAAAGATAGCATTTAGTACAGCTTCATCGATTCTGACAAATGCAAGATGTGACTCGCAGGATGCCTATGAGAAATTGTACGACAGCATAGTCGTGTCGACCTTGCTGTATGCCTTCCCGACTTAGGGATATCTAGATTACGTTGAATTAGCGCAAACCTGTTTCTTTAAAAGACTGCTACTTCTGCCAAAATCCGTACTCCGACTAAAACTAGGCTTACTGAAGGTATCCTATAAAGCGATGCGGCTGACATGGGACTGGTTTGTCAGAATCCTCGAGCATGATAACGACTCCCTACCTAAAACATGTATGATTAGATTGATAAATCTTTCCAATAACATAGAAGACGAAAATAAATATAATTGGGCCACCCAATTTAGATCTTTCCTATTTAAAACAGGTACCTACGATTTGGTGGGGGGGCCTAGACCCTGCTGCATGGAAAAGAAGAACAGAACTAGTATTCGCTAAATATAAACAAGTCTTAAAAAGAGAAAACTTCGAATCACGGGCCTCATCTTCGTTTACCCAGCTCGTAATCTCCCGACAAATAGACAACCCGACAGCTAAACACCTCAAAATGAGACTCCCATTAGCCACCAAACGTGGCTTACTCAAGCTAGATTAGCTAATAAACATATCTGCTACCTCAGCTTTAAGCACTGTTCCGGGAAACTCGATCCAAAACAAATTTGCCAGAATTGTAATCTTGCAGAAAACGAAACTTTATTACACTTTATGCTACGCTGCCCATTGTATGAACCTTATAGATCATATTATCTGAGCGATTTTAGCGCCGTGGGAACGAGTGATGTGTTGAAAATAATGCTTACCTCCACAGACTCAAAAACTCTCAAAAATCTTTTCCACTATGTTACTCAAAGTTTAATGTTAAGAGCGTTCTCATTATATGTATAAACTGATAGTACTAATAAGGGCCGCCACCCCCCCCCTTGCTATAGGGGTATCTGTATGCCCCTTACGAAGCAATAAAAAAACATACATTCATACATACATTATCCAGGTATACCATTTTAACGATGAACAACGAAAGGAAATTGCGGTGTCTAGATCAAATAAAAAAATTAAAACACAAGAATGAAATATAAGTAAGTACTTGGCGCTATCCTCATTTGATACACATATTTCGATGCGGAACCACGGTAGCGCCAAGTACTTACCTAGATTTCGTTCTTGCGTTTTAATTTTTTTATTTGATCTAGACACTTTAATTTCCTTTCGATGTTCATCGTTAAAACGGTATGGTTGGATAATCATAAAAGGATTAAAAGTTATCAATCATTAGTAATATGTCGATAATTATGTAAGAAACGTCACATTCAAGGATAGCAGAATATTATATTTATTATGTATTCGGTATAAAATCGTGTAGCGTTGTTTGGAGACGTTATATTCACTCGTTATCGAGTATGTAAGAATAGAGAATAACTGATGCTGGGAGTTTGAATGTCTTTCGAGAAGTTATCGTCGCCTCGATGGTCGAAACGTCGATCCCTTAGTAAGCCATGGAGCTCACCGGCCCCTTTGTCCTGCTCGCGTAAACAGCCTTGTCTAAACATCTAAACATCGCCTTGTGTAAACAGATCGGGTAACCACAATCCAAACTGAGTCGTCGATAAGCACGTCGTTAATACGAGTGTCGAAAGAATTGTCGCTTTCAATCGTCCATCCTGATGAACTCGCGTCCTCGCGAAGGTAGTACCCCTGGCCGCATGGTGCTGTGCTTCGGCTACTCCGCGCCCGTGGGTGGCCGTGTGGATATTAGAGCCTTCTGTGCTGTCCTGCTTCGGCTTACTCTGCGCTTTTCTGAGAACATAAGACAACATTGAATGACTTGCAATATAGCCCCTGTTACACACCCATCATGCTATCCAGTTAAGAGTTGTTAATGTGATTGGTTATGCATCATCTCCAGTTACTCGCACGAGTACGCACTATCTCTATGTCATGCTTTATTCTATACGCCCGTGCTAATATATTTAAAGTTAGGCTCTATCAATTGCTTAATGCTTATTAAACGATTCATACAATGATCATATTGATCCAATGATTTCATCGCCTGGCCACCCCGTCATTCCGGATCCGTGGCCATTCGATCGTCTCCAATGATCACGCATTTCAATGCCAATCATCACCCGGTCACCCCGTCATTCCGGATCCGTGACCGCTTGATCGTCTCCAACGATCACATATCTCAATGCCGATCATCATCCGGTCACCCCGTCATTCCGGATCCGTGACCGTCCGATTGCATGACTTCGTACATATCTAATGTCTGCCATTCGCCGGTCACCCCGTCATTCCGGATCCGTGACCGGTCAAACGTATTACCCCTTAGTAGCACAGCTCGAACACGTCTCTAAGGGCTTACCTTCTACGCCCCACGTCTCAGAAGGACCCGGCGCCTGGAGCTCATCCTCACTACCATCTGACTCGGTATCGCTGACTCCCGTATTCCAAGGCTTCAGTTTTTCGCCCGGAACCACGCCACAGTACGGTTTTTGTGTGCGCTGGGCACCCTTAACGTCTTCAATGACGTATCTATCGCGGTCTAATACCCTAGTGATTTGATACGGCCCAGCGTACTTTGGCAATAATTTTTTACTGGCACCATCGTTTGTACAAATTATGCGCCTAGCTACAACGATGTCTCCACAACTGAATTTTCTAGGAGGAGCTCTTTTCTTATTGAACCTTGTCTCTTGCTCGCTTTGATTTCGTCGGATAACCTGACCGGCTGCCCCTCGAGTTTCTTCTCGGTCGCTGTCATATCAAGGTTCTCCTATGCTATCAAGAATTCGCGACTCGACCACGTTGCGAGGTCTATAGCCCAACAATAATTCAGAGGCGCACTTCCTCGGTTGCCTTGTTAATTGTATTGTTTAATCCCCAAATTACTCGTGACAATTCCTGATCCCATCTCTTCTCCTCACTCAAACTAGCCGCCAACGTGCTAAGAATCGTTCGATTGTATCGCTCGACTTGACCGTTTGCCCCTGGAGTGGCTACTGCGGTTGCCACGTGCTTAGTACCTTTTTTGTTTCAAAACTCTTTGGAATTTTTACGAGTGAACGCACTACCACGATCACTAATAATGCGCTGCGGAAACCCAAATGTTTCACTAATGGTGATTAACAATAGTTCGACAAGTATTGTTTTTGTGTTCTTCACTGCTTCTGCAAATACGAATTTAGTAATCGCATCCACCACTACGAGCAAGTACGAATTATTGGTCGTACTTTTTACGAACGGTCCCAAGTGGTCTATATGTACCGTGTGCATAGGCATAGAGACTTTTTCTATCGGGTGTAAATGGCCTGGTCGCTTACCGGCTGGTTCCTTATTATACAGACACTCTAAACATGTGGCGACATAGCGTCTGTGAGTTTCTTCGTAATGGGACAAATTAGTGAAATGTTTGAAATTTTTGTATTGCTGGGGCGCACCGTCCGAAAAAAAAATAAATTTTTTTCGTCGCTGCTGCTATAAATTTGATCCAGTCAATTGTTAGTTCGGAGTACAAATTCACTGCAACTGCATCATGGCTTAAGCAATCAGAAATTATAACTAAACTCATGTGGTTAAGTTCTTCGTTTTTTTAAATAATAAGCAACGACAGTGTACACTGTAGCCTGGTTATTATTCCAGTGAAATCCCGACGCCGCATTCTGAACTACAAAAGCGTAGTTTTCGGCAAAATCAGAAATAACAACAAATTCGTCCATCTCGAGCGAAGCTTTACAATTCTTTAGATAATCCGCTTGTTCTTTCGCTATGAAAGAATGGGGTAGAAGCGAATGGATTTTTTCACAGATGTCATCGACAAATTCGTACGCGTTTTGAATAGTTGTCACTAGAGTAGTCCGTGGAGTAGAAACCCATTGCTTGCAGGATATTTCATCGATTCCATCATTTTCCATAGCTTCGGTTAATAAATCGTGGAGGACTCTTATTCCCGGACAATTAGGACAGTTATTGAAATAACACTGAGGTGTGGCAGCTGGATAAATAATTGCCCTCATACAATCACCATAGTCTACTACTTGAAATTCTGAATCTTCAGTTAATGTAGATAGTTTGCTACCTAAATCAAAAAAGAAAAATTCGTATGTAGGAATCAGTTTCAATTCAACGCAGTTCAGTAATTCATTTTCAACTCACCGAGTATCATTAGCTTGATATTCTGGTGCATAGAGCAAACGTAAATAGTATGCGTACCGGATCCTCCAGCTAACACACAATGCTTTGGGCGCAAAGATGCAAATGTATAAAATCCAATTTTTATCTCTGGATACACTGATTGAAAATATTGGTGAAGCCCTTTTAAATTACTAAGAATTAGCCATTTTTGGCAGTGAACTCTTTCCCCCGTATCGGTACAAATTGATAGGAAATCTTTTTTTCCAGGCATACAACTGCTAACATTGTCGTCCTCATAAAATTGTTTTGCTAGAGATATTGTTTCATTAGATAATCCTCTAACTGAGAAACGTGGGTAAAATTTCCATTGATTACTGGTCATCAAATTTATCAGAAGTTATTTTAAAAAGTTATGCAATCGCTCACCAACTTTTGCGCTTGAAGCACATAATATTCCGTGTTTAATGGCAAGTTTTCTTGCTGTTTGTGCAGTCCGGTTCGTAGCTCCCATAACTTTACAAATTTTGTTAATGCTCCAGCTGAGAGGCGTCACCGATAAAATTTGTATGCATTCCATCTGTTTTGTGTTTTCGTTATGGTATTTTTCTTTTAATCTCGTGATTATATCCTCCGCGTCATTATCAGTGAACACCGTCGATGTTTCCAGTTCACCGGAAACCCCGAGTGCTTTTTTAAATTGATTACACGATCGACTTTACTTCGGAGATAAAAATCGTTTTCCCTTTTTTTCGTTGGTATTGGAGACTCGTTCAATAAAGACAAAGCCTCATTTATAATCAGTAGCGTAGTGTGTAAGCTCAATTGAGAAAGTGAGCTGCCTTGTTGCAATACCAACTCATTCAAATTACAATCTGGGTCTATAAAATGAATGAAACAGTTTTGGAATGCATGGTAAATGCGTATAACATCGAATATCTGCATCACATGTTAACAAAGAAGAAATTCACCAGTTGGAGTATTATGGTCGCTATCAGAATGGTCAACTAGAAGATCTTCAATTTTACCACTATTATCACCATTGTCAATATCCAAATCGACATCCAATCCTACAGGGTCATGATTGCTGCTTTCCTCAGCATCCTCCGTTTCATGATTTAATTCATTCTCTTGGAGTAATCTTTTATAACATGCACTACATACACGATCACCTGATGGCAAGTTCCATCAATTGAGTTGGTACTCGGGTAATGTGCGTAAGTTCTTAGAAATTCAATTATGTTCCAACGAGAACAAATTGCAGCATCGATCGCGGAATTTGGGCATGATACTTTTGTACAATCAATCAATAGAGGTTGAAGATTCAATGCCAAATTTTTCCCCCGTTGTTATCGTTTTCAAGACAATACTTTTTCAATAATATAGTTAGCACAATATTACCAATACAATAGTACAATATTACCTATATTCGTTTGAATTCGCAAAAAAAATCTCGGAAAATAACAAGTAAATACAACAGTCGAATGATGTAAGATGAGATATAAAGATGTCGCCCCAGACGGATCAGATGTCGAGCAAGCAGCGCCACAGTGATCATTTGTCTAACTTTGCCATCGTTAAGGCCGTATCACACTACGGGTTGGCGGTTACGGTTGACGGTTGACGGTTGACGGCTGGCCAATGAGAGAGCAGAAGTCTGCCGCCTGCTGCTCTCTCATTGGCCAGCCGTCAACCGTCAACCGTCAACCGTAACCGACAACCCGTAGTGTGATATGGCCATTACGGACCGTGGTTACGGACAACTTAAAAGGTAGAAAACAAATAAGAGTTATGCATATCACAGGCTATGGATTTTTTCGCACGGGTAAAAATTTGTCTAGAAACAGGGTGAATCTTCACAGAAAAATCAAAATAGTCCAAGTATCGAAATAAAAATATTTTTGGTTAAAAAGTGAAAAGAACATATAACTTCGAATATAGAAAAAAAATAGAAGTTATGCATATCACAAGCTACCGATTTTTTTACACAGGTAAAAATGTGTCTAGAAACAGGGTGAATTTTTTCAAAAAAATCGAAATGGTCCAAGTTGCAAAAAAAAAATATTTCCGGTTAAAAAGTGAAAAATACATATGAAAATGGATTTAGATAATTTTTTAAATATTTTTTTCTAAAACTACGATTTAAGACGAACAAAATGACTTACCATTTTAATTTGATACCTATGTTTTTGGATGAGTTCTGAGCACTTGACAAATGTTCGCGCGAAATTTTCAAAAATTCACCATCCTTTTACGGGTTGAGATAAAAATCCAAAATAATTCTCAAGTACTTTTTTTAGTAGGTACTAACTGATAAAATTGTTTCGAAAAAATCAAAAAATGTCAGGGTCACGGGTTGACCGGTTTCGCGTGAAATACCCCATATACATATATATAACTAGTCGATGTAGCTTTAATATGTTTACATAAAAATATTTGTGCAGCAATGTTATGTGATAATAATAATAATAATAATAATATCAAAACAGGAAAAAAATCGAATCAATATCGTTGAGTGTTAAACTGCGTGCCTTAAAAGATTTGAAAAACAGTGCGAAAGTACGCTCAATTGCAGAAAACCTCAAAGTGACGAGTGCGACAGTGAGGAATTGGCTGAAAGATGAAGAAAAGATTGTCTAATGGGGAGAGGATCACAACGGTGATATGACGTGTGAAAAAAGAATACGAAAACCCAATAACGATCTCGTGGGCCAGGCCACGTGGATATCGTTCAATGAGAAGCGTGCCGCTGGTGTTCCTATACAAGGGGCATTAATCCAGTTACAGGCGAAATTTTTCATTACAATGTTCGATGGGAACGAAAATTTCGAAGCCAGTGACGGGTGGCTTCACAAATGGCAGAAGCAACACAACATTCGTTGTTTGACAATTTGTGGGGAAAAACTATCAGCCGATAAAGATGCAGCAGAGGCTTAGAAAACTGAGTTCAAAAATTATGTAAAAACAGAGGGTTTAGCGTTAGACCAGATATTTAATTGTGATGAGATGGGTCTCAATTATAAAATTATGCCCAAAACGACACTATCTGCTAAATGTGAGGAAGGGGGGCCTGGTATAAAGGGTAAAAAAAAAGAGTAACCGTCATGGCTTGCAGCAATGCAACTGGCACTCTTAAATTGTCACTTGTCTTGATAGGCAAATACGCCAAACCAAGAGCAATAAAAACTTTGTCGTCTCTTCCAGTTTATTATAAGAGTTAAAAGTCTGCGTGGATGAACTCACCTATACTTAAAGAATGGTTTAAGACTGAATTTGTGCCAGAAGTGACAGAATTTCTGCATGCAAGAGGCCTTCCGAATGAAGCAGTCCCTTTTATGGATAATTGCGCGGCCCACCCACCTTTGTCCAAAAGTAATATCATCGTTTTGTTTTTCCCGCCTAACACCACTTCTCTTATCCAACCCATGGACCAGGGTTGTCTGCAGAATTTGAAGTTGCTCTACCGGTGAAGTCTAATGAAACACATGATAGATTATGTGAACCGTGGGGAAACGTTGACTAAGAGTTTAAAGGATATTTCAATTAAAGATGTCATATTCTGGGTTGCTCGCGCTTGGGAACGTGTCACCAACATGACGATCCGGATATCATGGAGTCCAGTAAGTATTAACTTTTGTAAGTAGGCGCCTGGAGCGATAAAGACAATAATTAAAGATCCAAGAAATTTTGCACTGCATATCCTCTAGGCTTTTAAATGATTTTTATTATCTCTACATTATTATGATCTTCTTTTAGTTACTGCCACATGGGGATTATGATAATGTCCATGATCAGAACCCAAAGAAGAACACAATTGGGCCAAAAAATACTGATGACAGCGAAGATGAAGTGCTCACATGTCAGTTGCATCAATTTTGTCAGGCTATCGAGCGAGTTGATGAATATAAAGATATTGAAGTAGGTCATGTCAATGCATGGTTTAATTCATCGACAGCATTTTTGCCTGAAGACTGTCTGAGCGATCAAGAAATCGTTGATATCGTTAAAAGTATGGAACCTTGCGGTGATCAAGAAAATTTGATCGATGAAGATAGGGTTCCGCAGAGTACGGAACAAAAGATTTTGATTTCTAAAGCTCAAAATGCTATCAATACTTTAATCAGATACTGTGAAGAAAATGATAGTTCTGAAGAGATGCTTCTAAATTTGTACAGCCTCAAAGAAAACCTAAAATGCAAGGAACCATTGGCGGCGAAACAAGATAACAAGCCATAATGTAAACATTTTTTGGCAGTCTGTAGCAATATTTAAAAAAAAATGCAATCCTCCAAATTTCCACTGCTTTTTTTATACGTGAATGTGAAAATACAGGTTCAAAATTGTATACGATGCAAAAGTAAGAATTGAAAGGAGACTGTTGTAAATTCACTTTCTTCGAGGAGTGAGAGATATGTATATTCTTGATCATCCCAGTATATCTCAATAGTGTTCAGAAATTTTATAAGTCCTGGAACATTCACATCTTTTTAACATGTGTTGTATTTTTAAATATAAGAAAATTTTCGTACTATGCGGTAAGCTGTAAATACAATAACATATGTACTGTGATAAGATGTGCCGTGCTGAGATTTAAAAATACCAGTTAAATATATATTGTGATAAGATTTTTAAAATGACCAGTCGAATATGTAATGTGATAAAATTTTTAAAAAGCCAGTTGAATATGTACTGCGATCAGATTTGCAGAAAAAAAATTAAAATATGTACTTATATTATAAAGCATGAAAATATGTACACAGTGCATGAAAAGCATAAAGAAGGCTGTAAAAAAGAATAAATACACCATAAGATCAGATGATTAGATACGTAAGAGAATCATTTTTTCACCAATGCCTCAGATAATTCTTGTTCGCTTTTTCTTTCGCAATAAATATGAATTTCGGGAGGTTATGTTAGACCTGTCACAAGCTCTGCATATCTCTTGTCCCCCTCTCATGACGATCGAGAACAAGAAAGAGAGAAGCATCTGACCTCTCTTTCTACTCTCCGCCTCCAAAGCAAGAGTAAGGCACCTCCGTAACTTTACACTTGAGCCCCGAGCGCGCAAAGTTAAGGGGGGAGCACTGTACTCTGTTTATTAAGTGTTGAAAGACCGCGGGCGCATTTTACAACCCGAACGGCATTCGGAAAAACTCGTACTGCCCGTCCAGCGTTACAAAGGATGTTTTCTCTATTGATTTATCTGCAACCGGTATCTGATAATATCCCGAGGCTAAATCTAAACTCGTAAATCAGGCGCTCCCCTGCAGACTGTTGAACTGATCTTCGATCAACGGCAACGGATATCTATCCTTTTTTGTGATTGCATTTAATGCGCGGTAATCGACGCACATCCTAACTTCCCCATTTTTATTTCGCACTAGTGAAATGGGACTCGAGAACGGGAAATTTTTCTTTCAATTCATCTATAATCTTACTAACTTTTTCACGCTCTGAGTAGGAAAGTCGATAAGGTCGATATGTCACAACTGAATCGCTTGTTAGTTCTACTTGAATTTCCGCGGCTTGCGTTGCTCCCAGTTCCGAAATATTCAATGCAAAACTGTTGCGGTATGAGTCAAGCAGTCTGAATTGGGTTTTCTTCATGTCCTCCGATACGCTAGGGTCAACTTTTATTCGATCTTTTGGGAGATCGTCTTTCTCTGCAATTTCGATTCTACAAACTACTCAAAGCTTACTATCGGCGAGGGACTCTGGTCTGGCTACGTCTGTCCATGCAATAATTATTTCTTTATGAACCGTTAATGACTGATCTTATAAGTAAATACCTGACAATGCTCCCGATTTTGTACTAATGACGCACCTCGAGATGCAATATTCCCTGCCTCCTTCGCCTCGTATGCTTAGCTCCACGTACAAATCACCAGAATAATTATTTTGCACCGCTACCTTGACATCTGCTGCATGGTGCGGCGGAATAATGATGACTTCCACGGCCCTCAGAGTCAGTTTTCGCGGTGGCAGCCGTTCCATTTCCGGCAATCTGGCCAGAGATGCATCGAACAATCTCAGGTTTCCGTCCCTCTGGACAGTGGTGATGCCAGGTAAACCCAAAAACGGTTGTCCCACGATGCGTGGTACCTCTTGGATCTCGTCTGGGACGACGAGTACGTCAACTAACCCCTCTGCTAGGTCGATTTTCATATTCGCCATGATAGTACCATGCGAGGGAACCTCTCCGCCACCATACCCTCGGAGAATCACGTCCGTCGGTTCTAGGTCCAGTCCCATCTTTTCCGATTCGCTCTTTTTCAGAGTGACGCATTCACTCCCATCGTCAATTGAGGACTATCCTTCCATCTATTGAGGACTGCATCGTGTAGTCGTATGTCCCCAACCCTTTGTCCGATTCCGATACTACGCACGTTTTTTACGTCTCATCCTTCGCTTTCGGACATTGCCGTGACAGATGCCCCATTTCGTTGCAGCGAAAACATGGCACCGTCGTCATTTTACTTGGAGGACCCCCTGACGATTCACTCGGTCTTTGTTTTATTTTTGGTCGTACCGCGGGATCCACTTAGGGTTCCACTTATTACGCCCATTCGAATCTTGTAGTGCGCGGTCGTTATCCTTTCTGCCAGCGCACATGTTGACACACTTATCCGTTGCAGTGTCCGTTTTACTCAAGATAATACGTAGTGCCTCAGGCGTTTGAAAATCGTTTTGCTTTATGGTGTTTTTCAGGGACTGATCATCGATGATTCCCTGTGCAATACAATCTGCAGCGACCTTTCCCCAAAACCACATGCTGCTTTCTCAAAAAGGTATTTCATCATACCGTCATTTTTTGTTTTAATCCGTGCTAGCATCGTAGAGAGCTCTTTTCCGGCAGTAGCATGTGGTCAGTAAATGCTGCGAGCAGCTTTTCCTTCTACTCTGTCCAATTGAAATCGATGGTCGTTGATTTGTCATACCACGTCTTGGCTACGCCTCGTAGATTCTCCAGTGCGAAGCTGCTGACAGCGATGTCATCCCACTCGTGTATTCTTTTTAATTCCTCTACCTTCTGAATCCACACTTCAACTTTCTGATTCTTTTGGCTTGGGTCGAACAGTGAAATTGACTGTTTGCCCTCCGTTGTCTTTCGTGGTGCTTGTTTTTCTGCAACAATCGCTACAGTCTCGATCAACTTCTGAAAGGCTCCCTGCCAGTCTGAAAAAGGGTGAACATCGCTAGGAGTGCATAAATCTATTGGTGAACGCCCCCGAGCATGCTCGCCGCGAGATCGCTCACGAGAGCGTTCCCGCCGTCTTCTCGATGATCTCTCCCGTTTTTCGCGATGTCTATCGCGCGATCGCAGAGCCGATCGAGGAGACGTCTCACGAGGATTAGATCTTATTCGAGATCTACTAGTTCTGCCATGCGAGCGACCCATGGTATATAATTTTCACTTTGTTCACAATAACTCGCACAACTTTACACAGTATCCACAGTAGTTCACCAAAAACTACACAGTATAACCACTGCTACGCGCACATCACAAGAGATAACACAAGTTCTTTATCCCACTTCTGAGCTGTAAGAAACGTCACATTCAAGGATAGCAGAATATTATATTTATTATGTATTCGGTATAAAATTGCGTAGCGTTGTGTGGAGACGTTATATTCACTCGTTATCCAGTATGTAAGAATAGAGAATAACTGATGGTGGGACTTTGAAAGTCTTTCGAGAAATGATCGTCGCCTCGATGGTTGAAACGTCGATCCCTTGGTGAGCCATGGAGCTCACTAGCCCCTTTGTACTGCTCGCGTAAGCAGCCTTGTCTAAATATCTAAACATCGCCTTGTGTAAACAGATCGGGTGACCACCATCCAAACTGAGTCGTCGATAAGCACGTCGTTAGGACGAGCGCCGAAAGAATCGTCGCTTTCAATTATTGAAAGAATAATTTAATAATAAAATAATAATATTAATAATAAAATAAACCTAGATATACTTGGTGATAATGTGCTTTGGATGATTGGATTGATTTTTGACAACTTTTTACGATCGGTACATATTTCATCATTATTTTAAATTTGACGATGACTTGGCCGTATAATGATATCAATGCTTTATGTGTGGGGAAAAATACTTAAAATGTACTTGTCCAATTTTTTTTCGCCGGAGGCGTTTTTTGTGCTTATATCGCGTCCCTAGTAGCGTGGCCTTCAGTCACAGAGTTCATAAAGATTCTGCAGTCAGAATTTTCAAGCAGAGTTCATGCAGACTGAGTACAGAATTTTCACCACTAGTATCTTCATGATGACTGATAGCAGCCTGGGTGAAGATCATTCAGCAGGAACTTGTTTTTCTCTGTATTATTCTTTAGTGGCCCTCTGCACGCAGACTTATCACAGCCACAAATAAGTTTTGGTTCGTTACCCTTAAGATTACCTAATTTCTCTTTTTTCCCCACTTTATGATTTACTAATTATTTATGCACTCAGCGCATTCCGACATGCGCTCCTCTATAGCGGCCTAAAATATTCTACTTCTAGATCCATCAAGTTTCCTACTTCTTGATCTTTGTTACTCTTAGGCCCGGTTCCACAATCGTGGTTTAAGCCTGGTTCAATTATTTTTACCTAGTTTTAGCATAGTATAACCAGAGTTTAAACTCTTATTAAACCACGATTGTAAAACTGGGCAGACTGAGGTTTTATTTTTCTATCGGTTATTTTTTTTTTATCTTTTTTCTTTTGTGATTTTTATATTTAAATTTCGGGTTTATTCTCCATCTCAATAAATCTAATTGTGGTCATATATTTGGACTCATAAACTCATCGTTCATTGAAGTTTTCACCTCGCCAGTTGCCTTAAACCATTTTCACATGTTCTTTATCATAGGTGTTGTTAGGACTATTATTATTCAAACCCTGTTGAAAATATTGAGATGATATCTGATAAAAGATCTCATTAGTCACCTGCGGTTCAGTACTTGTGGTCAACAAATGAATTGTAATAGAAAAAGAATTCAATACTCGCAAGTTCATTTTTTCTAATAATGGTGTGGTGTGGCACTCAGAAAAAAGATCGAATTTTCACCGAAAATTTTCGTGTTTTTTATGCAAAAAATGACTGTTTAATTAAATTTTTTTATTGAATATGGAGGTTTATCGACGAGGGTTTGCAATTATGCATCTAAAAACCTTTGGTTGAAATGAATTGGATACATTTTTTTTTAATCGCTGCTGCAAATTCCGAAAATGTAGTTTGAAGCAAAACGCGAGCAGGCTACTTAAAAACAATTATTTTTCATTAAATTTTTTTTAAATATCTGCAAATGTTTATTAAATAAGTACCCTATTCTAAATTTCAAAACGATTGGTTTGCGTTGGAAAAAAATCCCGAAATTTTTCGTCGTTTTCGACCATTTCTATGTATTTCCCCCCTTAATTTATACAACGCCGTGGATTCAAAATATCCTTCTTTTCAGTCAACGGCCACGCATATATGTCTCGTATTTTTGTACACTCGTTCAAATTTACGTGCGGTTTATATTGAAACAAATAAGCTCGAAGTACGCATGCACCGAGGTTATACGAGCACAGCCACTTGTAGGTTGCTTGTAGCTTGCCGCGCGCACACGTTATTTCATCACGAGTTTGGTTATGTTGTGAATGGCTGTACGTGCAACACGTGAACATTTGGTCAAACAACTCGAAATACGTACTTATTTTTACTTTTCAAGACAAAATCACTCCGGTGAGTACGAAATATGTGAATTTAATCTAGTTTGTATCCTTTCTATCTTCATATGTATGTGTGAGATGGTATCTAACAACATATTTGGTGTTTATCGTTCAAGGATAAAACGCTGATCTTAATTGCCAGCCAGTCAGTATTGCGATAGCGCGCGTGGCAAGAATAAATTATCAGGTAAGAACTGTGATGTTTCTCACACTTTGAGCTAAGTTCTTCTAAGCGGCTATATAGTTATGCTGTAAATTATAAGTTTCTCCGTACTGGAAATCGAATGTTTCCGCAAATTTTTAAATCTAACCTCACTATATCTTGAATTATTTGTCTCTTGTTCTGCATAAAAGTTTTATTCGATTATAATTAGAAGAGAATTTATCAATGGGTCCGTACTAACCAGACTGAAACGACAATTTCTCTATAAATTAATCTAATAGGTCTTTTGTAGCTGGCTTTATGACATAATATATAATTTTTAACTAAAATTTACCAGTCCTTTGGTACTGCTCTTTACTAATCCATTCAACTTAGATATGTTATTAAAACTTTGTCAGTCGATCATAAAAAAGAATATTCCCTGTGTTAATGTACCATATTATTCATCGTTGGTCGCTGCCGTTAGACCGATACACACTAAGCACAAACGAAGCGAAAAGTGAAGCGATGAAAACCGAAGCAAAGATTTACATTACAATTCGTCTTATGAGAATACGCATAGTATTTGCAAGCATCAATACTATGCGTATTCTCATAAGACGAATTGTAATGTAAATCTTTGCTTTGGGTTTGCATCGCTTCACTTTTCTTCACTTCCGCATAGTGTACCGGTTTTGCGGCAGCGACCAACATTGAATACAGTAAATGAACGCGTGGAACATTCATTTTTATGATCGGCTAACATAGTTTCAATAACATATCTAAGGTGACTGAATTATTACGGAGCAGTAGAGAAGGACTGATAAATATAAATAGTTTATTGTATCATTTTTTAAATTTAATTAGAAAATTGCTTTCTTTGTTAATAATTTTCTGGAACAAGTCACACTAATCATTTCCGACGTGATTTTCCTTACAGCAGCGTTGTCAGCATGTCATAATTTGCCACACCTGAACAGAGCGCAATTCGGCAGTGAAATGCAGCACGTCTTGCACGTTGCAAAGCAGCGAGTTCGAGATCGCTACCGAGCACGTCGCTGCAGAAGGGTTCGTAGATTGGACGATTTGGATGAAAGCCTGGAGGATGACGAGCTCAATGAAAATGAGCTGAATCGAGGGATACGACAACTGCGCCGGAATGATAATATGGATGACGAAATGGCTCATGATCGAGATGCCGGTCAAGAACAAGAAGAGGTGATGGATGGTAGTCTTGACGGAAGCCTTGATGATGAAGAAATACATAATGAGGAAGATGAAGAAAGTGGAGAGCTGTAAAATGATTTTGGCAACAAAAAAACGATAGGCCTTAGACGATATTAATGTTTACGCGACGATTTAATATTTTCATATTTGATTTCATACTTTATAAATGTGGATAAGCCTACTATATATGTGATATGGTCGATTATGGGTGTAGGCTGTGAACGATGTTCCTCATTTTTTTTTTTTAGTTGGCCAATCAGACAATAGTAGTCATTTTTAATTTTTTTATTATTTTCAATTTATCTACGTTGGAAATGATAGACAAAGATTTTATTATTTTATAAGCTGCTTTATCTGCCTTTTTAAAACTTTTTTTTAAGTTGATCCATCCGACGATAGTAGTCATTTTTTATTTTTTTTAATTTTCAATTTATCTACGTTGGAAGTGATAGACAAAGATGATCGTATTTTATTATTTTTAAGCTGCTTTATCTGTCTTTTTTTAAGTTTTTTTTTAAGCTGACCTATCCGACGATAGTGGTCATTTTTTTTTTTTTATTTAATTAATCTACGTTGAAAATGATAGACAAAGATGATCGTATTTTATTATTTGTTGCTTTATCTTCCTTTTTTTAAGTTGACCTATCCGACGATAGTGGTCATTTTTTTTATTTTCAATTCATCTCCCTTGAAAGTGATAGAAAAATATGATCATATTTTATTATTTTAAAGCTGCTTTATCTGTCTTTTTTTAAGTTTTTTTTTAAGCTGACCTATCCGACGATAGTGGTCATTTTTTTTTTTTAAATTTAATTAATCTACGTTGAAAATGATAGACAAAGATGATCGTATTTTATTATTTGTTGCTTTATCTTCCTTTTTTTAAGTTGACCTATCCGACGATAGTGGTCATTTTTTTTATTTTCAATTCATCTCCCTTGAAAGTGATAGAAAAATATGATCATATTTTATTATTTTTAAGCTGCTTTATCTGTCTTTTTTTACGTTTTTTTTTTAAGCTGACCTATCCGACGATAGTGGTCATTTTTTTTTTTTTTTAATTTAATTAATCTACGTTGAAAATGATAGACAAAGATGATCGTATTTTATTATTTGTTGCTTTATCTTCCTTTTTTTAAGTTGACCTATCCGACGATAATGGTCATTTAAAAAAAAGTTTTTTAATTTAATTACTCTACGCTGAAAGTAATAGACAAAGATGATCGTATTTCATTATTTGCTGCTTTATCTACCTTTTTTAAAGTTTTTTTTTAAGTTTACCTATCCGACGATAGTGATCATTTGTTATTTTTTTTATTTAATTTGCGTTGAAAGTAATAGACAAAAATGATCTTATTTTATTATTTCCTGCTGTATCTTCCTTTTTTAAGTTTTTTTTTTTCGAGTTGACCTATCCGACGGTAGTGATCATTTTTTAATTTTTTTTTTTAATTTTCAATTCATCTACGTTGAACGTGATAGAAAAAGATGATATTTTATTATTTTATAAGCTGCTTTAGATGCCTTTTTGTACACAGTTTGAGTGTTTTCAGTGAGATGTTTTTTGTATTATTTTATGTACTATTTCTGCGTCCCGTCAAAGTCAACTAGTCGCAAAAACATCGAAAGTAAGATTTTCTGTACCTGATACAACCACTTGTAATAAAAATAAGAGATAAAAGGTAACCTTCTTCATTTTTTAAATAATATTTTCATATTATTTATAATATACCCATTTCACAGAACCAAGGAGAGGTTGCTAAAACTAAAGATACTTATGTTAGTCTGCACTGAGTCTGCATTAACCTTTCAGTATCGTTATAAACATCTTCATGTCATCTTGTGTGAAGATTCTGCACTAAAGAATCTTATGTCAGACCCGCACTCAAATGTGGAAGTAGACCCTATGTGTCTTGCGCAAGATCTGCAGCAGATCTTCAGTTAGCCTGAACGCAGGCTTATTTCATTTTGCTACAAGGGGTCTTTGAAAAAAAATTTTTTTCGGCTAGATCCTTCGCGAGGATCTTTTTCTCATCACAAGAAATGCATTTTTAAGGTGAGATATATATATATGAAGCATTCTCCACCATACCAGCCACTTTTTTGCGACTCCCCGAAATTTTTGGGTGGCGGGGAATCAGCGGGAGCGTAGGCACGCTTGAGACAAGAGAGAGTCGGACCGCTCACAGACTCGCGCGTACCTCTTTCATTTACAATATCTCAAAAACTAAATGGTGTATTGAGACAAAACCTCTTTTTGACGATATAAAGGTTTCACCCGGCGCGGCTTGGGTCAAGAGCTGCCGGGGCTCAAGGGGTTAGACGAAATTATTTTGATACTAAGAACAACGTTTTGGGCGCCAGTCGATTTTACGTTCGACAACGATGATAGATTAATAGAAATTCCGTATGCGGCTGATGAAACTCAAAGTCAGAGGGGATTCGGCTTTGGTGACCCTCAAAAGTTAAGAGAGAGAGAGAACAGCAACGAGCGAATATAAGTCACTTACCGAATTCTCGTTGACTGGCTCTCCTACTCGTACTAATCAAATAAACGATTAATGATCGACGAAATTGACGAAATAATTAGCGACAACACAAAGCGCTATATAATTACTCGAAATCGGTTAATATATTTTAATACAAAATTGTCGAAGTTCACGGCCCGGCGACGCCTTACAAAGAGACCAATATCGATGTGTGACCCGCTCAGTGGTCACGGAGAGAGTATCTCCTTATAATCAATTTTCGTTGCGCTGGGCCTTACAAATTTAGTCAAATTTGCGCCGCGCGATACAGGTGGGGGCTGACCCTCTAATTTTCTATCGTCGATATAGGACTAGCCTAACTGACGTTGGGCGGTGATTTTAAATATTGTCACAGTATCTTTCTGAATTTTTTCACATTATTCGTGACATCCCTTTCTAGCTTCTTCTCGTTTTTCATCAACTTCTTAACTTCAGTTGTGACGATAGAATTAATAACTAACTCTTCGTGCATGCATGGTGCATATGTTACATCTAAATGAAGCCAACTGTGAGTGAAATTATCTCGGGTTCGGAATGGTCAAGCTTATTTAAATTGCACAGATGTTCGGATGACATATAAAATAACCTGTATGCCAAATTTCGACCATTTTCTGATTTCACTATTCTGTGGAGGTACTACCTTAAGAGGCTTTGAGTGAATCATTTCAGATTTTCCAATAACCGTTTTGGAAATACTATATTTTTTTCACGTCGAAATATCTCTAAACATATAGGTCGCAAAAAAAAAACAATTCAAGGTAAAAGATGTAGTTTTTCATCATCTTCTCAATGAATTCCATGTCATAATTTTATCATCCTTGTAAACTAAATTTTTCAATGAAAAATGTAAAAATTTTTTTTTAAAGAAATATCACTTTCATTTTGCTGCAAAACTTACTCAACCTTTGGGCACACTTGTAGATTCGGTAAAAAAAAATCTCCAGAATGGGACCGTTAGGGGTTCTGGACTAAAAGAAAAAACGAATCGCGTGGAATTGTATAAAACTGAGAATTACCCTGCTGAAAATGTTTTATTCCCAGAAAACTATCGTTTATTTCGTGTTGGCACTGAAAACATACATTCCCTCTTTGAAAAAATCGGGTTGACGAATAATTCGTATTGTTTCATATCTATAAGGATGGAGAAATCGCTCCCAATACTTGGAATCATTGGGTGATGTCTACAACTTTTGTCTCTCTAATTTCATTTATATTATGGAACTCGTTTTGCGAAACAATAGCTCTGTAATACAAGTTTTTGACTAGTATCGCTTTATTCTTCTTGAATAACGCTCTCTCCCGTTAATAAATAGGTTATTGTAACACCTGCATCGTTTTCTTTTTACCAGAAGCGTTGACGTTCCCATTCTGGCAATTTTTCTACTAAATCTACACACATGCCCGAAGGTTGAGAAAATTCGGCAGTGTTGGGCCCCGATTTCATGATTTAGAATTATATTGGACTTGGCCGTCGATTGTGCAAAGGGTAATGAACCACGATTCAGCAATAGTGCAAACGTAGCAGTTTGAAGGTGACTTTTGCAACACACACGTCGTCGAGTGGACATCGTACGATTCCACCTCCTCGGAAATTAAGCAAAAGGCCATTAAACTTTTAGTACAAGAATAATATAAAAAGGCAGTCTTCGGTTGGCAACAGCGCTGTTCAATTAAGCGAACTATCCTTAGCGGAAGCTATGGTCAAATTGCAGTCAGTTGGTCTCAATGCAAAATTATTAAGAACTACTTTATAACATATATTTAATTATCACCAATAAACTAGACCGTAATTTTTTAATACAGTAGAACCTCGATTATCCGAACCTCCATCATCCGAATCTTCCGTTATCCGAACCATGATTCACTTCATCCGAACCTTCTATTATCCGAACCTCAACTCGCTGTTTTTATTTTTTTTTCTTTATACACGCGCCTTTTGTGTTTAATCACACATTAATGTCAGTAATATGTCTATTCGAACAATGGCACAAAATTTGGAAATTTAATTGCACGTCAACTGTCCGTACATACAATGTTGCAAACGTTTGTACATACAATATTGCAAACGAAGCGTCTGGTCTAACGTGATCAAGCTTGATTCGACTGTCAGGGCATTAGTAGGGCTCGCATATTCATTTTGACTATCAGCCTTAATTTCTCTTCGGAAAAACTCAGTTCCGTAAATACGTAGTCGATATTCTTTTAATTTTTTCTTTGTGTACGTGTTATAGCTTCAACGTCGAGTTATTTCTCCTCCAAACGGAAAAGTAATGTTTTGGTCTTGCAACAAAAACTAGAGATCATTTCAAAGTTAGATCAAGGTAAAACTGGTGTATCTCTGGCGCGTGCATACAATGTCGGTAAAGCAACGATCACTGACATCAAGAAGAATTGAGAGAGTCTCATATCGTTTGCATCCACCATGGACAGTGAGGAAGGAGTAAAAAAACGAAAAGCGATGAAAAGTGCGCAGAATAAGGATGTAGATAAAGCACTTTCTAAGTGGTTCATACAGAGACGAAGCTTGGGGGAACCAATTTTGGGTCCACTATTGTGCGAGAAAGCTCTTGATTTGAATAAGAAGCTCGAGGGGCCATCAGATTTTCAGGCCAGTGCCGGTTGGTTTCAAAAGTTTTTAAATCGTCATAGGATACGTGAGTTGAAGATTCATCGAGAAGCTTTATCGGCAAATTCCAACGCGGCTGAAAAATTTAAGGAGACATTTCAGTCGTACTTGGATACGAAAGGGTTTTCTAGAGATGACGTTTATAACGCAGACGAGACCGGACTCAATTGGAGAGCTTTACTGCGAAAATCTCTTGCTTCTCGACAAGAAAATGCAGTGCGTGGATTCAAAGTTTCTAAGGAAAGGGTGTGTTGGGAAAATTGCATTTAAATTCTCCCGCCCTAATCAACTACGGCAGCACCTCTCGAGCAACTCGTCTCGCGCGCTCTCTCACGGGTTTTTCCGGCAAGACGCCGGAGAGAGTTCCGGCTTTCTCTCACTCTCTACTAATCATTGATCGTGATCTCACGGGTTTTGATAAAGTTATCCGGCGATTCTCACTTAATCAAATTCGGAATCCAGTAATCCTCATAGTGAACGTTTCTAATCGGTCAATCTCGCTTACGGCATAAACTCGTCTCCGATCAACGTCTCGGATCTCATCGGTATTTTTATTCGGATAAATCTCTGGACAGGGTAATTCTCGGTTTTCTCTCGTGGTGCTAGACGATCTCGTGAGATGCAAAAGGCCGGCCTCGTGCCGTAGCCACCTTGAATCAAAAGGCGTCTCTCTCGTGTTCGGGCATATTTTACGCGTTATCTCGGACGTGTCAGCTAACTCATTCTCCGTGTGTAGAAATTATTCCATTTTCAATAAAGTCAATTTGTTTTATAGTCGGTGTTCTCAAGAATTCACTTTCGGCGTTCCTCACCTCGATCCCCCCTCCCACCACCAGATATCTCACCCGAGTTTTTACAGGGTGACTGCCATGACATGTGCTAATGCCGCTGGCACTCACAGATTGCCTTTGCTGCTTATCGGAAAAGCTAAAAAGCCACGATGCTTTAAAAACGTCAGGAATTTACCAGTAACCTACAAAGCACAGAAAAGCGCTTGGATGGACTCAAAGTTGTTCTGCGATTGGTATGAAAATGAGTTTGTACCAAGTGTAAAGAAATGGTGTCAAGCCCTATCTAAAGTTGGGAGAGTGCTGCTGTTGTTGGATAACGCGACGTCTCATCCATCCGCTGAAGTTCTAAATGTCTTTGACCCGGACTTCGTCGTTATGTATCTTCCGCCAAATGTCACGTCATTGATCCAGCCTATAGATCAGGGTGTTATCGAAAAACTGAAACGCATGTACCGTAAGAAAATACTACGAAGGCTGTTACTGGCAGAAGACAACACCGAAGACAGCGTCATTTCATTTTCGAAGGCACTGAACTTGAAGCATTATTCCTACATCCTAGCAGATGCTTGGGATTCTCTAACGGAAGGAAACTTGAAAATGCCTAGAATAAGTTGTGGCCGCCTTCAGCAGAGCCAGAACAAGAGATTGTAGAAAAGATTCCCCATGCTGATCTTCCTGAGTTCGTTCACTTACTCAAGAGCATCCCGGGATTTACGGATTGTAACGAGGAAGACGCTATAGACTGGATTAACAACGACGCGAACGATCCTACCCAGATCACTGACGTCTAATATACTGACGTCTTATATAGACCACTGACGTCTAATATACATATATTATAGGTATATGTGTATTTTTTAATTTTTTTAATATTGTTCCGTCGCTTTGGGGTCCTTCCCCTTTAAGCCTCCAACCTGTTTTCCCATTATTCCTCTCCCTTCCCTCTTCACGATCGTCCGGCTGCAACCGCATCGCTTCCTTCTCGCCTAGAACGGAGGGAAACTGCAGAAAACCGTCCGTTGATACAGGGCGGACCCTTCTTAGTTCTCCCCTGGTGGCCGCACGACTAAACTCAAGCGTGGTCTCCCGAGGTGCCCTAAGAAGGTCCCTCCCTCCTTTGCCGTGATTCAGAGGGTAAGTCAGTGCACGGCTAAGCAGTCACCTTCCGAGTGATAAGAACCGCTACGGGAGTCCTCCAGAGCCGTACCCCGACCACCCACCCATCGCAGAAAGGTGTTTTTTTTTGGTATTTGTTTTGGTGGGATCTGACCCAGTGAACACAGTTATGTTGCAGCAATGTAACGGCTATGTTACCAATTGTAACAGGTGATATTACCTGGATGTTACATGTAACTTACATGTAAGTTACAATTTCCTACTCATCAATATAACTATGTTATATAACGTGTTATATACCCGGTATGTAACAGTTATATTGCAAGGTAATGTAACAAAAGTCATAACAGTTATATAACTGCAATATTCTAAAGTAATATGATAAAATAAAAGATTATTATTATTAAACGATTTTTTTATTTCATCATATTATTTTTTCATCGTTATAGGTCGTGGAAGGATTACACAAAAAAAAAGTACCCTGAACGGATTTCTCGACAGGATTTCATTCTCCCCGACAGAGACTTGAACCTGCGATCTACCCATCTATCCTACCTATCTACCTAACACGCTACCCACTACGCTATCAACTGTTTATGAACTTTGGTAATTCACAACATGTATTTGACTCGCCAGAGAATAGTTCATCAGTTGTATGTTGCGAGCTACTCAAAAGATGGTGGTGGTCCCGTCTTCCACCCTTTATTTAGTATAACCATGCCAGTTTTGGAAAAAAAATACAAAATTGATTGTGGCGAAACCAATATGGCAGATACACTTTAGGAAACGTGCAGCCACTTCCCGAACATGGCTTTGCACACTCTATTTTCTCCAGGCTCATATTATTATAAGCATGTTACGTAAGCGTTACAGAGTCATGTTACATTACTATAATGTTGCTACGGCACACCCCATTTACGTTACATAAATATGACCAAATGTACACTCACATTGTTATAAGCATGTTATGTAAACGTAACAGAGTCATGTTACATTACCGTAATGTTACTAAGTTACACCCCATTAACGTTACATAAATATCACCAAAAACACACTCACATTGTTACAAGCATGTTATGTAAACGTTACAGAGTCATGTTACATCACTGTAACGTTACTACGTTACACCCTATTAACGTTACATAAATATCACCAAAGGTACACTCACATTGTTACAAACGTGTTACGTAACGGCAACAAAACTCTATTACATTACTGTAACGTCAAAACGTTACATACCAGTTATGTAACCAGCATATAACAAATGGTACATAACATGTTACTTCCACGTTATATAACAGCTATGTATCACAAGAATAACATTGTGACATTACCTGTAACTTCCGTGTTATATTGCCGCAATATAACGTGTTCACTGGGGAACCACCGGGATTGCAGATTAAACACATAGAATAAATTTTCCATTGGTGTCGGCCGTGGGGCTCGAACCCGGGTCCGCTGCGTGCGAACCCCGAGCCTCACCCACTGAGCCACTGCGCTCCCTCTAGATATATATGTATATTAGGGTGGCCCTTAATATCGGTAAAAAAAAAAATTTTTTTCTTAACCCCTAAATCGATTCGAAATATTAAAAAATGATTTTTAAGACTGAAATCCGCCCTTAATTTTAATATTAACAGGTGCCTCAAAGGCCCTTAAACCGCTTGACTGGTGGAAATTTCGGGTAGACAAAACTTTACTTACTATCAACTTGAAATTTGGTATCCGGGGGTTTTCGGGGTCGCTGAGTACGAATTCGCACTCCAAATTCAGAAATTCAAGATGGCGGATCCAATATGGCGGACCAAAAATGCAAAAAGACATTTGACGAGAGCAAAAGTTAGTACTCGAGGGTTTTCGGGGTCGCTGATTACGAGCACTAATTATCGTTCGCATCAAACGACTTTTCGGATTTTCAATCCGCCATATTGGATTTACCATCTTCAATTTCTAAATTTAGAGGGCACATTCGTAATCATCGACCCCGAAAACCCCTGAGTACCAACGTTCACTCTCGTGAAATGACTTTTTGCTTTTTCGGTCGACCATATTGGATACGCCATCTTGAATTTCTGAATTTGGAGTGCAGATTCGTAGTCAGCGAGCCCGAAAACCCCCGAGTGCCAATGTTCACCCTCGTCAAATGACTTTGCATTTTTTGGCCGCCATATTGGGTCCGCCATCTTGAATTTCTAAATTTGAAGTGCAGATTCGTAATCAGCAACCTCTAAAACCCCCATGTACCAATTTTCGTTTACATGAAACGACTTTTTGGATTTTTTCTCCGCCATATTGGAACCGCCATTTTGATTATGGAAGTTTTCGGAATTTTATAACGTACATTTATTCGAATTTTTTAAGCCTATCAAGTAGTAGTAGTAGTAAGTTTTACTTGCATAGCCTTTTCGGCTTTTTACAACACTTTCATTCACTATATCACTATTACACTGGGCCCACTATTTTAGTTTTTCTGTTCATTTACGGAACTATTTTTCTCTCTCGATTTTTGCAACCTCATTGCTATTGGCCCAGTGTATTTGTGAGAACCTACAATTTAAGGTGGGTTTCGAACCACCGAGCTCGCAGAAAAAGCATCTGGAAAAATCCATTGGTGCCGGCCGCGGGATCGAACCCTGGCCGCCTGCGTGGCAGTCCAGAGTCGGACCAACTGGGCCACTGCTCGCTCTGCCTATCAAGTAATTTCTGTAGTTTAGTACAGCACGCTCTTTGAGTAGTTCGCCAGATACCCCCACTACTGGCTCACTCCCCGCCGTACGCTATTCAGCGAGCGCGAAAGAAGAAAAAGAAAATTTTTTCCGCGCTTAAAAAATTCGAATAAATGTACGTTATGAAATTCCGAAAACTTCCATAATCAAAATGGCGGTTCCAATATGGCGGAGAAAAAATCCAAAAAGTCGTTTCATGTAAACGAAAATTGGTACATGGGGTTTTTAGAGGTTGCTAATTACGAATCTGCACTTCAAATTTAGAAATTCAAGATGGCGGACCCAATATGGCGGCCAAAAAATGCAAAGTCATTTGACGAGGGTGAACATTGGCACTCGGGGGTTTCCGGGCTCGCTGACTACGAATCTGCACTCCAAATTCAAAAATTCAAGATGGCGTATCCAATATGGTCGACCGAAAAAGCAAAAAGTCATTTCACGAGAGTGAACGTTCGTGCTCAGGGGTTTTCGGGGTCGCTGATTACGAATGTGCCCTCTAAATTTAGAAATTGAAGATGGTAAATCCAATATGGCGGATTGAAAATCCGAAAAGTCGTTTGATGCGAACGATAATTAGTGCTCGTAATCAGCGACCCCGAAAACCCCCGAGTACCAACTTTTGCTCTCGTCAAATGTCTTTTTGCATTTTTGGTCCGCCATATTGGATCCGCCATCTTGAATTTCTAAATTTGGAGTGCAGATTCGTGATCAGCGACCCCGAAAACTTTCGAGTACTAACTTTTGCTCTCGTCAAATGTCTTTTTGCATTTTCGATCCACCATATTGGATCCGCCATCTTGAATTTCTGAATTTGGAGTGCGGATTCGTACTCAGCGACCCCGAAAACTCCCGGATACCAAATTTCAAGTTGATAGTAAGTAAAGTTTTGTCTACCCGAAATTTCCACCAGTCAAGCGGTTTAAGGGCCTTTGAGGCACCTGTTAATATTAAAATTAAGGGGGGATTTCAGTCTTAAAAATCATTTTTTAATATTTTGAATCGATTTAGGGGTTAAGACAAAAAAAAAATTTTTTACCGATATTAAGGGCCACCCTAATGTATATGATATGTATACGTCTATGATAGACTTATATTATACGTTTACTGTGGTGCTATTTGACTGCTGTAGTGTCAGAATTTGATATACCTATAAGACAATTATTAATTATTAATATATAATAATATAATTATTTTGTCGTAATAGATAAGGTAACCAATAATGTTAGCAATAATGAGTACTGCGGTTGATGCTAGTGATAACTGAAAATATATTTACACTATATACAAACATTCAGAGCGGTTTCAATAATTATAATACAGGAATGTACACAGATTTACCTGAATCAAAAAAAGTACAGCTTGGCTTAATTATAATTATTAATCGAACTTAATTATAACATTTAGCGACAAGCGCCATAAATCTCGCACGCATATCAACGTGGCAGTGCTGGTATCACGCAGTTACGACTGACGAGCGCGACAGCCGTGCGCCTCGAGCTTGGTATGAGTGTCGAGTTGGCGACCTCTGACGTGTCGCGCTAGAGTTTGGACTAGTCTCAAACTTACATACGTATATTTTACGTATATTACACAATAAGCATTTGACATCAAATTATATACATATATTATATGTATAAGGAACATCTACTTGACGATAGAAACGAAGCCGACTGCATTGCTGTCAAAATCACGTATTATATACGTATATTGGACGTGTGTTTTTCAACAATATCTCCGTGGAATTTTGTCCATCTCATATTAGCGACGCCAAGATTCTCCCCAGCGAACCTGGTGGCGAACCTGGTTTGTGAACTAGCCTAAATGAGACAGACCAGGACCTAGGACCAGTAGTCATTAGCTGTCATTAGCCGCAAGGTAAGTTAAACGGATTTTGGTGCATTTCGGGCAAAATGCCAAATATACTGTTAGTCGATTCTCTCATATTGAAGAGATTGTTAACCCTGCGCGGATCATGTGAGTTTTGCTAACACGGGATTATACGGGTCGCCTGGGTCAAATATGACCCATATGATCCATATGCAGGGTTAATTGGGAGTAAATGAAATTTTTTTATTTCATAATCTGGTAGCTTAGGAAAAAATATTTAGTACGTAATTTTTATTTTTTTTATTTGAATCGAAATCGCCGTTAATATAACAAGTTGATAACTATTACATTATGACGTCACGCATGTTACGCTATATCTATATATATCAAAATCCGTGAAATTAAATTGCCTATAACATGCGCATGTGTCATTTTGAAAGAAAAATAAAAAAAACGTCCTCATTATTTTTACTTACTCTACATTATGCGCCCCAATGATTGAAAAAAAAATTCAATCAAAGATCCCAATTGTGATAACATTCTCTTTTTATCAGAGGTTCATTGGGATGTTTATCGTCATTCTTTTTTGTATATTCCTTTTTTTTACTAATTTAAGAGTGTTAAAGTTTGTGTAAATATTCAAGACCACTTGGAAGCAATCAATTAATAATTTACCATAAATTATCATGGTTTTTGTTACATAAATTTGCATAGTAAGGGTGACATTTAATTAGCAGTCTGTGAGAATGAGAACCTTGGGTGACTTATTATCACACAACTTTTTTTTTTTAATCATGTAATATTGTAGTGACATATTTTACCTTTATGATATATTTTGTTTTTAATTTGTTTACAAAAGTCTTGTATGTTTTAATCATCTCTGAATAAATTGTGAATCAATATTCGTTTCAATTATTTAGGTGCCCCCTCCAGTGAATATTTCATTTTCTTCAGTTAAATCTTCGAAAATATAATTTCAGCACTGGGGAACACAACAATACGCGCTAACCCTTTTTTTTTAGCAGAGAGAGGGTTACTTTTGCCGTACGAATGGTCCATATCGTTACCATGCTTACGGCATACGTCCCACGATGTCTCATTTAGGCTAGTTCGCGGTCCGGCCACCAGGTTCGCGCGAGTAATCTTGGCGTTGCCAAAACGTATAATATTCGTTCATTATCTTTCGGTTGTAATTCCCGGATCTGAAGCATATATATATTTAATGTACATACGTACATTGAATATTTATACATATATATATATATATATATGTACATATATATATGTATAAATGTTTATTTCCCTTGCAGGGTACATTGCGGACTCCCGCTCCACTCACACGTTTTCCCTTATCCTACACTTAACCTATCTTAGCCTACCCTACACTTCGAGAGAGAGAAAGACAGATTATTATCCTTTCTTAATTCATCTATTCCTTAATTCTTTCCTCATTCCTTAATTCCTTGCTCATTCATTCACCTCATTCACTCCGTGACTTCCGTTTCCACTGCACCACTCTACTCCCCCCCCATATCCTCCCCACCCCACTACATCCCTTCCCACCCTTTCAAGTATACCCACGTCTCTAACAGTATCATCACATCCCAGCTCCTCAGTCCTTCCCAAAACTCCTCATCCTTGTTTTTCACCCCTGCCACATTCCAGCACCCCACTTTTATCGTGACCCCTCTTCCTTCCATTCCCTTCCGCCCCTCCCTCTTTTCCGTCTCCTGCCCCTCCTCTCTTTCACTCAGCCTTCGACTTGGCTCTTCCCCCAACGCTGCCGTTATTTCCTTCCGCTCCCCCTCCATCTTCCTCCATCCCCCCCTAATTTCGTCCCACCTCCTCCATTCGTTGTCTACCCACATCTTCATATAGCCTACTCGCACGGTCTTCCCCTTCCACCTTTCCATCTCTGCCTCCCTCTCTATCTTTCACTTCACCTCTCTCTCCATCCTCGTCAAGTCGTCCTTTATCCAAACTTTCTCCCCTCTCAACCACCTTTTTGACTTCATCACATCTATCTTCTGTTCCCTCCCCTCCAACTCCACCAACACCATACCCCTGCTCTCTTCGTTTACCCCTCCAATTGCCGTCATATCTTTTATCCTTCTTATCACTTCCATCTTACTCCATATCCTTTTTATCTCTTTATCCCATTCCGCCCCCTCTTTTCTCATAACCCCTCTCACTACTACATTCCTGGCTCTTTTTTCCCTCACCCCGCCCCCCCCCCCCCTATCCAATCTTATCTCCAACTCTCACCTTCTTTGCTCCCTCCTCTTCATGTCTACTCCCCCCTTTCGTCCTTTTCCCCTGTTCCCTCAACCCTCCACCCCCCTCCCCACCCCTAGGCTTTCCACTTTCTTTTCCAGCTTATCAATCCGGCTTCTCAACTCCGTCTTTTCTCCCTCCCATCTCTTTATCAGCTCTTCCCTTTCCACTCTCACCTCCCTCACTACCACCTCCATTCTCTCCGCCCAACGCTTCGCCATGCTCTTTACTCTCTTCTCCCGCCCCTTCGCTATTTACTCGAACCTTTTCTCCCCCCCTTTCTCCTTCCCGCCCCATCACCTCCCCCATACTGTCCGTTACTTTTTTCAGCCATCCTTTCTCCTCTGCTTTTTTCTCCGGCGACCTTCCTACTATTTTGCTCCTCTTCTCCGCATTCTTCAATCTTCCCCTCCTCTTCTCTTCCTCTACACCAACCCTTCTGCCCTCGTCACCCATCCTCACAACTTGTCTACTCTTTACCTTCCGCTGCTTCCTCTACACACTTCACTTCCTTCCCTACCGACACCTTTCCCCCTTGCCGACTGCTTCCGACTCTCTCTCTTCCCACTTTGCCCGCTTTTCCGCCGCTGCTTCCGCGTTCGTTCCAAAACGCCGCGTTCGTTCCAAACGTATACGAATCAGGATCGTACATGGAAGCGCGTGAACAAATAGCGGGTGATGTCGCTAGGCGGTAGTGGTCGCTAGGTAACGACCGATAACAGTAAGTTTCAGCGTTAAGTCAATCAAAAACGCCAAACGGCTCGTCAAACGCCGTTCGAGTGTTATAAACAAGAACGAAATAGCGCTTCCGTATATGATCCTGATTCGTATACGTTTTGAAAGAACGCACGCGACACATTCGTATACGTACAGTCGCATACGAATCACCGCGCATACGATCCTTCGTAGACGAATCACACTCGCATACGTTCGCTCGTGTGCGGCTTCACTCGTATACGAATACGTCCATCCGACTTGAAGTCGTATGCGATCCTTCGCATACGATCGCAAGTCACCGGAATGAAAATAGCCTCCCTGGGCGAAATGCCCGAGGCTTCACTTGAGACGGGTTCCCTGGTATCTGGAATTATTTATTGAAAGCGAGTTGTCAAATGATTCGTCTTGAGAAAGACGAATCACGGTTACGTTATAGCTGAATCGTCTTGAAAAAGACGATTCAGTGGTCGATTCGAATCGTCTTTAAAATGACGATTCGAGAGTGTAGACTCGATGAACATCGTGTAGTTGTCGGGTGTGCCTTGAAGTCCTAGATGAGACGTTGGGTCTCTCCGGGCTTCAAGAATGGTAAAGATTTCGAGCTCGCATCGAGAATGTGCGAGCACGAGAATTTCGGCAGAGTGACGTCTGCTACGTGTAATACTCACCAGTGATGACTACGAAATGAGAGCGAGGAGCGAGGATAGCTCGTCTTGCGTTTAAATATCCTATCATGACCCATCGGCGCTGCGATCTTATTGGCGGGTGGGTCCGTGGTAGGGCAATTTTACCGAGCTTTCTCGAGCTTGCACACGGCACCCTAATGACGTGTCACAATTCTTCGAAGGATTAAAATCTATTTCGGGCCTTCGAGGAATTCTGACTGTTGATGAGACTTATTATTATCGAGGTCGACCGTGGCCCAAGAAACGATTCTCAGGATGGAAAATTATGGTATTTTCCGTTCCGTTACAATATATATATGTATATTAGACGTCAGTGGTCTATATGGGTGAATCTCTGGAACTTTTAACCTATAAGTCTTATGACTTTTCAACGAATTATCTGATTAAATAAATCGTAAAATGCTTTTAAAAACATACACTAACTACCAAATCTATCTATTAATAATATATGATATGATTTCAATGATGGGTGAACAATATTTATTTTAGCCCTTTAATGTATACCTGTCATATTATTTTGCTGTCTTTCAGTGGTTTACAATTTTCATAGTTTTATTTGTTAATAAATACAATGATTCATTAAAATT
Organism: Rhorus exstirpatorius; assembly: GCA_963564615.1. Lineage (NCBI taxonomy): Eukaryota > Metazoa > Arthropoda > Insecta > Hymenoptera > Ichneumonidae > Rhorus > Rhorus exstirpatorius. The sequence goes on along the minus strand of OY751314.1, from coordinate 11,516,715 downwards.
TCGATTCGATTAGTTTTATTAGCGTCCGTCATTTAATTTGACATATTAGTTTAATTAAAATTTGTCTCCCAGTTTGAGGTGTCACGACCGAAATCACGAAGATTTCTAAAATGAAGTAAATAATTTTACATTTGAAGCTGAATTATTGTGTTACACATCAAGCTTAATTCATACAGAACAGATACATATAAATTTTTTACGAAAATATTTTTATTCATATTGTTTATACACAAAGACACATTATCTGTCAGGCGGTCTAGGTTACGATGTCACAAGTTAAGTCCACGCGGTTTTGAATATTTGTTATTTAAACTCTTCAAAATTAATATGCACATGTTTGTTTTTGTATACTTCATTAGTGGTTAAGTGTGCATTGATTAATTTTAAATATTTTCAAAGATATTCATGAAACCATTAGATGTCTCGACCGAAATCTCGTCACATTCAAAGTTCAATAATTTGAATTTGAAAATTGAAACTTAGTTTTTTAATTGAATATAAGGATTTAAACTATTATTAAATACGATTAGAAGTATATATTACAATTTTTCTACATTCTTACTAATTTTTTGTGAATATGGTGATAATGATTTTTTGAATAAAACTAATATTTTCAAGAGATTGGTAGTTCGAAGCACCTAAAAATGGATGCATCTACCAGAGAGAAAATTTATTGCAAAAAAGAGAAAAAATACGAGAAAAGCGGGCTCATAAAATAGAAGAACAGAAAAAACGAAATGGAGAAAAACGACTACGGAGAGTAAAAGAAAAAGAAAAATTGTAAAAATAATTGAATCAAAAACTTGTATCATCAATAATTTAATTATAATGAATATTCAATATATTTTTCTTTCATTAAATGAATGTGTGTTTAGAAATAGACCAAAAGTGAAAAAAAAATTCGTCGAATAGCATTCGAATTTTGTGGTTTTATTAGGCTTTTTATGATTAAAAATACAAAAAATGTGGGATCGAAAAAAACGATGTTTGGCAGCATTTTATAATATTTTATTTAATTTGAAACCATACTTTGTGTGCTAAAATGATGTGCGTTTGATTTTTTTAATTTTCATTTCATGCTAATCAAAGTTAAAGGTTCCGGAGATTCACCCATACGGGATATACATAAGTGGATGGATAAACTCTTACAATTAAAATATATTTCATAACACTTCATTTACATTATAAGTATACTATATAAATACATTATAACGCAAACATCGCGCGCAAAACTTATTGCGCGCGATCCGAATTGAGGCCATGAACCTATATATATATCGTTCTATATTATATAAAGATAGCGCCGCCACCACCGCCACCGTGTCAAAAATACAACCAAACCCAAACCCGAACCTTAGGTTTGGGTTTAGTTAAACCCAAACCTCGAGTTTAGATAAACTTAAACCCAAACCCAAACCTTCGGTTTGGTTAAACCTAAACCCAAACCTCGAGTTTAGTTAAACTTAAACCCAAACCCAAACCTTGCGTTTGGTTAAACCCGAACCTCAACCCGAACCCAAACACCGCTACAACTGCGACCGTGCCAAGAATTCCCACCTCCGCAGCTTCACCGCTCTACTACACCGCTCCCCTCTTATCGACGCTACGCCCTTATTTAAACACAGATTTAAGGAATGCTGTTTGAAAAGAATTTTCGAAAACATTAATACTCCAAATATACTGGTCTTGAGATTTGTGTAAAAGTCTTTTTGAAATTTATAGTACACAATGATAGTGGATTAGGCTCACTGGGAATACAATACAAAAAAAAACGCGCCATATTACGTGAACGCGCCGAATCTACTACCCCATACATAGCATAGTCGTATAATTCCAATCCTGCTTATTCTATCCTATGACTATTGGCTATTCAAAATTCGTGGTACACGAAGACAGTGGATTAGGTCTCATTTGGGGGATACCACTTAAAAAAAAAAATCTACTCCCTTTTTTCACCAATTTTATTTATTTTTGAACCGATTTTTTTTTTTCATTATCTAAAAAAACATAACTATAAATATTATTTTTTCAAAAACATTTTCGAGATCATTTCTTTCCTAACCACTGACACAAACACAAGATAGGGGGTTGGCGCGCGACCCCCCTGCATATCGATATATCGATATATCGAACCGTGTCAGTAATCGATATATCGATTTATCCAATTGTGTCGAGAATCGATAAACTTATATATCGATATATCCAACCGTGTCAAGAATCGATATATTGATATATCGATATATCGAATCGTGTCAAGAATCGATAAATTGATATATCACTATATCAAATCCTGTCAATGATCGGTAGATTGATATATCGATATATCGAATCGTGACATGATTAGATAAATTGATATATCGATTTATCTAATCATGTCAAGAATCAATATATCAATATATCGATCTATCAATCAAACCCAAACTCATAACCTAAACCCAAAATATATCGATATATGGATATAATTTTGATGTATCAAGCTGCTTCAAGTATCGATATATCGATATATCGAACCGTGTCAAGAATCGATATATCAAACTATTTCAATAATCGATATAACGAACCGTTTCAAGAATAGATATATCGATTTATCGAACCGTGTCGAGAATCGATATATTGATAATCGAACCGTGTCAAGAATCGATATATCGATACATTGAACCATGTCAGTAATCGATATATCGAAATATCGAATAGTGTCAATAATCAATATATTGATATATCTATTATTGACACGATTTGATATAGCGATATATCAATTTATCTATTGTTGACACGATTCGATATATCGATGTATCAATGCAGGGTGCGAGGCCCTTCTGCATATCGATATATCGATGTATCGAACCGTGTCAGTAATCAATATATCGATATATCGAATCGTGTCGATAATCGATCAATTGATATATCGATATATCGATATATCGAATCGTGTCGGTAATCGATCAATTGATATATCGATGTATCGAACTGTGTCAAGAATCGATAAATTGATGTATCGATATATGGAATCGTGTCAAGAATTGATAAATTGATATATCGCTATATCAAATCGTGTCAATCATCGATAGATTGATATATCGATATATCGAATTGTGTCAAGAATCGACTACAAACGATTTTCTTATTTCTTACTTTATTACGGTGGATTCTCGATTAAAAATAATACTAAAGCGGGGAAAAAACTGCTCATTACAAGATATAAAGTCTCGTTAAACTTATAGCAGAGTAACAAAAACATTACCACAGTACACCATAAAATGGTCTTTTTTAATCTTTGGTACGATACAATGAAAAGTTAAATTACAGCAAAAAGAGTACTGCCCATCAAGTGATATAGGCTATTGTTTAAATTCCATTGAGACAAAAGATCTATGCGTTATACATTTAACTAACGATACTTTGTTCCATATTTTTATTATCGATAAATCCTGGAAGACGAGAGCTCAAATTATCTGTAATGACTATTACCTGACGTAAGGATTTTTAATAATAGAAATAAAAAAAAAGGAAAAATAACACTGTATAGGTTACCCAGAATAAAAAGATTGGCCCTAGCCTGATGAAGTTCAATTTCAAAATAAATTATAGCGAGACAACAGCAACAATGCCTTTTTCCCTACCCTAAAGACATCAATGATTGAAATCAACTTCCTAAACACGTCCCTTATGTAAAATTGTTTAGAGAATCCGAACAGAATTTCACATAGAAATCGTTTTAGAGAAGTTCATTTCAATTATTCTGGTGTGCAGTGTAATGAAAAAAGCATTTTTGGTATTTTTTCGCCGTAATGGTGACTATGGTATGGTATGGTATGAGTTTCTTACACCGACTCCCCTAAGGGTTGCGGGCTCCCAACACCATCTAACCTTGGTCTCTTCTCGTATCCGCTTGTCCCCGGTTCGATCCCCGCTGCCGGAGCTTGTCGCGCACCCGCTAGATGTCTGCACCTGGGACAGAAACAGTCGTAGTTCGTACGCCCTGCCTCTGGAGCTACGTCCGAGCCCGTTTTTGCTTTTACCATCTGCTGTGCTACGGCAATGCTTCTCGCTACCGGAGCTCGTCTTGCACACGCTAGATGTCAGCACTTTGGGACAGAGGCAGTTGTAGTTCGTACGTCCTGTTTCTGGAGCTACGTCCGAGCCCGTTGTGCTTTCATCAGCCGTGCTACGGCATCGAGAATCGAACCCGAGACATCTTCCAAGCCTTTCGATCACCACACCAAGGCGCTGGTTCCCTTTGGACCTACTTTTTTAGGTGGATTCCGAACCACCGGGGTCACAGAAAAAGCACTTAGAAAATGTTTTCCATTGGTGCCGACAGTGGGAATCGAACCCGGCTACATCGCGCGCCACTGCGTGCGAGCCGAAGACGCTACCCACTGCGCTACTGCTCCCCTTTTAATGGTGACTAAAATACTTATTACAATCCAAGACTGTCGAAAAAAAAAAAAAAAAAAATCAAATATTTGGTAGAAATCTTTCATTGTGTATAGGAAACTTAAAAAGCAATCAGGAGCCGATTCGGAGAGGTAGGGGTGGGCCGATCAGCCAGTTTGATACGGATGGCCCAATGATTGTTGCACCACGTCATTAATCTTAACGACGATCAGTGAGATGTAGTTTTCTCCGTACATCATATATTTTAGCGGAGACGTACCGCCAGACCTTGGCCATCCGGCTTACTCGCTGCCTTCCCGTCACCCCATTGACAGTCAGTTTGTGGTAAAGGTAATCTATAAAGTAACAGCAAAAAAGTATTAGGGAAAAGATCACATCACTAATTTAATCGTGTATGACTACAGCAATCACACAACATTCAAAAAAAGATCCAATTAAATCAAAGTGCTATCAAAAATTTTGGAGTCGAATATAATTTATAACAAACCAAAAATTTCCTTGTTTTTATAATTTACAATTATGCTGTCTACCAAATTCACCTCTGAAAGAATATGCAGACATATTGTACTTTTTGAATTACCGAAATGAAGGTAAAGAAAGAAGACAGATAAATGTATTTGAGAACGTTTACGGTACAGTACTACCTCTCTAAGAGAGCGGTCTAGGGCGGTTAGGGGAAGAAATTCTCGAGAAATTCGTCGCCGAAGCCTTCCCCCACCGCTAGGTTAGCGCGCTCGAAAATCGCGCATGTGGTAGCGTGTATGTGTTTCTCCACTCGAACTCGATAAGAGAGCGCGAACCAAAGTGTTGAGAAAACTGTAAACGAGTTGCGGAAAGTGTACTGGCGTTTCGTCGTTTCATGCGTAAGTACCTATATCTCATTGAATATTGATGTGTAAATCTTTCTTTTTCTTCGCGTTTGTACGTTCTTCTTTCGTGTTTGATGTACGATATTTGCATTTATTACTACTACTTATGAACATATCTCTAGTATAATATAGCCTCGGCAATTTTTATCAATATAATCATATTCTATGCTGTGTTAATGTCTATTAAAATATATTTCACTTGCATTAAATTACTACTTGAAATTTAATTATGGTGCACGTTTTTTTCTCCGACTTTACGGCTTAAACGTATATATTATTATACAAAGGAATATTATTCATTTGACAATCGTGCGACGTGCGATTTGCTGAAATCGCTCGCGATCTCTTATCAAGTTGTCCGCGACAAACTCGAGAGGCCTCGGGTACACTGGACAGCTCGAGCTAGGTGGGGGAAGCCATTGAATGCGCTCAAGCGGAACGACGGGGAAATTCTCTCTTATCGAGGGCTCTCTTAGAAGGGTAGTACTGTATTGCATTTTTCTGGAGTTGACTCACTTCTTAAATCCTCCCCCGGCTACGGGTATTTATTAGCACGTTCGCCGTCGATACACTGTCGCGCCAATGTATCTGTACCCCAGAGAAGGACAGCTACGTCCTTTACGAACTTGGAATCGTTTTTATGGATCATAAGATCCCAGGTATCTTGATCGACTAAAGTATCCGCATTGATGTATATCTGAGCCGTTCGCTAAAATAATGACCTAAGTCAAATTTGGGCGTTTTGAAAAAAAGCGATGTAAGGAAGTAACGCAGGAAATAGAATTGATGGACGGAAAAATACGAAACTTGGCAGAATGTTAGATTATAATGTAAAAAAAACTCATAAAATTTTTATGATCCAAGATGGGTTTTTACGCGAGATATTTGTAATTCTTTTAATCTCTTTACAAGCCAATTCAACATGGCCTCTTATGAGAAATCACGGAGTTAGCTGTAAATTATTCCTCATATCTCCGTAATTGATGGATAGATCAGAATGAAATTTAAACAGCAGAGAGATGAAATACTAAGAATCATTTATCCGGCTCAAAAATATTCAAAGGTGACTTAGACAGAAATAATAAAAATAATAAAAAGTACTCATAGCGAATTTTTGGACCCTCGCTAAAAATATTGCAACGTCGCATATTCGAGGTTATGAGCGCGCATTTTGAAATTTCAACGTATGTAACAGCTCGTGCAGGCTGACTACTACATATTTTTATAATTTTTTGTTTTTTGTTTACACGACATATTATATTGAATATTAATGGAATAAATAAATAAATTAAGTATTCAAATACAATTTTATTTCCCTACATATTATCTTACATACGTAGAATATTTTTTTACTGAAATATAATATTTGGCATATTGACACAGTCTCAATTATTTTTTAAATAATTTTATTACTCAATTATTTTTCAAATAATTGATTTCAAATTGATTTCAAATAATTTTGAAATAACTCAATTATTTTTCAAATAATTGAGCTACCTATAGTACACTTAAATTTTTTTCTTATCACGTGATAATGAGGATATTTAAAATATAATTATCAGCAAATCATCACAATTTTTGCATATTAGCTGATGGGCAATCGTTTCTACGTTGAACAATTTACTGCTTTCCTCTTTCAGATCAACATATTTTGATGATGTTGATTCCTTGATATCGAGGTTATGCTGTCTTTGCAGGTTTTTCGTACCGTAAATGCTCCGAACGTTTCTGCCTGCTTCTTGCTGATTAATTCTAGCTCGGTACACCTTTTCGGTAACTATTTTACCTTTACAATGAAATCTTGGATTTTGGATTCGAATAATTATTCAGAATCTGAAAGAATTGGCCCATTTGCTGTTTTTTGGTGATTACATATTTTAATAGCTGACGAAAAAATAATTCAAAATCTGAAATCTGTCCAGATTCGACATGCAATTACGTGACATTTGCACAGTAAGTGTTTGGAATACAATAGAGCCCGCATACTGTATATGCGACGATCCCCTAAAGTACGATCCTAAAACGGATATGGTATACAGCGTGACCATTATAATATGGACGGTATTTTTTTGAGGATTTCGGGAAGTGATATCGAGATTTTTCGGGTGCGGTTTTTGAATAGTTTTTGAAGCCTGATTTGAAAAAAAATACGGCGTGAATGTGATGATTATAGTTTTTACAGCAGAAAAATGGTTATGGCGAAAAATAATGTCAACTTGATTTTTATTTTTGAAACATTAAGATAATTTAATTCTGAATACAAACCACTGGTGGGAAATTATAAAAAAAATGTTAGGAATCAGATGGAACCAAAGTTCATGCTTGTTACATTTCCTAATATCGAGATACCGGCAGCCCGATCTCGAGATTCACATTTGGTAACCTTAAGAGGTAAAACAAATGGCAAGCATGACACGGAAAATTATAAAATAATGTCAGGGATCAGATGGAACCAAAGTCCATCCTTGTTTCGTTTCTTAACATCGGATTACGAGCAGCCCGATCTCGAGATTCACATTTGGACAATTCAAGAGGTAAAACAAATAGCAAGATTGGCGCTAAAAATTATAAAATAACGTCAGGAATTAGGTGGAACCAATGGCCATGCTCGTTTCATTTCCTAAGATCGGATAAAGAGCAGCCCAATCGCGCGATTCCCATTTGGACGCTTTAAGAGGTGAAACAAATGGCGAGTATGGCACGAAAAATTGTAAAATAATGTCAGGGATCAAATGGACCCAAACTCCATACTTGTTTCATTTCCTAACATCGGATTACGAGCAGCACGATCTCGAGATTCACATTTGGATACACTACGAGGTGAAACAAATATCGAGAATGGCACGAAAAATTATAAAATAATCTCAGGGATCGGATGGAACCAAAATCCATGCTTGTTTCATTTCCTAACATCGGATTACGAGCAGCCGAATCCCGAGATCTACATTTGGACACCTTGAGAGATGAAACAAATGGAAAGAATGGCACGAAAAGTTATAAAATGATGTCAGGGATTAGATGGGACCAATAGCTATGCTTGTTTCATTTCCTAAGATCGGATAAAGAGCAGCCCGATGGTGAGATTCACATTTGGACACTTTAAGAGGTGAAAAAAATGGCAAGCATGGGACAAAAAATTATAAAAAAATGTCAGGGATCAGATGGAACCAAAGTCCATCCTTGTTTCAGTTTCTAACACAGGATTACGAGCAGCCTGATCTCGAGATTCACATTTGAACACCTCAAGAGGTGGAACAAATGGCAATAATGGCACGAAAGGTTATGAAATAATGTCAGGAGTTAGTAGACCAGGCAATGGAGATTTTTTTGTGACAAAAATGGTAGAAGAAAACGGCGAGTGTGGGGGTGCGTGGGGTGGTCCGGGGATGTTTCGTGATATGTTTTCGATTCGCAAATATGATTACTTTTTTTTTTATATCCAAAAAACACAAAAAAAAACGGTGTTTTTTTAGTTTTTTGCTTGTAAAATCTGAACTAATGGAGCGATGCTGACACATTCAACAGACGAATTGTAGAGAATGAAAAGACGAAGAAAATGAGCGGTAGTGCAACTCAATCGGGTCATTATTACCGGAGAAAAACCGGAAAAACCGGAAAAATCTGCATTTTTTAAAAATTCATAACTCCGCCATTTTCAAAGTTGTAGCGCTGGCTTTCCGGATGAAAGTAGTGGTTGATAGATACTTTGAGTGTGCACAACCCGGACGTTGTCGGATAAATAGTTTTTCCGTAATTGCGATTTGAATTATTTTGGGCACTATTTTGCGGAAGGGCTGGATGCGTCGGAAGTTGTCGGATTTTGATTTTAAAAACGGATTTTGAAAGAAAAAGTAAAGTACTACAAAACGTCAATCTTGATTTTTCGTTAAAATGTTGCAAAATAGGTGAAAAATACGTGCAAACGTGACCAAAACCGGCCGAGCGCTCGATCGCGGTCGAGTAGTGGAGGGAGCCAGCCAACGCGGGGAAATGCGTATATATAGTAATACAAGCATGCTGCGGTCGGGCGCGAATCTTTACATTCGATTATCTCAGCAACTACTGGAGCTATCTTTACGTTTTTTTGTTATTTGGGGGTAAAGTAACCCGTTGAAACAGATACTTCACTCGGTTTGCCTCAATATTCACTAGAAAAGCTGCTTTTGGCTACATATCCGTACATTAATATGAAATTAGGAAAAAGCGGTGGAATACATGCATACTGCCAGGAAACTTATTAATTGAAGTGCAGTGGATTTTTTCGAAATGTTTATATTCTTATTTCATGTACGAGTATGTTTATGTATCAAATTCTTATGTATAGTAACTCACATACTAACTATATTACTATTCGAGTATACTAACGGAAACTTTTGTTTTATAATTAAATTACAATTCTTATATACTAACTGAATAATTATTTTTGAAATTACACGATTCTCGGTCGTTTCACTGGCCTGGCAACAACATAGCAAAACGAAAAGCAGCTTTTATAGTGAATATTGAGGCAAACTGAGTGAAGTATTAGTTTCAACGGGTTAATTTACCCCCTAATTTAAAAAAACCATAAAAATAGCTTCATTAGTTGCTGAGATAATCGAATGTAAAGATTCGCGCCCGGCCACAGCGTGCTTGTATTACTATATATACGCGCTTCCCCGCGTGGGCCGGCTCCTCCCACTACTCGACCGCTCGGCCGGTTTTGGTCACGTTTGCACGTGTTTTTCACCTATTTTGCAACATTTTAACGAAAAATCAAGATTGATGTTTTGTAGTACTTTACTTCTTCTTTCTAAATCCGTTTTGAAAATTAAAATCCGACAACTTCCGACGCATCCAGCCCTTCCGCAAAATAGTGCCCAAAATAATTCAAATCGCAATTACGCAAAAACTATTTATCCGACAACGTCCGGGTTGCGCACACTCAAAGTACCTATCGACCACTACTTTCATCCGGAATCCAGCGCTACAACTTTGAAAATAGCGGAGTTATAAATTTTTGAAATAACGCTGATTTTTCCGGTTTTTCCGGTTTTTCTTCGGTAATAATGACCCGATTGAGTTGCACTAGCGCTCATTTTCTTCGTCTTTTCAATTCGTCTGTTAAATGTGTCAGCATCGCTCTATTGGTTCAGATTTGACAAGCAAAAAACTGAAAAAACACCGTTTTTTTGGTGTTTTTTGGAAATTAAAAAAAAGTAATCACATTTGCAAGTCGAAAACATATCACGCAACATCCACGGACCACCCCACGCACCCCCACACTCGCCGTTTTCTTCTACCATTTTTGTCACAGAATGACTCTTTATCTGCTCTATTTCCTGGTCTATAGATGGAACCGATGGCCATGCTCGTTTCATTTCCTAAGATCGGATTACGAGCAGCCCGATCTCGAGATTCATATTTGGACACTTTAAGAGGTGAAACAAATATCGAGAATGGCACGAAAAATTATAAAATAATCTCAGGGATCGGATGGAACCAAAGTCTATCCGTGTTTCAATTCCTAACATCGGATTACGAGCAGCCCGATCTCGAGATTCACATTTGGACACCTCAAGAGGTGAAACAAATAGCAAGAATGGCACGAAAGATTATTAAATGATGTCAGAGATTAAATGGAACCAATGGCCATGCTTGTTTCATTTCCTAAGATCGGATTAAGAGCAGCCCGATCGCGAGTTTCACATTTGAACACTTTTAGGGGCGAAACAAATGGCAAGCATTGCACGAAAAATAATAAAATAATGTCAGAGATCAGATGGAACCAAAGTCCATCCTTGTTTCAGTTCCTAACATCGGATTACGAGCAGCCCGATCTCGAGATTCACATTTGGACACCTCAACCACAAGTCGACAACAAGTCGACAACAAGTTGACCACAAGTCAACAACAAGTAGACAACAAATCGACACCAAGTCAACAGCAAGTCGACAACAAGATGACAAGACGTTAACAGCAAGTCGACAAGAATACAAACTATCACCAGATGATACTCTCGAACCAATTCAGCCTGATATCGTTGATCTTGCGCGAGCTAAACATGGAAAAAAGTCAAAATTGTATCAACTGTTGATAATATTATCAATTTTTTCGAGATTCTTAAAGTTAATGAAGATGTTTCGAAATTTCTCGGAAAAAATTGTTTAAAATTTATGTGTTAACACTTTCAATATTTGTAAAACTGTTTTCCACTTTATACGCTTTCTCTTAATACTCTCATTTCACTTTTTATCCAATTTTTACTTTTTAAAATAATATCACAGCTTTTTTTTATTTTTTCATATTTTTTAAGATCACTTTTCAAACACTACGGCTTGGCATGGGTGCGAGAGAGATAGCTGAAAATACATTTCTCTGTGTCATTCCGTTCAACTGTCATTTCGGGCCAAGCAACTCAATCTCTCACATCACTGACATAAGCTTCGACAGCTGTGAGCCAAGGCAGAGCTTATGTGACGCAACTTCACGCGGCACAGTTCTATTCCACCTTTTCGAATAAAAACGCATTGGAATGCAACTTTCAACATTTTTTTTCTCCATGCGATCTGCGTCCAAAATAATTTTCCACCAGTGGTTTGTATTCAGAATTAAATAATCTTCATGTTTCAAAAATAAAAATCAACTTGTCATTATTTTTCGTCATAACCATTTTCCTGCTGTAAAAACTATAACCATCACATTCACACCGTATTTTTTTTCAAATCGGGCTTTAAAAACCATTCAAAAACCGCACCCGAAAAACCCCGATATCACCTCCCAAAACCCTCAAAAAAATACCGTTCACATTATAATGATCACGCTGTATACCTATCGTCAGCTACGTATTTAAGCATATTCAATAAATTTGGGTAAAGTCACCAAAAAAATGGAAAAATTATGGTATATGTACTTATAATGTACTTACTGCCCATCAATAGTATGAACGCATGAAGCAACATGTGATCCTTTGTTCCCCGTTCGATCTTCACCTTGTATTTCTTTTTTTTCACGAAATCCGATTTATTTTGCGGATAAAAATCTAGCACCGATGACACAAGATCTATTACATTCTTGCCAGTGTATGGAAAATGTACGCAAGCATGAGTGATTCTTATCTCAGACATAATAACTGATTCTCTAATCCACATGTGGCGAGAGAGATGATGCCATGCCGGCGTTTGTTTTGGTTTTAGTCTGAGAATCGTGTGCCGGCCACGGGGACACTCGACCCGCGAAGCGCTTGCGCATTCTTAAACACATTTGATAAAGCCCCGCATAACTAATTCAAAAGGCACGCCAAAATAGAGCCTTCGAGAACTCTCCGGGTGCGAGTAGCGCCTGCGCGAGAGAGCGCGCCTGTATACCGAGAGCGGGTGATCCAGCAGTCGGTCGAGAACCCCTGAGCGAGAGCGGTCGCGTGCCATCGGGCCGTGGCATATCGAGATATCTATATATCTATAGCGAACGAGCGAGATCGAGCGGACGCGGAAGATCACGCGAGCGACGCGTGTTCTCGAGCACGAGGCTCACCACCTCCTTGTATATCCTATCACCTAAACTAGTCTATTGTTTCGATCAATAAATATACGATTGTCTCATTATCATCGACGCGCGTAAATCTCGTTATTCCTCTGAAAGAGTATCCCGTTCCCCTTGCCCCCCTGGCCTATCGCGAGTATCACGCGTTCTTAGATGGACGCCATCACGACATCGCGAGTTGACGAGTTTACGCGGCGTATCTATAGGTATATCGGGAAGTACGAGTCAGGCTGAACGAGTTAGGCAAAAAAAAAAAAAAACCATTATCACATTATAACAACCGGCCGAGTGAGATACAGTTTCAACATCTTACAACAAGTCACGACAGTGCCGTCCTAAGGCATAGGCTCAAGGGGCCCCTGCCCAGATCCTCGCGTACTCAACTTTTATTTTTAATGGAATGGGTTCAGAACGATTCAAAATATGTTTTTTTTTTATATTTAGTAATGAAAATATAACTGTAAACGTTTCATGAAGATTGTAATTAATATAGATATATTTACGTATGACGTATGCCTGATCCCCCCCCCCCCGCCTGGTTTGAGCCGCCATGGCTAGTTTTTCATTCGCAGAATACGTGGGATCCACAGTTTCTAGGGACGGTACTGCGTCGTGCGAATTCCTGGCATGTTCGACTCAAACTGCGCATGCTCGCTTATAAAACGGTTGGATTGCCATGGCATATTTCGATGGTAAACAAACCACGTCCACGCGTCTCACAATTGCCTTTGTTTATAAAGTACGTGTCGTGAGAACGTTCTCATTTCAGTGAGCATACACGCTATGAAGAACTTTCAGTCCGGTCATTAGTTAGTACAGATCGAAGAAATACAATGAACAGTGTACTGCTACCCGTTCGGCAGGAGAAAACAAGAGAAAACTTAGTCAGTGAAGTGAATATTAATACTTGAAACGTGAGGTTTCCATCGTTTCGGATATTGGACAGAACGTAAGTACATACACTTATAATTATATATCTGCAATTAAATGTGGGCCGAACAATTCAATTACGTGGTAGAGAATAATCGTGGGGTCTCAAGGAGAAAAGGAAATATGCGCGTTCTTACAAGGAGAGTATCAGGCCTCCAGGTCATGGATTCTGCTAAAACTTGCAGGTGTGTTTCGTTAGCCCTAAGAATCAAGCCTCTTATCCGGAGTTCCATCCCATAGGCCTTTTTTCGCTCGCTTCATGACATAAAATACCATTTTTAACCAATTTACCAGTTGTTATTCCTAGCGCTCTGTACTGATCCGGTCAACTTGGATATGTTATTGAAACTTTGTCAGCGGATCATAAAAATGAATATTTTACGATTTCACTAACCGTATTTAATGTTGGTCGCTGCCACTAGGCCGATACACATTACGCACAAGCAAAAAAAAGCGAAGCGAAGATTTATATTATAATTTGTCTTATAGGAATATGCATACTATCCATGCTTGGAAATACTATGCGTATTTCCACGAGACGAATTGTAATATAAATCTTCGTTTCAGTCCGCATCGCTTTGCTTTTCTTTGCTTCCGCGTAGTGTGTATCTGTCTAGCGTAGCTAGTGTACGCTGCATAGTGTGTATCCGTCTAACCACAGCGACCAACGTTGAATATTCAATGGCGGTCGCTGCCGCTAGACCGATACACACTACCCTCAAGCGAAGAGAAGCAAAGCGAAGATTTAAATTACAATCCGTCCTGTGGTAATACGCATAGTAATTCCAAGCATGAATACTATGCGTATTCCTATGAGACGAATTGTAATATAAATCTTCACTACTGTCCGCATCGCTTCACTTTTATTTGTTTGCGCGTAGCGTGGATTGGCCCAGCGGCAGCGACCAGCATTGAATACGGTAAGTTAACGCGTGGAAAATTCATTCTTATGATCGGCTGACAAAGTTATAGTAACACCTCTAAGTTGACCGGATCAGTACAGAGCGGTAGGAAAGGGTTGGTAAATTGGTTAAAAATGGTATTTTATGTGATGAAGCGAGCGACAAAAGGCCTCTGGGATGGAACTACGGATAAGAGGCTCGATTCTTAGGGCTAACGAAACACATCTGCAAGTTTTAGCAGAATCCATGACCCGGAGGCCTGATACTCTCCTTGTTAGTATGAGTGGAAGAGAGATACCGTCATCGTCTCACGGTAGAAGCAAGAGAGAAACGACCGATAACTTGTTTTATTTTCTCTTACAATTAATTAATTCAGATAATTTTAGTTGATGCGGGTTGGTTAAAATTCAACCACGAATCTATATATTGACGAGTTTATGCGACGAATAAAATTCTACCTTCGGATAAAAGTAACATTGGTCGAGTTGACAATCCGCGGAGAGCGGGCCGTTTCTCGGCCAAGGTCTCGCCATATACTAGCTGTCACGTCGCAAAAGTCGTTAGAAATATCGCACCATCAGGCACTCGTGTCAGAGGCATAATTTTTGGTCATCGTTAAGATCGATTCTTTGATTTTTTATATTATCTTTAGTTATCATGAAACGGCTCGTGATTGTTAATTCATTTTCGACGGTTTCCATATGCATTTAATACCTACGTTTCCGATTTTTTAATAACGAAGTTTCAAATAAAAATTGATTAAATTATGACAAAGCTATGTATTTCACTGTGAATTAACGCCTATCATTTCATTCAAACGTAAACGTTGAAGCTTAATAAATATTCAAAAATTTTCAGCAATGAATTTATAAGTTGTATTATATTTATAAACTACTCAACAGATCGCCATGGACCCCCTTGAACGTGGGAGCTATAAAAATCAGCCAGAGCCTGAGTCACATGAATCCGTGGCGAAGTCTGCCTGGCTGCAATTTAAGAAACAACGTCGTACGCAACAGGTAATACTGCAATTTCATGAATATTGAATATGAAATATGAAATTTTCACGTGGCTTTACAATTGAACAATATTAGAAAAAAATCGTTTAATTATAGGAGTCGGTAGAAACATTGTCTGTCAGTGAAAGCGAGGAAGAAGTGCTTATTCGAGCTGTGAATTCTGAAAACTCAGATACAATTCCTGCTCATCACATTGCTGAATGTGAGCAGTCCAGTACACCAACGAAGATTTTTTTTTCTATGTCGTTTTCCTATGTATCTGACTTGAAAGTTGTGTACACTGTTTAAACATGTATAAGTTACGGTGGAATTTATTTCAGACAAATGTACGCACTGAAGATTCAGTAGAGGAAATTCGTACTGTTTGCGACGTTGTCCGGTCGTTGGTGACAGAAATTTATGATATTGAGATCAGCTGCAGAAATAACGCGGATCAGGTAATGAAGATAGTAAAATGTTACATCACGTTTATTCAAAATCAATGCTGAATTTGTTTACGGAATCGTGACCATCAATTCCAATTGGCAGACTCCACCACAGTAAAAAACAAAAAATATTGAGGTATATCAGAAGCGTTATGCTTAACTGGCTTGAAAAATTTCTTGCTGTTGCAGTTACGCAAAAATTATTCGATCACAGTCTATTTAAAAGCTTCACTGAAGTTATACTCACTCACTTGTCGGATGTCAGGTAAAAATATTAAATTTCACAATCAGAGCAAATTATATATTATAACGTAACCGAAGATACCCCCCTCCCGTCCTTTGAACGCCCCATCTCGCGCGCTCAGCCAGCTGGATCGCAATCGATATCCCAGGTGCCATCGAACGGGAGAATGAGAGAAACAGTCGCGTCGCGCGCTCACTTACCATCACGACACGAGAGTATCGACCGCCTGTAAGCATCTACCTTACCACCCGCACGAGGAATTCATCCTCGACACGAAATCCAAATAGATAACGCGTGTTATCCCCTCTATCACGATACAGACTCCCACCAATTCAAGCCTCGCTCAGGACACGACTACTAAATCATAATCATAATTTTTGCACATGACCCGACAGTCCTACGCCCCGGTCCCCCCTACACAGGCAAAGGCAGGGCACGAGACGGGTATAAAAGGCCGAGCGCGAGCCCAGAGAGACACTCTTACTTCCACGATCATCCGATCCCTACTCTCCTAGGATTATCTCAGCACTGCGCCTGACGTATTCCAAAGGATTTCCTAGAACTCTCGCCTATTGCGATAATCATCGTACTGCACGATCGTTTGAGCAATTCCTCTACCTATAGCATATCTTTCGTGTGGTCCTAGCACTGCGTCTAGCGCCTCCGGGAGATTCCTATATTAGACTCAAATTGCCCAGTCGACCCTACCGTACCATATGGTTTTTTAGGAAATCCGTTACGTGTGTGTAACGTCCTCCTGAGCAGGCCCGGCTCACCACCCGTTGTACGAATTCAAACTTATCTTGGCACAGCGTCCAACGTGAGCGAGATTTCATGCAACATAACATAGTTTAAGTCACCTCGAGTATAGGACTCGTCCTAGACCTCGGCATTAATTAATCAAACAATTAAAGAAACAGAACTCTTTTTCGATAATTTAGCATCAATTAAACAATTTAAGGTACTACTATTGGGCTGTTTGGAGCGGCAGTCCCAATTTTCATCGGCCATTCATTGGCAACGCGTCCCCTATAATCAACCGTGTTTTTATTAGTCGCCCAAGCCGACGAAGCTTGGAAACGCATAGATTCTTGTTTTTCTTTCGTTAATTTCGAGTCATATCAAATAAATAAAATTCAACAAAAGAATCATTTGGCTGCTTGGACTGACAGACCAAATCATCGGTCAATTTAATTGATCATAAGTCCCCTAAATCACCCTCTTTTCAATTGGCCGCCTGGATCGGCAAAATCCAGTACTCTTGTTTAATAAATTCAAATTCCCGATCTTCTTACATTAAAAAAAAAACCAATTTAAAATCTTTTTTGCAATTATATCAATTTAAATTCAGTAAGTCAGTAAATCCAGTAAATTCAGTAGAGTCATTTTTCGAGTCAAATAAACGCCTGTGATGACAAATTCGAGTCGATTCGACACCACGTCGATCGACATACCCTTATCATTACGAAATACGAATACCTGAGGCGCAATCTATCAAAACAAACATTGCCACTCGTTAACACATCAATGACGGGAGCAAGCCCTGCGGCTGCGTATTAAAAAAGAAAATTCAAAAACAATAATAAAATCATTCAGACCCCCTTTTTGCAATCGAGTCCAGTATTTGAACCCGTATAACCTTCAAATTCAACTTTCGAGCCCTTTTTATTTTGATTGAAATAAACATAAAGTCTCGAAACGTTTCAATATATAAATCGAACGGAGACGATATAAAGAAAAGGTGAATTTCTTACGGAAGTATCTAAGAAGATGACTGAATCTTCAATAAACGGTCAAAAGGAATCAGGTTTAATTCAGTGGTTACGATTTTCTATCGCAGGAAGAAAATGAAGATATTCATGATTTTTTGACACACGAACACGACGACCAGGATTTTTTCATAGACGCTATTGATGACACCAATGATCTACAAAATAAAGATGATACCACGGGATAATGTTTACTGGGACAATGTTACACTTCACTTCAAGAAACAATGG
Source organism: Rhorus exstirpatorius (assembly GCA_963564615.1). NCBI lineage: Eukaryota > Metazoa > Arthropoda > Insecta > Hymenoptera > Ichneumonidae > Rhorus > Rhorus exstirpatorius. Next base: position 11,498,407 of record OY751314.1, on the reverse strand, counting down.
ACGAAGCTTTCAAAAAACCAATTACTGTGCCTGTCAACAAAAGTGTCGGTGAAGTAGTGTTAATGATTCTGAAGTTCGTATTGGTGCTCGCGCTTTCCCTAACTGAGACAAATGATTTATTTAAAATGATAAATTGTATTTTCGCAGAACCAATTTTGCCAAACACCAGATATCTGATAGATAAATCATTCTATCCGAAAAATATCATGAATTTTTACGCAATATGTACCACATGCAGTGCAGGCATGGGTCGGTTCAAACGTAAAGATTTGACATGTGAAATTTGCGATACAAATGTTGATGTTAGGGATTATGCGTATAAAGACTTTTTTGTCACAATGGATGTTGCGACTCAGATATCCACATTAATAGAGTCGAACAGCGATTATCACAATAACGTCGTAAAACATAGAGTTTATGGAGATCGTTGCATACGTGACATTTATAACGGTAAAAAATACCGCGAATTTGTGGAAAATTTAAATCCAAGAGCCAGACATAGCTACGCTACTGTCACTTTCAATACTGACGGAGCACCTTTGTTCGAAAGTTCAAGCTATTCTATTTGGCCAATTTTCATAATGGTGAATGAATCACCATCTCACGTGCAACGTAAAGAATTGATTTTAGCAGGTCTCTGGTTCGGAAAATATGAGCCGAATATGAACGTATTTCTTGAACCATTTGTGGAATCTATGAATGCTCTTTCGAACAAAGGAGTTGAGTGCATCGTAAAGGGAAGTAAATTGTGTATCAAAATTTTCACTCTTGTTTGCTGTGTAATTGCGGTTGCTCGCACCCCGGTGCAAGGTTTTACACAATTTAATGGATCATACGGCTGTGGCCAGTGTCTCCACCTAGGTGAATGGGTGCGAAGTAATCCAAATAATGTACGGTCGGGAGGTATTAAATATCCGCTGCAGGATAATGTTCCTAAAGATAGGAATATGAAGAAAACGATCGAGCACATGTAGAGAGCTGCAGAATCTTACAAACCTGGATACGATGTTAAATCTCCATCTCAATTGATAAATTTGTTGTATTGTGATATTATTTATGGTTGTATCATCGATTCAATGCACTGTTGTTCCGGAATCGCAAAACAGTTCGGCAATAATAATAAAGTTACGTTGCTACCTCGAGGCATAATAAAAAAATTGATGCCCTTATTTATAATATTAAAGCACCACATCAGATTGTTAGATTCGCTCATTCGTTTTCGGATGTCATTATTATTATTGGTATTATTGGTAGTATTGGAAAGCCCACGAGTGGGAAAACTGGATAATGTTTTATAGTATGGCAATTCTGCAAAACATATTGCCAGATAACTTACTAATGCACTCGGCCTTGTTCGTCGAAGCTTTTTACATATTATCCAAAGGAGAAATGAAAATTTGTGAAGTAGACGTAGCTGATAAGTTATTACGCGAATTCGTCGGCCAAACTGAAATATTATACGGTAAAACAGCGATGACTTTCAATGTACATTCACTTCTACGTTTGGCTAGAAGTGTTTCAGATTGGGCATCACTATGGTCTCATAATGCTTATGCATTAGAATCTGGAAACGGAGACTTGTTGAAAGTAATACATGCAGCAAAAGGTGTACATCAACAAATATGCCGACAAATCAGCTTGAAGTACAGTTTCATAAGCTTGAAAGACCACATTTATCCATCCTGTTCATTTGCTGTAATTCGATATTGTAACACAATTGGATCTCAAATAGCTAAGCAAACGATTCGAACTAATCACATTCGATATTTTGGTTTTGTATCGCGAGTAAGCGAATATGCTCGCATAGATTGAGCCTTGGAGAACACAGTGTTTCCTACAGGAAAATTGTAAAAAACTCTTGTTTGTACGTATCAGCGTTGCGACGCAATAGAAGTTCTAACAATTCTTTTGCTTTATTGATAGACAATACGTATGTGAAGATAATTAATTTTTTAGTGAACTCGAGATCTCAGCAGGAGTATACAATCGTTTATAAAGTTCACACAACAAATGCTTACACAGACAATATGTGTGGTTTGTTGCAAAAAATTGTATCCGTGAGTAAAGAACAGTCACATATACCAACCAATTATATTGCGAGAATTTGCGTGCATATGACAATCAACGAAAATGAATACCTTTGCAGCGTTCCAAACGTATACTATTATTAGATAAAAGAGTAATTTGAAGCGCAATATTATTTATGTATCATAGCTCAGAGGAATTTGTTAGAATTCCAAACGACAAAACCTATGCTAGAGAATCTGGGGTGCTCTCGCTCTTGATATCTTACTCTAATTTGGTAAAAAGAGTTTATATCATGTAATGACAGTTCTTTTTCTAATTTACCATTATTTTTAATCGAGTGTGTGCCCATGAATTTCGTCACGTGGGGATCAAATGGTCGAGGACGGGTTTGTGGGTGATTGTCAAGGTTGAGGAAATCTCCAACTCCCATATTACAAAATTGCGGTCTAGTTTATTCGTGATGATAATGAAGTATTTGTTACAATGTAGTTCTTGATTATTTGCCTTGAGACCGACTTGTCTGTAACCAACGATAGCTTCCGCTCGGGACAGCTCGTAATAGTTGACAGCCCCGTTACCAACAGAAGGCTGCCTTTTTATATAATTACATGACCTTATTAATTGATGGTCCTTCGGTTTAATCCCCGAAACGGTTGCACCGTACGATGTCTACTCAGCAATATGCAAGTTGCATAAGTCACCTTTAAACTGCTACGTTTGTACAATTGCTGAATCGTTTCATCCCATTGCACAATCGATTGCTTAACTGTCCTGATTTTAATATAACTTTAAATTATGAAATCTGGGGCACACCACGAGAATCCACTGTGATAAAGTTGAATATAAGGAAATAGTTTGTAACGTGTAACTCACGCGGATATCTCTGATATATTGTTGGGATTTAAATAAGAGCCTGATGGGCAGTACTTTTTCTGCTGTTATTGTTATAGTTACTCTGCTGTAAGTTTAACGAGAGTTTATGTCCTGCTATGGGCAGTTTTTTCTGATTTACTATTATTTTTAATTGAGGGTCCACGGTGATAAAGTTAAAATAGGCAGGCGAAACGGTAATTTTTAAATCAATTTTGTAAGCAATTTTTTTTTTTTAAAGTTAAGTATTTTGAGTTTTTTTTTGCGATTTTCAGGATTCGATATATCAATAATATAATAAATATATAATAATCAACTGATGGGCAGTACATTTTTTTGCTGTAACCTTGTCTCTGGTTGCCTTAGATAAGGCAGTTTTTATCGTAAATTCGCTGTAATTTTGTGATAAGAGTCTACGATTACGATAAGAATGAAAAAACAGTTTGGCATGCATAACCTTATCTCATATCTGTGACATTCTCTTTGAATTCATTCGTATTCCGTACTGTTGAATATTTATTGTGAAAATTGTGAGGATAGAAATCAGGTATAGAAATAACGTGACGCTATTTAATTGGATAATGAAAGACGAATATATTTTATTCTTTATTTCTTGCGTATGACAACTCGCTTGTACAACGTTCTAGAGACGACTGACGCTCGTGAACATAGCATCGACCGCGATCTCTTATGACTCTCTCGCATGCACGCGCTTCGAGCTCTCATTGGCTCGCTTCTCTGAACGCCTTGAGAGCGTCGACCAGCGATCTGCCACGCAGGGCGAATGCACATTAAACTTGTCCAACACTTCCACCGTTTATGCGCGTTTCACACATATTCATACCAATACTTTCTCTCAACATACAGAACCGCTCTCTTGGTAAGGCCTTTGTAAAAACATCAGCCTTTTCTGTTTGAACGTACTCTATTTTTAGCATTTTTTTCTTCAACCTTTTCGCGAATATAGTGATAGCGAATGTCAATGTGCTTGGTGCGTTTATGGAACTCTCGGTTCCTGACTAATCTGATTGCACTTTGATTGTCTACAAATATCACAGTGGCACCTGCACATGGACATTCGATATCCGACAACAATTTCCTTAACCATATTGCCTCTCGAGACGTTACCGAGGCAGCGACATATTCTGCTTCGGTTGTGCTTAGTGTAACTAATTTTTGACGCTGACTCGCCCACGTTACTGGACCACCTGCGAGCTGGAACACGTATCCAGTTGTTGATCTACGTGTTTCCATGTCTCCCGCGTAATCGGCATCCGAGTAGCCGACGAGCTCGCTTCCACTGCCGCGAAACTTGATACCATAATTAATTGTTCCTGATAAATACGCCAGTATACGTTTTACAGCTCGCCAGTGGTCGTTACTGTGATTGTTTAGGAACCTGCTCACTAAATTTACTGCGTAGGCTATGTCCGGACGCGAGACTATCGCCAGGAACATTAATGATCCGACAGCTTCCCTGAACGGAACTTTTTCAGTCTTCTCTTCTCCCTCAACTACAGGACTTAGAGCTACGTGCGGATCAGCCGGCACACTCAACAATTTTGCATCACTCATACCGAATTTTTTTACCACACGCCTCGCATACATGCTTTGATGTATAAACACCGACCGCTCACTCCTATTTTGCTCAATTTGCATGCCAACGTATAAACTTGAATCACCGACTGTGATTTTAAACGACTTTCCGAGATGCATCAACGAGCGCTTGAGAACCTCATTCGATTCCGCAGCAATCAGACCATCATCGACGTACAATGCCAAATACACTTTCGATCCGCCTACGTCACCTACAAAAATACAGTGATCTGCATCGGTTTCGCGAAACTTAAATTCTCGGAGAAATGAGCTAAACTCGCGGTTCCAGCAGCGCGGAGCTTGCTTTAAACCGTATAGAGACTTCTCTAGTCGACACACAACACTTTTCACTGAGCTTCCCTTGACGTTGAGACCCTCTGGGATTTCCATGAAGATTTCCTCATCCAGCTTGCCGTACAGAAACGCCGTCTGTCCGTCGAGCTGCGCCAACTCGTAGTTCTTCTCAGCGACGACAGCGAGCAGTACTCGCACTGAATCGTATCGTACGACTGGTGCAAACGTTTCAGTGAAATCCACGCCTTTACGTTGCATAAATCCATGAGCGCAAAGTCGAGCTTTGTGTTAACAAACGTTTCCTGCAGTGTCTTTCTTGACTCGAAAAACCCACTTAGAATCAATAATCTTCATCTTTGGTCTTCTCTCGACCAATGACCACGTCTCGTTCACATTGTGTGCTTCGAGTTTTTTTTTTAATTGCGCCAATCCACTTCGATGAATCCTCGCTTCTCATTGCTTCTTCATAGGTCGTTGGTACGTCATACTCGATTGCGTTGCCCTCGCAACGCGACGGTATCCGCGCTCTCTTAGATTATGCTCCGGCACTGCACGTGGTGCTTGGATAACCAACTCCGGTCTCGCATTCACCACTTCCTCGACTGCTGGCAGAAAACCATCATCGTCGTCGTCGTCCAGCTCTTCGTTCGCGTTTCGTTCATCAACACCTTCCCTTTTGGCTTTGGGCGGCACTATTTCGTCGCACTCATTATCATCCGCCGATAAAGTTGTCTTACCGATTCTCTCGTGAAATACTACATCTCTAGATACCGACACTTTCTTTGATTTTGGGTCGTAGACGCGGTAGTTCGACGAATTATTCTCGTAACCCACGAGGATCATTCTTCGCGCTCGAGCTTCGAACTTCGTCGTTTGCTGCTTTGGCACGTTGACAAATGCTTCAGAGCCAAAAATGCGTAGATGTTTCAAATTTGGTTTTATTCCCATCCATCCTTCGTACGGCGTTACTCCATTCCGAGCACTCGACGATCCCGCGCGATTCATGAGGTAAACCGCTGTGTTACACGCTTCTGCCCATAGAGTTTTTGTGAGCTCCTTCGCGTGCAGCATCGTCCTGGCTCTTTCAATGATTGTTCTGTTGTCACGTTCCACCTTCCCGTTCTGTTCGGGCGTATACGGGGCGGTGCACTCGCGCTCAATGCCACGAGACTCGAGATACTCGTCCATCCTTTTGTTTCGGAATTCGCGTCCATTATCCGACCGCAACACACGCATCACTTTTCCGAACTTATTTTCCACCAATTTGTCAAACACACGACACTTGTCGAACACGTCGTTCCTGTGCTTGAGAAAATAAATATAACGGAAACTCGTTGCATCGTCTTTGAAGATTAGGAGAAACCGCGCGCCTCCTAGAGACTCGACATTCATAGGCCCGCACACGTCTGTATGGATAACTTCACCGGGCTTCGTGGCCGCACGCATACGCTCACTTCGAAAGGCCTGTCGATGCGACTTGCCGATCTGACACGAGTCACAGAAAAAATCACCCGTTTTCGGCAGTTCGACTCCTTCCACGAGTCCTTTATTCACTAGCTCTCGCATTGTACTACCGTTCACGTATCCGAATCTCTCGTGCCACACTTGAAATCTCGTTTTCGCGACGTTTGCTTCATCAACTTTTTCGACGCATCTTACACGGAACAACATACGGAAAATTTGATTCTCTTGTTTCACACCGTATGCTACAATTTTTCCGCGATCGCAAATTTCAACTCGATTTCCTGAGAAAAACACTTCATGACCTCTCGAAGTGCACTGACCGACCGAAAAAAGGTTCTTTTGCATTTGTGGAATGTATAAAACTTTTTCGATTCTTGACGGATACCACGCGCCATCAACGAATTTTTAAATTCTTATCATTCCTTCGCCGACCACTCTGCACTCTTTACCGTCCCCGAGCGATACGGTACCGCCGTCGGTCAACTCGCGATACTCGCTGAACCACTTACGCCGATTCGTGATGTGTCTTGACGCACCGCTGTCGGTAAGCCAAATTTCTTGCTTACTTGCGCTCAGCACGGAATTCACTATACCAACTGGAAGCTTCGCACTCCCCTCCTTACCGACGTTTACCGACCGATTTCTACTCGTTTTCTCCGCGATAAAGGCGCAATCACGTGATTCGCTTGAGCCGCTATCATCCTTTTCCCGCTTTTTATTTTTACACTCTTTCGCATAATGCCCTTTTTCTTGGCATTTGAAGCACTTCACTTTGTCTTTCGGTCCTCGTTTTTTCTTCGAGTCCTCCGCGTTCGTCTTGTCATATTTTCGCGCACTCGTTTTTTTTAACGCCGCAAACGCTCCCGGAGCTTCATCGTCCACAGACAGCCGAATTTCCTCGCGGATCAAACGCTCTTGTAAATTTTCAAGCGTCTGCATTTCCGCCGGCACATTGTCCCATGCCGTTTGGAAAACCGCGTATTTCGACGATAAACTGCCAAGCACTTTAGCCATTATCGTTGTATCCGAAACTGTCTCACCCACGTCAAGCACTCATGCTGCCATGTTTTGTACGTTAGCCACGTGCTTTACGATCGAGTCCCCCGGGGACATTCGATACTCGTACAACTGCGACATTAGCAGCAGCTTATTCGACGCGGATTTCTGTTCGTGCACTCTGGACAAGGCGTCCCACATCTCTTTAGCCGTAGCACAGATTAACAGTGGTCGCAACTGATCGGATTCCATTGCCGACGAGAACAGAAACATTGCGCGCGCGTTATCTGCATCCCACGTGGCCTGCGCCTCAGCTCGACCGCCACCATCCGTTATCTGTCGCGTCCCGAGAACCACATCATATATACGATGGGCTAAAAATAAAGCTTTCATTTGAAACTTCCACCCTTGGAAGTCCTATCCGTTAAATTTCGTCACGTTACGGGTCGAGATTGCCTCAGCCATGACCGATGCTATTTCACTCGCGATCGCGTGTTAATTCTCCGAAAAAAAACTTTCGCCAAGATGGCCGCTTTCGTACAGACCTCGTGTCTCTCGTACCGCGGTTTCTCTCGCACCTGCTTCTCCTCACAATTTCTTACACAGTCAGGGTAACTGGGCCCATAACCTGTTGAATATTTATTGTGAAAATTGTGAGGATAGAAATCAGGTACAGAAATAACGTGACGCTATTTAATTGGATAATGAAAGACGAATATATTTTATTCTTTATTTCTTGCGTATGACAACTCGCTTGTACAACGTTCTAGAGACGACTGACGCTCGTGAACATAGTATCGACCGCGATCTCTCATGACTCTCTCGCATGCGCGCGCTTCGAGCTCTCATTGGCTCGCTTCTCTGAACGCCTTGAGAGCGTCGACCAGCGATCTGCCACGCAGGGCGAACGCACATTAAACTTGTCCAACACGTACCAATATGAATGTTTAAAATAATAAATTACTGTCTGCATAGTCATCAGGTATGACGAAAAATAAAATATAAAACATTAATAAAGGTCATCCTATAATTACGCTGCGTTTTTATTTTGGGTATGAAAATTTTAAATTTAAATTGCATTACTCAAACGATGAGCATGTTCGATTAAAAAAAAAAATAATCGTGACATATAATAGCAAACGACGTAGCATAAGACGTAATTCGGTTTTCTCATAAATTTTAGATATGGTCAAATGTATTTATTATCCATAGCATATCATTAGTAAAAGTCATTTATAGTATTTTTACGTTAAACGAATTATTATCATATTAAATAATAAAAAATTAAAAAGCACGTGAATTCAAATTTTATGACGTGATGTCGAAACGCCACGCCATTGGTTTGACGTCACAATGTTGTTGCCGACTTCGCGGGCTCATATTCACCAAGTGCTTACACGTTCGGGGTGTTGATCAGTGCATAATTTATTATTTTCTCGGCTCATAATCGTAGAAAATGGCAAATCGACTTGAATCTGGTCTCGTGAAAGCCGATTCTCAGAATTTACCGAAAATTGATATGTTTATGCCCAGTAAACACAGTAATATTGCAGCAATGTAACGGCAACATAACCGAATATTATGAGTAATATTACCTGGATGTTACATGTAAATTGCATGTAACTTGCCATTTCCGACTCAGCAATATAACATGTTATATAATGTGTTATATACCCGGTATGTAATAGTTATGTTGCAAGGTAATGTATAATAACAAAATTCATAAAAGTTATATAAATGCAATATTCTAAAATAATATGATGAAATAAAAAGTTATTATTAAATAATCTTTTTATTTCATCATCTTATTTTGTCATTTTTATAGGTTATAGAAGAGTTACATTGGAAAAAAAAGAATCCTGCACGAATTTCTCGATAGGATTTTATTCTCCTCGACGGGGATTCGAACCTGCGACCTTCGTATCTATCCTACCTATCTACCTAACACGCTACCCACTACGCTATCGACTGTTTATGAACTCTGACGATTTATATCATGGATTTGACACGCCGGAGAATTCTTGATCAGTTGTATGTTGGGAGCTACTCAAGGGATGGTGGTGTCCCGTCTTCCACCCTTTATTTAGTATAACCATATCGGTTTTGGAAGAAATTACAAAATTGAATGTGGCAAATCCAATATGGTGGAACAAAAGTTCTAAAAATGCCATAATATTATATACATATGTTATTTTATATCAGGACATAAATAATCATATTATGATTATACATACACATTAAACAATATATTTAACATTTGAAATATATGTACATTATACTGCTTTAAAAATGAAAATTTGAATAGGGTTCAAAATGCTTTTCATTTTTTCATCCGTTACATGTTGATATAATGAATGTTAGTTATATACAGATATAATGCTACAACGCATTATAACGTTCACATAACCTGCACGTTACGAATGTTGTATAAAAAATGTTACAAACATGTTGCGTAAACGTTACAAATCTTAGTTATACAGCTGTAACGCTAAAACGCGTTCGTAACCTTCACATCACATGCTTATAACGAATGTTATATAAATGTCGTTACAAGTACGTTATGTCAATGTTACAAATGTTAGTTATACAACTGTAACGGAACAACACTTTGTAACGTTCACATAACCTGCACATTACGAATGTTATATAAAAAGTGTTATAAGCCTGTTCTGTAAACGTTATAAATGTGAGTTATAAAACTGTAATGCAACAACGTTATATAACATTTACATTGCCTGCATATTACCAATAATATATAACATATTATTCGCATGTTACGTAGCAGTTACATCACACAGCTATTGCATTGTGACAATTACATGTAACTTCCATGTTATATTACTGTAATGAAACGTGTTCACTGGGTGGTGTGTGGATATATCAGGAACAGTGATCAATTCAATGCTGCTGAAATTCGTAACACGAAGGCTGCAATGTAAGTAACCTTTATTCATGCAAAGTTTCATAATTTTAGTTGCATCTTATAGAAAAAAAATCTATACGAAAATCTTGAACGAAAAAATTTAATATTCTATTCATTAGGTCAACGCGAGAAAAGTATGACGACCAAGCTATAGGTTATGTCTGTCTTCAAAGGGATCAAAATATTTGTAAAGTGAAATGCAGAGTCTGTCCTGAGCATCGAGTGAGAAACCAAGGGTATTCTGTTACACTAACTGTGAACGAAGAGGAAGAAAGAATTATGAATGTGGAATGTCATGATTGCGCAGCAGCCAGTGGTAAGTAAGATCATCTATCTAAATGCGAAGAACCCCAAGTTTCCGATTCATATGGTAAAATCTATTAATAAAAAAAAAAGTAACCCATAAGTGCGCAGCGAACAAAATGCTATGTATATTAAGATTTATGATTATTTTTGATGTGTAAACATCTTAGCGCTCGGTCTACGGTAGGGGCTAGCTGGGACTTCGAGCGTCAGCGTAAGATCCGTGTCTATGTGAGCGCGTGAATGTGTGTGTGAGAGCGCCACACGGTGGGGGCTAACCAACACTTCTATGTATAGGACATCGGCGCCGCGCAGGCGTGAGCAGCGTACAGCGCGCACCGTGGTCCGTGTGAGAGCCCGTGAATGTGTGTGTTTTGTGTTTCGACAGCTGATAGCTGATGGTACGGGCTAAGATTTCAACCATCGGACGAGTCACGTGAAAGTAATTTTTTCTTTAATATATCTCGGCTACAAGAATAGTGGGTGATATTTAGTGCGTACTTGACGGGCATTTTCTCCTGCTGGAATTTACACGTGGTGTCTCTGCAGGTAATTACGAACGATGCTTAGAAAACTTTTAGGTTAACACGCTTCTCTCTCTCTCTCTCTCTCTCTCTCTCTCGCTTGGCGCTTCAGGGGACTTGCCCCATAGCGCAAAATAAATATCGCTTTCTCTCTCTCTCTTTCTTTCTTGTAATATGCTTGTACTGTACAATTTTACCCAACTCTGGGCGATAACAAATCGCATCTATATTTCTCTCTCTCTCTCTCTCTCTCACTCACTCACTCTCTCTCAGCGACGCTACACTCTAAGGGCGCGTTCCACTAGCGACCGCGAACGCTCGCGAGCCTATTGTTTTCTTTCTCCAACGAAGGGGTTAGAGAGAGAAGAAAAGACGTTCGCGGTCGTTAGTGGAACGCGCCCTAACTATCTACTGCTACTCTCCTATTATGCACGCTCACATGGGTTAACCCTCAGAGCGAGGTACATAAATAAAGATAAATAAATAAACAATTAAATAAACCAATAAATAATAATTAAAAAAATAAAAATAAAAAAAAAATAAATATAAAATCTAATAAATTTCTCACTCTCTCTAACAAAATCTAACAATAAAATAACAATAAAATAATAATAATCTAATAAAAATAATCTAATAAAAATAATAATTTAATTAAAATAATTAATAAAAAAAAAACAATAATAAAAAACAATAATAATAATAATAATAATAAATAAATCAGGAGTTCTAATAAATAAATAAATCTAAAATCTAATAAATTTCTCACTCTCTCTAACAAAATCTAACAATAAAATAATAATAATCTAAAAATAATAATCTAATAATTTAATTAAAAAAAACAACAAAACCAAAAATAATAATAAAAAACCAAAAAAAATAAATAAATAAAATAAAAAAAACAACAAAAATAAAACATAAAAAAACATACACATAGACTAAAAAAATACAATACACTGTCACGACAAATAATTAAATATTTTACCAATTTCAGGAGATTCAGTCCCTGCATTTGGGCTTCAATGCTTTACTTGCATTTCATTTTTACAGGACAAACTCAATCTACGCATGAATACAGATAAAAACATTCCAACTACGAATTCAAAGACTACAATCGATGCTGTATTCTCGCGGTATTTGGAAACACTGCAGTCGCAAGTCTATGTGTCTTATTACAGTTACCACAAACCAATCATTTCATGTATAAAAGAAACTGATCAATAAATTTTCAAACTTGATTCTTTATGCTATTTTCGCATTGTTTTATTACAAAATAAATTTTGATCAAAACCAATGCACGACCTTAATTTTCCCACACCAAACTGACGCGAGCTCAAATGTTTACACATCAAATTTCGTGAGTCCCAACGCCAACTCACACGTTTTTTGCTTCGAAGCACCGTGACAATCAACTTCTTGATGAAAAGTCCTATCACTGCGCAAATATCATAACCTCAATATTGATAGTTATAACTGTGTAGCAAACAAAATGGTACAATCATATTGACATTCCTGATTTATTAATATATATGTGTAAATAGTATATATTAATTGTATCGTATTTTTTCACAGGTGGTTGCAAACATGCTATTGCGTTCTTGATGTGGATTCATCGTCGTTCAGAACACCTATCAGTCACTGAAATTAAACGCTACTGGCGTCGATCCGTTTTAGCATCCGTAGGCACGGCGAAAAAATTCATCACGTGTTCCGAAATGATAAAAACTTCATCTATTTCTAGACCAATGCCAGACAATACAGTGTTTTTCCAAGCTCATGTTAAAGAGGCGGAAGAAAAACAGATGGACAGTCAGCTTACGAGGCATAACTTCGAATTAAAAAATTGCAAAGTTGTGACACTGTCGATTCATTAACTTCTTATGAAATTTATCGAGAACGATGGAAAGTTGGTTGATGATTTTATTGCGTTCGCAACAACCGAGATGTCAAATGATCTTTGTCAAATCGCCGAGATTTCAACTCGTGCTCAGAGTGATACACTTCTTTGGCATGAACTTCGGTACGGGAGAATCACAGCATCAAAAATATACGAAGCGGCTCGTTGCAGAACAGAAGATGGTTCATTTATCCAACAAGTGAGTGGCGCAGTAAAAATGTTTGATACAGAATATATGCAGCGAGGAAGACTACTAGAATCAGCAGTGTTGCAAGAAGCTTCCAAAAAACTGTATTATTTTTTCGAAATTGCGGTCTGCAGTTGGTGCCATCATTCTCAATGTTAGGCGCTTCACCTGATGCCATATGTGACAACTTTATTGTGGAAGTGAAATGCCCATCAACAGCAAAAACGTTTGACAAGTTTTTACCCCACGGCAAAATGAACGACAAATGCATTTACAAATGTTTGCGACCGGAAAACGTAAGGGCATTTTTTGTGTGGCAGATCCGAGTTTCGAAAACACGAAGAACATTACTGTTCTTTGGGAAAATTTTGACGAAGAATATAATAATGAGATAATCGAGAAGGCAACCAGATTTTGGAAAGAATATATTTTCTCAAAAATGTTCAACAACTTGAGTAATTAATAAAGTTATTATATTTCACTTTTATTATAATATTCCGTTTACATCGATTTGTTCACAATATGTATTGGTTAAACAGTAAATATTATCTACTATATGTCAGTCTTTACGCATTTAAATCCTATTCACGTTCTTATTATTGGCGGCTGTATATTTATGAGTGCTGCAGCCATTATTATAACATGATCGATTACAGAGGTACAACTGTGCGGAAGACAATCATGTGGTATGAGCATTTCATATTCTCTCAATCGCCGGATAATTCGTTCAATATGTATACGCAAGCTTGCAATACGTTTCGTTTCCAGTACTTCTGTCCAGTACACTCGGGGGACGAATAAGTGTACACTTTTTTTTGTTCAAAAGAACTTGAATTTGTTTAAATCCACGATCAGCCATTACCCCACATTCTTCTGGCAATACTTCTAAAAAACCACATACTTCTGTGATAAGTGTATCGCTTATTCTTCCACCATATCCTGCGGATATATAGTTAATAAATCCATCCGGTGTGGATGATATTAAATATTTCAATGTATTGCATTTTTTATATTCCGACCAGGTTAATGCTTGATGAACGCTATTTGATGGCTATTCAATTTGTATTTCGAAACAGTCTATTATGGATTGTACGTGGCAGTAATTAGCGCGAAAAGGAATCGGTAGAGCTTTTTGAATACTATTTTTTGAAGGAAAATATATTAATGGTTTCAGCATGTGAGCTAATATTGGGACACAACTATTAAATATTTTACTTGCTTGACTGGTTAACATCCCAAATTGTTCGCCCAATCTTTTAAACGTGTCATCCAACTGAATCTTCATTAAAGTTAATTTCATATCATCGGCACGAATTTTTGTGTGAATATGCAGACGATCTATAATCCAATTCCATTCACTTAAAATACCAATATAATTTTTTGAATTAGTACTTATGAAATAATTTGTGAGCAATGATGCTTTAATTTTAAATTCTTGTGTTTCATTTATTTCGATCTCTATTTCTTCGGGGGAAAATGGCTCCCAATCGCTTGATGTCCCTGGAGCGAATGAAGATACCATTGTCGAGGTAGTCTCTCCGCTAGGTATTTTGATTCGACCGGAAGCTTTCATCGGTGAATTCTTAGCATCTCGTGTCTCAATATTCTTTGGCGAACACATTGCATCACTCGTACTAGCTTTTATATTGCATGAAACGTATTTACTGCGAACATTGTGTGAACGTAACATGTTAACTTGTACCCCTTTATTTTGAAAGGTTTTCTCAGCAGGTTTACTCGCAGTTGTAGCCTCTGATACCCCAGGTTGTATAAAAAGCTCTGGAGCGATATCGATATCTGAGCTGGAAGGTTCCTGAATGTATTTAAAAAAAATGTAAATTTAAATATTAAGTATAGTTATCTCAATGTCTACAATGAAAGGATTTGTTACGGAATTACCTCACTTGCTGTCTTAATGTTGGGGGAAACATTTTCTTTGCTGGCAGCTTCAGTGAACGAGGAACAACCTGGTGTAGCAAGAAGATCAGCGACATCTCCTTTACGTCTCCTTTTCTCAGATGTCAGGTGAAGATGAGGCAAACATCTTTTACGATCTGGCTGGCAATCGAAGATGTGTGGCACAACATTTTTTTTCATTTTTATAGGGCCACCCATTAAAGTGAAGCGAACATAATTATCCATGTCCTGTTTCAACTTAGAAATATTGTATAGGCTAGGTGTATCGAAACTGCTCGAGAGAATGATATTGAAAAATTTAAATGAAATTTGAAAAATTACTTTGCAATTTTAAAACTTACATTGAAATGATCTTGACAGCAAAAATAATTCGAATTTGTTGGTTCATCAGGACGACGTGCCATCGCAAACCACACTTTTCGTATTTTTTCATCGCGAGGAACGACGACGAATATTTTACTTGGCGCACTTTTTGTTGTATTTTTACACAAGGGCACATAACACCACCGTTAACTCTTAGTACACGCCGAATTGGATTATTTGCGTCGAAATATAATCAGAAACAATTTCCGCACGTGTGATTTCCGTGCTTTACAGCTATCCAGCACGTTCGGGAACAACCTCGTGACGTCACTATTACTTTCAGGAAAGATCGGCTTTTTCTGGCACGTTTGAATAATAGCTCAGGCGTGCAAATTTTATAATAGCTATAATTTTGCAAATAATAAATACTTTTTTTTGCAAAAAAAATTTAACTGAGAATCTTGTATGTTCTCTATCCACTAGTCACAGTCATTAAAAATGTGAGAAGACCAAATTGCGGTCCCAAATTCATATCTAATATTTGACGTAGTTTTATACGTAGGACTTGGCGTAGTTTCAGAATTCAATTTTGACGTTACTTACGACGTCGCAACCACGTTGCGTCGACGTCGTAACAACGTCTACATTGTCAATATGGATGCCAGTCGAACTCTGAATAAAGCTGAAAAAAATTATTCAACTACGGAAAAAGAAATGTTGGCAATAGTTTGATCAGTGACAGGATTCAGACCATAGAGTTAAAACGATAATGAAAAGTTCGCCCTGCGTTGAGACGGTTGGCATGGATGGATTGTTCCTTGTCACGAAGTACAAGGTGGGGCATTTAAAGTGACCAGGGCGATTTTCTCGAAAACGAAGCAAAATCTCGAAAAAATTTTCAGACGAGAGCTGTAGGGTTTTGAAGAGGACAGAACATAGCGTGTGCGAATTTGTATTATGTTGATGCGCCAAGGAGATACTAAGGTCAGCTTCGGTTTTTTAAACGAGATGGTGTATTTTTTATTTTGAAAAGGAAAAGACTATTTTATTTCGACTATAAAAGTATAAGTACACCAGTGTCCTAAAGTTGACACTCAATAGGATATTTTAAAAATAAGAAAAAGATGTCCGTTCTCTACGTTGCGTGGGATAAATTTAGAATTTTGTCAAAGCAAATGTTCGACGTGATGGTCTGGAAACGTGAGATCCGGAGAACGTGCGGGCCAATTTGCGGGTCTACAACTTTGTGTTTTGACTTATTCTTGGTTCGATTTCAACTTTCTACTGTACGCGGGAAAAACAATGCCTCTAAGGTTTGTGTGATATGGACAATTCTTTCAGGCATTAGATCCTTAATGCCACCTTGGAAAATCGAACCAAGAGTTATCAGTAAAGACACAAAGTTGTAGACGAATGTTATTCCATGATCGTTATTGAGAGTATTCACATCACGTCGCAGAAATTAAAATTTCTACACTTTAATACACATATCAATACACTTCTTTCGGAAGTGTATTAAAGTTAATGGCCATCATTTCGAACATTTGCGTGGACAAAATTGTAAATTCATCCCGCGTAAAGTGGAAAACGGACATCTTATTCTTCTTTTTAAAATATCCTATTGAGTGTCAATTTTAGGACACTGGTGTACTTATACTTTTGTACTCAAAATTGAATACTCTTCTCATTTAAAAAATAAAAAATACACCATCCCATTTCAAAAAACCAAAGCTGACCTTCGTATGTCCTTGGCGCATCCACTTAATAAAAATTCGAACGCGCCATGTCCTGTCCCCTTCCAAACCCTACAGTTCTCACCTGAAACTTTTTTTTAAATTTTGCTCCGTTTTCGAGAAAATCGCCCTGGTCACTTTAAATGCCCTACCCTGTATATATGGCACAAAGTTCACGATAGTCACAGATCATAAACTGCTCACCTGGCTTCACAACGTATAGGATACAGGGTCAAGGCTTATGAGATCCCGCATAAAATTAGAGGAATACAATTATAGCTTCAACTACAAAGCAGGAAAAAAAACACAAACGCCAGAATGTATACAGTCATGCTGACGCACAAAAAGAGTATCGAGCAACAGCACGGTGATAACGTCACGAAGCGCGGGAGAGGATGCTCAAGGAAGACCCCTCCCCAGCCCCGACCCACACCTGGTGAGGCGGACGATGACACCGAACCGCTGGCCCCTCAACGTCGAGGACGGCCGAGGAAGCAGCTCGAGGCTAATGCAAACCCTCCCAACGCACACACACAGGGTCCCAGTGAGACTGAGGTGAGCGAGACGGAAGAGGGAGAAGTGCTGCGAGAGAGTGACACAGACACAGACTCGAGCAAAAACGAGACAGAAGATAGTGAGGCAGAATACCCAAGTGAAAAATAAAAAGACGCCATATTCAAAGAATATCATGACGCCCCACTCGGCGGGCACCCCGGATCAAAAAGAATGACAGAGAAAATAAAATAAAAATACAACTGGCCCAGCATAAGAAAAGAAATAGAAGATTACGTTGCAGCATGCGACAAATGCCAGGGAAATAAGGTAACAAGGATTAAAACAGCACCGATGGTAATTACCGACACCCCCACAGAAGCAATCGAAAAATGTGCAGTTGACAAAGTAGGACCTCTTCCCGAGACGGATCAACGACACAAATACATACTCACTTTTCAAGACCTACTGACAAAATATAGCGCTGCAATACCCATACAAACACAAGAAGCTCATGAAGTAGCGAAAAAACTTGTTACGGAAATCATTTGCAAATAGGGCACACCAAAGGAAATACTTTCGGACCAAAGAACCAATTTTCTGAGCGGAACATTAAAGAAATGTGTCAACTATTGGACATACAAAAAGTTCAGACTAGCGCATATCACCCGCAGTCAAACGGAGCGTTAAAAAGATCGCACAGAACTATGGCGGAATATTTAGAAGATATATACGAGAAGATCAACGGGATTGGGACGAGTCGCTACCATACGCAATGTTTACATACAATACCACTCCACATACGGCGACAGGTTATACGCCGTATGAGTTGGTATACGGAAAGACAGCCAAAATACCGATGGCTCTAAAACAGCCACCACGCCAAACATATAATTATGATAACTATGTAGCCGAGCTACGAGAAATACTACGAGCCACATGCAAAGTGGCCACTGCGCTACTGCTCCCCTATTGAAGTGTTATCTGTTGGTTAGTATTAAATTTCGTGAAAATTGATGAAACGATTCGGATTTTGTAGATTTTGAATTTTTCGGCATTTTGTGGAACAGTATTGAATATCATGAAAATCGATGAAACGCAATTACGACTTGTAATTCTTTTAAATTTTGTCAAAATTCTATGATATATTTAGTCGATATGAATGGGGAAAAAGCTGCGAGTTGAAACTTGCAAATTACTTCCTCGAAATTCTACTCAATGCTGAAAGTTTTCGATGTGAGGAAGTCAAAATGCAGTAAGGTAGTTCGGGAGAGGGTATTTTAAGCACCGTGTAGAATTTTGATGAAGCAGTCTGGGAGTTTAAATGTGCAGTTTTTTTACGTTGCTTATAGTGTGAGTAATACCAGTGTAAAGAAGCTTCAACATAAAGATTCCTTTATATAAAAGTATATAACTGAATACATGTCAAATATAAAACAAGAGTTTTTGCATATATGTGGAATATTTTTTTTTCGAATTTATATATTCTACGTAATGATCAATTTTATTATAACATACTTGTATTATGAATATATATACACATATATCAACAATAATAACGGAAAAGAAAATGATTCTCGAAGAAAATAAAAATAACAGAAACAAAAATAAATTCCGCGCCACTAATGCATGAAAAGAAATATCTGTATTATAAGATGTGGAAGCTCTACTTGAGTGATGGCAACAGGTTCCGATTTTGGTAAATAAAGACCAGAGGGTTTACATTTTCTGGAAGCAAACAATTACGTTTGGGAGAAACTATGTTTCCAGCTGTTGAAAAAGCTCTTTCAGAACTTGTTAACGATGCAGGAATACATAAATACTTCTGTGCGAGTTCCGCGAGGGCAGGACATCGTTTTTTCACGTTGCCCACCATTCAAACGAATTTGTATTATGACCGATTTGTGGTTCCGTCAAATACATCTCAAATTGAGTCTCAGCAGTATTTCGTTTCGGAGCTACTTGAAACAGAAAATCCATGGCTGTTTCGTGACTTTCCTCCTGAGGATCTTCGCTGAGGTTCTCAGATAGTTGCAATAACACAAAGTCTCTTATAAATTTTCGTGTAGTCCAGGGCTCCACAAGCAAATCTTTATATCGGGGGTCCAGGAAACTGGCAACTTGCCTCGCGTTTGGCTCGTAAGAACAATCCAAGTCGAATCGTGAAATGAGTTCGTCACGCAAAGTTTTCTTCATCAAACAGATGAATGGTTCCTCTTCGCTGTATTCGCAATAATAATTTTTTCGTAGCGTAAAAATAATTGGACGCACCATCGAAATAGGTGCATGGGAATAACTACACAACACTGTTGTAGCTAATTGCAAGGGTTTTAAAATATTCTGAAGGCTCTCCATTATTGACCACCCGCACTCAGAAATTTCCAGACGTTCTGCCATTGCAGGATTCGTTATCGTCCGATCGGACAGAACGTTTGTGACTGGATTTATATTTAATATCAATCGACTGATCATCGCGCAAGTACTATCCCACCTCGTACAACAGCTCTGAATCAGTTTGAGTTTTGCCAAGCCCAGTTGTTGCTGCTTCTGCTCCAAGGCAGTAGCGGAAATATTTGACTGCCGAAAATGGGTGACAACTTTCGAAGCTCTCTCGCAAATAGCAGTTCCAGAATCCGTTCGCAGAGCGTTCGTAACGCATAACTGAATGGTATGAGCTGCACAGGTAACGCCTTCGCTGATCAAAAGGTTACTGAGGTCTCTAATAGAATTCTTTGCATTTAGCGCATTATCTGTTACGACCGCAGAAACCTTTCCATCCAACTTCCACTGTGTCATAACCTTTTGCATCTTCGATGTAAAATTTGCTGCAGTATGCCTCTCACTGAACTTCTCCGTAGCCAATGTGAATGACTGCGGTACCCAGGACGAATCTATGAAGTGCGCCGTGATAGAAATATATGCATCTTGGCTACGAGATGACCAGCAGTCTGACGTCCATGCCACAGCCGATGAGGCAGCTAACTTGTCGTTGATAACCGCTGATATCTGCTCCAATAAGTACACGAATCTTTTTTTCATCGTTTCCGTAAAGGAACTTTATAATTTGGTTCCACAACTTTCATGAAATCATGAAATCCAATGCTCGAAACAAAAGACAGAGGCATTATATTGACAGCCAACATTTTCGTAAGAGACTGATTGATCAATTCCGATCGATCGCGATTGCATGGGCGATCTGGACGAGCGCCGCTTGCAACTGACCGAACGCGCCCACGCGGTATCACTGGTCTTGGCATACGGCTGCGGGTTGCCGAACGGTGGGTACCGTCAGTAGGCTCCATTGTCGTAGCACTTTCGTTGTCCAATTGGAAAATCTCACGACAAGTAAAAGGACTGAAAAATTTAGATTGATAAGATATAATTTGTAAAAACGACGGGAAAAATCTCTCGACGGGTAAAAAGACTAAAAAATTTAGATCGATAAGATATAATTTGTAAAAATTTGACTCATCGAGTAATAAGTGTAAATCGAACGCGAGTAACGATTTTTGTCAATTTTTTTATATCTTTCTTACTGTGTGGAGTGACTGCCAGCATCATCAGTTTCCATATAAGTACTTGCGTTCGATTCAGCGGATCTATTGGGAATTGAAGTTCTTGTGTGATCCCTCGAGCTATCAGTTTCTATTTCCATAGAATCATCTCCACTTGGCTTGTGAGTACGTCTATCCAAATTTAATCAAATTGAATTAACAATTAAAAACTCCTTGTAGGGCTCTGGAAATAAAATTTCCCGCCCTTATTAACTTCCGAGTAAAATATTGTGATTTGATATAAACAATAAATATCTTATCTGAAACTGTTCCGCTGTCTATCTTTGTCCCCCATGAAAAAGTATATTATTAATATATGGGGCATTCGAGGCCAAATCAGCCACTTTTGAACCTTAAATTTTTCTCAGGCTAAAAAATTTTTTGAGTTGTTATACCTATTGAAATAACCTCTCTTGATTTTTTCAGAATTTTTTGTCCATCCACTAACGAGCTATGACTTTTTTTTCTATCATTGATAATTAATTTGCCGAAAAATGGACCAAATTAAACTTCTTTTTTTTTAATGTTGGTTTTTTCCCGTACTTTTCAAGGTATTTTTAAAAAAATAATTCATATTTGTCTTGTTGATTTTTTATCAGTTGAAAGCAAAAAATAATTTAATTAAGAACTTGGACGTTTTTAATTTTTTTCAAAAAATTCTCAAAAAAACCTTGACCAACTTAACGATCTTTAAGACTAATTCCATCGTGGGCGGATTTTTTCTCATATTCGTTTTATAGTTCAGAAAAAAATTGTTTTTTTTTTGTGAATATAGTTTTACTACTACAGTAAAGTGAATTTTTTCATTGTGGTTTACTTAAAATCGGCCAAGAATCCAATTTTTACATAAAAAACGCATAAAAATAAACCTTTTAAGGGGTGGTTGACCCCTTTGCGACAAGGGTGCATGAAAAGTCAGAGATTGTTACACACGGGTTTATTTATCCCGTGGTAACTTGTTACTATTATTATTTTATTCGCTTAAGTCAAAGGCCCCGGCGAATGAATTCTCTGTCCTATTTAAGCTGGGTAGCACCTCACCTTGTATATAGTTGTAATTGGGGATGATTAGATGAGCTGTGATGCAATGAAGAACTACAGGTGGGTTCACACGAATGTATTTATTCAAGAACACAAATCGTTCAGTCACTTTGACAATGATAATTTAAGTTGTTACAAAGGTTGAATGTTATACTCCGAGATAGACTGACGTGCCATGCCGCTGAGGTAAATTGGCACCAACAATTATATCATAAAGGAAGTGAAGCGCCGCTAAGGTGATCCTTCACTTATTGAGTTCTTACACGACACTTTTTTGAAACAAGGGTTTGAGAAGATCACGTCAATCACGCCCGCGAGAACCTAAGTACGCGAACAGACTTGCCGCTAAGGAACGAGATCTCTCGACCGATTTCTAAGAGCGTCATATTGAGACTAATTTGATAATCTGTCGAGGAAACCCTCGTTAGCTTTGGGCGTCCGGCTGCGAGGATATCCTGGGGGTGAGAGAATGAGAAATCAATTGATTGAGAAATCATCGATGTATGTAAATATCTGTCGACTTTCAATGATTTCGAAACCCACGAGTTGAGAAATCATCGATAGATGGAAATCTCGATGATTTACGAAACCTGTGATGCAACCTAGTAAACACGTTTTATTGAGGCAATATAACATGGAAGTTACAGGTAATGTCACAGTGTTATTCTTGGGATACATTGGTGTTATATAACGTGGAAGTAACATTGTCATGTACCATTTCTTATATGCTGGTTACATGACTGGTATATAACGTTTTTACATTACAGTAATGTAAAAAAGTTTTGTAGCCGTTACGTAACATGCTTGTTACGATGTAAGTGTACCTGTAGTGATATTTATGTAACATTAATGTGGCGTAACTTACTCACATTACAGTATTGTTACATGACTCTGTAACTTTTGCGTAACATGCTTGTAACAATGTGAGTGTACCTTTGGTGAATTTATGTAACATTAATGGGGTATAACATAGTGACATTACAGTAATGTAACATGACTCTATAAAGCTTACATTTTTTTTTTTTATTTTTTATTAATTTATATCCTCACGCCTTCTTCCCTTTCGGGGTTTTCAAGATGGCGCTCCTTCCCTCACCTCCCTTTCCATCCTTCCCTCACATCCACCTCCACCCTGGGTATCTGGTCCGGGTCAGTAACCAGACACCCAGGGCCCGTGCGGCCGCAGCCGACTTCCTATTCTGTAGCGCATTCACCATGGCACGCGTATTAGCACGTATCATGGGCCCCGGGGAACTGCGGAAAACCTGGGCCACTACAGTCGGTCCCGTGCTCGCCTCACGGCGTCGGAGCTACGTCACATCTTGACAGGAGAACGTAAACATGGACTACAGCTATATGTACGTGACACACACCACTAAATGTACTTGTGTATGCCCCATACATATATCTGGAGCTAGTCACGCCCATATTTTATTTTCTCCTGACAAGATTACGACACCGGGAATCGAACCCGGGACCTCCCGAGGCTCTGGCTAAGAGGCCAGCACGCTAGCCACCAGACCAAAGCCCCGGTTTTTCTATAAAGCTTACATAACATGCTTGTAATTATGTGAGTGTACGATTAGTGATATTTATGTAACGTTAATGGGGTGTAACGCAGTAACATTACCGCAAGGTAACATGACTCTGTAACGTTTACGTAACATGCTTGTAACAATGTAAGTGTACCTTTAGTGAATTTTTGTAACGTTAATGGCGTGTAACATAGTGGTATTACAGTAATGTAACATGACTCTGTAACGCTTACATGTTAACGTTACATAACATGCTTGTAACAATGTCAGTATTTAAATGTGTAAAAAAATATAAAAATCAAATCTCACTCTGAAACTACTGGGTTTTCGTAAAATTACTAAGAGGGTAAAAAGTTGCATGCAATCATTTTGGATGTATCACATTTTTTCAGAATTGAAAAAACAAATTCGAAAATTTTTTTTTTTTTTTAAGTTAAAATTTTTTTTTTTTAATTTTTTCTTAAATCAACGAAATATTTTTATTATCGTGAAAAATCGGGTCTCTTACCTCATTTTCACGGCTTTTTCATCGAAAAAGCCACCTTTCGCTGCGATTACAGCTTTGACGAGACATGGCACCCGCTCGACGTTCGAAACAAATGTAAACAAAACGACGATGAAAACGCCGTATAGATGAGGTAAGAGACCCGATTTTTCACGATAAAAAAAATATTTCGTTGATTTAAGAAAGAATTTTGAAAAAAAAAATTTTTTAATTTTTGAAAAAAAATTTTTTTTTCGAATTTGTTTTTTTAATTCTAAAAAAATGTGATGCATCCAAAATGATTGTACGCAACTTTTTACCCTCTTAGTAATTTTACGAAAACCCAGTAGTTTCAGAGTGAGACTACCCCTTATAAATATGGTCGTTTTTTGCAAAAAGTTGAATATCTTTGCGAAAAAAAATCGTAAAAAATTTTCCAAAAAATAAGATTGAAGGTTGTACTTCTTGCTTCAAGTTTTTCACGGAAAAAAAGTTGAAAATTTTTTTTACGAGATATGCGGGAAAATTTCCACTCTCCAAAAAAAGCCAAAAAATGACCATCTTTCAAAGTGCGTACCGGGCTCAAAAAAAATCGCAAAAATTTTTCCAAAAAAGGTAAATGAAGCTAAATATGTCCTTTTTAGAACGCCGCTTGGGAAATTGAGATGTCTTCATTTTTCAAAGAGCGATACAACTTCTTGTGTGGCTCGGATCTGGGGTGAGTGTCCCCATACTTATGGACGGTAGTGTATATCGCGGTGATAAACTTCAACAGTTTACGGAATAAGGCCCCAGGGCATATGGTAAGGTAGCAAGATTCAAAGGACGTAAAGGGGAATCTGCTAACGCGCGGTTTGCTCGAGTTTCCAGAGAGTGACTGTCGCGAGAGTCGACGTACTCTCTGGAATCTAATGACTCTGTTGTGTTGCAATGAGCTCGGATAGCGATACCTCAGTTCATCACAACTTGTACATTTCATTATTTAGCATCAGATATATTTTGCAACCGAATAAATATATTTTAGTTAAAAAAAGAAAATTTCTTTCTGCGGGGTAGTTTACCCCTTTATTTTGGTTATTCGGAAAAAACGCATCAACTTTATTTTTTTGTGCTCTTCAATTTGGTTTTGGTTTCAATAAAATCAGTCAATAATCCAATTTATTACATTAAAAAATGTATAAAAATAAACGTTATAAGGGGCGGTTCACCCCCGCGCAACAGGGACGCATGAAAAGCCGGACATGTAATCTTCATTATTTAACATACTGTGACGAACCGAGGTATCACTACCTGCGGTCATTGCAACACAACAGAGTCATCAGATTCCAGAGAGTACGCCGACTCTTGCGACAGTCACTCTCTGGAAACTCGAGCAAACCGCGCGTCAGCAGATTCCTCTTTTCGTCCTCGGACTCTTAGTACCTTACCAAATGACCTAGATTATTCGACCCCTTGCATCACTTATAACCTGGATTATTGGATCCCTTGCATCAGATTTCGTAAACGCCTTGCATCACCAGATTTCGTAAATCATCGAGATTTCCATCCATCGATGATTTCTCAACTCATGGGTTTCGAAATCATCGAGACCTACATCGATCGATGATTTCTCAATCCACCCCCACGAGACCCTTGTAGCCGGACGCCCAAAGCTAACGAGGGTTCTCTCGACATATTATCAAATTAGTCTTAATACGACGCTCTTAGCAATCGGTCGAGAGATCCCGTTCCTTAGCGGCAAGTCCGTTCGCGTACTTAGGTTCTCGCGGGCGTGATTGACGTGATCTTCTCAAACCCTTGTTGTAGACAAGTGTATAAGAACTCATTAAGTGAAGGAACACCTTAGCGGCGCTTCACTACCTCTGTGATATAATTGTTCGTGCCAATTACCTTAGCGGCATTGCGCGTCAGTGTATCATAGAGTATAACATTTGTAACAACTTAAACTATTATTGTAAAAGTGACTGATCGATGTGTGTTCTCGAATAAATACATTCGTGCGAAACCAGCTGTACTCCTTCATTGCATCACAGCCCATCCGATCATCACGAACTACAAGCATATACAAAGTGAGGTGCTACCCAGCTTAAATAGGACAGAGAATCCATTCGCCGGGGCCTTTGACTTCAGCGAATAAAATAATAATAATAATAAGTTACCACGGGATAAATAACCCGTGTGTAACAATACGAAACATTTTGCAATTGGTTTCATGTCGATCAGAGCACTGCTTCTATGTGAAACAGCGAAATTACCAACTGCAACCCCTAACTTTGGGGGCTGAGTTCACTCCTTGAATCGGCTTAAGAGCACATATAAAGAAAAACGTGCTTCTTATTTATCGAGGACTAAAACATATCTAAAGTATTCCGTTGTATTCCGCGATCGGTTCCAATGACTGAACTGACTTTTCTACCAGATGCGCACAGGAGGGAATTGTACATACTGGCAATTCCTGAAAAGTATTGACATTGGGAGCCTCATTTCCTGTAAAAAGAGTATCAGTAGTATGTGGACCACTATAGCCACCCCCACTCCTATCCCCACTCATATCCCCTCCACTTTCCCCCGCGCTGGAGCCTGTTTCCGAGCGTGGTGGGGGTAATAGTGGGGAGAGGTGGTGGGGGAAGAGTCCTGAGGGCTCGCCATAGTGGTCCGATTATTATTATTATTATTATTATTATTATTATTTATTTTTATTATTTTCAATATTCTCTCTCTCTCTCTCTTTCTCTCTCTCTCTCTCTCTCTCTCTGGATTATTATTTTTTACTCATGCTTCTTCCGAGGCTATTAGGCGCATCTCTCTCTCTCTCTCTCTCTCTCTCTCTCTCGCTCATGTCACTTAGGTTTTTCCTCTCTTTCTCCTTCTCTCGCACACACTCTCTGTTTTTCGCGCACATTTTGTCTCTCTCTCACTATTCTCCCTCGTTATTTCGGTAACTAAAATTTATTCCGAATCCGTGAAAAAAAATCACCGCACAGTAGAATTGCGAAGGAGTTTAAAAACACTCGTACTAGCACTCCGAAATTTTTTCCGATATTCCTACGAATAAGGTTTTGAGTGATCTACAGCAGGAATTATTTTGAAAAACGATAGAATGCAAACCCGCACAGATATATTCGTTATACTTATCTCCGTGAGTCCCGTCTTTATGAAATATTTTTATTAGCACGAGCACACACGTTAATCCTGAGGGCACATAAATTATTTAAACGAATGATATTTTAACCGATTGACATTGCGAGAACGTTTTCCCGATGTTACACGATTAAAAGAACGACGATTACTGAGCTCTACAGATGCTTGGAAGCAAGCTCCACACGCCTTTAGGGATAATATTATGAAGACTTTTCGGCGCGCGCGAAATGCACCGTCAGCACCACGTGCATGTCTCATCGTCGCCCAAGCTTGCTCGAATTCGCTCATTTTTTTATTCGTATGGAGGATAATATATTTAATGTATAAAAATTTGATCGGACCTGAAGAAAAAAATATTGGAGAGAGATATGAGCTCGAGGGTCAGCAAAGATGTACGGCTGAGATCACGAGCATATAGTTATCGAGCTCTCCTCTTTGTGCGGATATTCGCTAACTCTGTCTCTCTTTCTCTCTCTTTTTCTGATGCTTATCTTTTTCCATGCCTCGAATCTTTCTATCGCAGCAATAGCGATCTTTTTAATATATTTTTCGATGTACACCGAGTATTCGGGTATAACACTACGAGATTTCTCGATTTCTCGAGGTGCGTGAAACGCACCATCAGCGGAGCATCAGCAGACTGCATGTCTTCTTTGCTCATTGCTGCGAATCTCTCCTTATTCTTCATTTAATGTGTTTTCGTACTTCATGCTCTTTATAGTAATATAATTTTAATATATTTAGGCCTCAAGACCCATTAAGACTTATGAAAATTGTTAAGACCACCCACTTATTTCTCGTTTGTAAAAGTATATTTTTTGAAAAATGATATTAACTTTTAAAATGCATATCAAAGCTAAGCGATCTCCACTTCGTTGCGCTTTTCGAAGAAATCGCTGTTTAAAAAATTTGATCAGAGTCTCGCTATATCATGTTACATTGAAACAATAAGAGCATTTGGAATGCTTATATACATATGTGGCCAGGTCTTGAAATCTTAATACCTTGATACCTCATCATGCATATTTTTGTGTCGCAAGGGGCATCGATTTTTGATGGCACTGCAATTTAAGTAAATGAGTAAACTCGCTCAGAAGGCTAGCGCTATATAATGTTACATTGAAACAATAAGAGCATTTGGAATGCTTATATACATATGTGGTGGGATCTTGATATTTTGATATCTTGATACCTCATCATGCATGTTTTTGTGCCGCAAGGGGCATCGATTTTTGATGGCGCTGCAATTTAAGTAAATGAGTAAATTCGCTCAGAAGGCTAGCGCTAGCGCTAAGTATTCATATGGAAAGAACAAGATGCAATGTTAATCAGTCTCAAGCCAGCAGGGTATTATCACGTATCGTTATCAATCATGGCAGATCGAGCACTTCGCGAGTGTATATTAAATCTTTTGCGTTTGGCCATATTACATAGTTCTCAGCTTCGTTGTCGGTGTAACGAGCAATGGTGCAACGAATTAAATCGATTATCGGGCGATAGACTTATAAGACCCTTAAAATATATTGTATGGTGGGCGCCCTTGCGAATCATAGCGGCAGCCTACAGCAGAGGCATACTAAATGGTCAACAAGTGCTAGCGTGTGTGTTTGAAGAGCTGCAGCGTCGAGGATTGGAAAACGCGCCATGTGTCCACGGTATTGTCGATGAAATCAGAAGTAAGTTCTGTTCTATCATAAAAAATAATCATGTATATTTGTAATACTTAAACTGTATTGAAAAATTTTTTCACGATGCCATTATTACGCCAGCACGTATTAAAATTTTTTTCACGATGCCATTATTACGCCAGCACGTATTGAAATTTTTTTCACGATGCCATTATTACGCTAGCACGGGCAAGCCTTATTTATCGAGCTCTTCTCTTTGTGCCATGCTTCGCGTGGTCCCGAGCTCTCTCTCTCTCTCTCTCTCTACCTCTCGCTGGCTCTCTTTCATGAAAGCGATACAGAGCTTCTGTTATCGTTAGAAAATTTTACGAATTTCAACGCGAAATATTCAAAAAGTATTCTTATTGATCGATTTCCTCTTTCTCTCTCTCTCTCTCTCTCTCTCTTTCGTTAAAGCGGTATGGATCTTAAAGCGTATTGAAAAAATATTTTCACGACTGTTATTTCGATAGTATGGTCAAACCCTATTTATCGAGCTCTACTCTTTGTGCCATGCTTCGCGTGGTTCCGCATTCTTTGCAATTCTCTCACTCTCGCTCTTTTTTCATGAGCACGATGCAGAGCACCTGTTTGTGTAAGCAGAGATAATCGTTATTTATCGAGCTGTACTCTTTGTGCTATGCTTCGCGTGGTTCCGCGCTCTCTACCTCTCGCTGTCTCTCTCTCTTTCATTAAAGGGGTACAGAGCGCCTGTTATCGTTAGAAAAAATATTTTACGAATTTCAATATAATATATTTAAAAAATGTATTCTTATTCACCAATCTCCTCTTTTTCTCTCTCCTTACATTATAATCGTAAGAAAAACATTTATATGAAATTTTAACACGGTTCGTTTACTGGAAAAATTCTGAGTTGAAAGCACTACTTCTATTTAAAGAGGGATATTATTTTTAATGGTTGTGCACCTAATATAGTATATCGACAGCTCTTGGATGCATCGCCGAATGAAGAAGCAGCTCTTATAGAAGGGGCTTGTGCTGTGGAATTAGCATGCCAGCAGAGGAGCGCAACGAGTCAGCACCTGTCATGCACCGAGCTCAATGATGAGCGACCTACGAGTACGGTTTCAAGTATCGAGCATCCTTCGGACATATTTTCTAATTCGTCGATTTTCGAAAGTAAGTTGATATTAAGGTGCAAAAAAAAATTAAAAATTGGTGCGGCGTCAATTTTAAATTATAAATTTATCCAGAGGGCATAGATAGGGGGAGAGTAACAGACGCTGCTGTACCAGGCCCATCAGGCCTATGCCATTCTGGACGACGAGCAACCCCAACCTCTGACCCTGATGATGTTTTTGACCATCGCAAAAATCAGCTGTGGGAATATCCGATCGAGAACGAGAGAGACGAGGAAATAGCGTTTTAAAGAGCTGACGATTGGCTTCAAATGCTCGTGACTGATGACGACTCTGGTAAATACTTTTTCTTAAACATTAAAAAAGTAATTAAGCATGTGAGTAAGTGGGTCTTTTTGTAACAGGGTATTTGTCAGCATCTTTGTTTGAGTGGTGATATCGGTCTATTTAAGCAGTACTATGATGCGTGAGAGGTACAAATATTGATAAAATTTAATAATTTCATATTAATCAGCTCTAGAATCTAATACATGTCTCTTTTTCCAGAGTTGCAAAGTGGGTCAGGCAGGCAGCGTACTGCAGCAAGGAGCGAGCCGCTCCATGAAATACACCCGCCGGGAAAGCATTTTGAGATCATCGGTGATTACACGAGGTACTTCAAGCGCTTCAAAATACGGGGGCGTGAAACGTCGTTGCAAATTCGTCAACCAGTCTCTGGAGTTAGCGTGGTGGACTGGCTCAACGGTGCGTTTCGTGATCTGTTAACACACATCATGAGCTCCTGCGAGGGCGGCGATTATGTAGGCGTTTCATTTACAGCGAATAGCTTGCCGCACGGGCCCGTGTGGTTATCTTTCCGACCGGCCCGCGATTATGTATTCGAAGATATATGGAAATTCATAAGCAGCGTGGCACAAAGTGCGTCATCTTTGAACATCAATGACTCGTGCACGATAAAAATGTGCGCCGTCAAGGGGGTGGAAGGGCGCGGTCGGAAAGGTCTCACACACGAGGCTGTCGCAAAACGATCGATTCTCTCGATCCGAAACACCGACAATCTGTCTTTACCGCGTTCGCTGGTAGCAGCCCGCGCATACGCAGAACGAGGTGAAATACGGTCGGGTAGCCTTCATGATAAATGGCAGCGTATTAGACGAATTAATGGAGTTGCACAAAAACAAGCGGCACTCGAACTTACAAGAGAAGCAGATGTCCGCGTACCTGTAGAGGGCTGTGGTGTATACGAGATTACGCGCTATCAAGATTATTTGGCACGAGAAGGCTTTGCTATTGTCGTTTACGAGTTTTTAACTTTGGGTCGCGGGGAGGAGCCGCTATTTGACGGTAGACAAGGTGTTCTGAACAGCGTAGGCACAATTTAGCACACCCTGTACATTTTGTATTACGAGCGTTCACATCATTTCGAACCTATTCTAAATCTCAGAGCAGCTGTCGGCAGTAGAGATTTTTGTTCATCATGTAACACAGCATATCGGCGATTCGGTCATAGATGTTCAAAAAAAAAATGTCCTTGGTGCTGGGGGATACAGACGTGCGATACGCGATCGCGCAATATAATCAGATGCGAAGCATGCAACCGCGATTTTTTCGGAGAGGCGTGTTTACAGAGGCATAAGGCACCGCTGGTGACCATGAGGTGTAGAAAGGCTAGCGTTCGCGAATCTCTCAAACGGTGCCGTAACTGCTTTCGAGCAATAAGGCCATTAGAAAGAAAAGAGAAGCATAAATGCGGGGTAGGCTTCTGCAAAACGTGCAAATCTCATCAGCCTAGTAATCATCTGTGTTTCATGAAACCGATTCGTAGTACTCCGGACTTGAAAAAAGTACTATTCATTTTTTATGATTTTGAAACACAGCAGAGCACACCTGTGAAGGGTGATGCGACTACTCTTGTACACGAACCAAATCTTTGCGTGGCACAGCGCGTTTGCACGTTTTGCTGCGTTAACGACTCTATAACCGAACCATGCGAGCATTGCGGGGAACACGAATTTGTGTTTAGTCACAGCCCCGTAGCCCAGCTTGTCGAACTAGCCATGCAGCCGCTCGAAGGTTTTTCGCGTACCATCTGTATCGCCCATAATGCAGGGGGTTTCGACGCTCAATTCACCCTGCGTTATTTCATCGAAGAGAAAAAAACTCACTCCCCACACTAATCATGAACGGTACGAAAATTATTACGATGCGCATCGGAAAGCTCGTATTTTTCGATAGTTTGAATTACTTTCACATGCCTCTGAGCGGTTTACCGAAAGCCTTCGGGCTTACCGGTGCTATCGTTAAAGGCACTTTTCCACATTTGTTTAACAGGCCTGAAAATCAAAATTACGTAGGTGAATTGCCGCCTCTCGAGCATTATTCTCCGGACACGATGCGCGCCGATGAGCGCCGGAAATTTCTCGATTGGTATCGCGAAACAAAAGACAAAAATTACGTATTCGTTTTTTCGGAAGAGCTTATCAGCTATTGTAAGACAGATGTCACGATTTTGCGACGCGCGTGTATGGCTTTTCGCAACATGTTCATTACCAGCGGTCGCGTCTGCCCTTTTAATGAAAGTACAACAATAGCATCAGCCTGCTTCAGAGTTTTTCGAACAAATTTCTTGAAAGATAATTCAATAGGCATTATACCCACGGGGGGATACAGATGGGGGCAAAATCAATCGAAAAAAGCGGTTTCATGGCTATCGTGGATGGAGCACTCACTGGGTGTTCGTATTATTCATGCGGGCCGATCACGCGAGTTTAGACTACCGCAAAATCTCTTGGTAGATGGATACTACGAGACTCCTAACGGGGCTCATGTATTACAATTTCACGGTTGTTATTGGCACGGTTGCCCACGTTGCTATCCCACAAACAGAGACAGTCGACAAAGCGATGGAATATCCATGGACAAGCGTTTCGAGAGAACAACAGCAGTAACTGATAGAATTCAAACGGGAGGGCATTCGCCCACAGAAATTTGGGAGTGTGAATATGACCGTTTGTTAAATTCGACAGCCGAGATGAGAACTTTCCTGCAAGATAACCCTTTAGTTACAGCAGAGCCTCTCAATTCTCGTGATGCTTTTTTCGTAGGACGAACAGAAAATATGGTTACGCTCTACGACGTTGACGCTACGGAAAAAATACGCTACGTAGACGTCTGCTCACTGCACCCCTATATCTGTAAATTCGGCAAATACCCGGTGGGCCATCCGAAAGTATACGTGGGTAACGAGTGCATGGAATTAACAGGCCCTGATAACACCGATCTCACTCTCGTTGAGGGCCTCGTAAAATGCACCGTATTGCCGCCTCGTAATCTATACCACCCCGTATTACCAGTGCGTATGCATAACCGGTTATTATTTGCTCTATGCCGAAGCTGTTGTGAGATTATGAATCAGGATGTATGCACACATGAAGACCCTGTAGAGCGCGTGTTCAAGGGTACATGGGTTGTCGACGAGTTGCGAAAAGCCGTTTCATGCGGGTACAGAGTGATAGACGTGACTGAAATCTGGCAATATGAAACGACACAATTCAATCGCGATACACAGACAGGGGGCCACTTTGTCGAATACATTAACACGTTTTTAAAAATCAAACAAGAAGCCAGTGGGTGGCCCGACAATTGCTCCGAAGATAACGCTGCGCAAGACCTCCATATAGCCGATTTTGAACGATCGGAAGGAATCAAGCTAAATCGCGACGCCATAGCTAAAAATCCGGGGCTGCGATCTGTCGCAAAGCTATGCCTCAACTCATTTTGGGGGAAGTTTGGGCAGCGGGAAAATCTACCGCAGACAGAAATAGTTTCGACGCGTAAAAAGCTTATGGAACTATTGACTAGCCCTGAGTACGAAATCACGGGGATTTTACCCGTAAATAACGACATATTGTATGTAAGCTACACGAAAATCAGTGACGCTCTTATACCATACAGCATAGCGAACGCCGTAGTAGCAGCATACACCACAGCCCAGGCCCGCCTGAATTTTTATAGTTACCTAGAGCGTCTGGGTCATCGTGCTTTGTACTGTGATACCGATTCCGTAATTTACGTATCGCACGAAGAAAAAGACGAGTACGAGCCTCCAACGGGGCAGCTCTTAGGAGATCTCACAGATGAGCTGAGCTCTTATGGGGAAGGTAGTTATATTAGAAGTTTCATTTCAGGCGGACCAAAAGTTTATTCTTTTATCGTATGCACTCCCAATGGAGAGGAAAAAGAAGTATGTAAAGTAAAAGGGATAACGCTCAATTTTGCGAACAAGGGATTAATTCATTATAACTCGGTGCGCTCCTTTATAACCAGTGAGAGAGACGAGCCTGTTGTGCTAAAGTATGACGCTATACGGCGCACGGCGTTTCATCAGGTCGTCACACGTCCTGAAACCAAATCATGCAAACCATCGAGCGTCAAACGGAGACGAGATGGCGAATATGGCACTCTTCCTTACGGATATAAAGAATAATGTATGTAGATATAGACCTCGCACTACTTTGTAAATAATGTATATAAATAAAACTTTATGTTCTTACGTATATTCGTCTCTTCGAACCCTATATATGTTTAAGCTAATACGAAGATTGTGCTCATTCGCAAAAATGGATGTGCGGTGGAAACATCCTTGGACGGCGATGGTTTGCGGGCCCACGGGCTGCGGTAAAACATACTTTGTGAAAAAGTTTTTGATATTAATTTCGCATTTGAATAGTGAACCGTTTCAACGAATTATTTTCTATTATTCCGAGTGGCAACAAGCGTATATGGAGTACGGTTCTTCGATAGAGTTTCGCGAAGGTTTGCCGCAATCCTCGGATTATGCAAACGATCCGCGTGCAAAACTTATAATTATTGACGATTTGATGCGCGAGGCATCGAACAATAGCGTTGTCGACCTCTTCACCAAGGGTAGTCATCATAAGAATTTGAGCGTGTTTTTTATAACACAAAATTTATTTCATCAGGGCCACGGGCAACGGGATATATCGCTGAACGCTAATTATATAGTAGTTTTCAAAAATCCGCGAGATCGCGCTCAAATACAGCACTTGGCGCGTCAGGTTTACCCCGAAAACCCCTGATTTCTGCAGGAAGTTTATTACGACGCGACGAGCAAACCACACGGTTATCTGCTCTTGGACTTGAAACAATCGACTCTTGATAACTGTAGATTTCGAACGTGTATTTTCCCTGATGATCCACAGCATTTCGTTTACGTGCCGCGAAAAAAGTTAAAAAGCACCGCAACAGCCGGAGAAGTATCAGTCTTGCGGCTGTGATGGCGGGTAACAGGTCCTCTCTCTGCAAGAAGCACGTTGCAATATTGCACGCACTCCAGCATCTCAACAAGGAGCAGCGAGACGCCGTTTTGCGTAAAGCCGATCCACGAATAATTCGTTGTATTTTTGAGTGTGCGTTAAACATTCTACGTGGTAACGTGCCTTTGAAGCCTGAACAATGAAAAAAGTTTCGTCGCCACGCATCTATTCTTCGACGACTAGCTGCGAAAAGCGGTAGTTGGAAGAGCAAGAAACGTTTTGTGGTTCAAAACGGTGGGTTCCTACCGATGCTGCTCGCCCCCGTACTGGGTACGCTCTTGTCACGTTTGATCGGCGGCAGTGGATAATGGAGCATGCGAGAAAAATGGTGCTCGTGCCTGAAGAGAATCTTCAGCATATAGGCGTGCAGAATAATCGACAAACGGAATCTGTTCAACGGCAACAGCAGCAAACAGTGCAAACCCTTGGTACGACACTGAGTAGATTGGACACTCAGATGAACGATATTCTGAATTCTAATTCGTACAAGGATGAGAGGGAA
Source organism: Rhorus exstirpatorius (assembly GCA_963564615.1). Taxonomy (NCBI): domain Eukaryota; kingdom Metazoa; phylum Arthropoda; class Insecta; order Hymenoptera; family Ichneumonidae; genus Rhorus; species Rhorus exstirpatorius. The sequence goes on along the minus strand of OY751314.1, from coordinate 11,462,523 downwards.
AAGTGGTCGGCGTATTTCGCGGTGTTGCAGCGTTATCTCCATTTTGCCGATAATGAGCGAGCGCAGCAGCATCGTGCACTCGCAAAAAATGATGTGTTACGTCCCGCGACTTTCGGGACTTTTGCATCGATTTGAGTTTACTTATATCTTGTAATTCTCAATAAAATTCAATACGAGGAAAGGGACCCGGTCATACGAGAGAAACGTTTTTTTTTTCTCTGGAGAACTCGAATAGTTCGGGCTGTCTTCAAATCAAGTCGTCGACACGAATATGGTCTCAAGTGAGCATAAATTATCGAGAGGTGACGCCATGGCGGCGTCGATATCGCAACTCTTTATAACAAAACGTCTATCGTCGGGCGTGAAGAAAAACATCCGTCGATGCTGAAGAAATCTTTGGCCATGGCATCAGATTACTCAGAAGTGGTGGGCCTTTGCGCACAACGAAAAGCAATGTGCATGGGACACTAATACAGGCTGAGTGCAAAGTCTTTGCCTTCGTGAGAACCACAGGCGGTCTCTGTGGGCGTGTGTGAGAAGGAAAGCAGGAGAGACAGAGCGTGTATGGCTCATCTAAAGCTAAGTGACCGGTGATCCTCTGTTTCCTTATCCCCGAATGAAGACTTTATGAACTGAATTCCCGAAAGTACGTGAGTGAACGGATGTAAAAATGTAAAATCAAGAATGAGCATGGGTACCTGGGTCAGGTCATCGGTGATGGTAAAGGTGGCGTTAGATTATAGATTATTGCATTTAAATGTTCAATTTTATTTTAAACTAGGTCGGGATTTCCATGAATCGAAATTGGTCGAAGAGATGTGAATTTTTCTTTGAATCTTTGTTGTTTTTCTTTTTTTCTTGCTCCGAAATTATGGGAGGTTTTAGCCTTGTTACGACTTTTTGGGAATGGCGTCTGGAAAAAGTCATCGGATAATTCTCATGGGTGGTCTACATGAGCTCTGCACGTGATCGATAAATTAACGCATTGGTCGAGTCGAGGAGACTCGATGGAAGAAAGATTTCGGCGAAACACCCAATCATCGACGACCAAAATTAAACAAACTTTTGAGAATATCTGTTTATGCTTGGACTGTTATTGGACTCCAATTTAATGAGCACTGAATGTTTATGCTGCACGAAGAGAACGCCGAGTCTATAGCCAAAGAAACAGAGCAAGCAGCGCTTTGTCCCAAGTCTTGGGATTCAGAAGGCGTATGTCCCATCGACATACGAATCCAAGCTCTCGCCTACGATGGAGGGGCGACACCAAAATTCGGCATCGAATCCAACAAAGACTCCAAAAGCGTAGCAAGCGCATTATTTAATGAACGTTTTCCTTTTAAATTAACAACGACCAAATTCAAAGATTTCAGGAGATTTCGTAATGCATGGGTAAAGGTTTATGTGGAAATAAAAATTGTGAACGAATCCTTTTCCTATAATAATTACGAGTTTGATGAGTAAATGTATGTGTGATTGTTGCGTGAGCATGAAGATAGATCTTTCCTGTAATGACAAGTAAGAGAAATGATAAGCCGGAATTATAAAATTGCATAGGATCCGGAGTATATAGATAGAATTTTCAATTGTTGTAACAAATGTAGAATCTGAATAACTGGTTACTAATTATGAGAATTTTGAGTAGTTTGGATACGCTAAAATAATTTTCTTTCGTATAATTATTGGAAATAATTAATTCCAATCCAAAAGAAATAGCATGACATACACCATTGCATCCGAACCTCCGCATGGTCAATGATTAAAAAGAAATAGGAATGAATAGAATGAGAGGAAAGATCGAACGAAATCCAGAGCGAGAAAGATACAGAGAAACAGAGGAGAAGTTTAAACCGAACGAGAGTACGAATGGGAAAAGACGAATGGATGCGTATGTATGTGTGTGTGACATCGAGAGCCTATGACGGGTCAACGCGTGGCCCGTAGGAGAACTCAAATGCAAGCATGGATGGATGAGAAGGAGAGAGTGACCAGAACAAAGAAGAGGGGTTTACTCCTCCGCTGTGTGGAACCTTCAAAACGAGGGATAGAGTGAGTGAGAAAGTAAATACGAAATATGTAAGTATGAGAGAGACAGAGTGAGCGTCTTCATGAAAAGACGGCGTATGTGCGAGAAATTCGTTTTCTGATCATTAGGTAATAATGGAACAATTATTATAAAGGAATGCAGGAGTGAATATTATATTATAAGGATGAATTCGTGTTAATCATAAGTATAAATTTTCGATTATATAGATTCCAGGGGATCAGAGGATATTTTCGTCGCGAAATACCACTATCAGCTACGTCGGATTATTCCAATTTGCATTCATCTGTTTGTTATCATATTCGCCTTTAGTTGTCATCGGTGCATCATTTCGTCTGCTATTACCATTGTTTGTGTCAATCATCACCGTCGATTTACCTTTGCTCTGTTTCCATAATCATCGAAGTAGTAAGTATCTCAAAATGTTTTCTCGCATGTGTCAGTATATCTTTGTTCGTGTTGCGCGGTGTCTCCGACCCCGGTCGACACCCCATGTCGGCTCGAGGCCCGTAACCGAAACTACCGGGTTACTCACCGTTGAAGGTCTATGAAATATTTTCGTCGTTGTTTTCCCTTTTCGCGTTATTTTTGTCGTTTTAGATTCAGATTTTTGGTGTTAAATTCAGTTTTATGGAGATTCAGATTTTTGTGTTAAATTCAGTTTTATGGAGATTCAGATTTTTGTGTTTTATGGAAATTCAGATTGTTGTGTTAAATTCAGTTTTGTGAAAAGTCATCTCAATTTAACTTCAGTTTTGCGAAAAGTTTCTGATCAAAATCATTTTCCCAATTTTATCTTCCTCATGTTTAAGTTCAATTCTTTGTCCAATTTATTTCGCGTCCTTTAAAATTATTTTTATTTTTGTTTGTGCAATTCGATTATTTCAATGTTCCGAGTAAATCATTTCGAAAAACCTGTTCGTGTTTCAATCAATGGTAGGATTATTTTTTCGTGTGAATTTATTTTCTCCTAGGAAGTGCTCATGTTTTTAAATTCAGTGAAATATGTGCGAGTTAAATTCATTTGAGTCATTCACGTTTTGTTCCGGAAACTAATGGATCAATAGTGATTTTTTGTGTTTATCATTTGATATTCATTTCCAATATAAATTTTATGCATTATCCGTGGTTAAATTCATTCTCGGAGATTTTTTAATTTCTTCGAGTAATTAAAAATTCAATCGAGTCGTGGTTGAGTAAATTCTGTGTTGTTTCTTTGCGTGAGTTGTCCTGTCCAATGACCATGGACCTTTTTTAGCAAAAAATAGCTATCGTTGTAGTAGCGGTCATTTTAATACTCGCGATAATTTCGTTTGTCCTTGTAGTTTGCGCGGATAAACCCCAGGAGGCTTATCTTGAGGATGGCCCTGTAGTTTATTTTCTCCCGCGTCAGTGAAAGTTTAGTCCCGTTTTTATCAGTATTTATTTAATGTGATCATACTATTTTTGTCCCTTTATATTACGAGTTTATTTGTCCGATTTTGCCGAATTACAATTTATTAGTCTTTTTCGATGTATCTCGCGAAAATTAAGTTTTGTTCGTGAGATTTTATTTTAATTTGCCATTGTTACCAAATTATGCACTTTTCGCCCATCCTGAGCAATTTTCCGCAAGGTTAGGCTCGAAACAGGGCAATAACCTGGCCAATGCCGATTTTATCTCGAATAACGTGTTAAAGGGAAAGCTGCGCTTTTCTTGGCCGAGATGAGAAAAATCGAGGGTCAGGACGTAACAGTTGCAAGGATAACGAAAAAAAATTTTAAGAGGCAAGATTTTACATTTATCATAGAAAAAAACCTATGTTAAAAATATAAATCTATTTTTGGACGATTATGACAGCTTTAAAAAATTTGAAATATTTTTTTTAAATTCCTCGAACTTTTTCCAAAAGAAATACGTTCCTTTGCAGATGGAGAAATTTAATCTAAAGGCTCAGCAAAAAAAAAAAATTCGAAAAAAGTGTTATGCAAAATTTGAAATAAAAATGTTATATATAACATTTTTATTTAATGTATAAATGTTTATTTTCCTTGCGGGGTACATTGCGGACTCCCGCTCCGCTCACACGTTTTCCCTTATCCTACACTTAACCTATCTTAGCCTACCCTACACTTCGAGAGATAGAAAGAAAGACCATTATCCTTTCTTAATTCATCTATTCCTTAATTTTTTCCTCATTACTTCATTCCTTGCTCATTCATTCCTCATTCACTGCGTGACTTCCGTTTCCGCTGCACCACTACTCCGTCCCCATATCCTCCCCACCCCCACTACATTCCTTCCCACCCTTTCAAGTCTACCCACGTCTCTATCAGTATCATCACATCCCAGCTCCTCAGTCCTTCCCAAAACTCCTCATCCTTGTTTTTTGAAACCCACCACAATCCAGCACCCCACTTTTATCGTGCCCTCTCTCCCCCCAACCCTTCCCCCATCGCTGCCGTTATTTCCTTCCGCTCCCCCTCCATCTGTCTCCATCCCACCGTTATCTCGTCCCACCTCTTCCATTCGTTCTCTACCCTCATCTTCATATAGCCTACCCGCACGGTCTTCCCTTTCCTCCTTTCCATCTCTGCCTCCCTCTCTATCTTCCACTTCACCTCTTTCTCCATCCTCGTCAGGTCGTCCTTTATCCAAACTTTCTCCCCTCTCAACCTCCCTTTTGACTTCATCACCTCTATCTTCTGTTGCCTCCACTCCATCTCCACCAACACCATACCCCTGCCCTCTTCGTTTACCCCTCCAATAGCCGTCATATCTTTTATCCGTCCTATCACTTCCATCTTACTCCATATCCTTTTTATCTCTTAATCCCATTCCGCCCCCTCTTTTCTCATAACTCCTCTCACTACTACATTCCTGTCTCTTTTCTCCCTCTCCCCCCTATCCAATCTTATCTCCAACTGTCTCACCTTCCTTGCTCCCTCCTCTTTATTTCTACTCCCCCCTTTCGTCCTTTTCCCCTGTTCACTCAACGCTCCACCCCCTCCCCCTCCCCTAGGCTTTCCACTTTCTTTTCCAGCTTATCAATCGAGCTTCTCAACTCCGACCTCCCCCCCCCCCATCACTTTATCATCTCTTCCCTTTCCACTCTCGCCCCCCTCACTACCACCTCCATTCTCTCCGCCTAACGCTTCGCCATGACCTCTACTCTCTTCTCCCACCCCACAGTGGTTCCAAATCCCGAATCGCTGGCCAAAAACCGAAAAATGAAGTTTATATTTAAGGAATTCTACCTGTGGGGTCAGGTAGAGGGGTATTTCGGGGAACACTTCCAAGGGTCGGTAGGTTGCAGGTGTTGCATTTAGCCGTTGGGATCTCATTCGTAACGGAGCGCTCGAACAGGTATAGTCGGTCGTGCGCTACGCTAGAAAAATATCGTTGTATTCAAAGTGATATATCTTCAAGTAAAGTTTAGTTATTTCAATTCTGCAAAATGGAGTCTCCTCCTGGATGTAAGTACACTTATTATATCATTGCGATTTATTATATTAATCGTACACCGAGCAACAAAAATTGTGAACATCTACCGTAAATTCTCGTGCTCGCTGCGGAAAAAAAGTTATGGTCACATTGAGTAAAAGTTAATAATTCTAAATAATTCTTATTCTGGTGAAGAGCCATGTTATTGTATACACTCTCGAGTAATACCTCTCCAAAAAATTAGGTGCACCAAGTTGCCCCTCTGGTAATGGTGAATTTTTTAACAAATGGACGCGGGAATTCAGGCACGGCGCGTGCTGGCACGGCATGTATACTATACTGTGCGAAGTGCACCACAGTAGGGTGCGAATTTAAGTGATTTGTTTCTCATAAATATAATTATTATTGTACCGGATTCGACTATTATTTACATTAACAAATCATTACTGATTCTTAAAAATTTTCTATTATTGTCTAACTTTTAAATTGATTTTCCAGGCTCTCGTGATAGCAGTGAGGCGGTCAATTTCACGCGAAAGGAGTTGTTTGATTTATTCGCTGATTATTTGAATGATAATGCGTATGATGTGAACGAAATCTTGGAGGTCGAATTGTCTAAAAAATTCCATTGCTCATTGACATTATCTGCGGATGAAAAACAAACAATTCGCAAGTTATTATATGATATGGAAGACAAATGGTAAACAGCTAGAAGAATGAAGGCGAGGTTTATGGAGAAAAATACGGATTGGCTAAGCAGAATCGTCACCTTTGTAAATAATACGGAAATTTCGAAGGAAAACAAAATTCAGATGCAGTTCGTGGGCCTGGTTGACATTCGCAGAGCTTCGAGGACTCCAGTGAGCGGTCGAAACGGAGAAAAACTGCAGCAATTCGTGAGCAGTCCAGTGCCGAAGAGCTTGCATTTGCCACCCACATGAGTCTTCAAGCTGCAGGAAAATTGGATGCAGCAAAAGTGGTGAAAGAGGTTGCTCTGGGCAGTCTTACAAAAGCGTACGAATAAAAGGGAGCCTTACGCACTGTTACGGACATGACGACCAATCGTATTCCGCTGATGCTGCGTTATCTCTTATAATTGAATACCGCATGTCTAAACATGTACATCAGGGAATACGGTCTGCAGCACTGGAACTAAATTCGAAGATGTACCCATCGTACAAATCTGTGTTGGAGGCGAAGAAAAAATCATATCCGACCAAAGATGACATCACGATTACTGAGGGTAAAGCTGTGCTCAAACTTCAAGCACTGATAGACCATACAGCAAGTCGCATATTAGCAGTGCAAAGTGAAGTTTTGCATTTCCTCCCATCTAGCGAAATTTATAAATTGAATTTTGTCTGCAAATGGGGATGCGACAGAACATCTGGGCAAAGTACATTCAAACAAAAATTTGATAATGACGACGGAGATAAAACAGACGCAACTATTTTCTTCACTTCCCTCGTGCCACTGCAGCTCGTGTTTGTTGACGGGGGTGATAACGGAGGAATAACCGTGTGGAAAAATCCGCGACCCTCCTCCCCTCGATTCTGTAGGCCAATAAAAATCGAGTTTTTGAAAGAGACTGCAGAAGGCACCCGAAATGAAGTTCAAAACATCAAGGAACAAGAAGAGCAGCTTCAACCTTTTCATACGATTGTGAACAGAAAAGAAGTCATTGTATCCTACAAATTGGGCTTAACAATGGTTCATGGAAAAGTCTGCAATTCACTAACATCTACTGCATCAAGTCAACGATGTTATCTTCAACAAAGAATTCACCGACATCGACAACATTTTGAAGAGGGAAATAAATGAAGATCATTTACAATATGGGATGTCACCACTGCACGCGTGGATTCGTCTTTTCGAGTGCCTTATGCATATTTCATACAGATTTGAAATTAAAAAATGGCAGGCTGATAAGAAAAGCATCGAAAGTCGGAAAAATACCATCCAAAAAGGTTTCCGTGAACGATTGGGACTTTTGATTCATCAACCAAAACAAGGATATGGTAGCACGAATGACGGTAATACTGCTCGTCGTTTCTTTCAAAATTCCGATGTTTCCGCATCTCTAACGGGAATAGATGAGGATCTAATCAAAAGATTCCACGTGATCGTGAAAATAATATCGTGCGGGTTTGAAATAAATGTTGATGAATTTGAAAAATACGCTGTAGAAACAGCTCGTAGATACGTGCTACTATATCCTTAGTATTACATGCTGACTACTGTGCACAAACTTTTAATTCACGGCGCAAAAATAATAGGGGTTTCCATGTTGCCGATAGGACAGATGTCCAAGAAAGCCCAGGAATCTTGCAATAAATATATAAAATCATTAAGACTAGACTTTGCTAGAAAATTTAGTAGGAAACAAAATATGGAGGATGTTTTTGCGTGGCTTTTGGTTGCATCTGACCCTGTTATCTCAAGTTTGCGTAAACTACCAGCTAAGTCAAGCAAATCATTATCGCGTGAAGCCATGGCTTTGTTGGAATCGCCAACTGCAAACAAACCAAGAGTAGGTACAATGTCTGACTGCAGCGACTCTAGCGATAATAATGATGGCGATTCGGATGACAATTGGAGCCTTTAAGATTAAGTGCCTTTTATCATATTAGATATATATATATTATCATATTAGATATATATATATAATTTAAAAAAATAATTGTAGTCAAGTTAATGTGCTAAATAATTTTAGCTAAGTTCATGTGTATACTCTCTTTGATAAATGTAATAAATTCGTTCTGAGGAGGGCCCGCACTCGGGTCGAAACGTTAACGTAACTGATGCTTCGTCTTTGACCTTCATATTTAATAATCCACATCATTCATTAAGTGCCTTTACATCATTTTATTATATGAATGTAATACATAATGTAATTTCTTAATAAATAAGTATTTGTATTCAAATTCGTATTTACATTTACATACTTTCCCGAACTACTATATCCTACACATGTACGTAATAATAAATTATTTCTATTCAAAACCCCCTGGTACCAAATTCCATAAAGATTGATTCAAGTTTGAATAAAATAATCCGATATTTTTGGGCCGCTATTTCGTTTTTTGGAAATTTGACTTCAGATTCGTGTTCAGCGACCCCAAAAACCCACTACTACTAAATTCCATGAAGATTGATTCAAGTTTGAATAAAATTATCTGCCATTTTTGGGCCGCCATTTTGTTTTTTGGGAATTCGACTTCAGATTCGTGTTCAGCGACCTCAAAAACCCCCAATAATAATTCTGATAGCGATTCGATGATACCTTCTATTTTTGGCCAGCAATTCGGGATTAGGAACCACTATGCACCCCTTAGCCATTTTCTTGAACCTTTTCTCCCCCCTCTCTCCTTCACGCCTCATCACCTCCCCCATACTGTCCGTTACTTTTTTCAGCCATCCTTCTTCCTCTGCTTTTTTCTCCGGCGACCTTCCTACTATTTTGCTCCTCTTCTCCGCATGATTCGATCTTCCCCTCCTCTTCTCTTCCTCTACACCAACCCTTCTCCCCTCATCGCCCATCCTCACTACTTGTCCACTCTTTACCTTCCACTGCTTCCTCCACACACTTCACTTCCTTCCCTACCGACACCTTTCCCCCTTACCGACCGTTTCCGACTCTCTCTCTTCCCACTTTGCCCGCTTTTCCGCCGCTGCTCCACTGCCGCCCGTTCCTGCTTTTCCCCCACACCCCTTGCCTCGACACCACTCTAACCTCAAAATCGACCCACCCTACTTTTACCCCTGTCTAACTCCCTTTTCCCTCCCCCCGCACCATCCCTTATCGCTCACCCCTGAACATCCCGTCCTACCCTCCTTATCCCACAGCACTTTTCACCCCTTCATTTCCCGCTCTCCTCACTATCGCACACTTTCTGCCCACCTGTCCCACACTCACTCTACACCTTTGTCACCAGAAACGGAAGTCCCATTTTTATTTAATGTTCTGTATAAAATTTTTATTTAATGTTATATATAACATTTTTATTCCATAAAATTTTTATTGAATAAAAATGTTCTATTTAACGTTTTTATTTCAAATTTTGCATAAAATTTTTTTTCAACTTTCTTTTGTTTTTGCTGAGCCTTTAGATTAAATTTCTCCATCTGGAAAGAGACGTATTTCTTTTGGAAAAAGTTCGAGGAATCGAAAAAAAATATTTCAAATTTTTTAAAACTGTCATAATCGTCCAAAAATCGATTTACATTTTTCAAATAGGTTTTTTTCCATGAAAAATGTAAAATCTTGCCTTTTAAAGTTTTTTTCGTTATCCTTGCAACAAACACAACAAAATTGATTCTTAGCAATTTTTCGCTCTGACACACTATTTCCATGTAATAAAATCAGGGAGAAAAAACAAGCAAAAATCGCATTTTCCTGTAATTTCACCCCTATCAATGCCACCATAAATTTAATACAATATTTTTTAAGTGAAACTTCTATATAGACAGGGGGTCTTAGGATTTTTTCGCTCACGAAAAAGCGTTACGGCCACGCTCACGAAAAAGCGTTACGGCCGCATGGAGGGGGTGGACGATATATCGCTCGGCAAGAGGCGGCAGCGGCGGAGGGAGAGAAAGGCTGGCGGCGGCGGAGAGAGGGCAACGGCTGTATTAGATGGATATAATGCGTAACCGCGCGGAGAGCGGGGATAGGAGGGACAGCTGAGCACTTAGACCATACAGGATGGACGGAGCATTCCCTATGTTGGAGCATTGGGGAGTGCGTGCCGAGTAGCGCAAAAAAGACGGTAGACAGTGATTCGTACGTAAGAGAAAGAAGAAGTGCTCCCTCGAGGGAGTAAACGTTGCCATGTTCAATAGCAGCGTTGCCACGTTTGTGTTCTTTACAAATTCTATACCCTATGTGAACTCGAGATCAGGAGTTAGCATGAACATGGCTTATTCGTGCGCATATATCTATCACGAAGGCTATCCTTGTCTTACGACTCGGCACGCTCCCGCCACTCAAATGCTCTGTCCATCCTGTTCCACGTTGCTGGGCATCATTACCTCTATTTGCGGTCTGTGTAAAAAACGTATTAATAAATAAATAAATAGAGAGTTTGTTAAGGAAACAAATTAATAACAAGAAAACTTTGCCGACGGTTCAGTTTCTTTAAAGTCACAACAAAAGTGAACGACAACGAACGACAAAAGTGTTGACGGAAAAAAATGGTCGGTGCGTGTGTAGCGTATTACACTATACAGAGACAACATATATATGGGGCATTCCACCCCAATTCGACCCGCCTCCGACCCTCACCATTTTTGATTCGACTCGCAATGTTTTATGTTGTCGACCCACATGAGTAGAGACTACCATATTTTTTCAGATTTTTTTTCCATCCCATTCTGGAGTAACAATTTTTTGAAAAAAATTGATGAAACCCAATTCAATCAGTGATATCTTCTAATCAAAAAACGCTATCGGAAAACTTCACCGAGTCAAATTTCTCATCTTGAAGTCTAATTTTTTATGAATTTATTTTAAAAATTTTCCAATTTTTTTTTCTATCGAAAAATAAAAAAATAAATTTTTCAAAAGAACGGCCATTTTTTATTTGAAAAAAAAAAATCACAAAAAAAGTACATGGTAAAACAAAATTTTATGAGCCCTGTCTCATCGTGGGCAGATTTTTTTTGTAGTTTTTACAGCTATTTGAAGTTTATTAGAGTACTCTCATAAGCTATTTGAAGTTTATTAGAGTACTCTAATAAGCTTCAAATAGCTGTAAAAACTACAAAAAAATCTACCCACAATGAGACAGGGCTCAAAAATTTTGTTTTGCCATGTACTTTTTTTGTGATTTGTTTTTTCAAATTAAAAATGGCCGTCATTTCGAAAAATTGATTTTTTTATTTTTCCATAGAAAAAAAATTGGGAAATTTTTAAAATAAATTCATTGAAAAGTAGACTTCAATATGAACAATTTAACCTAGTGAAGTTTTCCGATAGCGATTTTTAGTTAGAAGATATCGCTGATTGAATTGGGTTTCATCGATTTTCACAGATTTGAAGTTTATTAGAGTGCTCTAATAAACTTCAAATAGCTGTAAAAAGTACAAAAAAAATCTGCCTACGATGAGACAGGGCTCAAAAATTTTGTTTTACCATGTACTTTTTTTTGTGATTTTTTTTTTAATTAAAAATGGCACTCATTTCGAAAAATCGATTTTTTTATTTTTCGATAGAAAAAAAAATTGGAAAATTTTCAAAATAAATTCACTAAAAAGTAGACTTCAAGATGAAAAATTTAACTTTGTGAAGTTTTCCGATAGCTTTTTTTAATGAGAAGATATCGCTGATTGAATTGGGTTTCATCGATTTTTACAGATTCGAAGTTTATTAGAGTATTCTAATAGCTGTAAAAAGTACAAAAAAAATCTAATAGCTGTAAATCTAATAGCTGTAAAAAGTACAAAAAAAAATCTGCCCACGATGAGACAGGGCTCAAAAATTTTGTTTTACCATGTACTTTTCTTGTGATTTTTTTTTTCAAAACTCGCTGAGAGGCAGTGAGACTATCGGGCTCGGAAAAAAGCCCAAGGACCGGCGAAAAAACAAGCCCAATCAGCAGCCCAGCGACAACCAAGGGCTCCACTGGCAAGGCGCGTTAGAGAGATGGAATCGAGAGGACAACTTCAAAGTCAAGTAGCGGGGCCGAGTATGGGGCAGGTTTCCACTTATTTTTTCCACTTATCCGTTGAAGTTTCACTTCTACTATGTGTCCCAGCACACATTTTTGTTTTAAAGAGTACTACAGCATACGTCGATTGCAGAAAAATTCAAGATATTAAGGTTTTGAAGTGGTCACGTTGATGTGGAATGTCTCAGGAGCCAGTGCGAATACTTCAGCAGTTGTTAAAGCTATGGACAATTACACAAAAACTATAACATCCAGCGTTGCACAAGCAATTAAGTGCTTTGAAGATAACAACAGAATTTTACAGAATGGCTTTGAAACACTTGGTAGAAAATTTGAAGACGCAGTCAACCAAATTGTTCACAATTGGATTAAGGAAGGAGATGCTGGTAGCTACATGACCTCTACTGCTGCTACAGAGCAGCAATATAAAAAAATAAAAAAGAATCACTCTGATGTCAAAAGCCATTGGCCTGTAGAATACCTGGAGTCGGAACTATTCCCCGAAGATGAGTGAAAATACTAAAAAGAAACATTTATTTGCTTAATGATGGTTTTGTCAGGACGACTTACTGTCTAAATGCATGTAAAACTTAAATCAACGTTGTACGCATTTTGTCGTCTGAAGTCACTGTGGTTATGTTAATATACTATGTTTCATTCGCTTAAGTGTAATATTTAATATATATATTGTCTATAATTTTTAAATTCAAGAATACACGGTTCCGAGAATAGTGCATGGCAGCGCACTGCGACTACTGTAAGAAAGGATATATACGCAAGCTAAGTAGAACGTTTCCTTTGTTCATCGAAAGAATGTGTTCTATATGGGGCTGTCCACGTCAATCCGATACCCCTCCAGGGATGGGCAACATCGAACGAAAAAGTATTGAAATACATCATATGAATACAAAATACTTTTCTACTCGTCATTAATTTCGGGTACGAGTGATGAATGAATTTCCACTCGCCATTCGTATCGCGTTCGAGTGATGAGTGGTTTTTCATTCTAAATTTATTTCGCGTTCGAGTGACGAGTGGACTCCCACTCGTCATTTATCTCGAGTAAGAGTGGCAAATAAATTTCCACTCGCCAATCGTTTCGAGTTCGAGTAACCAGTGGTTTTTCATTCTGTATTTATTTCGCGACCAAGTGACGATTGGATTCCCACTCGTTGCTTACATCTGAACTGAGTGGAGAGTGAGGAACATTCGAACGCCGTCTTCGGTTCGAGTGGAAAAACACTCGTTATTTGTTTATTTTCAGATCCGAATGAATTTCCACTCGACAAATTTTTCGAAAAATATGGATTCTTGAATCAATAAATCCTTTAAATTAAAATGAATTTCCAAAAGATATTCGGATCAAATACGAAAGAAAATTTATTGATGTGATGCAGTGCGAATAAGATAGATAGATAGATAGATACATAGACAGAGAGACATAGAGAGATTGATTGATTGATACTTTTATTTTTATCAAGGACGCAAGGTCCGAATGATACATATACAAAGCATAATAAAGAGGGCTCAATCTAGGTGCAAGAACTTGGTGCAGAAAAAAAGATACAAAGCATAAAACGATCAGCCAGAACAAGAGGCGACGACGCCGATATTTTGAGATACAATTACGCATACAAAGCAAACTCTCACGTAAACATAGCATAACAAATAATATAAACAAGCTTGACGAAACTTAGGCTGAGATATGAACATTACATGCATAGAAAAATATAAATAGATATAAGTATATAGATAGATAATAGGACAAATAGGACAACGGTCTCCAGCGAGCAATCGGAAACATTAAGTGCCTTCACAATCGAACAATAGCTTGTAGTAGCACTCCTTGAAAGAGTTCGATGAGTTGAGCGCACGCAGATGGACAGGCAAGGATGACCAGAGGTCGACAGCGGAAATACAAAACGCATTCCTATACGCTTCAGTCCTACAGGGAGGTGCTACTGAGCTAGGGGTACTAGAGCGTGCGGAGCGGCGGGGAGAGATAAGAAGCTCACGGATATGTTCGGAAAGGTACTCAGGCAGGGATGCGGATAAAATACGGAACATCAGTAGTGCCGTAAAATATTTTTGACGCGACGGAATCGAGATCCAGCGAAGCTGGCGGCGGAGCGGAGTCACGTGAACATCCCGCCTGACTCCAAAGATAAATCTAATTGCGCGGTTCATAAGTCGCTGTAGCTTGACTATCAGATACTGGGGACACCCACGCAAAACAACCAGAGCGTAGTCGAGATGCGGTAGAACCAGAGCGTTGGCCAACATGTGTTTTATTTTCCACGGCAGGAGATTCCCTCTGAATTTTAGACGGTGCAGAACGTTATTCACCCTCGAGGAAATGCTCGATACTTGGGTATTCCAGCGAAGATCACAGCTTAAGGATACCCCAAGGTATTTCAGCGACTGAGAGTAGGGGATCACCACATCCCTGAGCATGACTGGCGGGACGACAGTGGTGGCAACAGTTGTGAGATTGGCATTGGAGCCGAACAGAACACATTTGGTTTTAGCTGCGTTGAGTTGGAGGCCATGAAGGTCAGCCCAGCCAGCAACGGCCGCGACGTCCTCGTTAAGCCGACGAATGGTGTCAGACAGATGGACAGGAGCGCACTGAATGAAGGCCAGGAAGTCGTCGGCAAAGAGCTTGGCCTTGGAGTGACGTAGGACAGTAGGCAGCGTGTTGATCTCGATGAGAAAACAGACAGGACCAGGAGTAGATCCTTGCGGTACCCCAGACGTGACAGGCAGGAACGACAATGGCCGACCAGGATCAACGACAGCCTGGGAGCGACCGGACAGGAACGAATGGAACCAGCGCGTCATAACATCGTCAGCACCCAATTTCCTCAGCTCCAGAAGAAAAGAGGCATGGTTCATAGAATCAAACGCTCTCCGAAAGTCGAAGGAAACCATC
Organism: Rhorus exstirpatorius; assembly: GCA_963564615.1. Taxonomy (NCBI): domain Eukaryota; kingdom Metazoa; phylum Arthropoda; class Insecta; order Hymenoptera; family Ichneumonidae; genus Rhorus; species Rhorus exstirpatorius. The sequence continues at coordinate 11,447,455 of OY751314.1, read as the reverse complement.
ACCGTAACGAGGCCGCGCTCGATGCCCTTGCGTATAGCGTCAGTGACATAAATCAGAGCAGATTGCGTACTGTGCCCCGCGCGAAATCCCGACTGCATAGGGTGGATGAGTGAATTTCTCTCGAGGTAGCACGTGAGGCGCCTTGCAATAACTGTGTCGAATATCTTGGCTAGGTGGCAGAGATTGGCGATCGGGCGAGTATCAGATGGTTGCTGGGGTTTTGCAATCTTCTTCAGTGGAATTATGAGCGCTCTTTTCCACCCTGTAGAATAAGTACCGCGGGATAGCGAAGCGTTGAAAATGCGCACCAGAAACGGAACCAACATGGGCAAAACCGGCATAAGGTGAACCAAAGGTAGGCCGTCAGGACTATGCCCAGTTGGTTTCTTAGCGCATCTTTCAATAGCCTTGGTGACTTCTTCGGGAGATATTGGCGAGGCTGAGAAGTAAGAGGGCGGCTGAGGATCAGTCTCCAGAATAATCTCCAGATCGGCTGTCGAGCATGCGGGATGGACACTGGCCATCGACGCGTAAAAGCGGTTAAGATCTTCGGCCGAGAAGGTGTCCAGCGGAGAAGTACTTCTGGTTTTGACAAATCCATGCTGGGACAGAAACTTCCAGAGCTTAGAGGTATCGGAGATTTTGCCAACTGCATCAGCCAAGAACGTCTCGCGGGCATTACGAAGCATCAACTTTGTCCTCCGTCTAGCCTCTCTGTACTCGGCCAGAACAAGAACGCTTCCGGATGACCGATATCCTCTATAGATGGCGTCACGATTTTTAATATGCTGTCGTAGATCAGGAGTAATCCAGGGTGCAGATGGACGTAAGAAGGCCCGTGTTATAAAGGGGGCGTGATTGTCCAGAGCCGAGGAGACAATATTCTCAAGTAAAGAAACGAGCGCGTTGGGGTCATCTATGTCGTCCGAGATGGCGGGGAGATTAGCGCGTACCTCTGATCGTAGCGCATCAGCGTTACAGTTTTTCAGGTCTCTATAGGTGATGACCTTGGAGGCAGGTTGCAGAGATAGCAGTAGGTAGTCTACAAAGAGGGCCAGATGACCTGCAGCAAACGGAGTAGAAGACTTCCTGAAACCGCGGAGTTTCGATTTGTCGTCCACAATGATGACGTCGAGCCACGAGGCAGACTGGGCGGTATAGTGCGTAATATCAAAGGGAACAAGATAGATAGAATTCTCGAAAGCAAATTGCCGTAAGAAATTGCCAGGGGGATCATTTTTAGCAAGGTCGCAATTAAAATCACCCAGATATATCGCGCTTGAGTAATTAACGGAGAGCTGGGAAATCATTGCTGTAAACAACTCAGGCAATAGACCTCCGGGGCGACGATAAACAACAGCAACAAGAATCTTAGAGCAGTTTCTGACAGAGATTTCCAGGCACATATACTCGGTGTCGTTGATACCGGCTCCAGACGAACAGCAGACTTAACGCGCGTCAATGTCGTCACGCAAATAGCACGCCACACCGCCACCCCGGAGAAAACGCTGGTCATCCGCTGCACGAAGCGATCGGTCGTTGCGAAAAAGGGAGTAGCCTGGAATGAACACGCTAGCAGAAGAGATGTCGGGAGTGAGCCACGATTCGCTAATGGCTAGAAGGTGGAGGTCGTTAGCATCGATGAGATCTTGCACAGCCTCAAAATGACCTCGGATGGAGTTCGCATTGATATGGGCAACACGTAGCGCCTCGTCAGTTCCGGTGCTGGCATTGGGCGGTGGAAGTCATAACAAAGACTGCAGGTCGGCCTCGGAGGAAATGACCTTGGGTTTCTCGCCATCTCGCATCCTGACGTATATGGTACCCGACCGAACCCAAGCCTTACCGTGTTTCAGTTCCGACAAACGCTGACGAGTAGCCGTTTTAAGCTTCAGAACATCAGAGTGTAGAAACTCATTGACATTGACGTCGTTGTCCACAAACCCCGGAGGGATAGGTGTAAGCTCCGAGAGTCTAATCCTTTTGGTTTTACGCTTGGCATCGATCACCGCATCCCTCACCTGAGGGGAGATCATTTGGACAACCAGAGATTGACGAGTCGCGGTTGACGGTTTCTGTGTCGAACCGACACTCTCATGAGCGCGGCGCCCAAGCACACGAGTCCGGAGAACATGCTGCACATACTGCGGGATACTGAGGCGTGTGAAGAGAGACGAGATGATTTGCGGATGGTCCTTGGGGTCCGTAGCTGGCAGTCCGGCAATGACGAAGTCCGCATTCGAGAAAGCACATACAGAAGAGCCCGAGGCACATGCAGAAGTCCCAAGCCTAGTAAGCTCGGACTTGGTATCGGCCAGACTGGCCTGAATCTCGGATATGTTGACGGTGTGGGCTGAGACGGCGGTAGATAGTTCAGTGTACTGTTGCTTCATAGAGACGACATCCATGGCAAGACTATCAACCTTGGTTTCGAGTGTAACTTGCTTATTAAAAACTTGTGACATCAAGGTATTCGATTCAATGACCTTGGACATCAACAGCGATAGCTTCTCATCGGTGGAGGAGGAACTCCATTCCATGGGGACCTGAGGACCAGCAGAGGATTCACCAGAGTTGGCAGAGCTCGTATGGGGTGCATTGGCGTTAGATCCGGTAGAGCTGAGGCGATGCATGGCTGCACTGTCCGGACTGGGAATCGGATGAGGCAACGATGGCAAATCGACAACTAGAAATTTGAAACTCTCGCGGCAACATACAGGAGCAGACGTGGCGCTCGCTCGTGCACGAGCGCAGCCCGGATGAGAATCTCTCCCACAGTCGGTACACGTAGTACTTGATTTGGTTATCGACTTTAGGCACCTATGGCAGAACTTGCGAGAGTCTGACATCTAACGGCACCAGAATCAAGAGAGGACGACAGACTCAGCCGATAACGACGGCAGCCAACTTCTCGGAGGTCGAGCGCGGTGTCAGTAGTTCGATTCCCTGATCGATAAGCGCTGTGGGCACACGCGGTAGGACTCTCAAGGTGGCGACATCTAGCGGCACAGGAGACACCCCGAGGTAGACGGCAGGCACAAATTGATGAGCGACAGCGGCTAATATCAGAGTGGTGAGATAAGACGTCGATAGATCGATAGATCGATACCGCCGTCGATACGGGTCCGATACAGTCATGCACAAGAGGACACCATCAAGAGCGCATGCGCAGAGAGACCAAGCCAGGTAATCCTCGTGAAAAATATGGCCGGCCGAGATGGAGGTTATGAAAAATGTCAAGCTTTGCATCCGCAAAACGTACACGCGCTTACGATTTCAGCCGAGAAAATACAGACAGCGGATAAAAAGCAGTGAGTAGCATGCTTTAGACCTGCAACAAGACGCCCGAAGGCAGAATGGAGCAGAAAAACGATCGAAAACAGAGGAGCACAAAATAGTGTAACGTATGTACTCACAGAGAGAGAGAGAGAGAGATTCAGAGAGATTCAGAGAGAATGAGAGGGATTCGGAGAGATTAAGAGAGAATAAGAGAGATTGAGAGATATTGATTGATTGATCAATTGATTTATTTCAGCTCAGCTCTGGGGGTTAGCCCATAAGAGCACAGCAATAGTATACAGGGCAGTTCGAAAATTCCTTAACTTATAGCTTACAAGGTAATATATAATATATCGATTTTTATTTTAATTTATTAATTTATTCGTTTGATTATTTTTTTTTTTAATATATCTAGTATAATACTTCGAGAATAAAATAAAAGAAGAAGAAAAGAAAAGAGAAAAACAGAAAAAGAGTACCACTAGCCCGCAGCCGAGCAAGGGATAAGAGAAAAGAAACACAAGAAAAATACAATTTAGAAATCCTCACGCAAAGAAAATGTTCAAAACAAGGAAGTATTCGACTAGCTGGTTCACTGCTCGCCAAGGAACCCAATCCCAAAACCAAACCCAAAAGGTAGTGCGTGGCGAGGTGGAGGCGCCGTTTCATCACGAGCGGGGGGACGTTCACGGTAATCCATCCGGAGTCAATTTCCCGGTGGCGGAAGTTGTCCTTGACCTTGAGAGGTTGAGATGGTTAAGAAGGTTGTCCGGAGACCTTGAGACTTCAACGTCTCAAGGTCAGCCATATTGCGAAGTATAACGGGCTCAGTATGGCCCAGGATGGTGAGATGAAGCGATCCGTCGCGAAGCCTAATAGAGGAGATGTTTGCCTGAGACCTTGCCCACGTACGAGTCGCCTTTTGCAATGAATAGAGAGCGCTCGGTAAGTTCCGGTTAACGAAAATTCTTGTCCCAGGAAAAGATCTATTTACATGGGCTGCTGTAAGGCCCGGATTTCGCCTACGGGTGTTTGACAAGAGCCGCTCGCTAAGGTGTTCGTTCACAAACTTTACACGGATCTTCGCCGGCGAGTTGGGGCGCGATGCACCAAGACGGAAAGCGTCCAAGATACCAGTAGGAGGCAGCACAGTCTCGGTCGCATTACACACGTCGAGAGCCAGCTGACTTACCGATTCGCCGTTTACAAACGGGAGCCCCGAAATCGTGAGTTCACCGGACAACGTGCGAGATTCCATCCTAGTCAGCCGACCCGACACTTCTACGATTTGCTCATTGAGTCTGATGTTCTCACTGCAAAGCTGGGTGATATCCGATAGTGCATTATCCGTACGAGACTCGAGGCAAGATATGCGCTCAGCCATAGCCGAGTGCGAGGACACAAGATCGGCAACGTCAACGCGCAACTCAGATACGTTTTGCACAACATTAGCGAGGGTACTCTGAATAGTTTTGAGTTGAGAAGCAGTGGAGGCATGGGAGCTGTGCATTTAGGTACCGATAACGTGCAACTGACTCATTATATCCTCAAGAGTAAGCGGAGCAGAGGATGATTGCATCGGAGTTGGAGAGCGGGGGGTGAGGTACGATCGATTTGTGCAGCATGTATCACAACGGAAACTCACTTTACCATCAGAGCCAGCCGCACAGCCATCGAAATTTTCCTCCGCGCATTTTACGTGAAAACTCTCCCCACAAGGCCCCGTACAGGCCATAGCGTCCCCTCCCTTACCGACAAGACGTTTACAGACGCCACAACGAGACGACATCAGATCGCAGAGGAAAAACACGGGTAGACAAGCTCGAGATCGAGAGATCGATATAGAGGGTCGATAAATACCCGCGCAGATACGTCGAGATGATTGCACTAGGCCGCGCAGAGAGGGCACCGCTAGGCAGGCGTAGCAGTAAGGTGAGAGAGTATCCCCAGCAGCTATATAGGCAGGTACCGCGAGAGGCAGACGAGATGGAGTCCCAAAAACGCATGCGCGGAGAGTAGCAGAAATCCACAGCAGAGAGCACCACAGATCAGGCCAAGTGATGATGACGAGTAGCGCATGCGCCAAGTCGTTGGTGGAAAAACGGACCAGCAATAGGCGTTCAGAGGTTAGAAAGAATTTCCGCCTTTCATACAGTAATTTCGTCCATATAATTTATCAATGATGAAAGACAAAAAACTGAGGTGAACAGGCGTTATTTAGCAAGCCAGAGTCTGAAACCAGAAGACGCCCGCAGACAGTGCAAGCAGAGAAATAGTTCCGTAACAGAGAACGATAGAGAACGTGACAGGTGGTACTCACAGCGAGAGAGAGAGAGCGAGAGCGAGAGAGAATGAGAGAGATTGACAGAGAATGAGAGAGAATGAGAGAGAATGAGAGCGGATATGAGAGATTGAGAGAGATTGAGGGAGATTGAGAGAGAATGAGAGAGATTAAAAGAGAATAAGAGATATTGAGAGTGAATGAGAGAAATTAAGAGATAATAAGAGAGGATGGGACAGAATGAGAGAGATTGAGAGAGATTGCGAGAGAATGAGAGAGAATGAGAGAGAATTAGAGATATTGAGAGAGGATGAGAGAGAATGAGAGAGATTAAGAGAGAATAAGAGAGAATGAGAGAGAAGGGGAGAGAATGGAAGATAATGAGAGACATTGAGAGAGATTGAGAGAAAATGAGAGAGATTGAGAGAGAATGAGAGAGATTGAGAGGGAATGAGAGAGATCCAGAAAAAATGAGAGAGAATGAGAGAGATTGAGAGAGAATAAGAGAGAATGAGAGAGAATGAGAGATAATAAGAGAAATTAATAGAGATTAAGAGAGAATGAGAGAGATTGAGAGAGAATGAAAGAGTATGAAAGAGATTGAGAGCGAATGAGAAAGATTGAGAGAGAATAAGAAAGAATAAGAGAGATTGAGAGAGATTGAGAGAGGATGAGAGAGAATGAGAGAGATTGAGAGAGAATGAGAGAGAATGAGAGAGAATGAGAGAGATTGAGAGAGGATGAGAGAGAATGAGAGAGATTGAAAGAGATTGAGAGAGAATGTTAAAGCAAAGCAGTAGTGTGAAAAGGGAAAGGGAGAGACAGGTTCAATACATAAATAACACGTGTATGCTTACAATGAAAAACGACTTTATATTTTAATATCACACACAGCGTGACGCTTTGGCTTGGCGAGAGCAACTGAGCCGAGACTCGAGTCTTCGTTTATACAACGACACGATCCGAAGATACCCGAAGGGGCTTCGTACAAGATTTTCGTATAGTCACACGAGAAAAGTATTGACGTGCAATCAAAGTAGAAAACGCGAATTAACATTCTTAACAGAGAATGAATGAATGAATGAATGGGTTTATTATGCCGTGGACATGCGTCCGTAGGCAAATTTGTGATCATACAATTACATACAAGTAAATAATTAGCAAAGTATAACTGAATATAAAGAATATAAAATATAATCTTATAAGCTATTTCTTAAATATAAGTATTGTCTAGTAGAAAGGCTGTAGATTATAGTAATACTATACATTACAAAATCGGTGATCAGAAGAATGTTATTGACAGATAACAAATGACAAATGCGGAGTTTTGTAACATCGGTAGATAATCGGCAAGTTTTGTAACACCCGTAGATAATGGAAAAAGAGACCAGGTGGTCATGCAGTCTCGAGTAATAAATGAGCATGAAGGCAGCGTTTAAAAATATCTAACGAAGCAGCTGAAGTGATATGAGGTGGAAGAGCGTGCCAGAAATAGGCCGCAGCTAGCATAAAAGAATTATGGAGGATTGTGGTGCGATGAGAAGGAATATGAAAAGAGGGAAGGACAGTGGCCCGAGAAGGACGGATTAAAGGAGGAGGAGTGGAGACCAAATTTTGGATGTAGACTGGAGATTCATTTCGCAAAATCTTATACACAAATATACCCATAAAATATTCTCGTCTTTTTCTGACTGGAAGCCACGCCAATCGCGCTCTGTAAGACGATATGTGCTCATCTCTCCGAAGATTAAAAATGAATCGAATGCATTTGTTTATCAACCGTTCCAAAACGAGATTCTGTTCGTCTGTCATGTCATTATAAACAAGGCAACAATAATCTAAGATTGGGAAGATAAGAGCAACAATAAGAGTTTTTTAAGATCACGAGAAAGCATGTGCATATTATGCTACAGACGAAAGAGCGTGAAGTTAACTTTATTAGATATTTGCAGTATATGTTTATTCCATGAAAGATTTAACGTCAAAATAACACCCAAATTTCGCACCTCATTTACAAACGGCAGCACCGTCCCATTTACAACAATGCGCGGTAAGCATGTGATGTCAATTCTGCCTATATAATTCCCAGTGCCCATAATGATCATTTTCGACTTAGAAAGGTTTAAAGCTAAGCCATGGGAAAACGCGAAGTTAGCAATAATTTGTACATCGTGAGAAATTTTATCCAAGGACTCAACTAAATTTGATGGCGGACAAGAAAGATAGATTTGCGTATCATCCGCATATGTAAGGTGTTGGGTATATTTGAGACCGGAACCAATATCATTAATGAAAATCGAGAACAAAAGCGGCCCCAGAAAAGAGCCCTGAGGAACACCCATGTTTGTGGATCTCCAATTCGACAAAGAACCATTTTCATCTATCACCGCCTGAGATCGATTTGTTAAGTAAGAAAAGAACCATAATAGAGCACTTTCAGAGAATCCCATGCAACGCATTTTCTTCAGTAGAAGGAGATGCGGAACTTTGTCAAAAGCCTTACTGAAATCAAATAGAACAAGAACAGTTATCATCCTATCATCAGCTGCACGTCTAACATCCTGACACAATTTCAGGAGCGCCGTCTGCGTGCTATAACCCTTCCTAAAACCCGATTGGAATGGATCAAGAAGCTGGTTGGTCTCAAGGAACGAAGTGATTTGTTTATGAACAATACGCTCGAAGATCTTAGAGATCTCTGAAAGATTAGCAATGGGTCTAATATCGGAAGGAGAGGAAGGTGGATTCTTTTTTATTAATGGTCGAATAAATACTCGTTTCCAGAGAGACGGAAAAATACCGAAGCGTAAGCTCTCATTAAAGATTTCAGTCAATACCGGAGTGATAATGGCCATAGCCTTACTGAGCCTTAATGAGAGAGAATGAGAGAGATTGAGATTGATTGATTGATTGATTGATTAATTTATTTATGCCTTGAATATTTCTTGAGGCAAATGTAAATACAAGCAGTAATAATATTAATTTTACAAAGTATTCTTAAAACTAGTTTTCTTTAAAGTATTCTCAAAGTTTTCTTCAAAATATTCTTAAAAATATTTTTACTGAGTAATAAAGAGTAAAGTAGAATCTAAATAGCAGTCTTAATCATAGCTTAGCATTATCTGAGACTCACGCTTCAAGCGTGAAAAGGTGACTGAAAAGCCGACTCTTAAATGTATTAAGCGATGGCGCGGATATCACATGAGAGGGAAGTGAATGCCAAAAGTATAATGCGGATATGAGAAAAGAATTTTGAAAAATCGTAGTACGACATGAAGGAATATGAAAGTACGTAGATGGAATCGAACGCAACGAATGAGTGGTTGGTAAAGGTCGAGTGAAAAGTTCAGTAATATATGCCGGAGATTTGTCATGAACAATATTATGAACTGAAATGCCAAGGAAGTACAGGCGCCGAGAGCGAACCGTGAGCCAGCCAAGACGTCTGCGATACGGAGTGATATGCTCATCCCTTTTTAGACCAAAGATAAATCGAATAGAGCTGTTTACGAGTTGTTCGAGTTTCATATTTAATTCGTTGGTTAGATCGTTGTAAACAAGGCAACAGTAATCCAAGAGTGGAAAAATAAGAGAAACCACAAGTACAGATTTTAGTTCACAAGTAAGTACATTCCTGTGGTATTTCAGTTTGAACAGAGAAAAATTAACCTTGCGAGAGATCATCATGATTTGGTTGCGCCACGAAAGATTGGAGGACATGATGACACCTAAGTTACGTGCTTCATTGACATAAGGAAGGGTAACGCCATTCACGGAGATAGGAACTAAACTATTGGTATTAATACGACTAATATAAGTGCTACTGCCTAAAATAAGGACCTTAGATTTCGCTAAATTTAACTTAAGACCATTTGTATCCGCATAACGAGCAATAACATTCACATCACGAGTAATTCGAGCAATTCCTTCATCAAGATCAGATGGCAAGCAATTCAGATAGATCTGAGTATCATCAGCGAAAATCATATGCTGAGAGTACAGAAGATCATCGGCAATGTCGTTTATGAAAAGTGAAAACAGCAAGGGACCAAGAACGGACCCTTGTGGTACCCCGGATGAGGTGCTCAACCAACTTGATATATTACCATCATCGTCTATAACTGCCTACGATCTGCCTGATAGATAGGAAAGAACCCATTTAATCGCACCATGAGAGAAACCATAATTGCGTAGCTTGGTCAATAAAATTGCATGTGATACCATATCAAAAGCTTTGCTGAAATCAAACAAAACGAGAATCGTTAAGCGCCTTTCATCCACCCCGCGTCTGACATCATGACAAATCCTTAATAAAGCCGATTGGGTGCTAAATCCACGTCGGTAACCAGACTGACGAGGATCAAGAATTTTATTCTGTTCGATAAATGTAGTAATTTGTCCATGGACGATTCTTTCAAGAATTTTAGAGAGCTCGCATAAGTTAGCAATAGGACGAGTATCTGATGGAGATAACGGACGATTTACTTTGAGAAGTGGACGAATGTAGGCACGTTTCCATGACACGGGAAAATGTGAAAGCATCAGAGAGTCATTAAATAAAGACGCCAACAATGGCGCTATCATGGGGAGAGCTTGATGAATCGCAAACAATGAAATGCCATCCGGCCCCGAAGCATACGAGACAGATGTTGTGCTCAATATTAAAGATGATACAAATTCAGTTGTAACAGGAGTAAATTCAAAAATTGCAAGATCACGTGGAAGAGCTATTTCATTGACTGCGAATCTTTGATTATCACTCATACCAGAAGAGCACGAAATGCTTACATAGAAATCATTAAGTTCATTTGCAGAAAAAACTTTTAGTGGAGATGAAAGGTTTGGCTTAACGAGACCCAGAGATGCTAGTTCCCTCCATAAACTGGATACATTTGTAATTCCTGAGAGACGTTGCATGTTATACTCATTTTTAGCATGTCTGATATCACTCGTGAGTTGATCTCTATAATTCCTATAGATAGCTAATCCTAGTAGACTACCCGTTCGCTTAGCTTGCTTGTAAAGAGAATTGCGTTTTTTTATGCGAAGTTTAAGTGGGTCAGAAAGCCACGGCGCGTGTGGCTTGCTGATTTGGAACGTTTGGATTGGCGCATGAATGTTCAGAGTAGACAGCATCGCGTCGCATAAATAATCAGAAAGGTGATCGATTTCTAAGTGCGTTAAACATTGAAGCTGATTAGGAGTAACATCTAGTTTTGAAGAAAGAGTTGAAAGGAAAGATGTGGCATCGAATGTTTTATAGTTACGACGTGTGATGCTGCGTTGGATAGATGGCACTTTATCAAATTTATAATTTAACTCGACTAAGTCATGACCCGCAATAAATGGAGCTTCCGACTTAGTGAATGATAGAAGCTTGGAAGAATTATCAATAATAAAGACATCAAGCCACGAGTCGACGGTGGCAGTATGATAGGTAGCATCCGACGCAACAACACACAACGATAACGAGTCAATGAGCTCTTTGAGGAAAGTGGATTCATAATTAGAAGTGAGCAGATTGCAATTCAAATCACCTCCAATAATAATATTTTTATAAGCAAAAGAAAACCGAGATAGTGTGTTAATATAGTCATTGAATAAAAGACCTTTCGGTCTCCTATACATTGACGTAAATAATAAAGACTCAGCATTTGGACAACGTATATCAAGTAAAATGTATTCAGGAGCATTAGAGAATTTACCAGGAGAAGACGCTAAGATCTTTACCTTGAGAGACTCATGAATGTAACATGCGACGCCACCACCTCGCTTTTCTTCTCTATCGTTTCGTATGAGTGCGTAGTTATTAAGCGAAACGAGAGAATCTGGTACACCAGAGTGAAGCCATGTTTCGGATATAGAGATGATATGGTAAAAGTTCGATGATAGGTGAGCACGAACGAGATCAATATGACCTAGTAGCGAATTTGCATTAAATTGTGCAATACTAAGCGATGAATACGATGACTGACTAGCGGCCTGAAGATCGTGCTGAGTATTGCCTAGTTGATTCCGAGGTAGTCAAAAAATATTTGCAAGATCGGCTTCATGATGTATGTTAATGATAGGATGATTGTCAGCTTTGCGCACGCAAATAACTTGGGATTTTGTCCAGACGTACCTATAGCCAGTCGCAGCAGCCTTAGCCTTAGTACGCTTCAGTAGCTTATAAAGAGCAGGTGGCAGTAGCTCATTTACAAAGATTTTTCCAGGTAAGTCGGTAGAGAAAACTTCATTCACCATTAAGTCTTTTTTCGCCCGTTTCTTGATAATGATGTGGTCGCGCACCATTGACGACTTGAGTGTGACGATCAGAGACATTGTGGTCAGAGGAGCAGAGGCGTTTGAGGGTCCTTTCCTTGGCAGTTTGCGGATATCCAGTACATCGCTTAGTAGATCAGGGATACCAAGAGCAACAAAAATTTTCCGGACCATCTCGTTTGGTGAGTCAGTCAATGCGATAGGTAATCCGGTCAGCGTGAGCTCAGAAGAAGCGTGATTCGAGTCAATCAGTGAAACCCGATTTGAGATTTCTTCAAGCTGTGCCTTAAGATGATGATTGTGGTTGACCAAGTCAGTCACTTTACTACGAGTACCTTCACAATTTGCCTCAAGAGTCGATATACGAGATGTTAAAGCTACTTGAGTCGCAGAAAGATCAGCGACATCTTTTCTCAACTCAGAAATGTTGTATTCGACATTAGCAAAAGACTCTTGCATTTTTTTAAAGCCATTGTCAGACTTGATGCTAGCTTGTTGTACAAGGCTAACGATATCCTCGAGGGAGACAGCCTTGGGAGGGGTATGACGTATCGAATCTTGTGGCACACGATGAAGCGATACGTCACCACTTCCTGATGAAATCTGACGGTCCAAGTCCGATGGTGAAGCATTGTTGGGGGGAGGTGTGCGTTGCACAATAGTCGAGCGTTGCATGACACAGGAGTCACAGCGAAAATCACTAGTATCATCCGCATTTGTTATGTCATATCCGAAAAAACTGTTGACACACGCAGTATGAAACGTTGAACGACAATCACCTGTGCACACGACAGTTTCCCCTCTCCCCCGAATTCCAAGCCCACACAAACTGCAACGACCGGCCATCGCAATGGTTGCACATGAAGGATTAGAAAAGTAGGTAATATGAGAGAAGAGAAGCCACGATTGATAAAGTACTTTGGCGAGTCTAATTACACTACGATATCAATCCCGCACGGGCCAGGATAAAGAAACAGCTGAGAGCTGAGAGAGAGAGAAAGAGAGAGAGAGAGAACACACGAAGGCGATACGCGAGAGAGACAGAGTTAATTTCTCGTTTGAGCATAACCGTCGAAGAGCGAGAGACTATCAATACGTTTGGCGAGAGCCAAACACACCACTAGTCATCGAATAATTGTCACGTTCACAGTCATATACCAACGCTAAGCACGCTCACACCTAGCTTATAGACCTTACACAGCCAGCTCGTTCCATGAAAACAAATTTAAGAGCATGGATACACTGTACACTAATATTAGTGCATTAGGAACGTTAACGCTCGGTAACACACATGTTAAACTCTCACAGATAGCGATGTTCGCTCAGCCGTCACAATACAAGGCATCGCTAAACGACAGTTTAAAGGGAAATTTTTCACAAAATTAACACTGAAGACAGAAAACTGGCTTAAAATAATATAAGATGATAAAATAGAGCGTTATTCATCCGGCTAATAGAAGATATGGTGTGGACACATGTTTCGACGATGATAAAAACTTTTTATGACAGATTATATAATAAATAAACTGAACAACAGCACGGAGCGAAACGATACACGTCAACGATACGAGACCAAAAGAGAGATAGAGAGAGAGAGAGAGAGAGAGAACTTGTCTTTATTTTACAAGGGTGGTAACCCACGAGTAAAAAATGTAGAACATACAAAGTGCGCATTATAGAGTATAAAAGTGTCGTACAAAGCAGTACAGATAGCAGAAAAATAACAAAATAATAGAATATAATACAGAGAGACTTAAATTCTAACTAAAAAATAAAGTAAAAGAAAAGAGTAAGGGGGCAGTAGTGACAAGTCAGGCTACGAAGCACGTACAAACTCAAAGAATCACGAAGCGCAGGAGGAAGCGAGTTCCATAGCCGAGCGGCAGAGACCAAAACTGAGTTTTAGTACCCACTCGTCCGGCATATGGGTATGAACAAGTCAGTCGGAGGCCTACGAGTGGCGCCAGTCCGACCCTGCAACGCCAAGCGTGGGGTCAGCTGCGAAGCAAAAAACGAGGGCACCTGGAACTTGAGTGCCCGGTAGACGAGAAGGCCCAAAAAATACGTGCGGCGTTGCGAGACTTTGAGCCATTTAAGCTTTGTGAAATAAGGCGTAAGGTGTTCATGTTTTCGCACATTGAAGACAAAACGAACGCACGCATTGAGAGCTCGTTGGAGACGAATATCCTCCGTGCAGGTGATATCAAGCAGCAGTATTGAGCAGTAATCGAATAACGGGAAAATAAGACTAGTTATGAGAAGGCGACGAAGATCAGCGGTCAGAGCCGGTCCATTCGCTTTCAGCTGGTATAACGTTTTGAATACACGATTACAAATACCAGTGACGTGATCGCGCCAATTTAATGACGGAGTCATGAGTAGCCCAAGATTCTTCACAACATTAACATACGGAGTGAGAGAGCCACGCACGTAGATCCTAGGAGTTACAGCTGAGTGCAGCGCGTTAACAACACGAGCAGAGCCGAGAACCATGGCTTGTGTTTTAACTGAGTTGAGACGGAGAGAATTCTCTTCAGCCCAGTCGCAGATTCGGGAAATATCCTCGTCGATACGGGCGACACACTCCCCCATATGAGTAGGAGAACAATGAGCGAAGATCTGCAGATCGTCCGCGTACTTCACAATGGAGCAGTGCTTGATCACGTTGTTGATGTCCGCCGCAAAGAGAGAGAATAAAGCTGGACCCAGCACCGATCCTTGGGGTACACCGGAAGTGACCGGAAGCCAGTCGGATATACCGCGAGACGTTCGTACAGCTTAAGTACGGCCAGTGAGATAGGACCAGAACCATTGCAGCACCGAGTGTGAAAGATTTAATGAGGCTAGCTTCCCGATAAGCTTAGCATGATCAATGGTATCGAAGGCTTTAGAGAAATCGAAGAGGACGAGAACAGTGATCTCTCGACGATCCATCGCAAGGCGTACGGCATCCAATACCCTGATGAGTGCAGCTTGAGTGGACCCACCCGCGACAAACCCGAATTGATGAGGATCGTTAAGGGCGGAGGCCTGCAGGAAATTCATGAGATCGGCGAGCACAATACGCTCAAGAATTTTTGACAACTCACACAGAAGCGAGATTGGCCTGAAGTCAGACGGTGCCGATGGACTGCGGCATTTCAGAACTGGAGCTATATAAAACATTTTCCATGAGGAAGGGAAAGCTGAAGTCATTAGCGAACAGTTGAAGATATCGAGAATTAGCGGGAACAGCGTCAAGGTGCAGTGTCGCAGTAAGAAGCCGGAGAATCCATCGGGGCCGGAGACGCGTGAGTCAGCGAAAGACAGATGTCGATTAAGAGCCTCCGGAGTTATGTGCGCAAAATAGAAACGCTGGTCGTCGAAGGCTTGAATCCCCTCAAGGCACGCGGGCGGCGAGAGCGGTGCAGCATTAAACACAGAACAGAAGTAAGTATTGAGCTCGTCAGGAGGAATTGCAATTTCAGGACGCTGGCTATTTGGAACGAGCCCCAGACGACGGAGTTCAGGCCACAGACGCTTGTGATCGGTTATAGCAGCTATTCGCTGAGCATAGTAATGCGATTTAGCACGTGTTAGCAGTAGTCCTGTCCGTTTCCTTAATGATTTATGCTCGCGGTGCACCAGTGGTCGTCTAGTGCGCTGCCATTTCACGCGCGCCCGGTTGCGCTGCAGGATCAGCTTACGGAGTTCACGCGAGATCCAGGGTGCCGAGGGCCGACGAAGTGTAATAGTACGATAAGGTGCATGGTGATCCAAGAATTGGCTGAGTTTTTCATTAAGTTGCCTCACTTTCTCATCCGAGTCCGTAGAGATTATTGCAGAGGACCAGTCATACGATGCAAGAGCCGCGGAGAAGGCTTGAGAGTCACGTAAGCACTGCCAGTTACGACGCAGAATCCCATGGAGCGGTGCCATTCGAGAGCGAGTGAAGTTGTAATTTATTCCAATTAGGTCATGTCCCGCAGCAAAAGGGAGCGAAGTTTGGATTCGTTCAGTGACCTTATCCATACTATCAACTATGCATAGATCGAGCCAGGTCGAAGATGACGATGTATGATGAGTCGGCTGGTAAGGAACGTCAAGGCTATAACACCGGTTATAACAGGTTATAACAAGGTTATTACAACGTCAAGGTTATAGCATCGAAAGATACGACGTAGATAGATACTGTCGGGATTTATCGAACAGAAATTTGAATTTAAGTCACCCATTATAACTTTGGCGACAAAGTCTTGACACACTGGACCTAGAACACCTTCAATCCGATCCGAGAATGCAACTTTCGGTGGCCTATAAATGACTCCGACGAGAATAGTTGCGAGGTTTTCACTTTTGACACTGAGAAAGAGATATTCGGGCCCAGGCTCATACGTTACTGCAGAAGAGATAGCGACGATATTCGTGCGGAATGAACGATGCACGTAGGCACACCCCCCCCCCCCCCCCCTCCGCCCTTACCCACCCTATCACAGCGAGTAAGATGGTAGTCAGGCAGACTGACAATCTCATCCGATATGTGAGGTTTTAGCCAAGACTCAGATACAAGAATAATGTCATAATAACACTCGGAGAAATATTGTGAGAATTCTACGAAACGTGGAACGAGAGATTGAGCGTTAATATGACATATTCGGAGCCCAGACGCAGGCTGAGGAGCGGCAGGCAGTGGCCGAGAGTCACGATCGAGTCAAATGAGAGATTCAAGTTGATCGAAGCGAGAAATGCGTATAACGGGAGCGTCCGAGGATTTCTTAATGTTGACGACTCCATCGCGAGTCCAGACGTACTGGTAGTGCTTTTCTCTCGCAACTGCCTTGGCATTCATTAGGAGATTGTGAAGCTCGGACGGGAGAAACTCATTTATGTGTATGAGCTGCGTGTCAGAGAAAGCATGGTAGATCTGCTTTGCATTGAGGCGACCTTTGGAGCGCTTTGCCGCAAGAATGGAGTTTCGCAGAGCAGCTGAGTTGACCATGACAAAGAGAGATCTTGGCGAATTTGTACCTTTCGTGGCCCGCATGCGTCTGATTTCTAAGATGTGCGCACGTGTAACGATTTTCTTTATTTGTTTTTTGTACAATCTACAAAAACACCTTTGTGTCGGCGATACGACGTGAAATTAGAGGGCGAATCCTCGTATAGGCTCGAGAAGCGAGATAAAAGAAAATATCACATAGTTTCTTTTAACAGGGCACGATAGTCCTTAAAGCTTCACATAATACAAAAAAAAATATACAAAAAGAAAGAAATTCACAGGCTATGGGTGAACGTTATTTTGTTCGAGTTTCTTATTCTCGTATGGATACGATAATCCTATTCTTATTAATATATAAGCTCAGTCTATCGACTCGGCGAAGAATTCTTCGTGAAATTGCTCGAGCGTGGATGAGTCACGCTATACTCATCGCACGCCTTCAAACGCTTGGTCTCGAGAAATAATAACAAGCGCAAACAAGGTCGATTCATCGACTCGGATCGCAATCCGTGAATTTAACGTATGTCCTCGAACATATCGAGGGCTTAGGACCAAAAGGGCGTAACCCACTGTTTTTCGACTTTTCATTACCTTACTGCCATAAGGGCGTATCCCCAACATTAACACGGAAGTTCCATAAGAGCAAAATTAATCAGCCTACAGCCAGAAGGGCGTAAGCCCACTACAATACTGCCAGAAAGGCGTAAGCCACGAAAAATAAAAAAAGTGGCTTACGCCCGTCTGGCAGATCATTCATCATTTTTTCCCGGATTTAAATCGCCTGATTACAGCCAGACGGGCGTAACCCTCTTTTTTTTATTTTTCGTGGCTTACGCCTTTCTGGCGGATAACCGGTCAATTTTTTCCGAATTTCGATCGTCTACTTACTGCCAGAAGGGCGTTACCCCAAAAAAATTGAAAACTTGATGTGTCCGTTTTTTGTGGGTTACGCCTTTCTGGTCCTAAGCCCTCGATATAGGGATTCACGATGTCCGCAGACGATCGAAAGATAATTACGCGGCGACAAGAAAAAAAAAAAATATATCAACAAAAATAATATATAGATATCGAGCGTGATTCACGCGTAATTGGGAGAAGGGCTTACGACGTGATATTTTTACAAAAAATAATATATATATATATATATATTCAAACGTTTCGAGATTTTATGTGTTAAATATCGAAAGTTTTAAATATTTTATTTCGATCTGAGAGCTGGATTCGTGTTCTGGACTCGAGTAGTCAAAAAGAGATAGCCGAAAGGTTAATCCTTTAAATGTAACTTGAGAAATTAATGCAATTGATGTGTTACTTTTTGTTGTTTATGTTGTTTGCCTCAAAATATGTTCACTCTTAGGGTATGGTGGCCGGAACTAATTCATCATAGGCATTGTGACTCTATTGTTGAACGTTTTGCTGTTCAATTAATTAACAAAAAGAGTGATATGGACTTTGCCGGTCCAGACGGCTGATTAATAAAAAAGAGGTTAATTTAGGAGGACACGTTTATTGAGATCGAAGATTACTGGTCCTTTGGTAATCTCGAGATTTAAGTGTGAAATTTTGTTTTTGTTTTCTTTACTGAAGCTAAGTTAAAAAAATGGGTTTTATTCAAGGTTTTGGTGTTTAGTTGCTAATGCCGAGATCTAGGCTTTTCTATAAGAAAAACCTATACTCTAGGAGACTTATCCTATGTTATGTCGTACTCTCTCTAGCTCGCGTTGGACGCTATGCCAAGACGAATTCGAGATCGTGCGACGGTAGTGAGCCGGGCCTGCTCAGGAGCACGAAACAAACAGAGCGGATCTTCCTGTAAAAAGTATGGTTTGATGGCTTGAGTGGAACCTAGTGGATATCTGTGGTTAATTACTCGACGTGGGTCGAGTCGTTAGCACAGTTGTTAGCTGGGGAACTTTACTACGCGCTCGATGCAATACGAGGACTATAGTGAAGTATACTAACTAGGATGGAAACTTTGGCTATGCGCTCGACGCAATGCGAGGACTCTAGCTAAGTATGCTACTAGGTAGGAACTTACTCAGGCAATCGTGCAATACGATCACTTCGCAAGCGAAGGGTTTAGAGGAAGGTCCTAATGCTAGCGTCAGACGCGATGCTGAGACTAGCGCTTAGAAGGTAGAGGTGTTCTGGAGTGAACGGTAGGAAAAGGAATAGTGAAATGGTAATCGTCCGTCGTTTGCTCGGCCTTTTATACCCGTCGCGGCTGTGGTGTCTCGCGGTGGGGCCGTGAGTCATCAGCGAATTTTGTTTGCTCATGCGCAGGATTATTATTGTTATTTGTCCACTACTGTCGGTGTCTTTGTCAGGTACTATGCGTCACGTTCTGATCTCTATCGATCGTGATCTAGCGAGTGTTGGTAAGTTAGAGTACGCGGGAGTTACCCTCAGTAGATGCGTCGCTGTGTGGGTAATGCGCTCAGTTTATTACGAGAAAAAAGGAGGGGGGGGGCTTCGTTCCGTTACAATATATATATATATAAAGATTACGCGATAGGAATTTATGCGACTATGATACGAATTCGCTCGTGTTAGCAACGAAAAGGCTCGGGGGATGATAGTCCCGGAAAACGGTTATTTGACCGCGCGAACGCGAGGACGTAATCGGAGGACTTAGCTGTCTTGGACGTTGAGCCTCGATGAGCATGAAGAGTCGTCGCGCAAGATGGCGGCAACTGTGCTCGTATCGACACGTGCCGGCGTACTTCTATCTCGCTCGCTCTCGTGGCGTATATCCCGATTCTCGTTCACCCGGCGTGGCTTGATGCTCGGAATGAAATCGGGCATAAATTCGAATGATGCCTCGGCGTAATAGATCGTTCGGAATGCCCCCCGCGGGAGGGAATGTGTGGAAAGCCACGAATTTCGGCTTAAGTATTCCTTCTCGTTCTCGATCGAAAAATCGTCGTTAATTTCGACGGCCCAGTCACGCACGGTGCTGGAATAGATGCACGAAGAACAGGCAATCGCGTCGAAATAAGTATCGCGATATACGACGAGTTTTACAATTAATTAATATGATAGATAGTACACTACCTCATGACTGAATGCACCCTTACGTGTCTCGGTGAGGGATATGTTCACGATGAAAGAAAAAAAAAATATATATACAGATATACACGAGCTTGACACGCAGGGAGCTCCGCTCACCGAGACGACGCCGTGCTGACTGGGAGGAGGCATTAGGCTAGATCTAACGGATCGATTCGCAAAGGGTAAAAAAGGGGGGGTGAGAGATGCCCACGTGAGAGATGCCGGCCGGCGAAGCCTTGCCGGAGTGTCGACATCGTCGATCTAATAGATCGTAGGATCGATAGATGTCAGGACGAGCTCCACTGAGCCTCGTCACCGTTACACACGTTCAACGGTGACACTTATTGCGGTGCAAAGAGCGATGCAGTGAAATTGCGATAAAGAGATTGAGAGAGATTGAGAGAGGATTAGAGAGAATGAGAGAGATTGAGAGGGAATAATAGAGATTGAGAGAGAATGAGAGAGAATAAGAGAGGATAAGTGAGAATGAAAGAGATTAAGAGAATACAATAGAATAGAACGTATTTTTATTATAACCAGGGTGGGCACCCCAAAGTATAAACAGAAAAAAATACAGAGAGACAGACTTAAAAATAATAATGATAATAACAAGTTTGAGACGATAACTGAGAATAACAATAAGAACAAAGATAAGAAATCATTCAGAGAATTTCATTTGCATATTAGCTGTAGCTGAGAGAACAGACTTCAAAATAATAATAATAATAACGAGTTTGAGACGATAACTGAGAATAACAATAAGAATTAAAAAAAAAAGTCATTCAGTGAATTGCGTTTACATATTGACTGTAGCTAAGAGAAGAACCTATCCTAAGCTTACTGAATACTCGAATAGCAATTTTTTAAACGCAGCAATGGAGGATACGTCGCGCACTGCAGGCGGTAGCGAGTTCCGCAAACGCGTGGCACTAGCCAGCGTTGACCTCTCGAATGCTACAGTGCGGTAAAACGGTACGACGAGATCAGATGCCGGAGCACGCGAAGGACCAGAGTACCCGCGAACACTCGATCGTAGAGTTAATTGGGCGGAGAAGCAGGGATGGACCCCGAGTTGTAGAGCACGAAATACGAGAAGGTCTAAGAAGTAATTCCTCCTCTGCGGGACTTTGAGCCAGTTCAACCTGCGATAAAATGGGGTAATGTGCTCGTATTTACGCACATTGAGCACGAAACGGACACAAGCGTTGACAGCTCGTTGCAGCCGAACATCCTCCACAACGGTGATATCTGGCATTACAGTTGAACAATAATCAAAGATAGGGAAGATGAGAGAAGAAACAAGCAGTCTCCGAAGATCGGCCGTGAGTGCCTGCCCGTTAGCTTTAAGTTGGTAAAGTGTCTTATAGACACGGTTGCAGGTGATGGTGACTTGTTCACGCCAATTAAAGGGCGGGGTGATGAGAATACCCAGATTCTTTGCCACGTTCACGTGAGGGGCAGTGATACCCCGTACCATGACCTCAGGAATATGAGCCAGTCTGAGCCTGTTTATTATGCGTGTAGACCCAAGCAGCATTGCCTGAGTCTTTGTCGAATTGAGTTTAAGTAAGTTTTCATCCGCCCAAACACAAATACGCCTTACATCCTCGTTCACGCTTGAGAATGAATGAGAGAGAGAGAGAGAGAGAACGACAGGGAGTGAGAGAGATTGAGAGGAAATGACAGAGAATATATGAAAATGAGAGAGAATGAGAGAGATTGGGAGATATTTAGAGAGATTGAGAGAGATTAAGAGAGAATAAAATAGATTGAGAGAGATTAAGAGAGAATAAGAGAGAATGAGAGAGAATAAGAGAGATTGAGGGAGAATGAGAGAGATTAAGACAGATTGGAAGAGATTGCGGGAGAATGGGAGAGAATGGAAGAGAATGAGAGAGATTGAGAGAGATTGAGAGAGAATGAGAGAGATTGAGAGAGAATGAGAGAGATTGAGAGGGAATGAGAGAGATCCAGAAAAAATGAGAGAGAATGAGAACGATCGAGAGAGAATAAGAGAGAATGAGAGAGATTGAGAGAGGATGAGAGGAAATGAGAGAGATCGAGAGAGAATGAGAGAGAATGAGAGAGATTGAGAGAGGATGAGAGAAAATGAGAGAGATTGAGAGAGAATAAGAGAGAATGACAGAGAATAAAAGAAAATGAGAGAGAATGAGAGAGACTGAAAGAGATTGAGGAAGAATGAGAGAGATTGAGAGAGATTGGAAGAGATTGCGAGAGAATGGGAGAGATTGAGTAGGATGAGAGAAAATGATAGAGATCGAGAGAGAATGAGAGAGAATGAGAGAGATTGAGAGAGATTGAGAGAGAATGAGAGAGAATGTGAGAGATTGAGAGAGAATAAGGGAGAATGATAGAGAATGAGAGAGATTGAAAGAGAATAAGAAAAATCGGAAGAGATTGAGAGAGAATGAGGGAGAATGAGAGAAATTGAGAGAGAATGAGAGAGATTGAGAGAGAATGAAAGAGATTGGGAAAAATCGAGAGAGATTGAGAGAGATTCCGAAAAAATGAGAAAGATTGAAAGAGAATCAGAGAGAATGAAAGAGATTGAGAGAGATTAAGAGATAGATAGATAGATAGATAATGTTTATTATGCCCTAGTGTCAACTTTGGGGCAAATTATAACAGATACAAAGAAGTACAATGCTCAATCAAAGAATAATGGTTGAGTACATAAGAATAATAAATCAAGTACAAGTTAACTTAAATTAAAATCTAAATCAGAAATCTAGAATTTACTGACCTAATAAATTTACGCATCAATTAACGAATTAATATGGCAATTACATTTCGTTTCAATACAATCAATGTAATTCATGCCCAGCAGCATTTCATTCCGCCACACTGAGCTCTTCTGATCGGAATAAATGATTAAACAGCCGGTCTTTAAACGTAATGAGCGATGGCACGGAAATAACTGCAGCAGGAAGAGAATGCCATAAGTAACACGCAGAAGTGCTAAAGGAATTTCGATAAGTAGCAGTACGGTGAGGTCGAATATGAAACGTATGCATAGGGAGTCTGGATGACCTACGTATCCTCTCATCAACTCTACAGAATAGGCCACGAATATATTCAGGAGCACTCTCATGAAGTATCTTATAAACTAGAATGCCCTGAAAATATAACCGACGATTTTTTACAGACAGCGATCTTAGTCTATGACGATACGGGGTAATGTGCACGTCACGATGCAAGTCAAAAATGAAACGAATGCACATGTTTACTAATCGCTGCAGTTTCACATCAAGCTCGTCTGTAAGATTATGATTAATCAGGCAACAATAATCAAGATGAGGGAAGATGAGTGTGGTAATAAGCTTGATTCGCAATTCGGTCGGCAGGGAATTCCGATGAAATTTCAGCTTATGAAGAGTCGAATAGACTTTGCGAGAGATTTCAGAGACATGTCGATTCCACGAAAGATTTGACGAGATGAATACGCCAAGGTTACGCTCTTCACTCACGTATGGCAGCGGTGTGTTATTTATGGAGATGCGCGGTAAAGCATCAAGATCCATACGAAGAATCCGAGCATTACTTCCAAGGATCATGATTTTCGACTTAGAAATATTCAATTTGAGGCCGTTCATCGTAGAAAAATCAAATATTGCTTTGACATCCCTACTGATTAACGTTAAGGCCTCGTTTAACTCATGAGGCTCACAACTCAGATAGATTTGCGTATTATCAGCGAAAATCATATGATTAGAATGACGCAATATCATTAATGAATAAAGAAAATAAAATGGGACCCAGTACAGAACCTTGCGGCACGCCCATTGTGGTGTTCAGCCATTAAGAGCAATTTCCTTCATCATCCACAACAGCTTGAGACCGATCTGAGAGATAGGAGAAAAACCAGTGTAAGGTAGCATCACAGAAGCCGATCAACTTAAGTTTACGAAGGAGGTGCACATGAGACACCGTATCAAATGCCTTGCTAAAATCAAAAAGCACGAGAATCGTCAATCGACCTCTATCGATCGCCTCTCTTACATCATCGCAGATTTTAACCAACGCAGTTTGAGTGCTGAACCCACAGCGATATGCTGATTGCTTACTGTCAAAGACATTATTAGACTCAAGAAAATCCATAATCTGATTTTTAACAATGCGTTCAAATAGTTTCGAAGCCTCAGACAGATTTGCAATCGGACGCGTGTCGGACGGTGACAATGGAGTCTTGATTTTCGAGAGAGGGCGAATGAAAGCCCGTTTCCACGGCGTCGGGAAGTGACATATCGTAATCGAATAATTAAACAGCAGCGCCAGATGTTCGGCAATGATCATGGAAGCCTTACGCATTCCAAAAATGGAAACGCGATCCGGACCAGACGAGAGAGAAAGAGAAGACAAAGCATTAATCATTTTAAGCACATCATCTGATGTAATTCCGTTCAGCGAGAATGTCGGATAACCACGGGGAACACTTAATAGTGAGTCAAACACCTCACGCAAATCTAGAGCATTGCCAGAAGTCGATACCATGGCATAGTAGGAGTTAAGACAGTCAGATAAGAAAAAGTGAAGAGGTGAGCTAAGATTGGACTTAACTAGCCCCAGATTTGCTAACTCTTTCCACATTCTGGAGGCATCACTTATAGAGCTTAGCTTGCGAAACTGAAAAACATTTTTAGCTACCCTGATGTCGAGGGTAAGCTTATCCCTGAAATGCCTATATAAAGCATATCCCAGTAAGCTATTAGCACGTTTAGCTCTTTTATACAGCATATTTCTTTGTCTGATCCTCTCTTTGAGATCTTTAGAGAGCCACGGAGCAGGTGGGCTAGTCACTACGAAGCGACAAAGCGGTGCATGAATATCCATGGCAGAATTTAATGCGCTAGAAAACACACTTACAGCATTGTCGATATCTGCAGCACTCACATCAGGTCGAATCGCATAAGAATTCATTTCAAGGAGTAGAGATGCAACTGTGCTAACATACTCGCGATCAGTAAATCGATTAAGACAACGGCGTACTAACGTCCGCGGGTTATTTACCGAAATTTCAAACTCATAGGACAATTTGAGCAGATCATGACCGGTGATAAACGGTGCATCGGATTTCGAGAAAGAAACAATTTTTTCGGCATTGTCCACAATGATGACATCGAGCCACGAATCACTAGTGGCAGTGTGAAAGCTCTCTTGTGACTCAACAAGATGGTAAGAACACGAGAAAATTAAATCTCGGAGAAAGCAAGCTTCAAAATTATCAGATAGTAGATTACAGTTTAAATCGCCACATATAATGAAGTTCTTGTAAGCATGAGAAAAATTATTGGAAGTTGCAAAGAAATCGTGTAGCAGCAAACCTTTAGGTCGCCTGTAGATAGAGGCAAGAAGAAGCGAATCCGAAGAATCATGGTGAATGTCCAAAATGATAAATTCTGGAACATTTGAGAACGCGCTCGGCGAGGATGCAAGAACTTTAACCTTTAGTGAATTATGAATATAACACGCAACACCTCCGCCCTCCTTGCCCTCGCGATCATTACGTATCAGAAAATAATTATGAATGTTAACAAGCGCATCTAGAATATGTGAGTGTAGCCAGGTCTCAGAAATTGAAATGACGTGAAAGAAGTTGTTAGAGAAGTAAAGTCTGATTTGATCAATATGCGCAAGTAAAGAATTCGCATTGAATTGTGCAATTTTGATAGAATGTTGAGATGGATAGCTAAACTGTGCTGAAGTCCTACGCGACGTAGAATGTTGATGATGATAACCAGTAGCTGCCGTGGATTCCGTAGGTTGTCATGCCAGTCTTGAAAGGTCATCCTCTGAGCTGATCGTCAGCCGTGGTGAACCATCGCTTTTCCTCGCAAAGATCGTTCCACTCTTGACCCATACATACTTGAAGGCCATTTCAGCCGCCTTTTGCTTGGTACGTCGTAGTAATTGGTATGTCACGGCAGATAACATCTCGTTTACGAAAATATTCGAATTTTTCGTTGCTTCGGTGCAGCCATCGAGAATCTCAGCGCATTTTAATTCCCGTTTAGCACGCTTCTTTGCTAGAACGAAATCCCTTACAGAATTTGACGTAAGAGTAACCACGTACGACGCTGAAGTGCTTTGCCTGACTTTGGCGAGAGGATGAGAGAGAATGAGAGAGATTGAGAGAGAACGAGATAGAATGAGACAGAATGAGAGAGAATGAGAGAGAATGAGAGAGATTGAGAGAGAATGAGAGAGAATGAGAGAGACAGAGAGATTGAGAGAGATTGAGAGAGGATGAGAGAGAATGAGAGAGATTGAGAGAGATTGAGAGAGAATGAAAGAGAATGCGAGAGATTGAGAGAGAATGAGAGAGATTAAGAGAGAATGAGAGAGAATAAGAGAGAATGAAAGAGGATGAGACAGAATGAGAAAGATTGAGAGAGAATAAGAGAGAAAGACGGGGAGTGAGAGAGATTAAGAGGAAATGACAGAGAATAAAAGAGAATAAGAGAGTATGAGAGAGATTGGAAGAGATTGAGAGAGATTAAGAGAGATTAAGAGAGAATAAAAGAGAATGAGAGAGAATGTGAGAGATTGAGGGAGAATGAGAGAGATTGAGAGAGAATAAGAGAGAATGGAAGAGATTAAGAGAACTTCTCTCATTCGCTCTTAATTTTTCTCATTCTCTTTTAATCTTTCTCATTCTCTCCCATTATCTCTTTTTCTCTCTCAATCTCTCTCATTCTCTCTCAATCTCTCTTAATCTCTCACGTTCCCTCTCAATCCCTCAATTTCTCTCATTCTTTCTCAATCTCTCTTATTCTCTCTCAATCTCTCTAATTCTCTCACATTTACTTTTATTCTCTCTCAATCTCTTTCATTCTCTCTCATTCTCTCTCATTCTCTCTCATTCTCTCTTATTCTCTCTCAATCTCTCTCAATCTCTCTCAATCTCTTTCGATCTCTCTTATTCTCTCTTATTCTCTTTCAATCTGTCGCATTATCTCTCAATCTCACCCATTCTTTCCGAATCTCCCTCATTCTCTCTCATGCTCTCTCCTTCGCTCTCATTGAGATCGGGTTTTCGGAAGCTGTTCTTACATGGATCTTTTTTTATCTAACCGGTCGTTCACAATTAGTAGTCGATGATAGAAATAATCGCTCTACCTGGAAAATGACAACCTCAGGTGTTCCCCAAGGCTCCGTACTCTGACCGATTTTGTTCTCCCTTTTCATCAACGATATTAGTTCTGTCTTGAATCACTCAAGCTCTATGGTATTCGCAGACGACACTCAAATTTATCTTTCCTGCCTACCTGCTGACACCCTACGTGGCCTCGACTCAATATCGCATCTTGCGAGTGCGATTTTTAATTATGCGAATCCAAATGGTCTAAAATTGAACCTTACTAAATCGAAAGTGCTTGTATTCGGTAGTAATACGTTTGTCAGGGAGATTGATTTTGAGTCGCTACCATCTGTCACTATAAATGACACTCCCTTACCGTTTGTGAGTGAGGCGAGCAACTTGGGTGTTATCTTCACCTCGGATCTATCGTGGAAAAAACATGTCTCGCTCGTGTCACAAAAAGTACACTTCGCTTTGCATAAACTTAAATTTCATAATAGCTCCCTTTCGACTGAGCTCAGAGCTAAACTCGTTGTTACTTTAATTTTGCCGCAAATCGACTATTGTTGTCTCGTTTATCATGGTCTCAGTGATGAACTTGATACCAAACTGCAACGTTTGGTAAACTGTTGCATACGTTTTATTTACGACCTGAGGCGTGATGAGCATCTTACCCCACATAGGTTACGTTTAGGGTGGTTGTCAGTAAGAAATCGGCTGTTCTACTTTCTCGGGATTCCGGTCTGTCGTATTCTTCATTTGCAATCGGCATCTTACCTGCGTGATCTTTCCAC
Organism: Rhorus exstirpatorius; assembly: GCA_963564615.1. Lineage (NCBI taxonomy): Eukaryota > Metazoa > Arthropoda > Insecta > Hymenoptera > Ichneumonidae > Rhorus > Rhorus exstirpatorius. Next base: position 11,419,709 of record OY751314.1, on the reverse strand, counting down.
GTTTCTTGATCCATTACTACGGAGATCAGGCCGCCTTGCAACTCAGTCCCAGATTTTTGGCATTCCTTCCCATCGGACCACAACCTACAGAAATTCCTTCTCTCTTTCGAGCGTCTATTTCTGGCATTCCCTTCCTAGTGCTATTACACAGTCCCCTTCGCTTGATATATTCAAAAATCGCCTTTTCGCGTATTTGCGTGCATCTGAGCTAGGGTGAACGAAGTAAGTTCACTTTTTTTCGTTTGCCTCTGTCTTAAGTTTTAAGCTGAATTTGAGAGCTGAAAATCGCTTTCTCGTTTTAGTTGTTAAGTATTAAGTTTGATATATTATAATTATTATTATTTTCATCTTTATTTTCATCTTTATTTATTCTATTTTGTTATCAGAATAAACATGGTCGAATATTCAAGATCATTGTAACCGTAATATTGTACACAAGAATGTATCCTTGTGCCCTTTAGCGTTGCTTGGGTATATTAAATCAATTAATCAATCAATCAATTCTCTCTTATTCTCTCTCAATTTCTCTCATTCTCTTTCAATCGCTCTCAATCTCTCTCAATCTCTCCCAATCTCTCTTATTCTCTCTCATTTTCTCTCAATCTCTCTCATTCACTCTCATTCTCTCTCATTCTCTCTCAATCTCCGCTCTCAAATCGGCATCGAGTGAGCTCACTTCGGCCACGAACTCATTAACCAACGAGGTATCAACCCTGGCGCTAGAGAATGAAGAGTTGCGTGCGTCGCTTCGGGAGGTTGAGGCCAGGTTGGGCCGGGTTGAGCGCGGCGGTCCTTCGGGGGGTATCGGCGACCCTAAGGAATTGTCTAGGTTGGCGGCGGCTGCAAATTCGAGTACGCTGTCCATGCATCGAGCGACAGTTGGTCAGCATCAGGCTTCTGAGATTGCAATTTCTGGTTTCTCTTTTGCTACGGTTGCTGTATCAACTCTCCTCCACCTAGTGCGAGCTATTGCGGTGGCGTTGAGGATCGACATTGGGCAGGGAGATCTTATTAGTGCTCGTCTGCTACGTAAGAAACCCGAGGCTTCCTCTCAGCTCGCGGGTGCTGCCGGGTCGAGCGCTCCGGCTACCACGACTACATTCGCCGTAGTTTGCGGCGGTTCCTCTCTGGCGGGTCGTCTTCTGGCGGCAAAGCGAAGACACGGTCTTTTGAGATGCTCCAGTCTTGACCTCTCGGATCTCGCTCTCTCCTCATCCGAGTCTCCTGTCTTCGCACCGGACACGGTCATCAACGTTACTGACCTCGCCCCTGGCTGGGTCATAAGACTCCTCACGGCGGCGAAAACCACGCTGAAACCGGCCGGTTTCAAGTATGTATGGCGTAAGGGCTCCACGGTCCTGGCCAAGAAGGAGGACAGTGGCCTGATCCACACCGTCAACACTCTCGATGATCTTCCCAAGCTCATTGCCCTTTACTCGACGCAACCGGAATGAGCTGGGATCGCTGCACGTCCATCTTTGCCGTCTATGTCTGATCTCCGTTTCTGCTGTCTTAACTCGAACTCCCTGCGCTCAGATCTCACTGCACTCAAATGCCACCTCCACGACTCACCGCCCTACCATGTTATCGCTGTCACCGAGACCTGGCTCTCGCCGCTGATCCCGGACGCTGTTATCGCTCTGCCGGGTTTTACTATTCTTCGCAATGACCGTAACGTTCATGGGAGGGGGGGGGGGGGGGGTCGCTCTATACCTCAACCAGTCTTTTTCGGCGAGAGTCATTTCGAAGTCTCACTCAGATGGAAAACCCGGCAGTATCGAGTTTATCATGTGCGAGTTGAAGTCCGCTGGATCGCCGCCCGTATTCGTGCCTGTTGTCTACCGTCCACCTCATGTTCCATTCACTGTCCCGACTGATTTTGGCCAGGAACTTGCGGCAGCCATGGCTTCAGTCATAAGATCGTGATGGGTGATTTCAATGCCGATCTACTTGGGGACGGTTTTGACGCGCGGTATATTCGATCATTGATGCGTGATAATTCCCTGAAGCTAATCGATCATGGTTTCACACATACCTCGGGGCTCAGCGAGACTTGGCTCGATCTATGCTTGGTCGATGAGTCTGATGTCGTACACGCGTGGGGAAAATCGGATATCCCACTGGGTGCGGGTCACCACTTGATCTTTGGCGTTCTGTCATTTCAGCGCGTCAAGCCCTCAGCCAAAGTGATCATGACTCGTAGGCTCGGTCGTCTGGCTTCCCCCGAGGCGCGCGAGGAGCTGACGGCTATCGACTGGGGCTCCATGGCGACTGGGTCGCGCTCAGTATACGATGCTCTCGACTTTTTTTATAAACGCTATTTCGCTGCGCTGGATCGCATTGCTCCTATTACGCGTGCCAGGGTCAACGCAGTTAACCTCGCCCCTTGGCTGACCCAAGAACTCAGAGAGGCGCAGCGCCGTGTTCGCACACCATATCGTCGCTTCCGCCGTAATAGATGTGAAAATGATCTTGTCGCTTATCGCCGGGCACGCGACGTCCTTCGCTCTCGAGTATCTGGGGCTCGTGTCCAGTACTACAAAGCTAGACTTGAGGGACTCTCGCGGGCGGCGATGTGGCGGGAACTCCAAAACTTAGGACTCGACGGACCGCGGTCGCTCGGCCGTTTGGCGGTGGACCCGGAGGAGCTTAACATCTCGCCTGCTCAGTTCTCTGTGACCGATGGGGTGGGCTCAACTATGATCGATGAGGACCCTGTCGCTGCTACATTAGACCGTCCCCGATTTGATTTGTCTGAGGTTACCGCAGCTAAAGTCGAGGCGGCGTTTCGGTCCGCGCGCTCAAATGCAAAGGGGTCTGACGGGCTGTCTCTTTGCATGTTTCTTCCGGTTTTGGCGATTCTCCTGAACTTCTTTGTCAGCCTCTTCAACAAATCTATCGGTGACTGCATTTTCCTTACGGCATGGAAAGGGGCTGTCGTTGTGCCGATCCCGAAGGTCGCAAACCCTGCAACTGCCGGAGATTACCGTCCCATCTCGTTACTCCCGGCGATCAGCAAGACTCTCGACCATCTAATCCACGATCAGATCATGGAATACATCCGGCGCTTTTCTGTCCTCGATCCATTTCAGTGCGGCTTCAGGGCGGGACACAGCACGACTACGGCGCTGCTGCGTTTGATTAACGATGTCCGGCAGGGTATGGACCGACGACGGGTCACTGTCCTTGTCCTTTTCGACTTTTCGAAAGCCTTCGACACGGGCTCCCATGAACTGCTTCTTAGGAAGCTGCGGAGTATCGGCTTTTCTCACAACGTGGTGAGGTGGATCCGTTCCTATCTCGGAGGTAGACGGCAGGCTATAGGACGCGATGATGGGTCTCTCACAAATTGGATTCACACTAACACTGGGGTTCCACAAGGATCCGTTCTCGGTCCCCTCCTCTTCTCGTTATTCATTAACGATATCGGGTCGGTGATCCGTTCCTCGAGGCGACTTCTCTACGCGGATGACCTACAAATTTACGCCAGCTGTGCTCCCGAAGACCTCCGCGGGTGTATTGCGAGATTAAACTCCGATATCGCTGGGATACGAGGGTGGGCCACTCGAAACCGCTTGAAGCTCAATCTGCTTAAAACGAAGGCCATTATTCTCGGCAACAAGCGGCTCATCAATCAAATAAACACTTCTGAGCTCCCTTCCTTGACCGATGGGATTGTAAACGTGCCGCTGGTGTCCTCGGTGAGCAACCTCGGAGTCATCATCGACTCAAAACTGAGTTTCCACGGTCACATTGCTGGTGTCACTTCAAGGGTTCACGGCGTCCTCTACAAGCTCCAACAACTCAGGGAATATGCAGATGTCCAGCTCCGCAAGACGCTAGTCACTGCCCTGTTGTTACCACACGTCGACTACTGCTCCGCTGTCCTTACTGGCGCGGGGGTTGTTAACGATCTTAAGCTCCGGCGACTGGTCAACAGGGGGATTCGCTATATCTTTGGCCTCCCGCGAGATGCTTCCATCACACAGTATCGGCTCCAGCTGGGCTGGCCTACCGTTGGACAGGGTCGTGAGATCACTCTTGCCGGCATAGTCTATAGTGCCCTCCGAGGCTCCGCGCCGCCGATCCTGAGCGAGCTCCTTCTCGTGCGGAACCCTCCCGTTCGATCCACAAGAGGGTTCAGACCGGATTCGCTGGTTGTGCCCAGCCACCGCACCGAGGCTTATCGTCACGCGTTCTCGATTTCGTCCGCCCTAGTTTGGAACGCGGTCCCTAGGAGCATCGCTGACGCGCCGTCTGAAGTCGTTTTCCGGACTCGGCTCAGGCTCTGGTACCTGTCGCGGGCGGAGACGGCTCGTGACGCTCGGCCACCTATCTAGCCGGCAGTTCCTCTTTCGGATGACGTGCAGCTACCTTTGACTACTCTTTATTTATTCTTTCCCTTTTTTTTTTTTTTTTTTTTTTTTTTTAATTTATATCCTCACGCCTTCTTCCCTTTCGGGGTTTTCAAGATGGCGCTCCTTCCCTCACCTCCCTTTCCATCCTTCCCTCACATCCACCTCCACCCTGGGTATCTGGTCCGGGTCAGTAACCAGACACCCAGGGCCCGTGCGGCCGCAGCCGACTTCCTATTCTGTAGCGCATTCACCATGGCACGCGTATTAGCACGTATCATGGGCCCCGGGAAACTGCGGAAAACCTGGGCCACTACAGTCGGTCCCGTGCTCGCCTCACGGCGTCGGAGCTACGTCACATCTTGACAGGAGAACGTAAACATGGACTACAGCTATATGTACGTGACACACACCAGTAAATGTACTTGTGTATGCCCCATGCATATATCTGGAGCTAGTCACGCCCATATTTTATTTTCTCCTGACAAGATTACGACACCGGGAATCGAACCCGGGACCTCCCGAGGCTCTGGCTAAGAGGCCAGCACGCTAGCCACCAGACCAAAGCCCCGGTTTATTTATTCTTTCCCTTTCTTATACAGGGTGAGGCACTTAACTTGATAATCACGAATAACTTGGAAGTGAATAATTTTTTTGAAAAATGTTTCAGACAAAAGTTTCATCATGTTTTGAGCCGGATCTAATGGATACCATGGTTGTGAGGTCAATGGAGGAGATCAAGGTCAAACGAAGGTCAACTTCGTTTTTTTTAAATGGATACCCCTATTTTTTTTTCCAGATCCGTATTGTGTATAAAAAAATAAACAATTTTTGTTTGAACCGTTTTTTATTAGGTTCAATTTTTCGCTATTAATTAGGCGTTTTCACAAATTATAAATACTACCTCTTAAATGAATATCTTTGCACACATAAACAGAAAACACAATAAACCAAATGGTAATAGTCAGTGTAACACATGTTCGAAATGATGTCCTTCGAGTTCGATACACTTCACGATGCGGTTTGCGAAAGATTCCACTGTCCGTAGTAAAACATCGCTCTCAATCTCTCGGCAAGCATTTCTGATCCGTTCTTTCATATTTTCCCGTGTAGTTGGCACATCTTTATAAACTTTTTCTTTGAGATATCCCCACAAAAAAAAAAAAAAAAAAAAAAAAAAAAAAATTGAACCTAATAAAAAACGGTTCAAACAAAAATTGTTTATTTTTTTATACACAATACGGATCTGGAAAAAAAAGGGGTATCCATTTAAAAAAACTAAGTTGACCTTCGTTTGACCTTGATCTCCTCCATTGACCTCACAACCATGGTATCCATTAGATCCGGCTCAAAACATGATGAAACTTTTGTCTGACACATTTTTCAAAAAAATTATTCATTTCCAAGTTATTCGTGATTATCAAGTTAAGTGCCTCACCCTGTATATTTGCGAGAGAACCTCTATCTCTTTATCTCTTTATTTACTATTTACTATATTTCTCCACTGCTATCTCTATCACTGTAATTATCTACTTTGCTACGCTTATCCTTCATAAATGTTATTACATTTACAAATGTTCACTCTAGTGGTTCGGTTACGATCCACGAAATTTTGTTCAACCTTGGGCAATAAATACAACTATCATCATCATCATCATCATCAAATCTCTCTCATTCTCTCTTATTCTCCCTCAATCTCTCTCATTCTCTATCAATCTCTCGCAATCTCTCTCATTTTTTCTGATTCTCTGTCAATCTCTCTCATTCTCTTTTATTCTCTCTCAATCTCTCTCATTTTCTATCATTCTCTCTCATTCTCTCTCGATCTCTGTGATTATCTCTCAATCTCTCTTATTCTCTCCCAATCTCTCTCAATTTCGCTTATTCTCTCTCAATCTCTCTCAATCTCTCTCATTCTCTCTAAATCTCTCCTATTCTCTCTCAATCTCTCTCATTCTCTCCCAATCTCTCTTAATCTCTCTCATTACAGTCTTCTACTCTCTCTCAACAGTCTTGGCCAAATTATCATTGATGGCACCCCTTTACCTTATGTATCACAGGTGAAGAATCTTGGCGCAGTCATGTGCTCTGATCTTTCTTGGAATCATCACGTAGCGGTAATTTCTCAAAAGGTTCATTTCACCTTGCATAAAGGCAAGTTCCACAAAAATTCACTATCGCGGCAGCTCAAAACGAAGGTAGTAACAACTATCATATTCCCTCATATCGATTATTGTTGTCTAGTATGTAACGATCTCACCAACGAACTTAATATTAAGCTCCAAAGACTGGTAAATAGTGCAATTAGATTTATCTTCGATGTGCGTAGAGACGAGCATGTTACACCTTAACGGCATCAGTTGGGTTGGCTGTCTTTCCGGAATCGCAGGCAATACTTCTTAGGGATGTATATGTACAACGTTACATACCTCCGCTCAGCCGAATACATCAGTGATCTCCTTGTCGCAGAAGACCCGTCACTCCGACGCTCCGCTCGGCATCCCTATTTCTCGAATTTTTTCCATATACCACTTCATCGAACGGCTGCGTTAGCAAATTCATTTCATCTTTATAGTGCCCAATGTTGGCATTCGCTTCCGACGCAAAATCACCACTGTTAGCTCTTTGACTACATTCAAATCACTTTTATTCTCACACTTATTAGCCAGTGAGTCTTTGTTCTAGTGCCTCACAACATTTCTCGTCTTTAAGGTTGTATTGTTTCCTACTTGACTAAACTCGTTTCACGGGTATGCTAGTGTACAATACTGTTAGCTGTATAATACTCGTGCTGTATAATCTTGTCTTGCTTCATTCAACAAATTTTAAACTTTATATATTGTTTCCATTAGTGCTACGCTCGCTCATTGTATCATGTAGAGATCATATTTTTAGTTTAGTTATAGTTTTTAGCGTGAATTTCATAGTCTTAAGCACTAATACGAAATTGTGTTATAGTCTCGTATTACTTCGAAATATTGATAATTGAGTACCACTTGTAAATTGTTTGCCCTATAGTGCAACTAGGGCATTAAATGAAAATCAATCAATCAATCGTTCACTCTCAATCTCTCTCAATATCTCTCGATCTCTCTCATTCTCTCTAATTCTCTCTCAAATGCTCTCATTCTCTCTCATTCTCTTTCAATCTCTCTCATTCTCTCTCATTCTCTCTCAATCTCTCTCATTCTCTCTCGATCTCTCATATTCGCTCTCATTCTCTTTTATTCTCTCTCATTCGCGCTCATTCTCTCTCAATCTCTCTTAATCTCTCTCGTTCTCTCTTATTCTCTTCCATTTTCTCTTATTATCTCTCAATCTCTCTCATTCCCTCTTAATCTCTCAATTTCTCTCATTCTCTCTCAATCTCTCTTATTCTCTCTCAATTTCTCTTATTCTCTCACATTCGCGCTTATTCTCTCTCAATCTGTCTCAATCTCTCTGATTCTCTCTCAATCTCTCTTATTCTCTCTCATTCTCTGTCAATCTCTCTCATTCTCTCTCAATCGCTCTCATTCTTTCCCAATCTCTCTCGTTCTCTCTCATGCTCTCTCATTATCTCTCATTCTCTCTTATTCTCTCTCAATCTCTCTCAATCTCTCTCAATCTTTCTTATTCTTTCTCATTTTCTCTCAATCTCTCCCATTCTCTCTCAATCGCTCTTACTCTTTCCCAATCTCTCTCATTCTCTCTCATGCTCTCTCATTCTCTCTCATTCTCTCTCAATCTCTCTCATTCTCTCTCATTCTCTCTCGATCTCTCTCATTCCTTTTCGTTCTCTCTTAGTCTCTCTTAATCTCTCTCAATCTCTCGCAATATTTCTCATTCTCTCTCAATCTCTCTCATTCTCTCTCAATCTCGCTTAACCGCTCCCAATTTCTCTCATTATCTCTGATTCTCTTAATCTCTCTCATGCTCTCGCATTCTCTCTCAATCCCTCTCATTCTCTCTCATTCTCTCTCATTCTCTCTCAATCTCTCTTAATCTCTCTCATTCTCTCTCAATCTCTCTCATTCTCCTGTATTCCCTCTCAATTTCTCTCATTCTCTCTCAATCTCTCTTATTCTCTCTCATTCTCTCTCAATCTCTCTCATTCTCTCTCGATCTCTCTCAATCCCTATCATTCTCTCTCAATCTCTCTCGATTCTCTTATTCTCTCTTATTCTTTTCTATTCTCTCTTCTTCTTTTCTATTCTCTCTTATTGTCTCTTAATCTCTCTCATTCTCACTCAATCTCTCTCATTCTCCTGTATTCCCTCTCAATTTCTCTCATTCTCTCTCAATCTCTCTCAATCTCTCCCAATCTCTCGTATTCTCTCTCATTCTCTCTCAATCCCTCTCATTCTCTCATATTCTCCCTCAATCTCTCTCATTCTCTCTCAATCTCTCTCAATTTCTCTCATTTTCTCTGATTCTCTGTCAATCTCTCTCATTCTCTTGTATTGTCTCTTAATCTCTTTCATTTTCTATCATTCTCTCTTATTCTCTCTCGATCTCTCTGATTATCTCCCAATCTCTCTTATTCTCTCTCAAACTCTTTCATTCTCTCTCATTCTCTCTCAATCTCTCTCATTCTCTCTCATTCTCTCTAGATCTCTCTCATTCCTTTTGGTTCTCTCTTAGTCTCTCTCATTCTCTCTCAATCTCGCTTAACCGCTCCCAATTTCTCTCATTTATCTTAATCTCTCTCATTATCTCTGATTCTCTTAATCTCTCTCATGCTCTCGCATTCTCTCTCAATCCCTCTCATTCTCTCTCATTCTCTCTCATTCTCTCTCAATCTCTCTTAATCTCTCTCATTCTCTCTCAAACTCTCTCATTCTCCTGTATTCCCTCTCAATTTCTCTCATTCTCTCTCAATCTCTCTCAATCTCTCCCAATCTCTCGTATTCTCTCTCATTCTCTCTCAATCTCTCTCAAATTCTCTCATTTTCTCTGATTCTCTGTCAATCTCTCTCATTCTCTTGTATTCTCTCTTAATCTCTTTCATTTTCTATCATTCTCTCTCATTCTCTCTCGATCTCTCTGATTATCTCTCAAGCTCTCTTATTCTCTCCCAATCTCTCTTAATCTCTCTTATTCTCTCTCAATCTCTCTCAATTTCTCTCATTTTTTCTGATTCTCTGTCAATCTCTCTTATTTTCTCCCAATCTCTTTCAATCTCTCATATCCTCTCTCAATCGCTTTTAATTTCTCTTATTTTCTCTCAATTTCTCTCATTCTCTTTCATTCTCTCTTATTCTCTCTCATTCTATCTCATTTTCTCTCAATCTCTCTCATTCTCTCTCATTCTCTCTCAATCTCTCTCATTCTCTCTCGATCTCTCTCAATCCCTATCAATCTCTCTCATTCTCCTGTATTCCCTCTCAATTTCTCTCATTCTCTCTCAATCTCTCTCAATCTCTCCCAATCTCTCGTATTCTCTCTCATTCTCTCTGAATCTCTCTCATTCTCTCTCAATCTCGCTTAACCGCTCCCAATTTCTCTCATTTATCTTAATCTCTCTCATTATCTCTGATTCTCTTAATCTCTCTCATACTCTCGCATTCTCTCTCAATCCCTCTCATTCTCTCTCATTCTCTCTCATTCTCTCTCAATCTCTCTTAATCTCTCTCATTCTCTCTCAATCTCTCTCATTCTCCTGTATTCCCTCTCAATTTCTCTCATTCTCTCTCAATCTCTCTCAATCTCTCCCAATCTCTCGTATTCTCTCTCATTCTCTCTCAATCCCTCTCATTCTCTCATATTCTCCCTCAATCTCTCTCATTCTCTCTCAATCTCTCTCAATTTCTCTCATTTTCTCTGATTCTCTGTCAATCTCTCTCATTCTCTTGTATTCTCTCTTAATCTCTTTCATTTTCTATCATTCTCTCTCATTCTCTCTTGATCTCTCTGATTATCTCTCAAGCTCTCTCATTCTCTCTCATTCCCTCTCATTCTCTCATATTCTCTCTCAATCTCTCTCAATTTCTCTCATTTTCTCTGATTCTCTGTCAATCTCTCTCATTCTCTTGTATTCTCTCTTAATCTCTTTCATTTTCTATCATTCTCTCTTATTCTCTCTCGATCTCTCTGATTATCTCTCAAGCTCTCTTATTCTCTCCCAATCTCTCTCAATCTCTCTTATTCTCTCTTAATCTCTCTCAATCTCTCTTATTCTATCCCATTCTCTCTAAATCTCTCTAATTCTCACTCAATCTCTCTTGTTTTCTCCCAATCTCTTTCAATCTCTCATATCCTCTCTCAATCGCTTTCAATTTCTCTTATTTTCTCTCAATTTCTCTCATTCTCTTTCATTTTCTCTTATTCTCTCTCATTCTATCTCATTCTCTCTCAATCTCTCTCATTCTCTCTCATTCTCTCTCAATCTCTCTCATTCTCTCTCGATCTCTCTCAATCCCTATCATTCTCTCTCAATTTCTCTCAATTCTCTTATTCTCTCTTATTCTTTTCTATTCTCTCTTCTTCTTTTCTATTCTCTATTATTCTCTCTTAATCTCTCTCAATCGCTTTCAATCTCTCTCATTCCCTCTCAATCTCTCAAATTCTCTCATCCTCTCTTAATCTCTGGTTTCTCTTTCGCTGTGGTTGCTGAATCAACTCTCCTCCAGCTAATGCGGGCTATTGCGATGGTGTTGAAAGTCGATATTGGGCCGGGGGATCTTCTTAGTGCTCGTCTGCTACGTAGGAGACCCGCGGCTTCCTCTGCACCGCGGGCGCCGCCGAACCGATTGCTCCGGCTGTCAGAATCACATTCGCCGTTGTTTGCGGCGGTCCTTCACTGGCAGGTCGTCTCCTAGCGGCAAAGCGAAGACATGGCCTCTTGCGATGCTCCAGTCTTCACCTCTCGGATCTCGCTTTCTCTCCAACTGAGTCCCCTGTCTTCGAACCAGAAACGATCATCAACGTCACTGACCTCACCCCTGGTTGGGTCATAAGACTCCTTACAGTGGCGAAAACCATGCTGAAACCCGCTGGATTCAAGTACGTATGGCGTAAGGGTTCCACGGTCCTGGCCAAGAAGGAGGATGGTGGCCTGATCCACACCGTCAACACTCTCGATGATCTTCCCAAGCTCACGGCTCTGTACTCGGTGCAGCCGGAATGAGTTGGGCTCGCTGCACGTCCATCTCCGCCATCTGTGTCTGACCTCCGTTTCTGTTTTCTCAACTCGAATTCTCTGCGCTCGCATCTCACTGCGCTCAAATGCCACCTCCACGACTCACCGCCCTACCAAGTTATTGCTGTCGCTGAGACCTGGCTGTCACCTCTGATCCCGGACGCCGTTGTTGCTCTGCCGGGTTTCACTATTCTTCGTAACGACCGCAACGTGCATGGGGGGGGGGTGGGGGGGGGGGGGGAGTCGCACTATACTTTAGCCAATTCTCCTCGGCGAAAGTCCTGTCGAAGTCTCACACCGATGGAAGACTCGGCAGTATCGAGCTTATCATGTGCGTGCTGAGCTCCGCGGATTCACCGCCTATATTTGTGGCTGTCGTTTACCGCCCACCGCATGTTCCATTCACTGTCTCGGCGGATTTCGGCCAGGAGCATGCGTCAGCTATGGATGGATTCAGTCACAAGATTGTGATGGGAGATTTCAACGCTGATCAACGTGGGGATGGTTTTGACGCGCGGGATATTAGATCATTGCTGCCAGATAATTCCTTGAAGCTGATCGATCATGGTTTTACGCATACCTCGGGGCTCAGTGAGACTTGGCTGGATCTGTGCTTAGTCGATGAGTCTGATGTCGTCCACACGTGGGGTAAATCGGATGTCCCACTGGGTGCGGGGCACCACCTGATCTTTGGCGACTTGTCGGTTCAGCGCGTCAAGCCCGCAGCCAAGGTAATTATGACTCGTAGGCTCGGCCGTTTGGCTTCCCCTCAGGCACGTGAGGAGCTGGCGGCCGTCGACTGGGGCTCCCTGGTGACGGAGTCGCGCTCAGTGGATGACGCTCTTGACCTGTTTTACAAACACTACTTCGCTGTGCTGGATCATATCGCTCCTATCATGCGTGCCAGGATCAACGCAGTTATCCTTGCCCTTTGGCTGACCCGAGAACTCAGAGAAGCACAACGCCGTGTTTGTACACTATATCGTCGCTTTCGCCGAAATAGAAAGGAAAACGATCTTGTCGCTTATCGCCGAGCGCGAGACGCCCTTCGCTCTCGATCATCTGGGGCTCGTGTACAGTATTACAAATCCAGACTTGAGGGACTCTCGCAGGCGGCGATGTGGCGGGAGCTTTAAAATCTGGGACTCGACAGACCGCGGTCGTTCGGTCGTTTGGCGACAGACCCGGAGGCGCTCAACATCTCGCTTGCTAAGTTCTCTGTGACCGATGGGTTGGGCTCGGCTGTGATCGATGAGGACCCCATAGATGCTATTTTGGACCGTCCCCAATTAGTCTTGTCAGATGTTACCGCAGTTAAAGTTGAGGCGGCGTTTCGGGCTGCGCGCTCAAATGCAAAGGGATCCGACGGGCTATCTCTTCGTATGTTCCTTCCGGTTTTGGCGATTCTCCTGAACTTCTTCGTCAGCCCAGAGACTAGTAGAGAGATTGCTCACGCTCGCCCTGCGGGTGTGTAGCTCGTCAGGGGGGGTCCGTCGTGGTGGGGGTAGTTCGCGTGGACATTGACTCGGGCGGTGTGGCAGATTCTGAGTCAGCTGTGTGCACATTGGCCTCCCGAGTAATGCAGGTTGACTGAGCGTGGCGTGCACATGGTATCGAGCGAAAACGCAGATATATATGTTAGGCGGACCACGGACTTTGAACCGCTAGCACAGTCTGCTACCCTGTCGGTCTTGGGATCGAAACCACTACGCGCTTTTTTTTCGGAATTAATATGTTTCTAATATTTTTTTTTTTGTATTTAGTAATAACGATGTTTTCATTTTAGTAAATAAATGGTGTGTACTGTTATTATGACGAATCTTTGCTACAGAAAATATTTTTATTTTATTAACTCTGTATTCTTCAAATACCAATAATAATTGGGTCCTCGAAGTATAAAGTCAATATATTTATTTATTTATTTACATTTATGCAACCAACACGCCCAATTTTTTTCTTAATTAATATGTTTTTTAATATGAATTTTTTTTTTTGTATTTTGTATTAACAATATTTCAATTTTAGTAAATAAATGGCACCTATTGTTATTATGATGAATCTTTGCTACAGGAAACATTTTTATTTAATTACTCTCGATTGTTTAGATATTCATGTCAAATATTTCATAAGGAAGTTCTACACATTGGAATGCCAAAGAATAGGCCTATTTTCATAATCCATGCATATGTATGAATCGATCTTGTATACTAAAACCTTGATTATTTGGTCAATTAACCCATTAAGGACCAAATGGACGTTTTTTTTGTCTGTATTCAGTGGCTCTATTCAATATGAAATCGGTCCGAAAGAAAATCGAGATTAGTTATTTCCGATGTAAAATTGTCTGAACTTTCGATCTATCTAGTCAGAATTTTGAAAAAATCCATATTAAAAAAGTTATAATTGTTTTCTTGACAAAAAACATGAAATTTCGAAAATTTTTTTGGCTTTATCGAGCACTTTCGGATCGAAATTGGTTTGGGATTTTAAAGGTTACGCAAATTTAAGGGAGAGCAGTGGCTTAGTGGGTGAGGCTCTGGGTTCGCACGCAGCGGAGCCGGGTTCGAGCCCCACGGCCGACACCGATGGAATTTATTCTATGTGTTTAATCTGCAAACCCGGTGGTTCGGATCCCACCAAAACAAATGCCAAAAAAACACCTTTCTGTGATGGGTGGGTGGTCGGGGTACGGCTCTGGAGGACTCCCGCAGCGGTTCTTATCGCTCGGAAGGTGGCCGCTTAGCCGTGCTCTGACTTACCCACTGAATCACAGTAAAGGAAGAGCTCGCTTAGGTCTTCTCTGGAGACCGCGCTTGAGTTTACTCGCGCGGCCACCAGGGGGGAACTAGGGAGACTCCGACCTGTATCGGCGGAAGGTTTTCTGCAGTTTTCCTCCGTCCTCGGCGAATGCGATACAGGATAAAATGGTGAAGGAGCGATGCGGCTGCAGACGTATGATCGCGAGGAGGAGTAGGTGGTGATAATAATGGTCGGAGCAGGCGGTTGATGGTCGGAAAGTATACGAAATCACCACCCTTGTAAGAACCCCCCAGAGGGGGTGTGCAAGTAAAACTCGACATTATTATTTTATTAGGTTACGCAAATTTTTGCGTCCATGGACCCTAACCTTTAAAATGCACTACAGGGTTTTTCCAAATTCAACATGGCGGCACGCAATATGGTGGCCTAAAGATAAAAATTTTTTGCTTATTCTAGTATTTTTGAATAAAACAACTTGTTCATGATGGATGATTGCGAAAATCAATTTGTGGGGTTTTTTTTAGTCGCTGATAATGAATCTGCTATTAATTTTTCAAAATTCAAAATGGTGGATCCAATATGGCTGCCGAAATTTTTCAAAATTGTTCAAATGTTATGAAAATTGGTATACGGGGGTTTTCGGGGTCGCTAATTATAAATCTACTATTAATTTTTCAAAATTCAAAATAGCGGATCCAATATGGCTGCCGAAATTTTTCAAAATTGTTCAAATGTTATGAAAATTAGTATACGGGGGTTTTGGAGGTCGCTAATTATAAATCTGCTATTGATTTTTTAAAATTCGAAATGGCGGATCTAATATGGCTGCCGAAATTTTTCAAAATTGTTCAATGTTATGAAAATTGGTATACATGGGTTTTCAGGGTCACTAATTATAAATCTGCTATTAATTTTTCAAAATTTAAAATGGCGGATCCAATATGCCTGCCGAAATTTTTCAAAATTGTTGAATGTTATGAAAATGGTATACGGGGGTTTTCGGGGTCACTAATTATAAATCTGCTATTAGTTTTTCAAAATTCAAAATGGCGGATCTAAATGGCTGTTGAAATTTTTCAAAATTGTTCACATGTTATGAAAATTGGTATACTGGGGTTTTCGGGGTCGCTAATTTTAAATCTGCTATTAATTTTTCAAAATTCAAAATAGCGGATCCAATATGGCTGCCGAAATTTTTCAAAATTGTTCAAATGTTATGAAAATTAGTATACGGGGGTTTTCGGGGTCGCTAATTATAAATCTGCTATTAGTTTTTCAAAATTCAAAATGGCGGATCCAATATGCCTGCCGAAATCTTTCAAAATTGTTCAATGTTATGAAAATTGGTATACGGGGGTTTTCGGGGTCGCTAATTATAAATCTGCTATTAGTTTTCCAAAATTCAAAATGGCGGATCCAATATGCCTGCCGAAATCTTTCAAAATTGTTCAATGTTATGAAAATTGGTATACATGGGTTTTCGGGGTCACTAATTATAAATCTGCTATTAGTTTTTCAAAATTCAAAATGGCGGATCCAATATGCCTGCCGAAATCTTTCAAAATTGTTCAATGTTATGAAAATTGGTATACGGGGGTTTTCGGGGTCACTAATTATAAATCTGCTATTAGTTTTTCAAAATTCAAAATGGCGGATCCAATATGGCTGCTGAAATTTTTCAAAATTGTTCAAATTCCATGAAAAATGGTACTTGGTTTTTTTTGGGTCGTTGATGATAAATTTGCTACTCGTTTTTACCAAATTTGAGATTACAGATTCAAATCGATGACAAAACCGTTGTTATGTTATAAAAATTAAAATGTAGGAGTTTTTACGATCATTACTTCTGAATACATCGTTTTTTTGCCGTGAATTCACGTTGCCCAGCCCTACCACGTGGGAGTAAACGACAAAAATAAGGGCCTCTTTTTTGTGCTTCTAGAACAACAAAAATGTGTAAAGACTGCAAAGTCCATGTATGTTCCTCATGTTTCTCACTGTCACACAACAAAATTATAACAATAATCATTAAAAAAAATATAAAAAATCTATATATACATATATATAAAATATTTAAAAAATTGAAAAAATAAGAGGCCCTTAGTTTTGTCATTTAACTCCACGTGTTAGGGCTGGGCGACGTGAATTCACGGCAAAAAAACGATGTATTCAGAAGTAATGATCGTAAAAACTCCTACATTATAATTTTTATAACATAACAACCGTTATGTCATCGATTTGAATCTGTAATCTCAAATTTGATAAAAACGAGTAGCAAATTCATCATCAACGACCCAAAAAAAACCAAGTACCATTTTTCATGGAATTTGAACAATCTTGAAAAATTTCGGCAGCCATATTGGATCCGCCATTTTGAATTTTGAAAATTTAATAGCAGATTTATAATTAGTGACCCCGAAAACCCATGTATACCAATTTTCATAACATTGAACAATTTTGAAAAATTTCGGCAGCCATATTAGATCCGCCATTTTGAATTTTGAAAAATTAATAGTTGATTTATAATTAGTGACCCCGAAAACCCATGTATACCAATTTTCATAACATTGAACAATTTTGAAAGATTTCGGCAGGCATATTGGATCCGCCATTTTGAATTTTGAAAAATTAATAGCAGATTTATAATTAGCGACCCTGAAAACCCCCGTATACCAATTTTCATAACATTTGAACAATTTTGTAAAATTTCGGCAGCCATATTGGATCCGCTATTATGAATTTTGAAAAATTAATAGCAGATTCATTATCAGCGACTAAAAAAACCCCCACAAATTGATTTTCGCAATCATCCATCATGAACAAGTTGTTTTATTTAAAAATACTAGAATAAGCAAAAAACTTTTATCTTTAGGCCACCATATTGGGTGCCGCCATGTTGAATTTGGAAAAACCCTGTAGTGCATTTTAAAGGATAGGGTCCATGGACGCCAAAATTTGCGTAACCTTTAAAATCCTAAACTAATTTCGATCCGAAAGTGCTCGATAAAGCCAAAAAATTTTTCGAAATTTCGTGTTTTTTGTTAAATAAACAATTATAACTTTTTTAATATGTATTTTTTCAAAATTCTGACTAGATAGATCGAAAGTTCAGACAATTTGACATCGGAAATAACTTATCTCGATTTTTTTTCGGACCAATTTTAATTTGAATAGAGCCACTGAATACAGACCAAAAAAAACGTCCATTTGGTCCTTAATGGGTTAAAAAAAAATCATACAAGTCTAAAACAATTGAGTGTAAACAACCAGACAAAGGTCTGAAACATCCAGCTGTTTCTACACATTTACAAAGGAATCAAAATTTTGGATCTGTAAAAACTCCGGTGAGTTATCTGGTGGTAGGAGGGGGTAGGTAAAGAAAACGCCGAAAATGAATGTTAGAGAACACCGAGTGGTTCGTCCACCACGTGGGACGAGAATCGCCGGTTTCCTTTTTAATCACAGTAAGGAGGCCGAAGTGCGAGGGTTACAATATATATGAGAATTTCCGAACTATGATGAGGTGTAGCACGTGCGACTAGCCGGGTGGTCAGAAGCCGAAAATGGCGACCCGAATCACCACGAGGTCGAACGCTAAGGTAGCCCGGCTTCACACTCGAGAGAGAAGACCAAGTGGTACCGCGAATTGACACTCAGACCGAAAAATATGGTTTAGATCGCCGTAAAAACTGTTGAGGTAAACCGAATCAATTAAGGAGAAATACCGATGTTGAGATTGCAATAAGAAAATCCCGGATGAATTAATGGCTCACACGTGGTTGTAAGGCACGGGTTCGCGATAGAATGTCTGAAAACCGGCTTCTCTTCGAATGAGTCGACCCGAAATCTCGCGAGAGAACGCGCAAAGAGCGCGGACCGAGAGGTGCTGCCGCGGGTGATTCGGGCGCGAGAATTTAAATGATATTTCCGCAACAGGATCTTTTTTGGAAAATTTTTGAAAAATTTCGAGCTTGCTGAGGAATCATAGAACGTGCCATATATATTAGGGTGGTCCTTATTCAGGGCTCGGACGAATTTTCAATCAAACGCCCCCCAAATCGGCTCTAAATAATTTAAAAAAAACCCTAAATTTTTCAGATTTTCATCTAGACTCTAACCCCTCCCGCCCGAGGTTGAATATCCCTATTTGAAATACACATGTTTCGGCCATATTCCCAGGATATATTTTATTATAAGAGTAATAATATTTTTAAAAATCTGGAACTGCGAGATTTTAGTGTTCATTGGTGCTACTATATATGAAAAAAAACACATTATCATACTAATCAATTTAAACAAGTTGCACACCCTTTAACTTTGAAACATGGTGGTAACCCACATTACCACCTCGATTTTCTGGAATTTTGCTAATTTATTTACTTTTTAACGTATTCAGATCCGGTTTTTTTGCACTTTTTAGTTACTTTGGAGATAAAAGAACATAAATATACAGTCTAATTGGCATCATTGTTTATAATATAAGATTTATAATACACAAGCTAAAAAAATTACGTTTTTTTTTTCGGAAAAATTCACTCTTCAAGAATCTATCCAAGGTAATCACTTGAAATTTAGTTAGAGTAAGTTTTTGGGGTCACTGATTACGAATCCGCTATCAGATCTGCATAATTCAAGATGGCGGATTCAATATGGGGACACCGAAATTTAAATATATTCAATTTAAAAAATCTGACATTGGATTCGTAATCAGTGATCCCAAAAACCCACTCTCACTAAATTTTGAGTTATTACCTTGGATAGATTCTTCAAGAGTGAATTTTTCCGAAAAAAAAACGTAATTTTTTTAGCTTGTTTATTTATAAATCTTATATTATAAACAATGATGCCAATTAGACTGTATATTTATGTTCTTTTATCTCCAATGTAACTAAAAAGTGCAAAAAAACCGGATCTGAATACGTTAAAAAGTAAATAAATTAGCAAAATTCAAGAAAATCGAGGTGGTAATGTGGGTTACCACCATGTTTCAAAGTTAAAGGGTGTGCAATTTGTTTAAATTGATCAGTATGATAATGTGTTTTTTTTCATATATAGTAGCACCAATGAACACTAAAATCTCGCAGTTCCAGATTTTTAAAAATATTATTACTCTTATAATAAAATATATCCTGGGAATATGGCCGAAACATGTATATTTCAAATAGGGAAATTCACCCTCGGGCGGGAGGGGTTAGAGTCTAGATGAAAATCTGAAAAAATTAGGGTTTTTTTTAAAATTATTTAGAGCCGATTTGGGGGGCGTTTGATTGAACATTCGTCCGAGTCCTGAATAAGAACCACCCTAATATATATGGCACGTTCTATGATTCCTCAGCAAGCTCGAAATTTTTCAAAAATTTTCCAAAAAAGATCCTGTTGCGGAAATATCATTTAAATTCTCGCGCCCGAATCACCCGTGGCAGCACCTCTCGGTCCGCGCTCTTTGCGCGTTCTCTCGCGAGATTTCGGGTCGACTCATTCGAAGAGAAGCCGGTTTTCAGACATTCTATCGCAAACCCGTGCCTTACAACCACGTGTGAGCCATTAATTCATCCGGGATTTTCTCATTGCAATCTCAACATCGGTATTTCTCCTTAATTGATTCGGTTTACCTCAACAGTTTTTACGGTGATCTAAACCATATTTTTCGGTCTGAGTGTCAATTCGCGGTACCACTTGGTCTTCTCTCTCGAGTGTGAAGCCGGGCTACCTTAGCGTTCGACCTCGTGGTGATTCGGGTCGCCATTTTCGGCTTCTGACCACCCGGCTAGTCGCACGTGCTACACCTCATCATAGTTCGGGAATTCTCATATATATTGTAACCCTCGCACTTCGGCCTCCTTACTGTGATTAAAAAGGAAACCGGCGATTCTCGTCCCACGTGGTGGACGAACCACTCGGTGTTCTCTAACATTCATTTTCGGCGTTTTCTTTACCTACCCCCTCCTACCACCAGATAACTCACCGGAGTTTTTACAGATCCAAAATTTTGATTCCTTTGTAAATGTATAGAAACAGCTGGATGTTTCAGACCTTTGTCTGGTTGTTTACACTAAATTGTTTTAGACTTGTATGATTTTTTTTTTTTTAATTGACCAAATAATCAAGGTTTTAGTATACAAGATCGATTTATACATATGCATGGATTATGAAAATAGGCCTATTCTTTGGCATTCCAATGTGTACAACTTCCTTATGAAATATTTGACATGAATATCTAAACAATAGAGAGTAATTAAATAAAAATATTTCCTGTAGCAAAGATTCATCATAATAACAATAGGTGCCATTTATTTACTAAAATTGAAATAATGTTATGCAACGTCCTGGGTCGACCCAATAGATTTTAAATTTAAAACCCGATCGATAAGATCCAGGGTAAAATACATAAATCATGAAAACTCGCGAAAAACCCAGGGGCGACCCTCATTGCCGGCGTTCACCCACCAAGCACGAAAGCGTGCCTACAAGCAACACACGTAATCTCCGGTCTTTTACAAACGAGGATCGTCACTGTCAGAAGGCCCGTGAGTAACGAATCGGCGTATGTCGCGCGTTATCTCCGAGCTCCCACAAATGTTGGAAGTCGGAGAGAACCAGCGCCTTGCTGACTCGTGCAAGACGACCGCGCTTATCGCCTAGGGACGAGCCTCAACATAAACAACAAGTGCACTTCGTGAGTATCGAGATCCCGGCACTGACCATAGTCAGAAATCAGCCCGGACAATATCGGTGACACGAAGCTGACAATGTAATCGCCAGCTGCAATAACTGGAAATTAGTCTGGAGATTGCCGTCAGCAGGATGTCGAGGTGTGAAAGAAACTCTTCTCTCACACGCTGACATCCCCCACCTTTTGCGACAATAGAATAAGGGCTCTATAATCGAGTAGCAATTAAGAACAGCAGTTCGACTGCGACCGTGATTAATATCACCCGTAGTCATAAAACTCGTCGCGAAAACTTTAACCTCTTTTTATCAAACCACACTTAACAGTAGTTCACAAATCCACATTTTCACCTAAAACCACTGCACGGTAAACCGGCAACCCGTGTAAAAATTTAAAATTCATAAATAAATAAAACGAAAATTGAACCAACCCAAAACGTATCTGCGTCTCATTTGGGCACCTACGACTTTTTACATAAAACAGTTTGAAACAAAGAAACCAAACTTGAGCTGTCTATTTCTCGAGCGGAACTCCTACCAACACCTCTAATCTCTCTGGCTACGGTTCGGTGCACTAGATGCACGCTTAGTGGCCTACCCTTCAAACTACAGTTCTGTGCGCAAGACGCACGTTCTCTCGTAGTTTCCCTTTTTATTTCCTTTCCAGTACGGTTCTGTGCGCTAGACGCACGCTGCTGTAGTGGAAATAACTAACCCTTAGTACGGGAGTTCCGCCCGAGATTTGAAGACACACTCAAGGTGGAATAGCACTCGCGTTTTAGACTTACATGGGAAGACTCCGTAGTGGCAAGGACGGAAAATAAAAACGAGTGGTACGTGGCGCGAGACATTGTGTGACCGGGAACAACAATCCAAGAAACCCGAATCCCAGAAGTGAAGTGTGCGGTGACTCGTCCATCTCAAGCGAACCACGAGTTAGGACCGTGGATTTGTCTGAACCCCTACCGGGCTCCTCGACAATTCCCGATTCCTGCCCCGAATCGACAGGTGACGAGCACCGTACTGTAGGAGTGGCGACGATATTCCGAATACCGGAAGGAACACCCACTCACATTAGCACTAACGTTATTCTCCCGGGACCGGTCCATCAGCCCTACCACGTGAAAGTTTCAGCAGAGGAGCTAATGACATTGGACTAAAAGAGAACAAACCCGCTACGCCTCATAACATCGACAAGGTAAGTAAAAATCACAACTCACAGGCCAATTTTCACTAATCGCGAGCCTCTATCCCCGACCGGCACATTCCGGTCCCAACAAGAGGCACCCCTATTTCTACCTATACCGTGTTGTCCTCATCCAGGACGTGACAGTTACTACAAAATACAAAAAAAAATTAATATTACAAACCATATTAATTAAGAAAAAAATTGGGCGTGGTGGTTGCAAAAATGTAAATAAATGAATAAATATATAGACTTTATACTTCGAGGACCCAATTATTATTGGTATTTGAAGAATACAGAATTAATTAAATAAAAATATTTTCTGTAGCAAAGATTCGTCATAATAACAGTACATACCATTTATTTACTGAAATGAAAACATCGTTATTACTAAATACAAAAAAAAAAAAATATTAGAAACATATTAATTCCGAAGAAAAATGTGCGTAGTGGTTTCGATCCCAAGACCGACAGGGTAGCAGACTGTGCTAGCGGTTTACAGTCCGTGGTCCGTGTAACATATATATCTGCGTTTTCGCTCGATACCATGTGCACGCCACGCTCAGTCAACCTGCATTACCTGGGAGGCCAATGTGCACACAGCAGACTCAGAATCTGCCACACCGCCCGAGTCAATGTGCACGCGAACTACCCCCACTACGTCGGCCAGTCGAAACCCCCTCGAGCACCTGCGTAAGCAATCTCTCTACTAGTCTCTTGTCAGCCTCTTCAACAAGTCTATTGGCGATTGCATTTTCCCGATGGCATGGAAGGAGGCCGTCGTTGTGCCGATCCCGAAGGTCACAAATCCGGTATCTGCCGGAGACTATCGTCCTATCTCGTTACTCCCAACGATCAGTAAAACTCTCGAGCATTTAATTCACGATCAGATCATGGAATACAGCCAGCGCTTCTCTGTCCTCGATCCGTTTCAGTGTGGCTTCAGGGCGGGCCACAGCACGACCACGGCGCTACTACGTTTGCTTAATGATGTCCGGCAGGGTATGGACCGACGGCAGGTCACCGTCCTTGTTCTTTTCGACTTTTCAAAAGCCTTCGACACGGTCTCCCACGAACTGCTCCTTAGTAAGCGACGGAGCATTGGCTTTTCTTACAATGCGGAGCGGTCTCTCAATCGCTCTCATTCTGTCGCAATCTCTCTCATTCTCTCTCATGCTCTCTTATTCTCTCTCAATCTCTCTCAATCTTTTTCATTCTTTTTCGTTCTCTCTTAGTCTCCCTCAATCTCTCTCAAATTCTCTCATTCCCCCCTAATTTCTCTCAATCTGTTTTCATTCTCTCTTAATCTCTCCCAATTTCTCTCATTCTCTCTTAATCTCTCTCATTATCTTTTATTCTCTCAATCTCTCTCATGCTCTCTTATTCTCTCTCAATCTCTCTCATTCTCTCTTATTCTCTCTCATTCTCTCTCAATCTCTCTCGCTCTCTCTCATTCTCTCTCATTATCTCTCAAACTTTCTCATTCTCTCTCAATCTCTCTCATTCTCTCCGATTCTCTCTCAATCTCTCTCAATCGCTCTCAATCTCTCTTAATCTCTCTTATTCTCTCCTATTTGCTCTTATCCTCTCTTAATATTTCTCATTCTCTCTCAATCTCTCTCAACCTCTCTCAATCTCTTTGATTCTCCCTCTATCTCTCTTATTCTCTCCCAATCTCTCTCAATCTCTCCCATTCTCTCTCAATCTCTCCCATGGAAGACCTCTACTGTAGTACCGATACAAAAAGTGCATGGAAGTTTAAAGGCGGAGGAATCAGACCTATAAACGTATTACCTATCTACGAAAAAGTGCTCGAATTAGTAGTAAAGAAACAAATAGTAGATATACTCGAGGCAAACAATAGTATAGTGGAGGAACAATCTCGATTGAGGAAAGGACTGTCCTGTGAGGTAGCAATACAAAAATCATTAATAGAATGGAGAGAGCACTTAGATAAAAGCGAGATGATAGGAGTGGTATTTGTCAATTTTAAAAAGGCATTCGAAACGGTGAGTAGGATAAGGTTGCTAAAAAAGATAAAATCATACGGGATCAGCGGTGTGATATTAAAGTGGCTCAAATCATATATGACAAATAGGAAATCAAAAGTAAAATATATGCAGGAAATGTGAAGCGAGCGAATAGTGGAACATGGGGTGCCGCAGGGGTCGGTACTTGGACCGCTAATGTTCATAATATATATTAATGATATAATTAAAGAGCTCGAATACTGCAAATGCCATATGTTTGCGGATGATATGGTTATATATATATTAATGATGGAGACTCAGGAGAAATAGAGCGTAAAATAAATAATGACTTAAGAAACATAGCAGTATGGTTAAAACTAAATGAATTAAAGATTAATGTTAAGAAAACTAAATTTATGTACATAAGGGACCCACCTAAAAAAACAACAGGGAATAGTTGCAATGTTTATATAAAAGAGGAAAAGATTGAGGACATTTTAGAAACGAAATACTTGGGAGTAGTAATTGACACACATTTGAATTTTATTAAGCAAGCGGAGTATATAGCGAAAAAGTTGCGAAGAAAGTTAATTTTTTGTATAGAATAAATAAACACATATCAGTATACACGAGAGTCACGGTTTACAAAACGCTAATAGCCCCACACTACGAATATTGTAGTACAATAATGTTGAACATGAGTGAGAGCAGCATACAAATGCTACAACGGGGGCAAAACAGAGCGATGCGAGCAATACTGAGACGCGATAGATATGCACGAATAAAAGATATGTTGGAGATTTTATTATTTATGAGTGTAAAACAAAGAATGGTCTACAATGTCTGTGTAATGGTTTACAAAATGGTAAATCGATTGGGGCCAAGTTATTTAAATAGATTAATTATAAAAGAAGAAACACGACAGAGGTATAACACGAGAAGGAGGAATGCTATACAAGTGCAATACTATAGGACAAGAACAGCAGAAAAAACTATAATGCATGCGGGGATAAAAATGTATAACGAGTTACCGAGCGAATTGAAGGAGTTAACAGACTAGAGAATTTCAAAAGAAGACTAAGCGAACGTGTTAAAAGGAACATAGGTTAAGAAGTGTAAGTAGATGTAAGAGATAAATATGTAAGTAAATGTAAGAGTAAAATATGTAAGCGTTAAGCGCAAAGAACTAGCAATGTGCTAATTAAAGAATATCAATCAATCAATCAATCTCAATCTATCTCATTCTCTCTCATTCTCTCTCAATCTCTCTCAGTCTCTCTCAATCTCTCCCAATCTCTCTCAATCTCTCTCATTCTCTCTCAATCTCTCTCAATTTCTCTCGATCTCTCTCATTCTCTTTCATTCTCGCTTATTTTCTCTTAAATTCTCTCATTCTCTCTCAATCTCTCATATTCTCTCGCAATTCTCTTTTATTCTCTCTCATTCTCTCTCATTCTCTTTTATTCTCTCTCATTCTCTCTCATTCTCTCGCATTCTCTCTCATTCCTCTCTCCTTGGCATTCCTCTCTCCATGGCTTATGCAAGCCCTCAAGGATTCCATATCAGAACGAAATACTTTGTGTACTCGAGCGCGTAGATCAGGAAATGTTCTTGACCTAGTTATTTTTAGAGAGTATCGTGATAGGCTTAATAATGATCTTAAACGAGGAAAAAATCAATATTATATGCAAAGATTTTCCACTATTACCGATCCTTATAAGTTGTGGAAAGCACTGACAACTCTGGGTCTACCTAAAAGCTCGTTTTCATCACCACTCCGTTTTTTCGAATCAGATGAACTGAATGCCTTTTACGCTGATGTATCTAGCCTGCTACCGCCTTACTCTTATCTTGACTTTCGTGCTTTGTGTTTGACTGTTGAGCCTTGTCAATTCATATTCAATTTTAATGACATTACATCTTGCGAGGTACGATCGATCATTGATTCTAATTCCAGTTCTAATTCCTTCACAGCTGGTCCTGATGGTATTTCTCTTTTTGCAATAAACAAATCACTTCAGGTTTCTTGTCAACTACTAATAGGCCGTTAGCCCGCTGCCATAGGGTACGATGATAGTATAAGGTATGCTCTCTCGGATTTAGGCAGTTTTGAATGTAAGTACGAAGGTCCAGGCCCAATTAGCCGGTGTCCGTGGGACATGCATTGGCCAAGTTAGTTGGAAGTTGCAGAAAAAATCACGTTTTTGAACGATAGTATAACGTATGCCGAGCATACCAGACGATATTTCTTGAATAAAAATCCTTCGGTATTGAGCGGCATACGCGTCGCGTGGGGCCTAAGGGTCAACAGACACTCCTAGATGTGTCGAAAAATACGGCATTTTTCAACCACAGTATAACGTATGGCCTTTTGAAAATCTAGAATTTTATCACATAAATTTCGCAATTACCGAAGGGCATACCGTTTGCGCGGGACTGGCGATCGTCACGCCTGTCCACATGTGTATAAATTTTCAGATACATTGCGACGATAGTATAACGTTCAATTGATATTGCAAATTGACAAAGGCATCGTAGTTTGTTGATTTTTGCAAAGGCATACGTCTTCCGTGGGACACTCGCTCAAAAAAGTGATGTAAAGTTGTCGAAATTTTAGGCCGATTTGCAATGATAGTATAACGTATGCCATTATGATTTTCATGAAATATGCGCCTAATTATGCAAAATTTTTTTAACGGCATACAAATCCGCTGGGACAATAATTTTTTAATCCGATAAATGAGTCGCGTGAATTTTTCAATAATTGCTATGACAGTATAACGTATGCCACTGAGGTTCCTGTTTGATATTAACCTAATTATGTCAATTTTCAAACAGCATACAAATCCGCTGGGACAAACATACTTAATACGTAAATCGAATACCGTATAATTAATCAAATTGTACTTACCGGAATAAAATTGCTATTCGTCTTTACCAAGTGAAATAATAAGGCATTGATTATGCATAGAACCTGTTTTTTATGTAGGTTCGCACAAATTATATTATGCCGTAATCTTTCGTGGACATTGAACGCTAGGGGACCGATACTGAAAATCGGTCTCTGCGCAGCGAACTAGTTAGCCGGAAAGGCCAGGCATATCTGAATATTACCATATAATACTCTCGGCTGTCACTAGCCGATCGAGTTTTAGGTTGGTATCCCTAGCGTTCGCTGTCCACGAAAAATTACGGTATATTTGGAATTGCAGGATCGAATTGAAAGGGTACGCGTTCTAGTCAGTCCTCATTATTATAAATAGTCCTTTTTTTTTTTAATATTACGGCTTTGGAATATAATATTGAAATATTGAAAGAAGAAATTTTGCAAGACTTAGTCATTTTGTGAATGCCTCGACTAGTCTTCATCTGAAGAAGCCGTTTCTTCTCCTCATTCTTCTTCCTCCTCTTCTTCATCCTCGGCCGCACTTAACTGCTCGTCGCTCTCTTCATCGGTGATGTCATCGTACATCGGTTCATTGTCCGATCCATCAACGGACTCATCATCCGACTCTTCGTCACTCTCGATCGAAAAGTCGTCATGAGGGGAATCTATGAAGCATAAAATATCAATCGTACACTCTGTATTTAAGATATCAAATTACGTTCGATATGTTTTACGTTATATGAACATTTTTTCACCTACATCACTATCGTTTTCGGCATCTCTCGCGTCACCTTCAGAATTTTCATCTACAGAAAAAATATCACAGTTCAACGTAGTTAAAATTTTTCATACGTCCTTTCATAGTTTACGTCCAATAAATTATCCTTACCTGTCTGTAGAATTGTTGCCACATCTTTAGGAAACTGGTCTCCTTCAAACCAGTGAAAAGTGTAGCCATCGTCCGTAAGAATCCATCCAAAATTTGTAGGGTCTATAGATGTAGGGACGGGTTTGGTCGCGTTACTCCAAACGCTACCAATAGAGGCGGTGCGCAGTAGCTTTTGATGCAATTCTCGTTGGCTCGGTGGCAGAACACACGGATCAAAATTGCTAAAGTCTTTTATAAAAGACTCGTTCGTACTTGTCACGAAATAGTTCTGTTGGGATAGACGTTTGCGAGCTTCATCAACATATTCACAATTCTGAAGACCATTTTTCTTTGTTGAGTAGACTTCGCAAATAAATTTCTCCGTGGTTTTCGAAGCCACTTCGTAATCCTCTGTTTCTGGACAGCTCAAACTGGTTAAAGCATCAATGAACTCGTTGTTCTTCGCCAAAGCTTTCCAGGGTCGTATTTATCCTATCTTGAAGAATGAAGCATTAAGGTGACATCCCGTCAGTGCGTGAAAAGCTGGTAAAGCTGCAGACAATTGACTACCGAGCTTTTCATACATTCTTCTAATATTTAGAAATTGGCGGTCTTTACCTGTGTACAATGCGGAAATTGCTGAATAATAAATCTTTATTTTGGAAATTTTTATATTTTATTGATTCACACCTTTTTTTGTGAATATGAAAATTTCCAAAATAAAGATTTATTATTCAGCAATTTTCGCATTGTAAGCATTACTGATACCGAGTTTCACAAGAAAAAAAAGATGGAACAAATACAAAAACGTTTTAGAAGAAAAAAATCAACATTTAACGATAGGTATAATTGAAAAATAGTTAAAATATTGATTTTCAGAGATTTTTTTCGAAGATATGAACCATCTGTTAATGTTCCGTGAATGTGGGTTTGAAAGGGTAGATATCTGGGCACCTTATATAAAAAAATCAGAATTTTTGGAATGAACTGTTTCCGGTTATCAGTGATAAAGTGAATTTAACGCTAAAAATGGCGTTTTTAAACGTTCCACGCGCCCCCTATATATTGTCAAAAAATCGAATCATTGCACGGAGACCTTTATTTCAATGATATCTTCGATTTTTGAGGGTAGCCAAAAGTTTTTTAATTTTTCGATCCATCCTTATATATATACAACAATAATAACTCTGTAAATATCTGCGCACATTACGTTTTAAAAGATTTTCCCATTGATGGCGTATAAGAATAATTATTAATTTCACTTACGTGCTTGGTGTTGTTGATTGGCGATGTTGTGCTTTTAGAGCATTGAAAGTGCTGTAACAGTTGCTGTGATAACCAACCTCGTCATTAATTTGTATAGGCACTTGACAACGTGCGTACTTTAGTTCGTACTGAATTCGCGAAGCCGAACTTTGTTTACATTTTAATAAAGTTTCTGCTTTGAAGAGTTTCACAGTGAAATCACGCTTACGACACACAAAGCAGGTCAACATGTTATGTCGTAGCTGTTCTTCATTTCGGAGCAGAACTATATAACAACTAAGCACTGGCAGTTTTTTTTTTTAATATACAGGAACCAACTTAAGCACTGGCAGTCGCAAAGGACGCCATACCGTGATTTTAGTATAATCGTGCGTATTTTCAGGTTAGTACAGTACTGGAGTAATATATAAACACAGAATATCTCACGCTCACTTGGAAAATTCAACGCCAACTAACATCTGCCGACCGACGCGCGACGCAATGCGCATGCGCACGCGCCGCACAACGGCCGAAATAACACGCAGAGCTGGCTTGATTTTACGAGAGAGCCTGGTCAGGTATGCAGCGTCGCAGCGATACTCAACTGTCATATAGCATATAGCAACTATTGGAAAAATTCACGCGACTCATTTATCAGATTAAAAGATTTTTGTCCCAGCGGATTTGTATGCTGTTTGAAAATTGACATAATTAGGTTAATATCAAACAGAAACCTCAGTGGCATACGTTATACTGTCATAGCAATTATTGAAAAATTCACGCGACTCATTTATCGGATTAGAAAATTATTGTCTCAGCGGATTTGTATGCCGGTCGACAAACTTGTATAATAAGGCGCATATTTGATGAAAATCATAATGGCATACGTTATACTATCATTGCAAATTGGCCTAAAATTTTTACAACTTTGTGCACGTATGCCACCGGGTAAGACCCTCACAAATCGTATGCCGGTGATTTTAACAATTCATTTCATCACGATTAATCATGTATTGCGAGGGCATACGTTATACTATCGTCGCAATGTATCTGAAAATTTATACACATGTGGACAGGCGTGACGATCGCCAGTCCCGCGCAAACGGTATGCCCTTCGGTAATTGCGAAATTTATGTGATAAAATTTTAGATTTTCAAAAGGCCATACGTTATACTGCGGTTGAAAAATGCCGTATTTTTCGACACATCTAGGAGCGTCTGTTGACCCTTAGGCCCCACGCGACGCGTATGCCGCTCAATACCGAAGGATTTTTATTCAAGAAATATCGTCTGGTATGCTCGGCATACGTTATACTATCGTTCAAAAACGTGATTTTTTTCTGCAACTTCCAACTAACTTGGCCAATGCATGTCCCACGGACACCGGCTAATTGGGCCTGGACCTTCGTACTTACATTCAAAACTGCCTAAATCCGAGAGAGCATACCTTATACTATTATCGTACCCTATGGCAGCGGGCTGACGGCCGATAATAAATATTCTTAATCTCTCTCTTAAGTCAGTCAAGTTTTCGGAGTACTGGAAAAAAGCTTACCTGAGGCTGTTATCCAAAATCAAGACTCCTTTGTCTCCTTCTGATACAAGACCGATAGCTAATCTTAGTGAATTGTCAAAAGTTCTCGAGCGACTAGTGCACAAGCAAATCTTTAATTGGGTTGAAATAAATGTAATATTTGACCCACGCCAATCAGGATATCGTAGCGGGCATAGCACTCAATCAGCGCTTCTTCGAATATGTGATGATGTTAGGCGTGGCATTGACGAAAAATGTATTAACATCCTTATTTTATTCGATTTTTCTAAAGCAGTCCCTCATTTGCAGCTCCTTTTAAAACTAAAAAGGATTGGATTTGCTGACACCGTGCTCGATCGGTTTTTTTCTTATTTATCTGGGCGAACTCAAGCAGTAATTGATGACCATGGTAATTGCTCCTCTTGGCTACCCACGACATCCGGTGTCCCCCAGGGTTCCGTTTCAGGTCCTCTTCTCTTTTCACTCTATATCAACGACATCAGATCTGTTCTTAGACACTCGTAACATATGATTTTTGCTGATGACACTCAGATCTATCTTAGTTGCCCTCCATCCCAATTAGATCACGGGATCAGATTAATATCGGAAGATGTTCAGGCCATTGCTAGCTTTGCGACTGCTAACGGATTAAAAATCAACATCTCGAAGTCTAAAGTCCTTCTTTTGGGTAGCAACTTTTTTACTAGACAACTAGACTTTACGACACTCCCATCCATCTCACTCAATGGAACCAACATCCCTTTTGTGAGAGAAGCAAGAAACCTAGAGGTGATTATGCATTTCAATCTTTCATGGAAATCTCAGATTCTACCAATTTCCCAAAAAATTAATTTTTCCATTAACAGATTGAAATTTCATCGTAATGCTCTCTCAGGAATTTCGATCAATGTTAATTACCTCGTTAATTTTCCCGATTGTGGATTACAGTTGTCTTGTCTATCATAACCTGGCTGATGAGCTGAATACCAAGCTAGAACGTCTTATTAATAACTGTATTCGGTTTATTTTTGATCTTCGTCTTGACGAACATATTACACCGTATAGGCGGCAACTGGGCTGGCTCACGGTAAAATTGTGGCGTCTCTATTTCCTTGGCATATTCTCGAATTGTTTAGACCCCCGTATATTCTCGAATTGTTTAGACCCCCTAGTATTGCTTCGGAACGTGCCTTAAGGGGGCCTAGAGCAGTCTTTAATATACCCATCCATCGAACCGCGGCCTACCGTGAGTCGTTTGCTCTTTCTGGCATCTATTTTTGGGAGACGTTACCATTACATGTAACTTCGGGTCTGAGCTTGGAAGTTTTTAAGATCCGTCTCCATGCATACTTATTTAATCATGTAGATATAAATGCTCAAGTGAACGGTTAGTGGGAACGATTCGATTTCGCGTTTGTTACCTTATATCATTGTATTATTCTTAATATTCTGTTCATATTTCATTGTATATGCTGAGCTTAGTCGCTCTTTAATACTATTGTATTGTATTATTATTTTTTTTGTTATTTATTATGATTTAAATTACTCAAACATTCTCGTTTACTCGTGTATTTCATCGTGTATTCAAAGTCTACTCCGATAATTCATTCTTATGTATTATTATTTACTCATGTATGCATTCTTGCCAATGGCTTGCCAAGGCATATTAAACTACCAATCAAACCAATAAATTCTCTCTCTTTCTCTCTCAATCTCTTTTATTCTGTCTCAATCTTTCTTAATCTCTCATATTCCCTCTCATTCTCTCTTATTCTCTCTCAATCACTCTCATTCTCTCTCAATCTCTCTCATTTTCTCTGATTCTCTGTCAATCTCTCTCATTCTTTCTTATTCTCTATCATTCTCTCTTATTCTCTCCCAATCTCACTCAATCTCTCTTATTCTCTCTCAATCTCTCTTAATCTCTCTCATACTCTCTCATTCTCTCTAAATTTCTCCCATTCTCTCTCAACCTCTCTCATTCTCTCGCAATCTCTCTCAATTCTCTTAATCTCTCTCATTCTCTCTCATTCTCTCTCAATCTCTCTCAATCTCTCTTATTCTCTCTCAATCTCTCTCATTCTCTCTCAATCTCTCTATCTATCTATCTATCTATCTATCTATCTATCTTATTCGCACTGCATCACATCAAGAAATTTCCACTCGTATTTGAACCGAATATCGAGTGGAAATTCATTTTAATTCAAAGGAATTATTGATTCAAGAATCCATCTTTTTTGAAAAATGTGTCTAGTGGAAATTCATTCGGACCTGAAAATAAACAAATAACGAGTGTTTTTCCACTCAAACCGAAGACGGCGTTCGAATGGTTCCCCC
Source organism: Rhorus exstirpatorius (assembly GCA_963564615.1). NCBI lineage: Eukaryota > Metazoa > Arthropoda > Insecta > Hymenoptera > Ichneumonidae > Rhorus > Rhorus exstirpatorius. Next base: position 11,386,779 of record OY751314.1, on the reverse strand, counting down.
ACTCTCCACTCAGTTCAGATGTAAACAACGAGTGGGAATCCATTCGTCACTCGGTCGCGAAATAAATACAGAATGAAAAACCACTAGTTACTCGTACGCGAAACGAATGGCGAGTGGAAATTCATTCGCTACTTATACCCGAAATAAATGACGCGTGGGAACCCACTCGTCACTCGAACGCGAAACGAATGGCGAGTGGAAATTCATTCGCCACTCTTACGCAAAGTAAATGACGAGTGGAAATCCACTCTCTACTTAAATTTACAATAAATGAGGAATGAAATACCACTCGTCATTTTTTTTTTTTTAAGTTAATTTCGCCCATGCCTGCATCAGTTTAGTAAGGCATTTGACACTGTCTCACATTCTATTCTTCTTAGTAAACTGCGTAGAATTTGTTTCTTGGCTAATGCACTTGGTGGACTTTTTCTTACCTGACAGATATACACAAAGCTATTGTCAACAATCAAGGGGGATGCTCTAGTTGGCTTGGCACAACCTCAGGTGTTCCGCAGGGATCTGTGTTGGGTCCGCTACTATTCTCACTCTTCATTAATGATATTGGGGCTAATCTAAAATTCTCCCATCACATGATATTTGCGGATGATACTCAAATTTATCTTAGCTGTTTGCCCTCCGAACTTAACGATGGTATCGCTCGCATCACGCATTATGTAAATGTGATTGCCCAATATGCGAATGAGAATGGTCTGAAGCTCAACCTGTCCAAGTCTAAAATTCTCATTCAGGGTAGCAATAGCTATATTGGCCGAATAAATGTTGCGTCCTTACTCCCGATTGTTATCAGCGATGATATCCTTCCTTATGTAAATGAGGCACTAAACCTTGGAGTGATAATGTCAGCGCATCTTTCTTGGCGTAAACATATTATGTTGATTTCTAAAAAAGTGAATTTCTCGATTTACAAGCCAAAATACCATAGGAATCGTCTCGCTTATATTCCCTGTACTCGACTATTGTTGTCTAGTGTATAATGATTTAACATGTGAACTTAATACCAAGCTTGAAAAACTTATCAATAATGCAATTGGATTTATATACAACTTAAGAAGGGATGTCCACATATCACCGTATCGAAGAGACCTTGGCTGGCTTACTATAAGGTCGAGACGACTCTATTTTCTGGGTATTACGGTTTTCAAAATACTACATGGTAACGCTCCTTCTTATTTGATGGATACTTTCTTATACGGATGGATACTACTTTAGTAGATCTTATGGATACTACTTTCCGTAACTCGTTTTTCCTCTCGGCCATATATGTTTGGCACTCACTCCTTGCTAAGGTCTCTGCTTCTCCCACACTTCCCATCTTGAAAAATCGCTTACCTAACCACCTCTCCACCATAGACGGAGCTACTACTCAGTGACTTTGGCGACTAACTTACATACATCAACAGTTATTACAACTTTATTTGATCTATATCATTGTCATTCCTATCTAGGAACGACAGTCAATATGAATATTGACCCCATAGATATCGAGAGACTATTTATTTATTTATTTATTCATTAGTATAATATTATTTTGAAATAATATTAGTATTTATACTTAAGTACTTCCTCCATCACCATTATATTTTGCTCGCGAACTTGTAATAATTTTTCTATTATTAACTATTGTTATTTTCACTTTTCTATTTTTCTGTATCAAATTTAGACTGTAAAAATTTTTCTACCGTATTGTAATTTGCCTCAAGGTTATACCAACGCATAATAAATTATGCAATCAATCTCTCTCTCTCTCTCTCATCATGAGACGATGAGGACGTACAATATGTCGAGCTGTCAAATATCGACCTTTATTGTAAGAATTTGACTGTGGGCGTGTTTCTTCAGGACAAGAGTGGGTGCAAGGAGGACTACAACAGCGGAGTGTCCTCCATTACACGTATTTCGGGGAATCTAAGCGGATTTTTAGTGAAAAATGTAAAAAAATTTCTCAATAAATTTTCAAAGGATAACCGTTATTAAGCTGATCATTCCATCTGCGCAAGCGCCGTCCGCGCTCACCCCGCGCGTGAGTACATAATACACAAACACACTCTAAGTTGTACGGCAAAGTCAGCTGGCCTATGTACTAAGTTACGTATGCGCCACTCGTGGCCACAAATCTGTCATCGAAGGCTAGGATCACGGATTAATATGAGGGTAATCCGTCTACGATTCACGGCGAACAGTGGCGAGAGACATCTGTTACATCTGTTACGCTAAACATCAGCAATGCAAAGGACGGTTGATATAGGCTGGTTCCATTTCAAACCGCCCAGCAAGGTCGGGACGAAAAATTCAAACGACTTGTAAATAATTTATATGTTTCTTTGGGTAATTTAAGGGGACCCGTATTTGGTCATTTTGCTCTAAAAAAATTTCATCTCTCTGCACAGCTATTACCATTTTTTGTCAAAAACTCGTTTTTACAGATTCCGTAAATTTACTGTTTTTTTAAAAGTGCTATAAATTTTGAACGAATTAACGGATTTGAATCATTTTTTTTTCAAAATGTGCGTATTTTTATCTTCTTTGAGAAAATTCCAAGTTCAGGAAGATCGACACAAAATCGCCGGATTTATTGAACGTAATATAAAATATTCCGAAAAAATTCAACCCCGATTTTCAGGAATTACATATTTTTTTTCTCTCACTAATTTATTCTCAAATAGTTCTTTAAAGATACTAACTCTTCGCACAAGTTTCGTTAGCGGATTAGTTCTGTAAAAAGAGTTATGAATTTTTCAATATCACGAATTTTTGATATTTTCAGGTAGCTTATATTTTGTACTGTAAATCGATTTCTTTATGACGCTACATTGTTTCTTTTTGTTTAATACATATATACGACGAAATAAGTGGGTAGGAAAAGTATGAAAAATCCATTCAAAAATAAGACTATATTAATCCCAAAACAGTTCAATATTACAATAAACATGAATTCATATACACTACCGTTCATAAGTATGGAAACACTCGCCCCAGATCCGAGCCACACAAGAAGTTGTATCGCTCTTTGAAAAATGAAGACATCTTAATTTCTCAAGCGGCGTTCTGAAAAGGACATATTTAGCTTCATTTACCTTTTTTGGAAAAATTTTTGCGATTTTTTTTGAGCCCGGTACGCACTTTGAAAGATGGTCATTTTTTGGCTTTTTTGGAGGGTGGAAATTTTCCCGCATATCTTGTAAAAAAAATTTTTCAACTTTTTTTCCATGAAAAACTTGAAGCGGGGAGTACAACCTTCAATCTCATTTTTTGGAAAATTTTTTACGATTTTTTTTCGCAAAGATATTCAACTTTTTGCAAAAAACGACCATATTTATAAGGGGTAGTCTCACTCTGAAACTACTGGGTTTTCGTAAAATTACTAAGAGGGTAAAAAGTTGCATACAATCATTTTGGATGTATCACATTTTTTCAGAATTAAAAAAACAAATTCGAAAAAAAAAAATTTTTTCATTACTAAGAGGGTAAAAAGTTGCATACAATCATTTTGGATGTATCACATTTTTTTCAGAATTAAAAAAACAAATTCGAAAAAAAAAAATTTTTTCAAAAATTAAAAACATTTTTTTTTTTAATTTTTTCTAAAATCAACGAAATATTTATTTTATCGTGAAAAATCGGGTCTCTTACCTCATCGACACGGCTTTTTCATCGAAAAAGCCACCTTGGGCCAGCTTGGAGCAGGGCTGTAATCGCAGCGAAAGGTGGCTTTTTCGATGAAAAAGCCGTGTCGATGAGGTAAGAGACCCGATTTTTCACGATAAAAAAAATATTTCGTTAATTTAAGAAAAAATTTAAAAAAAAAAATGTTTTTAATTTTTGAAAAAATTTTTTTTTTTCGGATTTGTTTTTTTAATTCTGAAAAAAATGTGATACATCCAAAATGATTGTATGCAACTTTTTACCCTCTTAGTAATTTTACGAAAACCCAATAGTTTCAGAGTGAGACTACCCCTTATAAATATGGTCGTTTTTTGCAAAAAGTTGAATATCTTTGCAAAAAAAAATCGTAAAAATTTTTCCAAAAAATGAGATTGAAGGTTGTACTCCCCGCTTCAAGTTTTTCACGGAAAAAAAGTTGAAAATTTTTTTTTACAAAATATGCGGGAAAATTTCCACCCTCCAAAAAAAGCCAAAAAATGACCATCTTTCAAAGTGCGTACCGGGCTCAAAAAAAATCGCAAAAATTTTTCCAAAAAAGGTAAATGAAGCTAAATATGTCCTTTTCAGAACGCCGCTTGGGAAATTGAGATGTCTTCATTTTTCAAAGAGCGATACAACTTCTTGTATGGCTCGGATCTGGGGCGAGTGTTTCCATACTTATGAACGGTAGTGTATATTCATGTTTATTCATATATATTCATGTTTATTGACATGAATTCATATATATTCATGTTTATTCATATATATTCATGTTTATTCATATATATTCATGTTTATTCATATATATTCATGTTTATTCATATATATTCATGTTTATTCATATATATTCATGTTTATTGTAATATTGAACTGTTTTGGGATTAATATAGTCTTATTTTTAAATGGATTTTTCATACTTTTCCTACCCACTTATTTCGTCGTATATATGTATTAAGCAGAAAGAAATCGACATAAAGGTTATTTCGTCGTATATATGTATTAAGCAGAAAGAAAGCGACATAAAGAAATCGATTGACAGTACAAAATATAAGCTACCTGAAAATATCAAAAATTCGTGATATTGAAAAATTCATAACTCTTTTTACAGAACTAATCCGCTAACGAAACTTGTGCGAAGAGTTAGTATCTTTAAAGAACTATTCGAGAAAAAATTGGTGAGAGAAAAAAAAATAAGCAATTCCTGAAAATCGGGATTGAATTTTTTCGGATTATTTTATATTACGTTCAATAAATCCGGCGATTTTGTGTCGATCTTCCTGAACTTGGAATTTTCTCAAAGAAGATAAAAATACGCAAATTTTGAAAAAAAAAATCACTCAAATCCGTTAATTCGTTCAAAATTTATAGCACTTTAAAAAAAACAGTAAATTTACGGAATCTGTAAAAACGAGTTTTTGACAAAAAATGGTAATAGCCGTTCAGAGAGATGAAATTTTTTTAGAGCAAAATGACCAAATACGGGTCCCCTTAAATTACCCAAAGAATCATATAAATTATTTACAAGTCGTTAGAATTTTTCGTCCCGACCTTGCTGGGCGGTTTGAAATGGAACCAGCCTATAGTAGGGAAAGAGCAAAAACAAAGGGAAATAAAAAGATAAAGAAAATGCTCTCGAATAAAGAATCGAATTGCCAGGCGGGTAGAAAAGAAATCCAAACAGCGGTGACAAAATGTGTACCCTGCATAAAAGTTTTCTACCCAAGCTGTATACAAAAGCACAAAGTTTACAATAGAGTCAACGAAATGGTTCCATGTATGGGAAAAAGAGAAAGCATCATGAGAGATAGAGGAAAAAAGAAAGCTGAAAGTATAAGCAGTAATAGCAGGATGAAGGATATGAGAGAAGAAAGGGAAAAGGGAGTAGAGAATACGGAAGATGGAAAAAACGCAAGTAGAGGGGCGACGAGGTACGAAGGGATGGAGGAAAGCACCAATAAAATATTAAAAATTGCGAAGGAGATCAAGGACAACACTGTGGGGAGAAGTGAAATAAAAAAGATCTTAGAGCGTACAGTGAGAGAGGAGATAAGTGGACTTAGACAAGAAATCGAAGAAGTAAAACGGGCTCTGTCGACAATACTTTCTAAAAGGATGGAAGAAAACTACACGACACCACAGTACAGCCCGAAAAGCTATGTTGAAGCAGCGAAAACAAATGGAATAAAAAACCTAAAAAGCAAGTTATGAAACGAAAAAAGAAGTGCTTGAAAAAGTAAAAATAAGGATGCTTCCAGTAGGAGTATCAAGGATGACGAAAGAGAACAAGGGGAAAATCATCATAGGATGTAAAAGCGGAAGGGAGGTACAGCAATTGAAAACGTCGGTAGAAACTACGATCGGGAACGATTTTGAAGCGATCATACCAAAGGGAAGAGAACCGAAGGTAAAAGTCATCGGAATTGATAGAGAAGAACTGGAATTGGACGATGGAACAATAATCGAAACTATAAAAGTACAAAACGAGTTATACGAAGGGTATATATGGAAAAATTCAAATGAGAATATTGATAAGAGGCACGATGATACGAAAACCTGACACAGATAAAGAAAGGGCAGTTGATGATGGCACACTGATGATAGAGGTAGACGGGGAAACACACAAACAGTTATTGAAAAACGGTAAATTGAATATTGGATGGAGGAAATGTCGAGTTTACGATTTCGTCAGTGTACTACGATGCTTCAACTGCTGTGGGTACAACCACATGGCAAAGCAATGTAAAAAAGAGGAAATATGCCGGTTCTGTGCAGGAAAACACAACGAAATAGAATGTAGTTCATGAATGAGAAGATGTATAATGTATAAACTGCATGCAGAAGATCAAGCGTTACAACAATAACAATATAAAGGATGATCATATGGCTACGGACAAGGACTGCCCAACGTATGGAAGAAGGACGGCAGAAGAAAAAGGAAGAATAAATGGGGCAGGCGAAAAGGCAGAAGAGAGGGGGGGAAGAGATAGGGAGGACGAAAAAGCAGGGGAAAAGGGGGGGGGGGGAATGAAGAGGATGAATAGCAATTATTGCTAGAACAGAACGATATGATAATGTGCTCAAATGCGAGGAGTTTATTAGTGCACAAGGATGAAATGGAAATCAAAATATTTAAAGAAATGGGCCCAATAATAAAAGCACTGACTAAAACTAGAATAACGGAAGACATTGAGGATAAGGGAATTAATGTAGAAGGGTATAATGCAATAAGGTGCGATGGGGAAACAAGAAGTACGGGAGGGGTTATAATATATATTAAAGAGGCGATTAGTTATAAATCATTATTCACCAGGAAGAGTGTTAACCCCTTGAGTGTCAGTGACACACATATGGGCAGAAAAAAGTCGTGCCATTTTTGTCTCATGACACATATGTGGGCATTAAAAAAAACATGTTTATACTTCATCGATTCAACTGTAATTTGGAAAATCACGGTTTCTGAGGTCGCTGAATCCGAATCTGAAATCGGATATGCAAAATTCAAAATGGCGGATCCAATGTGGCAGACGAAAATTCGAAAAGTAGTTGGATTTCGACAAAAATTTGTATCTCTAGATGTTTGTGATCGCGAATTTCGAAATCTAGTTCTGATTCTAAGTATCTGAAACTCGGATACATTATGTTAGGCGCTTAAATTCAAATCAACTCAATCAAATAAAAACTGAAATTTTCCGCCATTTTGAATACTGAAAATCCGATTTCAGATTTGGATTCAGCAACCTCGAAAACCGTAAGGTACTCACTTTCGTCGGAATCAAACTATTTTTCGAATTTGCGTCTGCCATATTGCATCCACCATTTTGAATTTTGAAAATCCGATTTCAGATTCGGATTCAGCGACATCAAAAACTGCAATACTGAAATTATAGGATAAATTAATGAAAATTTTTTTCCAAGACAAAAATGGCACGACAAGCCCATTTTCACCTGACAGCTGGGGGGTTAATAACTATTGGTGTGTGGCTATATAAGTAAATGATAGAAACCGATATAAAGGATCAACGGCAGTAGTTTATCACTCGCCGAGCGCATCAGATACAGCATTTATTCAATTTGTCGAAGATTTAGCTGAAGAACTAAACCCCAAAGGGGTTTAATTAATAATATAAGGAGATTTTAATATAGATATGAAAACAGAGACGTTCTATGCTAAGAAGTTGAACAAGGAGTTATTGGCGTTAGGATTCAAACAATACGTGAAAAAAGCTACGAGAATAACAAGGAATAGCCAAACTGGGATCAACCTAGTCTTTTCCAATAATAAACAGAACATACGAGTACAAGAGACGCTGATAATCACGGATCATGCTTGGGTGGTGTTGATTAAAAAATATAATGACATTGGAGGTCATGATGAATTCATAGCAAGGAACAGACGAAAATTTTCAGCCGATTACTTTGGAAGGGAATGGAGTAAAAAGAAACAGACACACAGGGAAAATGGAGATATAAATGGTAAAGCGAATGATTTAATAACAAATATAATACAAATATTAAACATTATAGCACCAAAGAAAAAGTTCAAGATACCTAATAGATGGACAATAACAAAGTGGTATACGGAGGAGGTAGCTGAAATTACGACAAGGGGAGATAAAGAATATAAGAAAGCAAGGTTATCAAAAGATGGGGTTGACTGGGAGAAATACAAATTTTATAGAAACCAGGGAGTAGCAATGATTAGAAATAAAAAGAAAGCACATTATGAGAGTAATATTCATAATAATAAAAATAATCTTAGAAAATTGTGAAAAACATTAAAAGAAGTGATAAATGGAAAAATTACAAAAAGTATGAACTACGAGAAAATTAGCTTCGAGGATGCAGCGGAAAAAAGAAAATACCGAAATAGATTAGACATAGCAAATAAATTTAACGAATCCTTTATTACGAGTATCAAAGATATAGTCTTGAGTATTGAAAATAATGTACAGACAAGAGAAAACAGAAGAGAGGATAATGGAATTAGTAAATGGGAAGTATTTAACGAGATAATGGAAGAAGCGCTGAAGCGGGTAGTATATGAACTACCAAAAAAAAAGAAAGGGACTGAAGAGGGTATATCGACAAAAATATTAAAAGAGATATATCACATAATAAAAGTAAACTTACTCGAAGTTATTAATAGCTCACTACGAGAAGGGATGTGTCCGAAATAATGGAAGGTATCTACGGTAATACCTATACCAAAAGTCGCAAAGACAAAAAAGCGAGTGAATATCGACCGATAAACGTTCTTCCGATTAATGAAAAAGTGCTCGAATTAGTGGTCAAGGAACAGCTAGACAATCTTATAGTGTGTGACGGGAATCTCGCGATTCGCGTCACCTTCGGCCCATCTCACCATCCTCGACGCCGGGAGAGCCGTGGAGCGCCAGGTAATCTTTTTAATTGAACGGCGGGAATTACCAAACCCGCGAAACTTAACCGAAACTTGATAGGGACGTAAACGAAACACGAAAAAGGGAAGCCGGCGGGTTGGATGGCGAGATCGGTGACGGTACACCCGATTCGCTCAGTGTGTAGGTTATGGAGAGAGGGCGTGGACGGCTGGCTAACTCTCGAGTGCCTTCAAAAAACGTAACCCGAAATAAAGGAACTCAACACGAAAAATAACGTATGGGGCCTTGGTTCAGGCTAGTTTATTAATTCCTCTCACGATAGCTCATAATTTCGATAACTGATAGGAGAGCGAACAGACGTCACGATAGCGAATGCGATAGCGAATAGAAAAGTTCGGTAATGACGGTAACGTCGATACTTAACTAAATTCGAGAACGACACTCAATTCGATGCTTAACTAAATTCGATAACGACGATAACCCCGATACTTAAATAAATTCGATAAAGACGGTAAATGCAGTAACGCAAAATAACGGCGGCAACGACGATAAATTCGGTGCTTAACATAATTCGATAACAATGATATATGCGGGAACTTAAAAGAAATTCGGTAACGACGACAAATTCGATACTTATATTACTTCGATAACGACGATAAATTCGGAGACGGGAACGTGGACAGAGAGCTCGAAAGTACGATAGCGTGACGACAACGACAAGATAATTTCGGTAACTCGAGAACAGAAATTCCTCGCAATCGAGATCACCAAAAGGTAGTTCGAGGAAACGGTAGCATAACGGGACGAAACGAGAGCAAGTTCGGTAACTGACGATATCGGAGAAGGCGAGAACGTTAAAAAGATAGCTCGAGAGAAACGATAGCGTAGCGGTACGGGAGCAAAAGCGGTAACATGACGGGAGCTTCCCGAGCAGCGAACGACTCGGGTCGAGAGCAGCGCAGAACGAGAGCTCCGAGCGGCGAACCGCTCGGATCGAGAGCTAAGCCGAAAGAGAACGAATCGAACAGGTAAATTGATCGAGACGATAACGAGGATAGAGGGGGACGAGTACGCGCACGCGTAACGAGAACTCGTGATCCTCCTCGTCTCCTGACGTCACAACGACTCGAGCGCCTTATCTCGAAACGTGACTGACCGGCAAATTCAAACGATAACGCGAAACTCAATTGAACAATAACGCTAAACTCGACAAACAAATATTCGTTAAACGAATAACGTAGACACGCCGAGATGTTGTGGCAGGTGGATCCTGTTTGCTCGCGATGATCGTCCTTCGCGGGGTCCTCTTCTGGTATGGTAAATCGGGGACCAACTATAACTAATACTACGATAACGGTGCGATTGGGCAATCCGTGGCGGATGGGGAATCGCGGGCCCATACGCCAACGGCCTTCCATACAGAAACGTAACTCAAACTGCCCTTCTTTACCCATGCCTTTTCGCGAAGCGTCGAGAGTCGCACTCGAGCCTTTAGACTCCCACGAATTACTTCCTTCGACACCGAGTATACCGGGTGGCTCATTGTTTCGGCCCCTATCCACGGTAACTCGGTGTTTTACTTCGCGTTGATCCGATAACTACGGGACGATAGCTTTCGATAACTCAAAACCGAAATAATAACTTACCCGCTGATTGCTAAAATTACGATAACTTAGTCGAAATTGTAGAAAACCCTGGTCGGGACGACCTGTGACGCCAAAAACCAGAAAATTGCGTCACAAGTGGAACATCAAATATTAATTGAATACTAATCGGGATTTCGGAAGGATTACTCATGTGTGACAGCTATCCAAACGGTACTGGATCAATGGAAAATAACGATTAGTGAAAAAAGAATGGTGGGAGTTATTTTTATGGACCTAAAACGCGCATTTGAAACGATAGATAAAGATAACCTGATCAAAAAACTGGAAAGATATGGAATTAAAGGTAAAGTGCTGGACTGGTTTGCAACATTTGTAAAAGGGAGATATCAAAAATTAAAATTAGGTGACATAATTTCGGAAGAAATAAGTGTGGAATATGGAGTACCTCAGGATTCAGTACTAGGTCCTATACTCTCTATACTCTATACTCTATACTCTATACTCTATAGGTCTATACTCTTTATATTACATATAACAGATATTATGGAGGTAAAACGGAAGAGTGTACTGTCAAATATTTGCCGCTGACACAATGATCTTCGTGAAGGGTGACTGTATGAGTGAATTAGAAACCAAGTTAAATTTGGCGCTGCATAAATTATAAAAATGGTTGAAGAACAACAAATTGAAAACGAATACGAGTAAGACTAAGTTCATGATATTGAGAAGCTTAAGAAAAGAACTTAGTAGAGAAATTGGAGTATGTACAGAAGACGGTATTAACTTAGAGAGAGTAACAGTTATGAAATATCTAGGAGTAATGATAGACGACAGGTTACAGTTTTTTTTTACAGAGCATTGCGAATATATTCTAAAAAAGATCGGGAAAAAAACGAGCTTTTTACAAAGAGTAGGGAACCATGTATCGGCGTACGCGAGATCGGTAGTATATAAGACGATCATAGCACCGCATTTTAAATACTGCTCAACGGTTATGTTGTGTATTGGAATAACAGAAACTACAAAACTTCAAAAGGCTTAAAATCGTGCCATGAGAGCGATATTACACGTAAATCGTTATACGAGAATTAGGGATATGTTGGATGCATTGCAATTTATGTCGATAAAAGAGCGAATCTAATACAATGCCAGTATTTTTATATATAAAATTGTAAGAGGTATGATGCCTGAGGAGTTACGAAGGAAGATATCAATAAGTGGGGAGGGAATAGAAAGAAAAACAAGCCAACGTACGAATATAACAGTTGGTCTAAAAAGGACAGTTAATTCGCGCACAGAAAAGTTTATTATATAATGGTGTAAAAATGTTCAATGAGCTACCAAAAGCGATAAAGAACATAACAAATGTAAATAGGTTGAAACAAGAATTAAAAGAATATATACGAAGCAGAAGATGAATAGAACTAGAAATGTAAGAAATTATTGTAATAGCTGTGAAGGCTAAATAAATGACATTCATTCATTCTGTCTATCTATTGTAACGGTACGCTTTAGTCCTTATGACATATTTTCACGCTACGCGTGAATTCACGCTTCGTTGATATACGGAGCAGGTGAAAAGAGACTTGAATACGTTGTAATCTTCTATTTTCCTTTGTTTATTCTTTTACAGTCTTGTCTTTACTTATTATCTATTCACAATATTCCTTTTATTTTTATTACTTATGGTGCTTCGTATTTAACTTTCCCTGAGGTTAGATGAGATTGATTTTATTTTTGGAATGAAGAGTCCAACTGCGGGAAATCCGAGGTCATCCCAAGGAAATCCGTCGCTAGTACTCGGAATTGGGAGGGGGTTTTTAGGAAGAGCTCAGCTGCGGGAAATCCGAGGTCATCCCAAGGAAATCCGTCGCCAATACTCGGAATTAGATTAGGAAAGTCTTGCTTCTATTTGTTTTATTCACCATGAATTAATGCTTCTACTGATTCTATATAATTTTAAATGACTTGAATGATATAATGGCGTTCTGTCGTCGGGCAGAGTAACAGTGTCGTTCTGACTTCGTGGGTCTTTCCGAGAGAGAATAGAGACGGCTGGTGAGAGCTCCGTTCTCTACTCCGGTCTCGGAGCGAAGTACCTTCCAGTAGCCGAAATCCCTCCTTTTATACCCGTCCTCGGCCGTGTCCCAGAATCCTCTGCGCCTCTCCCCTCTTCGCCGTTAAGGCCGGGTTCTCATGAAGCGTCTGTTCGGCGCGCTAGACTTTGTCCCCTCTCCACTATCAAGCCGGATCCTCACGACGCGTTGATTCGGCTTGACTTCGTCGCCGAAGTGTCGTCGACAAAAGGGGGGGGGGGGGGGTTGCGATATCGTTACAACGCCCCCCTGAACAAAGAAAGACTCCTTGAATAAGTTCTTTGTTCATATTTAACGATATAAAGTAGTTTCCCCGTTTTTCATTTTTTTTCGATTGTATTTTGTTGTTCTGCCTTCCATCTTCTTTCTTCGCCTGTTTGGCCTCCAACATTCTTGCTCGCGAAACTCTAGCTGGTCTTTGTAGTTTGATCCATCTGCTGATTCGACATGTTCGTGAGCGTATCGAAACTCGTCCGCTGTTCCTTTCTGCAAACGTGCTCGTTTTTTCCAGAGAATTTCTTTTATGATTTCCTTTTTAGTTATTTCTTCATGTTTTTGTTCCTTTTTTATTGTCAAGTTCTGTACTTGATTGTACTTTTCCGCGCATGTGAGCTCCGACTCCTTATTCACAGTTTCTTCGATTTCTTCTTCAGTTCCTTCTTTCTCTTTTTCTACTGCTAGGTTCTGTACTTGACTGAACTTTTTCTCCGTTGATTTCGGTGCGGCTTCCTCGGGATATTTTCCTATTGCGAACTCTGGTAGAGTTTCGTCTTTCGGCTCGCATGTGGTATGTAGTGGCCAATTTTTTTCGTCCTGATTCTCGAGTGGGTGTGCCTCCACGTCTTTTGAGTTTGACGTCCCTTTATCTGTCATTGAATCTGCTATAGATTTTGATTTTGTGGGCACTGTGTCAGTGGACTCGTTATATTTGACACGGAGCGTCCTATTCCCTACGTCAATCAGACTTTTGAGAGGGTGTAGAGTGTCTATTCCTAGTAGAACATCTCTAATTAATCCCGACACCACTAAATACCTCACATAGGTTTTTATCTTTCCGATGGCCGTGGTGGCCATTAATTGCGTTTTTATTTTGCACGACTTACCTTTAATGGCCCCTTTCACCGTTATTCCTGTTACTGGCAAAATCGGACAATTTTTAAATGTTTCCTGATTTTCCAAGTAAAATTCCTCAGAGATTGCGGTGATTCTCGCCCCGCTGTCCACTAATGCGGTGACTAAAATCCCTTCAATTTTTGCATATATTTCAGGACAGTCGATTAGTGGTACAGCCTCACCGTTGATCTCCTCACCCCGAAGAACTCCCTTTGTATCTGTGAATATTGTGTTTATCGGTTTCACTTCCTCCTCCTCACTTGAGGATATCTTCTGACTGGTCATTCTCTTTTCCTTTCTTTCCGTTCTCTTGGTTGACTTCCTTCTTTCCTTGAACCCTTTTATCTTCGTTGTACCTCGAGTTTTCGCCTCTTTCCTCATGTTGTTCGCAGGTACAACGCCTAAGCGTTTCCCGCCGTTGAGGTTGTAGGTTTTTGCGGTTCCTCGATGTTTATCGTTTGCAACGGGAGATTTCTTTTTCGCGTTTTGTCTTCCCCTTTTTCTTGAGAGCCATTCGAATACCACGTTCTTTGCATCCTTTCGTTGCTTCTCATTCCTGTGTTCTCTTCCTCTTGGACGTTGCTGCTTTTCTGTTGTTTCCAGGGTACTCGGAATGGTTTTTGCCCCCCTGGGTTGTTGCTCCTGTCGATTATTGGTTCCTTTGCCCTTTTGGCATTTATTGGTCCTCCCTGATCGATTTTCTCGAGGAATGTTATGAGTTCCTCCAGCGTCTCGAATCCTCTACCCACAATTGTGGCTTGAATCCCTTCAGAGAAATGTTGAGCCAATGCGCCCACGATAACTTTATCTGACGGTGGAGGTACCAAATCCCTGGCGCTTCCAAACAGTCGAATTACATAGTCAACTTTTGGCAGCTTGCTGTTACTGTCAAAGTACCCGAATTCCAGATTTCTTCGTACCTTCCTTTGCACATCTTTACTCCAGAATCGGTCTGTGAATTTTTTTTCGAGTTCTTCGATCGTTTTGACTTGCTCCTCGACAAGGACCCACCATTCTTTTGCTGTTTTTTCGAGGCATTGTCCCAGTACATATGTCAATTCTGATGGTGATGGCCTTGTTACCTCGCAATATTGTCGGAATTCCTTTATGAATTTCATTGGTCTTGTTCTCCCCGAGCCATCGAATGTTGGTGGGTTTATTTTTATTTTGTTTGGTCGGTAAGTTATGGTAGGTTCACCCGTGTCTTGCCCCCCTGCGTACTCCTCCTGGTGCTCCTCCTCTTCGTGATGGATTCTCGTGCTTTGTTCTTTAGGCTTGTTCGTGTTGAGTTGCATCTCGAGGTGGTGGAGCCTTTTTTCCATGTTGGCTTGGTTCAGTCTTTGTTGTGCCGCTGTTACCTCACATACGGCGATTCTTTCCATAACCTCGTGTAAGCCCCGAGTTACATTGTGGATTTGCTCGTTCATTGAATCGGTAGTTTTGTGCATCTCCCCAGCCATATGGGCTTGCATAGTCACCGATCGGTCTGCTACCGTATTTTGCAGGGCTTGTATCTGGGTCTCTATTTGTTCCTTTGTTCTTTTCTCGACTCTTTCTATTTTCATTTTTAGGTCGAGAACGGTCTCTAGGATACTCGTTAACGTTTCCTCCATATCCTCGTTACGTTGCCTCGTTTTTTGAGGATGTGGGAGTGAAGTCTTTGTCTTCGCCCCCCTGTTTGTTATCGGTTGTTTCGTTTGGTTAGTGTCACCAAAATTTGCTAGTGCTGGGTCAAGCCACTGTGCCAGCGCTGGAGCGGGTATCGTAGTTGTGAAATCTGTTTCTGTATTTATTTCTTCTATTTCATTTTCCCCTACTCCATAATCCCGAATCTCTCCCGTTTCGTCACCCGTTGGTTGGGTGGCCATTTTGAATTTTTAATTGATGTTTATTTATTTCAAGTCTCTTTGATGCACCTGCCCCACGTTGGGCGCCAGTTGTAACGGTACGCTTTAGTCCTTATGACATATTTTCACGCTACGCGTGAATTCGCGCTTCGTTGATATACGGAGCAGGTGAAAAGAGACTTGAATACGTTGTAATCTTCCATTTTCCTTTGTTTATTCTTTTACAGTCTTGTCTTTACTTATTATCTATTCACAATATTCCTTTTTTTTTTATTACTTATGGTGCTTCGTATTTAACTTTCCCTGAGGTTAGATGAGATTGATTTTATTTTTGGAATGAAGAGTCCAACTGCGGGAAATCCGAGGTCATCCCAAGGAAATCCGTCGCTAGTACTCGGAAATAGAGCGGACGATATAGGTAGAGCCTAGCTGCGGGAAATCCGAGGTCATCCCAAGGAAATCCATCGCTAGTACTCGGAATTGGGAGGGGGTTTTTAGGAAGAGCTCAGCTGCGGGAAATCCGAGGTCATCCCAAGGAAATCCGTCGCCAATACTCGGAATTAGATTAGGAAAGTCTTGCTTCTATTTGTTTAATTCACCATGAATTAATGCTTCTACTGATTCTATATAATTTTAAATGACTTGAATGATATCGAGGGCTTAGGACCAAAAGGGCGTAACCCGCTGTTTTTCGACTTTTCATTACCTTACTGCCATAAGGGCGTATCCCCAACATTAACACGGAAGTTCCATAAGAGCAAAATTAATCAGCCTACAGCCAGAAGGGCGTAAGCCCACTACAATACTGCCAGAAAGGCGTAAGCCACGAAAAATAAAAAAAGTGGCTTACGCCCGTCTGGCAGATCATTCATCATTTTTTCCCGGATTTAAATCGCCTGATTACAGCCAGACGGGCATAACCCTCTTTTTTCATATTTTTCGTGGCTTACGCCTTTCTGGCGGATAACCGGTCAATTTTTTCCGAATTTCGATCGTCTACTTACGGCCAGAAAGGCGTTACCCCAAAAAAATTGAAAACTTGATGTGTGTAAGATGCTGGCCAGTTTTCCATCTTTTTGGCCAGTTGATGGCCAGAAAACTGTCGAGTTCCAGACTAGGTGTGTAACGCAAATCTGTTCAGTGCCAGTCTTGGCAGGCTGACGAGTTGCTGGTCAGAAAAACTCGGTAGTTGCTGGTCAGAAAACTATTCGCTATTTGCTAATATTTTTTAATGCGAAATATAAACAAAAACGAAATATACCATTTTCAAAATGGTTGCATGCGCATATTTAGTCGTTGCTATAGTTAATACTCGAAATTTAAAAATTTTTCGAAATAAAATTTTTTTTTTTTATTTCAAATTTTTCAAACTTTTAATATTTTCAAATTTTCAAAATTTTCAAATTTTTTGAATTTTCCAAAATTTGAAAATATTTCAAAAATTTTCAAATCTATTCAACATTTTCAAAATTTTTCAAATTTTTCAAAACTTTCAAAATTTTGAAACCTTTGAAAATTAAAAAAAATTTTTTAAATTTCAAATATTTTTGAAAATTTTGAAAATGTTGAATAGTTTTGGAAAATTTTGTAAAATTTCGATATATTTGATAATTTTGAAAAATTTGAAAATTTTGAAAAATTTGAAAATTTTGAAAAATTTGAAAAATTTGAAAATTTTGAAAAATTTGAAAATTTTGAAAAATTTGAAAATTTTGAAAAATTTGAAAATTTTGAAAAACTTGAAAATTTTGAAAAATTTGAAAAATTTTGAAATTTAAAAAAATTTGAAAATTTTGAAAATTTTACACACACACGTCACACACACACACACACACACATCACGTTTTCAATTTTTTTGGGGTAACGCCCTTCTGGCAGTAAGTAGACGATCGAATTTCGGAAAAAATTGACCGGTTATCCGCCAGAAAGGCGTAAGCCACGAAAAATAAAAAAAAGAGGGTTACGCCCGTCTGGCTGTAATCAGGCGATTTAAATCCGGTAAAAAATGATGAATGATCTGCCAGACGGGCGTAAGCCACTTTTTTTTATTTTTCGTGGCTTACGCCTTTCTGGCAGTATTGTAGTGTGGGCTTACGCCCTTCTGGCTGTAGGCTGATTAATTTTGCTCTTATGGAACTTCCGTGTTAAAGTTGGGGATACGCCCTTATGGCAGTATAGTCCGTTTTTTGTGGGTTACGCCTTTCTGGTCCTAAGCCCTCGATATAATGGCGTTCTGTCGTCGGGCAGAGTAACAGTGTCGTTCTGACTTCGTGGGTCTTTCCGAGAGAGAATAGAGACGGCTGGTGAGAGCTCCGTTCTCTACTCCGGTCTCGGAGCGAAGTACCTTCCAGTAGCCGAAATCCCTCCCTTTATACCCGTCCTCGGCCGTGTCCCAGAATCCTCTGCGCCTCTCCCCTCTTCGCCGTTAAGGCCGGGTTCTCATGAAGCGTCTGTTCGGCGCGCTCGACTTTGTCCCCTCTCCACCAGTGTTGGGCACCACTAATTACTTTGTGTAATTAATTACACTGAAATTACTAATTACATTGATAATTTGTAATTAAGAGGGAAAAAAAATACTAATTACATTTTCAATTTGTAATTAGGAAAGAAAAAATTACTAATTACAATTGCAACATGTAATTAGGAAAATTTCAATTACAAATTTTGAATGTAATTAGTATCGATTTTTCTTCTAATTACAAATTACGAATGTAATTAGCATCGATTTTTCTTCTAATTACAAATTACAAATGTAATTAGTATCGTTTTTTTTTCTATTCACAAATTACAAATGGAATTAGTATCGTTTTTTTTTTCTTATTACAAATTACAAATGTAATTAGTATCGATTTTTCTTCTAATTACAAATTACGAATGTAATTAGCATCGATTTTTCTTCTAATTACAAATTACAAATGTAATTAGTATCGTTTTTTTTTCTATTCACAAATTACAAATGGAATTAGTATCGTTTTTTTTTTCTCATTACAAATTACAAATGTAATTAGTATCGATTTTTCTTCTAATTACAAATTACGAATGTAATTAGTATCGATTTTTGTTGTAATTACAAATTACGAATGTAATTAGTAACGATTTTTCTTGCAATTACAAATTACGAAGTTAATTAATATCGATTTTTCTTCTAATTACAAATTACGAATGTAATTAGTATCGATTTTTTTCTAATTACAAATTACGAATGTAATTAGTATCGATTTTTCTCTTAATTACAAATTACGAATGTAATTAGTATCGAATTTTCTTCTAATTACAAATTACAAATGTAATTAGAATCGATTTTTCTGCTAATTACAAATTCCAAATGTAATTAGAATATTTTTTTTTCCTGATTACAAATTGCAAAAGTAATTGGAATCGATTTTTCTTCTAATTACAAATTACAAAAGTACTTAGAATCGGGTTTTTCTCTAATTACAAACTACAAATGTATTTAGAGTCGGTTTTTCTTCTAATTACATATACTGAAAGTAATTAGAGTCGGTTTTTCTTGTAATTACAAACTACGAACGTAGTTGGAATCCTTTTTTTAATTACAACAAAAAAATGGAATAAAGATCGTATTTTCCTGTAATCACATTTTCCGAATATAATTGATATTATTTTTATCAATAATTGTAATCATACTTCAGGTATATATGGGTAATTCAATGTAAATACCAATGACTTCAGGTATGTACGGGTATTCCAATCTTCCAGAGCCAGGTGAGCCTTCGGCTCACGTGGCAAAGCCAACGGCTCGTTCTAAAAACATGACCTCCCTAGAAAACAGTCACTTTACGCGCTTGCCGCATAATATACTACTTCCATTATTGGGAAACTTTTTCCACACTTTTTTTCCCCATGTATGGGAAAAATTTCCCTGGTATGGGAAAAATTTCCCTGGTATGGGAAAAATTTCCCAAGCATGGGAAAATTATATTTTACTCCAAATTTGAAAATCGTCCCCGAATCATTTTTTAAAACGACCTTTTCAACTCGTAGCATACTTTTTGCTAGCTAGATGTTTGGAAATATTATTCCCATACTTGGGAAATTGGAAATAATGGGAAATTGATTTTCAAGTTTGCGAAAATTTTTTTATCTAGCATGTGGAAAAATTTCCCAAGTACGGGATAATGATATTAATATTTTACTCCAAATTTGAAAATCGTTCCCGAATCATTTCTTGAAACGATCTATTCAACTCGTAACATACTTTTTGCTAGCCAGATGCTCGAAAGTATTTTTCCCATACTTGGGAAATCATTGATATAACGTTGAAATATATATGTGCATAAAGTCAGTCATGCTCCCTCGGAACAACCCATGTGTACTCGAAGTCAGTCATATATAGTTTTTAGAAATATACAGTTTTTAGAAAGTTTCGTACATAGCGGAAGTCATTGATATTTTTATGGAATGACCCGCACATTCTCGAGATTACTCATATTTCCTTGGAATGACCCATTCCATAAATGCCTGAAGCATGATTGTAATTTGTTCGAAAAATGATATGAAATACATTCGGAAAATTATATTGTAGGGAAATTCGATCCTAAAACATTTGCACTTTGTAATTGAAAAAAAACCGATCCTAATTACATTTTTAGTTTGTAAATAGAAAAAAAAATAATAGTAATGAAATTTTAAATTTGTAATTAGGAGAAAAATCGATTCTAATTACATTTGTAATTTGTAATTAGAAGAAAAATCGATTCTAATTGCTTTCGTAATTTGTAATTACAAGAAAAATCAATACTAATTACATTCATAATTTGTAATTAGAAGAAAAATCGATACTAATTACTTTCGTAATTTGTAATTAGAAGAAAAATCGATACTAATTACATTCGTAATTTGTAATTAGAAAAAAAACGATACTAATTACATTTGTAATTTGTAATTACAAGAAAAATTGATACTAATTACATTCTTAATTTGTAATTAGAAGAAAAATCGATACTAATTACATTCGTAATTTGTAATTAGAAGAAAAATCGATACTAATTACATTCGTAATTTGTAATTAGAAGAAAAATCGATACTAATAACATTCGTAATTTGTAATTAGAAAAAAAACGATACTAATTGCATTTGTAATTTGTAATTACAAGAAAAATCGATACTAATTACATTCTTAATTTGTAATTAGAAGAAAAATCGATACTAATTACATTCGTAATTTGTAATTAGAAGAAAAATCGATACTAATTACATTTGTAATTTGTAATTAGAAAAAAAAACGATATTAATTACATTTGTAATTTGTAACTAGAAGAAAAATCGATACTAATTACATTCTTAATTTGTAATTAGAAGAATAATCGATACTAATTACATTCGTAATTTGTAATTAGAAGAAAAATCGATACTAATTACATTCGTAATTTGTAATTAGACTATTATTAATTGAAAAAACGCCCATCACTGCTCTCCACTATCAAGCCGGATGCTCACGACGCGTTGATTCGGCTTGACTTCGTCGCCGAAGTGTCGTAGACAAAAGGGGGGGGGGGGGTTGCGATATCGTTACACTATCGATCTTATTCTCACTGCATCACGTCAATAAATGTCCACCCGTATTCGAACCGAATATCGAGTGGAAATTCATTTTAATTTAATAAATTATTTATTTAAATATCCATCTTTTTCGAAAAATGTGTCGAGTGGAGATTCATTCGGACCTGAAAATAAAATAAATAACGAGTGTTTTTCCACTCGAACCAAAGACGGCGTTCGAATGGTTCCTCCACTCTCCACTCAGTTCCGATGTAACCAACGAATGGGAATCCATTCGTCACTCGATCGCGAAATAAATCTAGAATGAAAAACCACTCCTCACTCGAACGCGAAAGGAATGGCGAGTGGAAATTCATTCGTCACTGTTACCCGAAAAAAATGACGAGTGGGAATCCACTCGTAACTCGAACGCGAAACGAATGGCGAGTGGAAATTCATTCGTCAATCGTACCCAAAATAAATGACGAGTGGAAAAGTATTTTGTATTTCAATGATGTATTTAAATACTTTTTTATTCGATGCTGCCCATCCCTGTCTCGTACATACGCCGTCTTTACATGAAGACGTTCATCCTTTCTCTCTCATACTTACGTATTTCGTATTCACTCTTTCACTTACTCTATCCCTCGTCTCGGAGGTACCATACACCAGAGGAGTCAAGAGTCAACCCCTCTGCTTCATTCTGGTCGCTTGCTCTCGCTCATTCCTGCATACTTGCATTTCACTTCTCCTATGGGCCACGTGCTGACCCGTAATAGGCTCTCGATGTCACACACGCATACACATACATTTCCATTCGTTTTTTCTCGTCCATACCTTCTTTTTTTCCATGGCGACTTCTCCGCTATTCCTCTGTATCTTTCTCATTCTGTATTTCATTCGATTTTTTCTCTCATTCTATTCATTCCTATTTCTTTTTAATTATTTACCATGCAGAGGTTTCGACTGGATGGTACATGTGTCATTCTATTTTATCTTAATTGGAGCAAGTCTACTGAAAGTGAAATAACTCTCAAATGATTATTATCCAAATCAAATGTTCCGATCTTTTTAATAATTAAGCAAAATTAATAAAGTCATTTTATTATACTTGATCTATTTGAAATACACAGTCCCGAACCATTTTGGAGCAATTTAAAGTCATTATTAATTTTTATCAGCTAGTGATTTTAATTATTTTAATTGAAAATCTCATTTCTATACTTCCCGCTTTTGATGCCATTTTATTATTCGTGCTTTATCATTCATTTCCTTATTATTGCAGGGAAAATCCAATTCCTAATCACGCAACTATCAAGCAAACATTCACTCATCAATATCGCAATTATTACAGAAAAATTATTCGTTCACAATTACATCATTTGTGCATAAACCTTCGCTCATGCATTACGAAATCTCCATGAATCTTTGGATTTGGTCATTGTAAATTATTATTCATATCGTTAATTAAAAGGAAAAACGTTAATTAAATAATGCGCTTGCTACGCTTTTGGGGTACTCGTTGGCCATGATGTTGAATTTTTAGTGTCATCCCTCCTTCGTAGGCGAGAGCTTGGCATCAGATGTCGGTGGGACATACGTCTTTTGAATCCCAGCCCTTGAGACAAAGCGCTGCTTGTTCTCTTTCTTTGGCTATAGACTCGGCATCTTGAGTCGACGGTTGGGTGCTTTGTCGAAATAATTCGTCCATCGAGTCTCCTTGACGCGACCACTGCGTTAATTTATCGATCACGTGCAGAACTCATGTAGACCACCCATGAGAATTATCTGATGAACTTTTCCAGACGCTGTTCCCAAAAAGTCGTAGCAAGGCTAAAATCTTCCATAAATTCGGAATAAGAAAAAAAGAAAAACAACAAAAAATGCAAAGAAGAAATCTCTTCTTCTACCAATTTCTATTGATGGAAATTACGACCTAGTCTAAAATAAAATCAAATATTTAAATGCAATAATCTACAATCCACCGCCACTTTTACCATCACCGATGACCTGACCCAGGTATTCATGCTCATTCTTGATTTTACATTATTAAATTCGTTCACTCACGTACTTTCGGGAATTCAATTCACATAGTCTTCATTCGCGGATAAGGAAAAAAGAGGATCACCGGTCATTTAGCTTTAGATGAGGCATACACGCTCTCTCTCTCTCTCTCTCCGGTCGCTTGTTGCTTGTCGCTTGCTCTAGACGTGTCAAAATGAGCTCTTTACCTCTTCTCGTATTTAAACCGTACCAAGTGTCGCATAAGGTCTTGAAGTGAACCATTGGATGTATCAAAATTGGTTTTTCCGGCTGCCGCGATCTCTCCGCTCTTAACCGCGCAGTGTCATTGTCAATCCAATTGCAGTGATTAAACTTTTTCGTTTTGTGTCTTTGCGTTGCCTCTTGATGGGCCGTTATTACCACTGAGACGCTCTACTACGCACTGTTGACTCGTGTGAGTGTATATATGGTCCTGTGCTTGTGTATCGGTCTTGTTTTGGTTACAGGTGTACACTCTCCATATACTCTCACAGGTGTACACTCTCACTGACTTTTCTCTGAATTTCGGACTCTATAGTTCTCGGGTGTGTGTGTGTGTGGCGTTTGTGTCGCTCTACTGCCAACCGTGTGCCACATCGGTCTATGTGGTCTTGTGCTTGTGTTTCGGTCTGGCTTCGGTTACAGGTGTACATTCTCTATATACTCTCACAGATGTGTACTCTCGATATATTCTCACTGACTTTTATCTGAACTTCGGAGTCTATAGTTCCTGGGTGAGTGTGTGGCATTTTCGCGTTGCCCTACTGCTAACCGTTATGCCACGTTGGTATACTGACGTGTGTGTGTAACAGTGAATATACTCTTGTCTTTTGCTATCGTTCGACTGCATACGTTTAAATATGCCGGCCGTTAACTGCGGTATTTGCTCGAAATTCATTGGTAGTGACGATGTGGTTCGCCTATGTTTGAGTGATTCACATGGCTTTCACAGCGAGTGCATAAAAAGTAAGCTTGGGATTAAATCGATTTCTGAACTACCCGTTCAATCGGGGGTCAGTTGTTTCGTCTGTCGCAAGCGTGGTACAAATCTCTCGAGCTCGAGCGTCACAGGTCAGTCTTCTCCCACTGTTACTGATCAAGCCTCTCCTTCTCTAACTAAGCAATTGGCTGGATTCTCGAGACTCATTACATCTTTTACCACTAAACTCGATGGGATTGAATCGACAATTCGAACGATACCCGACCTATCCCAGAAACTTTGCAATTTTGAGGATGCAATTAGCGATATCTCGGAAATCAAAGCCAAAGTCTCGGGAATTGATGAGCTTCGCCACGATGTACGCGACTGTCTGACGAAATTAAATTCCGTCTCCTCACGACTCGATAATGTGGAGCTTACCACAGTCTCTCTGTCGGAGTCACTTGAAGCTCTATCTCAGCGCGTTGGTGAAATTGAGCGTCGTCCTCCTCTCTCACCCGTGACCTCTACAGACTCACGCATTTTAGATCGAGTTGGGCAACTCGAATGCGCACGTCATGCCGCTGATCTTGTTATCTCGGGCATGCCGGAATCGAATGCAGATGATCGTGAGCATGTTACTGCACTCTGCTCCTTTCTTAATGTACCAATTCGTCCTGATCAGATTGTTGAGATTAGGCGTATGCGTACCACCAAGGCTACTAACAAGCCTCGTTCTCTCTTCCTGAGTTTATCATCAACGACATTGCGTCGTGCGATACTTACAGCCGAGCGTTCAAAAGGTATCATAAATGCGAAACAAGTACTGGCTACCTTTTCTGACTCGCAGCTCATCTACGTTAATGAATTTCTTCCATCCGAGACCCACAACCTTCTTTTGGCTACGAAAAATTTCGCTAAAGAAAATCATTACCAGTTTGTTTGGGTACGTGATGGTGTCGTTAACATTAAAAAATCCCAGAATGCGCCGGTCACGCGCATCTCACGCGTTGAACAACTAAATGCCCTTCTGTGACTCAGCCGTACAGCTTCGATACCGGTGGCTACCCAGATGTCGCAGCAACTTCGTATTTGTCACCTTAATACTCAATCGCTTGTACCTCGCTTTACGGAATTTTCTCAATACTTCACTGAACACGCCTACGATATTATCCTTATCTCAGAATCGTGGCTGAAGCCACACATTTCGGATGAAATTGTGCAACTCGTAGGGTACAATCTTACACGATGTGACAGAATTGGGAAAGGGGGGGGGGAGGTGTTTGTATATACACGCGTGAAACACTTCGCACAAGCCTTGTCGCCACTTCGTTAGCCACTGCGTACGTGCCTGCGCCAGAGTTTCTCTTTCTCGCAGTCACTGGCTCTAACATCTCTAAACTGCTGGTTGGTGTGGTCTATAGACCGCCCAAAATTGCCTTCCAAAACAGCATTGAAACGCTTCTGGACTCGACTTGTCAGCAGTATGTATCCAAGGTCATAATGGGAGATTGGAATGCAGATTTCTCCACAAACAATTCGGATAGTGCCTACCTCCGTCGCATATTTCACTGCTACAATTTCGATATCGTACCTTATCGGACCACACATAACACTTCGACCTCCTCGACTTGGCTTGATCTGTGTATAGTTGACTCCATTGCCAAAGTAACAGCGCAGGAACAGCTCAATTTACCGTTCGCTCCAGCACACGACTTCATTGCTGTTGATTACAATTTCGCTTCTGCCCGTATTTCGTCTCCTCTCAATACGCAACGTCGCAATTGGCACTGTCTTCGTGATCCGCGGTTTCCGCAGTCTCTGGCGTCGCATGACTGGTCTGCTGTCGTAGCCTGCCTGGATTCTACCACAAAAATTTCTCTATTCGATAAAACGTTAAATCGCTTTTTGGACTCACGTGCACCGTATCGGAATATGACGGTGCGGCGTCTCTCGGCGCCCTGGATGACGCCTGAACTGCGGCAGCTTATCTCTTCTCAAAATCTAGCATACGCGAAGTACCGTCGCATCAGATCAGCGGACTCTCATCTTATATACAAGGACCTACGGAAACGCACTAAGGCGCTTCTAATACGAACAAAGGCGCGGTACTGCTTCGATCGACTGTCTACACTCAGGAACTCCAAGAATCTCTGGTCGGAATTACGCCGTCTTGGAGTCATCGCTAATCGCTCGCACCCGGTGATCACCATTGCTCCAGAAGAACTAAACATCTATTTCTGCTCTATTTTTAATCCTGCCTCACTCGAGCCACCTAACATCTTATCTGCTGCTAGAATCTTCGATGATGGGGATTTCTACTTCTCACATATTGAACCATTATTCCCATTAATTCTTGATATGTTTAATTGTTCTCTAATGACCTCTGTTTATCCTGCCTCGTGGAAAAAATCCTACATAACTCCAGTATCAAAGGTGCGAAATCCATCAGCGCCGTCGGACTTCAGACCTATCTCGCTACTCTGTGAACTCTCTAAGATTCTCGAGAGGGTCGTAATCCATGATGTGAACAAATATCTGCTTACATCTGCACTTAATGATCCTCATCAGTTTGGGTTCGTCCCTGGAGGGTAAACTCAGGCTGCGTTGACGTGTGTGCTGGATGCGACTCGTCAGGCGATTGATCGCCGTGAGGTCACGGTGTTAGTCCTGTTCGACTTTTCGAAGGCCTTCGATACTGTTGACCATGCTCGATTAATAGAAAAAATGGCCTCTATTAATTTCTCGCGTCCGGTGCTAATGTGGTTCTGGTCTTACCTCACGGGGCGGTCACAGGCGGTGCGCACATCTCTTGGCACATCGAGCTGGCGCTCGGTCACCTCAGGCGTACCACAGGGCTCTGTCCTGGGACCGGCTCTCTTTTCACTCTATGCTGCTGATATTAATAACGTAATCGAGAACTGCTCAATCGTGAAATACGCGGATGACCTACAGATATATAGACGCTGCTCCCCCTTGCATCTGGAGGAGTGTGTGGCAAGAGTGAACGAGGATGTAAGGCGTATTTGTGTTTGGGCGGATGAAAACTTACTTAAACTCAATTCGACAAAGACTCAGGCAATGCTGCTTGGGTCTACACGCATAATAAACAGGCTCAGACTGGCTCATATTCCTGAGGTTATGGTACGGGGTATCACTGCCCCTTACGTGAACGTGGCAAAGAATCTGGGTATTCTCATCACACCGGCCCTCAATTGGCGTGAACAAGTCACCATCACCTGCAACCGTGTCTATAAGACACTTTACCAACTTAGAGCTAACGGGCAGGCACTCACGGCCGATCTTCGGAGACTGCTTGTTTCTTTTCTTATCTTCCCTATCTTTGATTATTGTTCAACTGTAATGCCAGATATCACCGTTGTGGAGGATGTTCGGCTCCAACGAGCTCTCAACGCTTGTGTCCGTTTCGTGCTCAATGTGCGTAAATACGAGCACATTACCCCATTTTATCGCAGGTTGAACTGGCTCAAAGTCCCACAGAGGAGGAATTACTTCTTAGGCCTTCTCGTATTTCGTGCTCTACAACTCGGGGTCCCCCCCTGTTTCTCCGCCCAATTGACTCTACGATCGAGTGTTCGCGGGTACTCTGGTCCTTTGCGGGCTCCGACATCTGATCTCGTCGTACCGTTCTACCGCACAGTAGCGTTCGAGAGGTCAACGCTGGCTAGTGCCACGCGTTTGTGGAACTCGCTACCGCCTGCTGTGCGCGACGTATCCTCCCTTGCTGCGTTTAAAAAATTGCTATTCGAGTATTTAGTAAGCTTAGGATAGGTTCTTCTCTCAGCTTCAGTCAATATTTAAACGCAATTCACTGAATGACTTCTTATTGTTATTCTTATTGTTATTCTCAGTTATCGTCTCAAACTCGTTATTATTATTACTATTTTTAAGTCTGTTCTCTCAGCTACAGCTAACATGCAAATGAAATTCTCTGAATGACTTCTTATCTTTTTATTCTTATTGTTATTCTCAGTTATCGTCTCAAACTTGTTATTATTATTATTATTTTTAAGTCTGTCTCTCTGTATTTTTCTCTGTTTATACTTTGGGGTGCCCACCCTGGTTATAATAAAAACACGTTCTATTCTATTCTATTCTCTCTCTTGCTCTCCTTCTCACGCACACCCAAAAGGACCGCCTGTGGCTTTCACGAAGACATAGCCTTTGTACTCGGCCTGTATTAGTGTCTCATGTACATTGTTTTTCGTTGTGCACAAAGGCCCACCACTTTCGAGTAATCTGTTGCTATGGCCAAAGATTTCTTTAGCATCGACGGATGTTTTTCTTCACGCCCGACGATGGACGTTTTGTTATAAAGAGCTACGTTATCGACGCCGCCATGGCATCGCCTCTCGATAATTTATGCTCACTTGAGACCATATTCGTGTCGACGGCTTGATTTAAAGACAACCCGAACTTTCCGAGATCCCCAGAGGAAAAAGAAAACGTTCCTCTACTGTGACCGGGTCCATATCCTCGTATTTAATTTTGTTGAGAATTACAAGATATAAGCAATCTCAAATCGATGTAAAAGTCCCGAAAGCCGTGAGACGTAACACTATACTCGCAGAAATTAACGGTATTTTACCATTTCTCATTCCAATTTTGACCGATCTCAGCGCCACTGGGGCTGTAGCTGGTGGTGCTGCAAGTATAGCGAAGGCGGTTGATAATGCTGCTGCGAATAACGATCAATTGCATGAGGCTAAGCCTCATAATACGACAATGAAGGCGATTGCGTTGGGCAAGGGAAACTACTTGAAACCATATAAGAAAGGTTTGGGCCTGTACTCAAAGCTAGCACAAAACTATGAAGCTACCACACCGAGCTCTCACCAATGCCGATTTGCTCAAATACACCAAAACCATGAACATTCCATACTTCCGTGGTGGCTTCATGCGAAATAAAATGCCTAACTAAGGTCCGAGAAAGCGTGAATCTGCAATTATTAATGTTCATGATAAAAATGGTCCAGGGACACATTGGGTCGCACACAAGAAAAATGGCGACGATATCATGTATTTTGACAGTTTCGGTGATTCACCGCCACCCCGAGTATCTTGCTGTTAGTAGCATAACATACAATCATAAAAGAAATCAGGAGTATGATACAGTAATTTGTGGACACCTATGCCTCAAAGTCCTTAGTGATCGGTTATAAATGGGCGTGATGCGAAGTTACCACCTCAGTCATGGGTGATTCATTCACGTTGACACTATCGGGTAGTACATCCTCCGTACTCGAAACGCAATATTTTCCTCCCATCAAAACATCACCAGCAAAAAACTATGTTCTCGGGCTCGTCGAGCTGTTAACATTTAATTAAATTCCCGATATCTATGAGGGTTGCAATAAGTTTTGTATAACTTGAGGTGACAGCGGAAGAGATGCACAGTACGTAATAATACCCACATGGAGTTATGAAATTGAAGATATTGGGAGATATTTAAGGCGGGAAACCAGTTTAGGCGGGTCAAAAAATCGACTTTGTTTTTACTTAATAAATTGTTAGTAAACCTATTCAAGAATATGTTGCCAAAATTTTAAAGCAAAATTACGACTAGTTCCGATGCTATGAGCACTTAAGTGACCGCCCGTCAGTTCGGCGCCGAAGCGCGCAGTAGTTAGAACGGAGCGGCCGCTTAGGTAGTCTCTTTCACAGTTACCTGACTCAATACCCCTGTACTACGGGATTATAGAGAGAGGGGGATTTCGGCAGATGTTTTTGATTGGCCTTGGGTAGAAGGTACTCGAACCTTTGGAATATTTTAACAGAGCGTCGAGTTTAGCTCCGGCTTTCCTACCGAGTGTTAGAAGTAAAAATGTCAGCGTATGCGAAAGGTTATCGTGAGTGCTGCGAATGACGTGGTAGACCACGCAAGAGATCCTTCCAAGGAAATCAACACACCAGAAGTGAGTCAAGTGTTATAGTGAAGATGGAAGTGCCAGCGCAAAAAAACTTTCGACTGCTACCAGTGAGAATGTGAAAGTAAATCCTAAACATTGTTATAGGCTTATCGAATTTTTCACCGTATTCACTGGCTTATCGGAAATTCTTATTTGTCGAAATTGCGAACAGAATATAAAGTTTCAAGAAACTGGAAAACGTGGCCTTGGTTTCAAGCTTGTTGTCGATTGCCACTGTGGATCGAGACAAATCAATTCAGGTCCTTGACTCAACACTGGATTTGAGATAAATCGTAGGATTGTATTTGTCATGCGGGTCTTAGGTGTTGGCAGACAAGGACTGAATTTATTTTGTAAATACATGGACATTGGCAATGGTATAGCTGAAGAAACTTACAATAGAATTTGCACTCACATCCACGCCCCTGCGAAATGAATTCTGCCGTAAGAAAGCTGTTGAAGAAGAAAAGAAAAAGAACGCGAAATACGACAGACCTACTCTGAATTTGAAAGTATCTGGTGATGGAACTTGGAAAAAACGAGGATTCGAATCACTTTATGGTGTTACAACGCTCATCGGATTGTTACGTCCTGACCCTCGATTTTTCTGATCTCGGCTAAGAAAACCGTGGCTTTCCCTTTAACACGTTATTCGAGATGAATCGGCATTGGCCGGGTTTTGAGCCTAACCTTGCGGAAAATTGCTCAGGATGGGTGGAGAGTGCATAATTTGGTAACAATGGCAAATTGAAATGAAATCTCGCGAACAAAACTGTATAATTTCCGCGAGACATATAGGACAAGACTAATAAATTGGAAATCAGAAAAATCGGACAAATAAAACGCATAATGTGAAGTGAAAATGACGATGTGATTACATTAAATAAATTCTGATAAAAATACATGAACTCGATTTTGACTGACGTGGGAGGAAATAACCGCAGGGCCATCCTCAAGATCAGCCTACTGGGGCTTATCCGTGAAAACTGCAAGGACAAACGAAATTATCACGAGCACCAAAATGACCGCTACTACAACGACGGCTATTTTCAACTGGAAAACGTCCATGGTTAATCGACGGGACAACCCTTATAAAAGAAAACCAAACACAAAATTTTATTCGACCACGACACAATTGCGTCTAATCACTTGATGGATTTTAAATTGTCCGAAAATAAATTTCACCGCAGATAATTCAAAAAAATTATATCAAGAATGAATATTAAATTATAAGCACAAGAAACACGATTGATAAATTCTATCCCGGAATAAAATGTAAATTACTCGAATGAATTTAACGCGCACACAGTTCACTGAATTTACGAAAATGAGCACTACCTAGAGAAAAGAATTTCACTAGAAATATAGTATTAATCACAACGCATTTAAATACGAACGGATTCATTGAAAAAGGACTACTTGAAACATAAAAATAATTTAAATGTACCAGAAAATAATTCTAAAGGGACTGGAAATAACTTGGAACGAGAATTGAATTTGAACATGAAGAAATTTAAATTGGCAAAATAAATTTAATTAGCCACTTTTCACAAAACTGAATTTAAATCAGAATCTAAGGTTTCGACAAAACTGAATTTAAATCGACATAAATGTTCCCAAAACTGAATTGAACACGGATCTAAATTTCCCATCAAATTGAATTTAGCACTAAATAATAACGCGAAAAGGGAAAACAACCTAACAAAATATATCATAGGGTTTTAAAGGGCGAGTAACCCGGAAGCTTCGGTTTCGGGCCTCGAGACGTCATGGGGTGTCAACCAGGGTCGGAGACACCACGAAACACTACTGAATCTATATGCGAGATGCGAGAAAACATTTTTAAACACTTACTACTTCGGTGATTGAACTGGATGAAGGTGATTATGGAATACGATGAACGTAACGCCGGAGACGATGAACGATTTGGTGCAGATAGGATGGTTGTACGGTGAAAGTGAATCCTCAGCTGAGATCAATAAGCGGTGAAATGGTTTTATTCCACGGAAAGAAAATGTTGGTTCACAACAAAAAAAAATGTTCGTTCACAAAAGAAAAATAATATCTTTCGCAAAAATAAAAATGTTCGGTTAAAGCTCCACGGTAACGGTTAAATAAAATAAAGTAAAATAAAGAAATTGGAGATGCCGTGACAAAAAGAAAACGATGAAAATTATATAAAGAAATTAAATTGACACGACGGACAGCGATTCGACCTCTTATAATTTCTTCCGACTCTGACATCTGAACTTGACCGTACTGTGAATTAAAAACTAAGATCTGATCTGGGCTCCGACTAACATAACGCGGGCTCATTACCCGGTCTTATATAGGGTCTTCCAAGATGGCTTAGTTTCGGTGTCGCGGAGGTACGCCCTTAGACGCCTAATACTCCTCGCTTTCCCGATTAC
This sequence comes from Rhorus exstirpatorius, assembly GCA_963564615.1. NCBI lineage: Eukaryota > Metazoa > Arthropoda > Insecta > Hymenoptera > Ichneumonidae > Rhorus > Rhorus exstirpatorius. The sequence goes on along the minus strand of OY751314.1, from coordinate 11,354,288 downwards.
CGCTACGAGTCTGTATAATTGCAAATCCATACTTATAACTAATACAAATTTATCCTTATTATAAAACATTCACTCCTACATTTCTTTATAATAATTATTCCGTTATTTAATAATGAGGAAAACGATTCTCCTCCCGTACATACGCCGTCTTTTAATGAAGACGCTCATCCTGTCTCTCTCAAACTTACATATTTCATATCTACTCTCTCTCACTCACTCTATCCCGTGTGGAAAATAGTCAGGGAAGCCCGGAGAATGTACGGGCCCCTTAAAGGATTTGATGTGGAAATCCCTAACAAGGATTTCCCTGTTACTGCCCTAAGGGTCCTAGAGAGGGTTGGACGTGGAATCCCTAACAGGGATTTCCCTGTTACTGCCCTGAAGGGTCCTAGAAAGGCACTTATTCCCTTTCATGGTAAGAAATAACAGGGGCTTGATGGATGCAGCAATGAAGGGCCCCGGTCAGGCGTTAACAAGGCATACTGGCTAATTTTTACAATAAATTGAACTGGGTCTTAAATTAGGCAGCTAATGTGTGCCGAGCTTGGTGAAGTTATGATTTCGATAATAAAATAAATTATAATAATATAATCAATTACAATTAATTATAATTACATTTTTATTCTATATATTATATATTAATTATTATTTATGTAATATTATATGATTACATATTACATATTATAAATATATATAAATATAATTATAAAAATAGTAAAAAATGAAAAATAAATAAAAAAATAATAATATTTAGTAATAATATAATAATAATATTTATATATTGTAACGGGACGTTACAATGAGAGCATGACCAATAATCATAATGACTTATTTTTCTCACCAAATATCGGAATTCCTCGAAGGACCGAAATAGAATTTGATCCTTCGGGGAATTGAAATACGTCACGAGCATACCAGGTACAAGAGCACCGAAAGCTCGGTGAAATTGCCCTGCCACGGATCCATCGGCCAATCAAATCGCGGCACCGATGGATCGCGATAAAGTATTTAAGAGCCTCGCGAGCAAGCCTCGCTCTCATTTTGACATAAACGTAATGTGAGCATATACCGCGTTAAGCTTTTGCTTAACGTATTTACTATCGGCGCTTCTCGCCGCTTCACGAAAGTCGAGGACTTTCAACCATACCATAGCTCGAAGCTGAGACTGACCCGACGTCTTATCATCTTCGAGGACAACCCGACCAGGACGCGATCACCATCGAGTCATCACCCACGACTTGTTTTTTTCAAGACAATTAGAAGATTCACCATCGAATCGCCTTTCACAAGGCGATTCACTTATAACGTAATTGATCTGTCTTTTTCAAGACAAATCAATAAACAACTCGTGTTTCAATAAAGATTCCAGATACTAGGGAGCCCGTCGAGAGTGAAGCCCTGAGCACTGCGCTCAGAAGTTGGATCTCAAGGCGGGTGCTATTCTCAGCATCCTAATAACCCCTAGGTAGGGCCCCTCGAACTGTGGAAAGCCCCGGTCACTGCGACCGGATGTTGGACCACAGCTAGAGGTACCTCTTGGTAGAAACCCGATTGTTCGAATAACGTAAGCGTGCTCTTCGAGCACGCCGATCAAGTCTATTAAATTCAAAACCACGTGGCGACGTGTACCGACGCAACTCAGACGAATAAACCTCAATCGTGAAGCTCTCTCACGATTGAAACGAGACGCTGACACGTACGAAACAACGAAGAAACAGAGTCTCCTTTTCTCCTTTAACAGTGCTACAAAATTAACACTTCAATCAATCTTCAAGTTCGAATCACTTCCGAAATTAATTACCTCATATATGAATTTCCCGTAACTTCCTTTTTTCATTAATGTCAATCGTTTTGCTAAACGAAATCTTTCAATCGTAAAATTTTGCTCCTTGAGTATCTCGCGTCGCTTCACGACACGAACTAATTATTTTATTTTCGCTTCTCGATTACAGAATAACTTGGACCCAAAATCCATTGTCAATGGCCAATGATGAAGGGTCAACCAACGCGTAGCTTTTATAGCTTACAGTCGTGGTTAGGACTCTGAGGCCATCTCGAAAAGCAAATACAATTTCTTGGGCCTTCTGCCGTTCAGAAAAATAATAAAAAGCATCAATCTCATTTCTGGTTTCCTTCTCGAGTCCAGAACTCGAACTCTGTCTTCATTTCACCAACAGTCGACATTTCACGAATAAAATCTTCAACAGTGTTTGAGAAGTCATAAATTAAGAGCGAAATGTTGTATTGCGTAATTACGCAATAGAATATTCTCGCCAGTAAATCTCAAACGTTTCAATATATTTATAATATATATAAGTAAGTATATACTGTTACATAAAAAAGTATATATATATATGTAAAGAGAATTATACTCTCTTTAAATTTAGCGCGCTGAGTAGGCTCCACGCGCGTTTCTCTGACACCTGCTAGATGTCTCGTCGAGCATTAAAGGAATAGACAGATATAGAGAGATACTATAAGAGAAAACACGTGCTAAAGATACGTAAAATTAATAAAATGTTATAACATAGAAATAAAAGCAGAATTGTGCAAGAGAGGCGAATAATTGGCTTTAATTGTCGTTTCTCTTATTTACAGGTAACTGATAATGTGTGTAAATAGTGTAAATAGTAATATCGGTTAAAATATAAAACCTCTTATTTACAGAGAAACAAATTTGGCTGTTTATTCGAGAAACCTCGGACATAGAAAGATATTATATATATATATAATATATATAATAAAAATGTGATTATAAATAATTATAATTAATGATATTATTATAATTTATTTTATTATGGAAATAGTGACTGCACCAAACTGGGCCCACATTTGCTGTCTGATGAAGACCCATTTCAATTTGAAAATGATTTGTTAATTAACAATTGAATACATTTTTTCACTATATATCGCCTTTTTACTGAATATCACGCTATTCCATTCAATCCGGTAAGATAAAGTTTTTTCATTAAAACTCGTAGGCTTAATGTCATTTGCATACAAGGAACTCGTAATAAATCATTGGCGTAGTGGTAGAGTGTCGGTCGTTCGGTAGGTCGTTAGGTAGGACTCAGTTAAAATCTCAGGTACAATTAAAATTAATTTCGACGGAATAACGTCCGGACTACGGAGCCGGAAACAATCGTAAAAAAAAATAATTTTCGGGTGTTAATTTTTTTTTTTTTATTATTTGAGGATCGAGAGTGCTGAATTCGCCGATTGAAGGATAGCGGGTTTGAATCCCGGTCAAGGACGTTTTTATTTTTAATTTACAGGATTTTCATAAATAACGGAATAAGAGTGTTAAATTCATTCATCGATCATTTCTAATTGCTAATTCATAGATAATAAACTATATTATGTCAATTTGACCAGTGCAGGGATGAAATTGGATAATCCGGGCGCAATCAGGGAATCCTATAAGGGCCCCGAATGTATATCCATTAAGGGGCCCGATTGAAAATGCGGGACAATCCCGTAACGGCCCCTGACAGGAATCCAAACCGGGCCCTGGTTATAATCGGGGAAAATTAATCAGGCTCTTTACAGATCCCGGAAGAAATTTCCACACGGGATCCTTCATTTCGGAGGTACCGCACAGCAGAGGAGTTACCCCTCTTCAGCGTCTCCTACGGGCCACGTGCTGGTCCACCGTAGGCTCTCGATGTTAGACACATACATACGTTTCCAATCGTCTTTTCTCCTTCGTACACTCGTTCGGTGACAACTTCTCCTCTGTTCCTCTGTATCTTTCTCGTTCTGCATTTCGTTCGATCTTTTCTGTCATTGTATTCATTCCTATTTCTTTATAATTATTTACAATGTGGAAGTTCCGATTTGGTGGTATATGTCATGCAATTTTATATTAATTGGAATAATTCAACTGAAGGTGAGATAATTCTCAAACGGTTTTTGTTTAACTAAATGATTCAATCTTTTCAATACTTGGAAAAAATTAATCAAACCATTTTAACATTCTTGATCTACTCGAAATACACAATCCCGAATCATGTTGGAACAATTCAAAGTCATTCATTAAGGATATTACTTTTTATCAACCAATGGTTTTGATTCTTTTACTTGACGGTACCTGTTTTTCATAACGATTAAAAATTTAATTTCTATACTTCCAATTTGGTGTCATTTTATTAATCGTGCTTTATCATTCCTTTCCATATTATTACAGGGAAAATCCACTTCCTAATCACGCAACTATCATACCAACATTTGTTCATAAATCTCACAATTATTACAGGAAAAAGGATTTGCTCTTGATCATATTATTTATACAAAAACCTTTGTTCATGCATTACGAAATCTCCAGGAACCTTTGAATTTGGTCGTTATAGAATTATTAGTTACATCGTTGATTATAAATAATGCGCTTGTTACGATTTTGGGGTCTTTGTTGGACTCGATGTTGAATTTTGGGCGTTGCACCTCCTTCGTAGGCATGAGCTCGGGATCGGATGGCCATGGGACATACACCTTCTAAATCCCAGGACGCTGTTAAAAAGCGCTTGCATTTTCGCGTCGGGTGACGACCCAGCCGTTGAGACAAAGCGTTACTCGCTCTCTTTGGCTGGCTGTACACTCGGCATCTTTTTCGAGTTACATAAACAGTCAGTTCTTATTAAATTGGAGCCGAAATTTATATCCGGCCTAAAACAGTCCAAGCATAAACAGATATTCTCAAGAGTTTGTTTGTTTAATTTAAGTTCAGTTTGTTTAATTTTGGTCGTCGACGATTGGGTGCTTCGTCGAAATCTTTCTTCCATCGAGTCCCTTTGACTCGACCACTTTGTTAATTTATCGATCACGTGCAGAGCTCATGTAGACCATCCATGAGAATTATCCGATGACTTTTTCCAGACGCCATTCCCCAAAAAGTCGTAACAACGCTAAAACCTCCTATAATTTCGGAGCAAGAAAAAGGAAAACAACAAGAAGTAAAAAAAATAAATCTCTTCTCTTTGACCAATTTCGATTCATGCAAATCTCGACCTATTCTGAATAATATAATTGAATACTTAAATGCAATAAACTACAATTCACCTCCACCTTTACCATCACCGATAACCTGGCATCCATGCTCATTTTTTATTTTACATTATTACATTCGTTCACTCACGTACTTTCAGGAATTCAATTCACATAGTCTTCATTCGGGAATAAGGAAAAAGAGGATCACCGGTCACTTAGCTTTAGATGAGGCATACACGCTCTTTTTCTCTCTGTCTCTCTTGCTCTCCTTCTCTTGCCCAAAGAGACCGACTGTGGCTCTCAGGAAGATATAGACTTTGCACTCAGCCTGTATTAATGTCCCATGCACATTGCTTTTCTTTGTGCACAAAGGTCCACCACTTTCAAATAATCTGATGCCATGGCGAAAGATTTCTTCAGCATCAATGGATGTTTTCCTTCACGCCCGACGATGGATGTTTTGTTATAAAGAGCTGCATTATTGACGCCACCATGGCGTCGCGTCTCAATAATTTATGCTCACTTGAGACCATATTCGTGTCGACGGCTTGATTTTAAGACAACCCGAACTTTCCGAGTTCCCCAGAGGAAAAAAAAACGTTCCACTCGTGTGACCGGATCCCTTTCCTCGTATTTAATTTTGTTGAAAATTACAAGATATAAGTAATCTCAAATCAATGCGAAAGTCCCGAAAGTCGCGGGAAGTAACAGGATATTACTCCAGAAAAGTCATCGATCTGGTTGTACGAAGCAGTTACTGCCAATCATGTATATATTGGAACAACAAATCGAAAAATTCAGCAGAATATCTGGCATGGAAAGACGATCATGACGAAGGAAATTGCATGAAAACACATGAAGGCTCCGCGGGAAGCATGGAAATGGAATCTGTGAAATTGATGTTCTTGTGATTGGAGGAACTATATGATGTAAAATAAGGCAATTATATCGGTGATGGAGATTCGAAAATGTTCACAGCAGTTGTTAATTTAAATCCCTACGGTGATGAACTGACAGTTGTCAAAAGAGAATGCATAGGCCATGTTCAGAATAGGTTGGGAACTCGGCTCCGCAACACCAGGAAAACTAAAAAACTGGGCGGAAAAGGAAAGTTGACAGAGGCTTCGGTGAAAAAGCTCAGCGCGTATTACGGTTTAGCGATTCGAAGAAATGTAAACAGCATCGAAGACATGAAGAAGACCATAATGGCAACTTTTCAGCACATGATATCCACAGACAACAATCCACAACACCACAACTGTCCAGAGGGAGAAGACAGCTGCTGCAAGTGGCAGCAAGCTAAAGCACTTGGAACGGACCCTGCGTCATTACACCCCGACGTTCAAAAATAAATTCTTCCAATATACGAAGATTCATCGAGAGACGATTTGCTGACGAGATGTTTAGGCTGTCATATGCAGAACGCTAATGAAAATTTCAATTTGACCGTTTGGTGATTGGCTCGGAAGCACCTACATGCTGGCCTGAAAATAGTTGAGACTGCAGCATTCTTGGCTATTGCGTTATTTAATGAAGTAAATTCAGCCCTTCTAATGCTGATGAATGAATTAGAACTCGTAGTTGGCTCGCAGAGCTTTAATTTTGCCGGGAACATGGATGAGCAGCGCGTGACAAGACAGAATAGGCGCAGCTCGTTGGAGACCAAAGAAGTTCGGAAAGCTCGTCAAGAGGAGATGCGAGCCCGAAATGATGCGTTTGAAGAAGCAGAGAAGTTGCTATATGGTGCTGGAATAGCTGATTAACCGGTGAGAAGTTTATATAATTAATTACTGCCTAGAATTTCTCGTTTTCGCTACATTTTTTTTTCGAACGTGTTTCTCGAAACGACTTTTTTTCAACTGGTGGGCATTCTAGCTCAAAAAATTATTGACCAATCGTTCTGAAAATTTGTGTGAAGATTCTTTATTCAATTATAATCCATATGAACCTAACTCTGGGATGATATTATTATTAAAAATATTTTTTTTTTTTTGCAAAAAAGGAGGAAAACATGTTATAAAAACATGACATTGTGTTCAAACACCTTGAAAACATGCAATTTTCAACTTTTTTTTATGACAATTAGGTTCATATTTTTAGGAAATATGTTGTGGACGAAAAAAAATTTTTTAATGATTACAGATAAAAATTGTGACTTCAGGAATGCCCACCAGCAAAAAACTCGGATGGCGATCGTTCATGGACAGCAGCTTCTAACTCCACTATTTCCGGCGGAAATGACTTGAAAAAACAACGAAGTGTACTTCAGAACATGAATGAAATATCCTCCAAGCTTAAACAAATTCTGATTATTCCTTCCCTGTTAGAAAAAATTCACGGAAAACTCTAAAATTTCGTCCTCCTAAACTGGTTCCCCGCCTTAAAGAAGGCTCTACCCAAGGATATTAAAATCAACCTAACAGTAAACAATAATGAGCTACACAGTGAAATTACGTGTAATCAAGTAGTGAACTTCAAGCCTAGCGATTCTATAGGACGATTGTTGGGATTTAAACCGAATAGTCTTGCGCGAAACGTGACTCATAAATCAGAATTACCGGTGGCCATACTCAAAGTCAATACCTTGCGTGTTGAGTGCAATATAACCACGGGTGCATATGGAACATTCCACCCCAATTCGACCCGCTTCCGACCCTCACCATTTTTGATTCGACTCTCAATTTTTTATGTTGTTCACCCACATAAGTAGAGACTACCATATTTTTTTAGATTTTTTTCCATTCCGTTCTGGAGTAACAATTTTTTGAAAAAATCGATAAAACCCAATTCAATTAGCGATATCTTCTAATTAAAAAACGCTATCGGAAAACTTCACGAAGTCAAATTTCTCATCTTGAAGTCGACTTTTTATGAATTTATTTTTAAAATTTTCCATTTTTTTTTCTATGGAAAAATAAAAAAATCAATTTTTCGAAATGACGGCCATTTTTAATTTGAAAAAAACAAATCACAAAAAAAGGACATGGTAAAACAAAATTTTGGAGCCCTGTCTCATCGTGGGCAGATTTGTTTTGTAGTTTTTATAGCTATTTGAAGTTTATTAGAGTACTCTAATAAGCTATTTGAAGTTTATTACAGTACTCTAATAAACTTCAAATAGCTGTAAAAACTACAACAAATCTGCCCACAATGAGACAGGGCTCAAAAATTTTGTTTTACCATGTATTTTTTTGTGATTGTTTTTTTAAATTAAAAATGGCACTCATTTCGGAAAATCGATTTTTTGATTTTTCGATAGAAAAAAAAAATTGAAAATTTTTTGAAATAAATTCATTAAAAAGTAGACTTCAAGATGAAAACATTGATCTAGTGAAGTTTTCTAATAGCGTTTTTTAATTAGAAGATATCGCTGAATGAATTGAGTTTCATCGATTTTTACAGATTTGGAGTTTATTAGAATACTCTAATAAACTTCAAATAGCTGTAAAAAGTACAAAAAAAATCTGCCCACGATGAGACAGGGCTCCAAAATTTTGTTTTACCATGTACTTTTTTTGTGATTTTTTTTTTCAAATTGAAAATGGCCGTCATTCCGAAGAGTTGATTTTTTTATTTTTCGATAGAAAAAAAAATTGAAAAATTTTCAAAATAAATTCATAAAAAAGTAGACTTCAAGATGAGAAGTTTGACCTGGTGAAGTTTTCCGATAGCGTTTTTTAATTAGAAGAAATCGCTGATTGAATTGGGTTTCATCGATTTTTTCAAAAAATTGTTACTCCAGAACGGGATGGAAAAAAAATCTAAAAAAAATATGATAGTCTCTACTCATGTGGGTGAACAACATACAAAATTGCGAGTCAAATCAAAAGTGGTGAGGGTCGGAGGCGGGTCGAATTGGGGTGGAATGCCCCATATATAAACGAGCGTCGAGTATACACGATCCATGAATTTTTTCCAACTTTTCCGCCCGGCTATAAGATTGTTAAAGTGTGTTAGAGATAGCCTTGAGTTGGTGTGTGAGGGAGCTTGTTTTTTAATTGAGGTGTCGAACAAGAATTGGATACGGCGTGGGTGTTCCTTCGTGAAGGAAAGAGAGAGACACTTTTGCACGTATACCGATGGTTTGAGAAAAGCATTGTATATTTATTTGCCGTGTCAATTTTACATAACTAGCTCACGCGCGTGCTACGCGCGCGTTTGCTTTCTAGTTGACTTGTGTAAAAAAAACTTTACCACGAAGCGAAAAAAAAATTCGAGTCGATTGTTTTAAAAGTCTCTCAACAGAATGAACATGTTTTCATTCCCATCATTAATTAACGCGTAAACAGTTTAGTCACGCGTAAACGTTTAATTACCGCGTAAATGGTTTGGCTTCACCAGTTTGTATTGTACAAATCAATCACGCGAAGATAGTATCGTTCATAAATACGGTTGCTTTATGCAAAGTTCCCCTTATAGTACGGGATGTATTCTATAATTACTATATATTAATTACTGGCCATAGTAAGTCGATAGCCAATAGAATTCATCCGTTACTTCAAATTCCGGCATTGCTATCGATCGTTAACTGTCAGTAGATATAATTTTCCGGTACGAATTGGACATACCCAATCACCCCAAAATTTTTGATTTTTAAACATTCTTTTTTTTGTACATAGGCGCATTTTCGTTACTTAAAAAAAAGTAAGCATAATTTCATAGCTTTTTTTTCATTTATGTACACACTTGAAATATTTTGTTGTCTATTTATCTCAGATATGTTTACTTATCTCAGATAATCTCTTTGGTACTCTCGTATAATCTTATATAATCTTCTTTGGTAATCTCGTATAATCTTATGTAATATTCTTTGTTAATCTCATATAATCTTATGTAATCTCATATAGTTTCTTTCAAAAAACCAGATTAACTCTTCTTTTACCCAGTAGGTACATCCGTCCTCAACCTGAAAAATAACAAAAATTTATAGAAATTCATACAACGAATTAGAATTTACAGCATTTTTAAGTTTTTTAAATTAAAATATTTAATGTTAGATATTCAATATTTAATATTAAAATGAAATATTTACAGGTATTTTTTTTTTAATATAATTAATAACATTTCTCTAGCTCTCGAAAAAAAATTTCTTCCACAATTTTTAGCGAGGGAACAAAAACGTATAGGTTAGACGTACCAGTTGTAGCCACTTGAAGCATTTTCGAACATTCATTTACGAACAGTGTTCACATTATTGCAAATTCAGAATTGAAAAAGTGATCGATGTAATCTAAAAGGTACACAGAATTGAATTGTTATAATTTAAAACCTTTTCTGATCATGATAAATAAGAAAATAAGAAATTATCTTGTAGCTGTCATTTTCACTATTTGTGGCCACAATTGTACTACATTTCGCCATCCAAAGTACCAGTTGTGGCCACCAAGCTTCGAATTGGGATTGGCCATAAGCTGGCCACAATTAGATCAATCGCATTTTAAATGTACCACTTTTGGCCACCACGTATTTTTCAGGAATTTTAGCTGAGACATCAGTTTTTTGTAATTATAACCCGAAAAATGAGCTTCAACTGAAAAAATATAAATTTTTGATGGGGCGGAATGACTTTAGATATGAGAAACCGTACAAGAAAACTACACAAATCGCTCAGCGTTGCCACATTTCGTCATATTTCGTTGAAATAAATTAGTAAATATTCAACAAAGCAATCGATAGTGGTCCGGAAACATCTTAGGCCAGGTTCCACAATCCAGGCTTAAGAGTTAAACTGAGTTTAACTTCGATTTCAGCCAATGGCAGGCAATCTTTCGCGACTTAAGCCAGGTTTAAATTTTAAACCACGATTGTGGAACCGGGCCTTAAATATCGAAATATTGTGCTCGATGAAGTGAACATAGCCATGAAACATTAAGAAATTCGAGCGAAACGCGGAGTGGCCACAAACGGTACAATGGCCACAACTGGTACGTCTACCCTACACTAAATTTTTTTTTTCTAATTGTGCGCACTCCTTTACGACTAAAGCAATCTTCGAGATATCGAACCTAAATTTTTACTATTTAGTTGCAGAAATCATATAAATTCGCTGCACATAATAACGCTCTGACCCCTCTCTTCCTCGTATACTGTACACGTTCCTTGCTCATGGTGTCATAATAATTTTTATTTTACCTTTCAATGCGGTCTCGACGAGACACACTCTCGAACGAAATTTTTACTGATCATTTTCCATTTTTCTCGTCTCTGTTGCGCGAAGTAAATCTTACGGACGGCGGGACTCCTAATGCGCCACGACCCTCTTGTGTGCAAACTCTAAATTTTAGAATTTCAGGCCGTAAAATTTAAAATCATTAAGTAGCTTCAACGAAAATTTCACCAAACAAAGGGGTTTTAATCAGATCGTCCGTAAACTTTTCAGCGAAATCGTTCGCTTTTTTTTTCAAAAAAAGAAAGTTTCCTCTATGAGGAAACAAATAATAAATGAATACTTATTCTCTTTTGGCTTATAGAATTATTAAATATCTGTCTAATGGTTACAAAATTATGCCTTACTTTTTGGTCTTTTTGATGAGTCCTCGAGCCAATATTTATGATTTGCGTTGAAATTAGCACACAGCTAAATTATTTTATTCGCAGCCACTCACGTATTTATTAAGCTGATGGATATGCGATACCATCATAAGATCTGTCATACAGATAGAAGCAGACCTACACAAGACTGCAAACTGAAGTCACTCATCGAGCGAGAACAATTACAGGCTTCTGCCGCAGCCAATTAGAAAACGAATAAAACGACAACAATGCTTTATCGAAATTTCGATTAAATTTCGAGGTGGATCTTTTATGATAGGAATAACCGACGAGAGACATACATGCAGAGAATACCCGATTTGATAGAAAAGCCGAGATATTAATTGTACCGTTGATGTAGCCGAGATACGAGATAAGCCGAGCGTTGATGTAGCCGTACTTTTCGTAATAATCGCCGGAGTTAAACTGATTTTAATATAGCCAAATCTTCGGAGAGAAGACTATGATAGTAAAATAGAGGGGGTAACCGTGAGCGAGGAGAGGCCTGGCTATGCTCTGTCCGCGTGAACTGTCTGACCGAAAGACAGATGGCATAACCGATACCAAAACTCGATTGTATCCGCAACATTCCACCCGCACTTCATCAATCCGTTGATGAAGTATCCGGAGTGTCAATTGGTAAGACACAGAGTTTGGTCACTGGCCTGATGAGTGTAGTTGAGGGTAACCGGAGTTTGACAACTTGAACGAGACCGGCAGATCCCGGGAGAAGCCGAGTAACTTGTGCCAATGGCCACCGTGAGGGCGGAAACCGTTCGTCCTTGAGAAGAACCATAGAGCCGACCTTGAGTTGAGTTGAGGGATGCCGCCATTTTGAGATAGCTTGGTAACGTTGTATACATTCCCAAGACTATCTCTCCCAGAACAGTTGTACCTTTGACTGTATGAGTTGTCGCCGAGACAGCCGACTGAGGTTATCCGTGGTACAGTCTGGCTCTAAAAACGGTGATGAGAGACTCTCCGATGAGAAAATTGCCGGGTGTGAGAGCCGATAGATCATCCGGGTCATCCGAAAGTGGGCACAGCAGTCGAGAGTTCAATATGGCCTCGATCTGAACCAAGAGGGTTGTAAATTCCTCGTAAGTCAAGACCGAGTCCCCGATGATTCTTTTGAGATGAAACTTGACCGATTTGACCGCTGCTTCCCATTGTCCGCTGAAGTGAGGAGCTGCCACCGGATTGAAGATCCATTCGGTGCCTTGAGAGGCGAGAGAAGCCGAGAGATGGTGATGCTCTTGCGAGGCTTGATTGAAGAGTTCCCGCAGTTGCTTGTCAGCTCCCACTAGAGTTGTGCCTCTGTCGCTGCTGAGTGTCGAGCAGATTCCGCGTCAACCCGTGAACCGTTTGTACGCAGCGACAAATGCGTCCGATGTATAATCCGCCACGAGCTCTAGGTGAACCACCGACGTAGAGAAGCACACGAAAACCGAGATGTAGCCCTTGTATGATTTTGCCGCTTGCCCTCTCCACGTCTTGATTGTGAATGGGCTGGCGTAGTCCACGCCGGCATGGAGGAAGGGACGAGACGGTGTGATCCGAGATGCAGGAAGCTGAGCCATCAGCTGTTTTGCCCGCTCTCCGCGCTGTCGAGCACACGTCACGCATTTGTAAATGCGAGAGCGTACTGATGATATGATCGTCCGCCGATTACCCAATATCTTTGCCGAAGATATGCGAGGGTAAGTTGTGTTCCGCCGTGAAATGTCCGGCTGTGTGCATCATCGATGATGAGCGTCGTGAGGCTAGAGACTCGAGGTAAGATTGCTGGTTGTTTCTCCTCGGGACTGAGATCCGAGAATTTTAACCGACCTCCGATGCGAAGAAGTCCTTGAGCATCCACAAAAGGTGTTAACCTTGAAATTGGGTCTGAAGTGGGGATGTTGAGACCGTCCTTGAGCATCTTGAAGAGAGAACCGAAGAATTGTTCTTGCGTAACCCTCAGCCAGGAGATTCGAGCTTCCTCGAGTTCTTGTGTATCAAGAACTGAAGAATCGTACGTTCTTTGTCTTTTCCAACGCCGTATCGCTCGAAAGACTGATCCTGTTACCTGGATAAGTTTTGATAACCTTGAGTAATTTTTTATAAGATGCCATGTCGTTGCCTTGATCGTGACCGTTGATACTGTCGTAGTTGGTTTTGCCTCAACCATAACGTCCGCCGGAAACCGAAGATATAGGCCATTGCTCTGGTTGGTTGATTAGCCACGCCGGGCCGGTCCACCAGAGGTGATGAGAGATTAAATCCGAGGTAGTAATGCCTCGTGAGGCACAATCCACTGGGTTTTCCTTGCCGTTGATGTGACGCCACTGTCCTTGATGTAACGTCGTTTGGAGCTTTGCAATCCGATTTCGCACGAATTCCTTCCATCTTGACGGATGGCTGGTGACCCACGCGAGTGCCACCGTAGAGACAGTCCAGCAGTAAAGTTGTAGACTCTCTACGACCAACATTCTCTTTGCGTAGGCCATCAGTTGAGACAGCATAACTGCCGCTGTGAGCTCCAACCTTGGAATAGTAAGCCGTTTTATCGGTGCGACCTTGGTTTTCGCACAGACGAGAGAAACCGTATTTGGACGACCTTGATGTTATATCCTGAGATATACGACAGCGCTCATTGCGAGTATCGAGGCGTCCGAGAATCCGTGGAGCTGCATTACCATGTTCGTGGATGAGATTTGCAGCCATCGAGGGATAACCAATTGATCGAGTTGAGTGAGTTCCTTGCGAAATTCTTGCCATTGATTGACAATAGCCGAGCCGAGTGGTTCATCCCAGCCGACCTTGAGAAGCTATAATTCTTGGATAAGAAGCTTGGCTCTGATTACAACCGGTGATACAAGTCCGAGAGGATTATACACTTGTGAGATCTTCGATAGCAACGTTCTTTTGGTAAAAGTTGCTGAGTTGTAATTTTTTGCCTTGTACCGTAGTGTATCCGAGAGCGTATGCCAACACATGCCGAGAATACTCACCGCTGCGTCATCGAGGGAGACCGTAGTCTCTGAGCTGGCATGTAGATCCATTTCCTTGAGTATTTTTGGACAATTTGAGCTCCATTTTTGCAATGGGAAGCCGCCCGCGTTGCAAATGTCGATGAGATCCGAGATGATTTACTTGAGACCATCTCTCGTGTCCGAACCGCTAAATATATCGTCCACATAGCAACCTTGAGTGAGAGATGGTATAGCCAGAGGAAATCGATGTCCTTCATCTTCCGTTAGTTGTTGTATTGCCCGTACAAAAAGCCATGGAGCACATGTCAACCCGTATGTGACTGTGGTAAGCCGATAGGTGACGAATTTGTCGTCCTCGTCGAACCAGAGAATGCGCTGGTAATCCCAGTCGTCCTGATGTACCTTGATTTGACGGAACATTTTTTCAATGTCCGTCCCAAAAATCCAACGTGATCGACGCAGCCAGATCAGGACATCCGAAGCGTAACCTGCAGTTTGCCGCCCGCATGAAGTATCTCGTTGAGAGATACACCCGTCGAACTGCGGCTTGATCCGTTGAATACTACACGGAGTTTTGTTGTCACGCGATCTTCCTTGAGTACGCCATGATGGGGGAGATATACCGCCGCCGTTGTTTCCAAGTGGTCAGTGACCGCCTCCATATGGCCAAGTGATTCATACTCCTTGATCAATATCGTATACAGTTGCCGATATGCCGATTCCGTAGACAACCGTTTAGTTATTCGTTGAAGGCAACGTAGAGCCGTCAGTTTACTTTCTCCAAGTAACGATGGTGAATCCTTGAATGACAGCCGAACGATATAGTGACCGGTGGAGTCCCTTGTGTGTGTATCCTTGAAATGTTGTTCACATATCAAATCATCTGGATTCCATTCCAAGCCTGCCGTGGCTGGAATTTCTTCTTGTATCCAAAACCATTTCAGTAATTGACTCAGTTGATCATCCGCCGTTCCGCCGCTTCGCACAACTGATAGCGATACTCGTTCTTGACGAGGCTTGATTATTTTCCCGTATGTATCCGCACCGATTAATGCATCGATGGGTCTGTGTTTGAGAAAACCCTTGTCTGAGAGTTAGATTTTCGAAGAGATCGCGTGCTTGTAATGCCGTTGAGAATGATGGTAGCGTGATGGTCAGTTTCTTGAGAATATACGCTGAGAGTTGAACCGAGTTTTCGTTGAATAACGATTGTAGCTCCAGAGAAACTACACCTCGAGTGGCTCCCGTGTTACAACAGCCGATGCCGATGATTGGTACCGCCGCCGATTTTCGTCGTAAACGCAGTTTGTTCACCACCGCTTCCGAGATAAACGAGATTTCAGATCCTGGATCGATCAGGATTCTGACCAGCTGAGAAAATCCTTGTATTCAATTGATTGCCGTGACACGAGCAGTCGCCAGTAATACTGCTGGTGGTTGTTTTTTCTGATATTCCGTTGATTGGCTAACGATTGCCTTGAGTGTTAACCGGTTCCGTGTGTCGTTCGAAGACGAAGCGAGTCGTGTTTGTAACCGAGAACGAGGCGTTTCCGAAATGATTATTGGCTCCGTTCTTACGACTCCTGTTAGAGAATGACCTTGAGTTGTAACACCTTGTATTCCATGATAAGTTATCCTTGAGTACGTCGATCATCCTTGAAATTTAATCACGCTCACCCGGTTTTGCCGTGGCCGTTTTCCCGGGAGGTTTTGCCGCTGTAGTCGCGTTGCTTCGATCTCCGAGTGAGCCTTGATGAATGAGAGTGTGGTGCTTTCCTTCACATTTTTGGCACCTCTTCATTAAGCGGCACGAATTTGCACCATGAGGACCGAGACAGTTATAACAGAGTCACTGTTTCTCGACCAACGCACGTCGTTCACCTGGAGTCAGAGCGAGGAACCTTGACCACGCCACTATATAGTTGCTTCCGTTGCAACACGAGCACGATTGTGAGCGTGTGTTGTATCCTTGAGTTTTCGTGGGTACTCCTTGAGTCGAGTCAGAGACCGTGTGTACTCGAGTTGCTCGGGAAGATCCGCTAGCCGAGCTCTTCGATGATGTCGTTTCTCGTTCGACGTTTTCTAAAGCTCGAGCCCGTGCTGTGAGAAATTTGAGAAATTCCGCTAGAGGACGGATTTCGAGCCTTGAGCCGAGCCGTACCTCCCACGCTTCCCTCGTGTTGGTATCGAGTAGACGGCTGAGCACGTGGATCACGATACAATCCCGGTGCTCGATCGGTAAATCGAGCACCCTGAGTGCATCGAGAACCTCCTTGGTGGTGGCAACTAGAGCGAGTAGTCCTTTGGCCGATTTTTGGGTGAGTGGAGAGAGACCGAGTATCTGATTGAGATGAGAGCTAGCCAAGAGCCAATTCTCCTTCGCTACCGTGATGTTTGCTAGCAAGCTCGCTGCCTCACCCTTGAGCGCTCCCTTGAGTCGTACCAATTTCTCAACTTGGCTGGGGCTATCCTGATTTCCGACCAAGCTGAGAAAGAGATCCGCGAATGATTTCCAATCCGAGCATTATCCGGAAAACTCGGAGACTTGTATTCTTGGTAGAGAACCGAGAGAACCGAGAGACGAGCCTGAGTGATCGTACAGAGCGAGAGAACGTGTCACTCTGTTTCGTAGATCCAAAAGTAAACGTTTGGCACTCGAGTATAAATCGAGAGCCCGGTCGTACGTGTTGCAGACGACGTATGGCCTTGAGAGGAACTCCAGAGTACAGAGATCTGAGATCTTTTCGTGAGTGATCCGAAAAGACTTCCATTGATCTTCGATGAGCCCGATGCTTGTATCGATGTTATTGAGTGAGACCGCGCCGAGAGGTTGTTCCGAATCCATTTGAGCCTGCTCAAGCGCTTTTTCTAGCGCGCGAAGCCGTCCGCCTTGAGTAATTGCCCGGAAGTCGAGGAACTATCGACCGAACGAGGGTCGTCCTTTGAGACGTCGACCTTGTCTGAGGTGACTCGCGTTCTGAGGTGCGAGAGATGTGTGGGTAAAACTGCAGTATCGTACTCCGTCTTGAAGTTAGCGACTATAAGCATAAGACTTTTATCGTAGCGCCATCTCTCGAAAAAATAAATTACTATTATCGATGGTGGTGCCATCTATTGGAAAACGTAATTACTGTTATTAAACCTGGCCGTATTTTCAAATCTTTTGGGGAAAAAATGGGTAATTGTCTATATCGAATTCTTTTCCGAATTTGAATTAATTTTTTTTTTCTTTTCCGAGAAAACACTTCATTAGTCAAACCGAAACCTAAACCCAAACAAAACCCAAACCGAAAAGGGATACTTAAACTCAAACCAAAACCCAAACCGAAAAATGGAACCCGACCCAAACAATACCCAAACCAAAAAGAGATACTTAAACTCAAACCCAAACCCAAACCAAAAAATGGAACCCGACCGAAACAAAACCCAAACCGAAAAGAGATACTTAAACTCAAACCCAAACCCAAACCGAAAAATGAAACCCGACCCAAACAAAACCCAAACAGAAAAGAGATGCTTAAACTCGAACCCAAACCCAAACCTAAAAATGGAACCCGACCCAAAGAAAACCCAAACCGAAAAGGGATACTTAAACTCAAACCCAAACCCAAACCGAAAAATGGAACCCGACCCAAACAAAACCCAAACCGAAAAGAAATACTTAAACTCAAACCCAAACCCAAACCGAAAAACGGAACCCGACCCAAACAAAACCCAAACCGAGAAGGGATACTTAAGCTCAAACCCAAACCCAAACCGAAAAATGGAACTCAACCCAAACAAAACCCAAACCGAAAAAACCCAAACACGTATTAATCTATTAATTTTTAAAATTCGATATCTCATAACGGATGATTTGCCGTGTCATTTTCGGAAGAACAGCTAAAATAAAAATAAAAATAAAATTAAGAAAGAACAGAAAAGATAGCGCACTCAAGGACTAGTCATATAAAGAGAAAGAGAGAGATATTAGTATTTTTTTCCCTCAAGAGATGGCGCTACGATCAAAGTCTCATGCTTATAGTGACTAACTTCAAGACGGAGTACAATACTGCAGTTTATGTAAACTCCCAAGAGAATTATCCGTATAATCGCGAACGCGAGATTACGTTCCGAGAAATTCCGAAAATTGCGAAAAATACCGAGTTTTATCGAGATGTTGAAAAAAAATGATAAAAGACCCGAGAGCGTGAGGAGAAATACCGAATTAGGATCAAATTCGCTGTAAAACCCGAACGAATATACCGAGCCCTCACAGCGCAATAATTCGGAGAGAGTTGAAAATTTGAAAAATTCGAAAATTGAAAAAAAAACCAAAATTTTCAAGAATCCGCACCGAGATTAGTACGAGAATACCGATTATC
Source organism: Rhorus exstirpatorius (assembly GCA_963564615.1). NCBI lineage: Eukaryota > Metazoa > Arthropoda > Insecta > Hymenoptera > Ichneumonidae > Rhorus > Rhorus exstirpatorius. Next base: position 11,335,435 of record OY751314.1, on the reverse strand, counting down.
GTTGGAAAATTCCGAGTGAATGCTCAAAAAACATTCGAAAAGGCGAACAAGATCGTCACCTGTCACGAGAGTGTTGTTTTGATCGCTCGCGGCACGCACTGAACCGAGGGTAAGTAGCGACTCGATTCTCCTTGATGATAAGATACCGTTCGCGCTACTTACCACTTGAGATACCGGTCGAATGAGAGTTACCGACCGTGAGAATTATCGAATGCCGTATTGATCGATTGACCGACCGTGATCCTCGAGAAAGAGAGAGCGCGGGAGGCGAACCACTCGAGGCCCCACGAGCGCACGTGTACCGGCGAGGTTGTAATGCTTGTCCCGTACGCGCGCACTGTTGTAAACACTGTTGACCTTCGACCATCGAGCGAAGATCCGAAACCCGAAGGAGAGATTGATTGATTGATTGATAATATATTTATGCCGTGGCAAGCCCTTGGCAGAGAGAGAGAGACCGAGATACAGAGTTTTAGAAAACTCAAAAGTCTTTGTCCCTTGATGCTGAAGTCCTTGATTTTAACTAAGAGACCCCGTTTTTCTCAGTACGAAACACACCGCACTTTTCACAAAAACGTTCACCTTTTCTCACACACGATTCGGCTCGAAGGACCAAAATGTTTGAGATAGCCTCGAGTTGGTGAGTCAGGGATCTTGTTTTTTAATTGAGATGTCGAACAAGAATTGGATACGGCGCGGGTGTTCCTTCGTAAAGGAAAAAGAGAGAGAGACACTTTTGCACGTATACCGATAGTTTGAAAAAAGCCTTGTATATTACTTGCCGTGTCAACTTTACATTAATTACCGACTAGAGACACACATGCAGATAGAGAATATCCGATTTAATAAGGGAGCCGACATATTAATTGTACCGTTGATGTAGCCGAGATACGAGATAAGCCGAGCGTTGATGTAGCCGTACTTTTCGTAATAATCGCCGGAGTTAAACTGATTTTAATATAGCTAATAGCGCTTTCCACTGGTGCACCGAATGCGCACCGACTCAAGTTTTTCGGAAGAGAGTAAGTGAGACACATATGAGTAGATAAACAGGGCCGGTTCTAGCCCAAGATCCCTACTACCAGCATATACCGACATTTTTAGCTCAGACATGAACCACTTAGCCGAAACACGAACCTGGGGGGGTGGGGGAGGAGGGAGGGCTCGAAGAGCCGGGATGCATTTAGACCATTTACCGCGAGGGGCGGGGGGAGGGGGCTAGCTTTGAGGGTGGCATTGGAATGCCGCTATTTCTGACAGCTGCAGTGCAGCTTGTCTTTCATGCTGGCATTGGAATATCGCTATCTCTAAAAGGTGAATAGCGGGCCGGAGCATTAGATCGTTCAACCACGTACACGACACTACCCTCCTGGACCGGCGCGTCTCTTGGTCGCAACCTTATCGCTAGTCATAAATCATATCTGGTTATTGTGCTAAGGGTCAGACCGCAGTCTGGAAAAGGCCAAACATGAGGTCATAAAATCTTAGAGGCGCCTATGATAGTGTCAGGCTCGTCCTCGGCGCTCGAAGGAAAAGCGTTGAAAATATCCCTAACAGGTATTCTTCTGACCGCATTTATATAAGCGTTTCCCTATCACTGACTGGTGCATGAGCAGATGTAGCGCAGGGTGTTGCGACAGATCTTTTTTCAAACCGCGATGAAATTGGGACGAAGAGCAGATTAAAAATATGGAAAAGCACATTCGATTCGATACTCGAGTGCAAATGCATGTGATGTTTGCATGGGATTATGCGTACAGAGTCGCTCGCCGAGGCTGGTGGGAAGAAGTTGCACGTGATCGTGAGCGATTTAGATTAAGTATTAAAAAATGCGGTAAACTGATTCAATCTGTATTGATGGAGAAAAAATTTAACGGAAAATGCAATACACGCTTGCGCCTGCGCAATGTTTAAAAAGAAGGAGTAAGCTAGCACCAAGATGGGAAGAAGTTGCACGTGATCGTGAGCGATTTAGATTAAGAATTTAAAAATGCGGCAAACTGATTGAATCTGTATTGATGGAGAAAAAAATTTAACGGAAAATGATATACTAATATGCGTCATCGACGTGTTTCAACGTGTTTCAAACCCTCGAGCCTTCGAGAGCGGATGATGCCATATTGCATGTATGAACACGCTTGAGCCTGCACAGTGTTCAGATATTTAGACAAACCACCGGAAAATGAGGCTTGTTCATAGAATGCCGCTATGACGCGCTTAGTCGTTTTCTTGCTATATCAGCATGGATGGAGAAAGAAAAGCGTTCAAGTGTCCCTAACGGGTATTCTTCTGGCCGATATATATATAAGCGTTTCCCCATCACTAGCTCACATTTTCTCCCGTGCATTCAACCAAATATTATCGATCGGAAAAAAAAACATGGATCCGAAAATGTGTAAGAAGACTGTCACGCTTATGGAGGAGGCATATTCCATAATTAGGAGAAAATCTAGACCAGCCTCAGTGCAAAAGTGGATAAAGTTCAGTGATAAACATGTGAAGATTTTGGGCAAAGTGTTTCGTGCAAACGTTCCGACAATTGGTGAAAAAATTCGTATTCAGACAACAATAGCGACATTGATGTCGCTGAGTGAAAAACTGAAAAAATGCGGTGCTGGTACTGTGAAAAGTGACAAGGTGCGGTGGAGGGACATGGACACTGCATTTAAGAAAAGAATTAGGACTGGAGTCGTTATCAATCTACAGCACAAAGATGTAAAAAGTTTTCTTGACGACACGAGACCTCTGATAATCTCAAAAATAACCGAGGTTTTGAGAAAAGCAGGCAACTTAAAAGTTAACGTTATTCTAGCCTGCCGTTTTCACATCACCAAACTCGATGAAATAATGGAAGATGATAAATTCTTTAATACGCAGAATCAAGCTATTTTACCCTCGACAGACATGAAAGAGTGGTTCAGAGTACATCTAAAGGATGAATTGATGGTGAAAATTGAGGAGTTTACGGAAAAGGAATCCGGCTGGTCTCTCTCTTCCATAATTAACTTAGTCGTTAATATGAACAAATACATTCCTCTGCGCGGTGGGCTATCTACGTACACAAGACTACCGAAAGAAATTCAATTAAAACGTGCAGTCGTCAATATTACGAATGACGATCCTTATTGTTTCTTATGGTCTGTGATGGCAGCTCTTTACCCTGCAGCCGAAAAATGTGAGCGAAAATCGTCGTACCCGCCGTTCAGTGAAGTGCTTCAGTACACTGGACTCAATTTTCCTATGAGTCTAAAGGACGTACCGAAATTTGAAAAAATGAATGGTTTGTCAATTAAAGTATATGGCATAGAAGATCGTCGTCGTGGAAAGCTTGAAATAGTGCCAGTATATTTGAGCACTCAGAGGTCCGATAGACCTACCATACACCTACTTATGCAGGAAGCTGCGAGCGAAGAAGAAGAAGAAGAAAGAGAAGACAGAAATCCGATGCATCACTTTTCATGGATCAAAAATATTTCTCGGCTGGTCAGCTCGCAAATTTCAAAAAATGCACACCATACTTGGCTGTGCGACAGATGTTTGTGTCACTTCAAAACAGAAAATTCGCTAACACACAGATGACTGTGCGAAAATCAATAAATGTCGAACGGTCTTTCCGGAGGGTGAGGAGAGAATATTAAAATTCAAAAATTTCAAATTCAAAGATGAAGTTCCATTCGTCGTGTATGCCGATCTCGAGTACTTATTAGAGCCAATAACATCGGTACAGAAGAACACAATGGGATATCAAAACCATGTGCCCTACAGTATCGGTTATTATCTGCGCTGTAGTTATGACGATACGCTTTCCGAGTACAAATCATACCGTGGCAAAGACTGTATCCAGTGGAGTTGGAAACCCTATCGAAATCGCTGCATTCGCGTCTAACACATATCACCCCGGAGCGACTGAACACCGCACAAAATCATCAATTCACGACGTCTACAACCTGCTACATTTGCGAGAAAAGATTTATTCCGAGCGATCTAAAGGTTCGAGACCACTGCCATTTTACGGGCCGTTATCGCGCTGCCGCACACCAAGATTGTAATTTAAACTTTAAGAATTCTCATGTAGTTCCCGTTGTATTCCACAATTTATCCGGATACGATTGTCATTTTTTAATAAGGTCATTAGCGACTGCATTCGAAGGCTCTTTGCATCTTTTACCAATAAACAAGGAAAAATATATTTCATTCTCGAAAAGTGTCAAGGGAACAGTTGTAAATTACAGATTTATCGATTCATTCCGATTTATGCCGAGTAGCATCGACAAATTAGCCTCATATTTAATCAGCAATCACAAAATAATTACACGCGCAAATTGTAATAGCGAGGCTGAATCTTTGGAAGTCTTTGGAAGTCTTTGAAAGTTTTCAGAAGTCTGTGGAAGTCCTTGAAAGTTTTTGGAATTCTTCGGAACTCTGGAAATCTTCGGAAGTTTTTGGAAGTCTTTGGAAGTTGGAAGCCACCTGTATACCCAATCAGTAAATTTTGGTGTAGAGCTCGGTAAAATTTTTCGCAGAGTAAATGCACTTACCTTCGCCGCCAGAATATACAGCCTCAGCCATAGCATCCCCCTCCGACCCATCGCCGATGGTTTTTGTTAATGAAAACCAGGTGACCTGAGCAGATGACTGGATCAGGTAGAGAGAAATAAAGATGGAACACCTCGTGTATTATAAGGAAAGAGAACAACAGCTGTATACTTTATTATATTGTAACATATATATATCAGCTCGTACATGTACTATCTCGTATCGACCCTCGAGTAACACTGCCGGCATGCGAAGAAGCTGACTACCTCCCCACGCGCTTGCGGAACGTTCTAGAACTTTTTTCTTTTCTCCGCCGCGCATGCGCACGTCGCTATTTAACAAGCACGCCAAACATACTCAACAGTTTTTATGAGCAAGAGCACTTAGAGTTGAAAATCCCGATATTTATCTGATTCACCGAGTATTGAAAAAGCGCGGAAATAAAATGTTTTCAAAATGACCGAGAATCGACAACGTTCATAATAGTTGGATAAGGAAATCTGATGCGTGATAAAATATTTCAACAAATGAACATTGTTGAATTTTTCAATCCCATATCTCGCAGCACTATTTGTTGGATAGGATATTAATTCAGAAAAAGTCGGTTTCAATACATATTTTTTTCATTTATTCGTTTTTCCCAGGTGCATACTAGACTCTCCCTCTCTCCGTCATACAGTTCTAGAATGATTTTTGAGCAGAGAGGGAAATTAATTTACAATCGACTTAAGATTGTCGAATTTTTCCTCCAGCGCATCGATTTTATTAGTTCATATACAATATATTCACAGTTTACCTCCATCCGTTTATTTCATTTTTGATTTACTTTAAGCTACAAACATTTTTTCGTATTGCGCTCATAACCCCAAGGTAGAGTATCGGTCGTATCAGCGGAGAGAACTCTTTTGTCGTCATTCCAGCTTAATGCTATTTTGTTTTGCCTAACCGTCTCGACACGTGTTTTGAGCTGCGTATCATGTGCTGGGTCCTAATCAGGGTTTTACAATGAAGTAGGCACTCTGTATAGTCATTGAACGTAATGGTTCTTAAAGTCGCCTCTCTGACGCCCTTTGCACGTTTATTTTCAAGTTCATTACCTTGTACTTTATACGAGTACAACTTTGCCCTAAGACCTTTAAGCTCGGTCATAATTTTACCGTTATTTTCATCTTTCATAAGACCCAGAACTTTTTTGTTAGCAAGGGGCATTCCATAGGGGTATTTGTCGGGTAATCGGATGTATCGAATTGGTGTATGTCACGTCTCATGGTTTCACAAATATTTGGAGTAGTTACGTGGCTATCCGTATCTGTGTACAATAATTTTGCCTGCTCGCCGAATGTCATCTTCATATAGTCATAATGGAAACGGTATAAATAGATTTTAGACAGGTCAAGAATTGAGAATCCAGCATATATCGGTGTGTTAAATTTTACTTTAGCTTTAGTCAATTCTAATATAACCATATCATCATCAAATATGGCGCAGCTATAAAAGGTAGCTCGAGCGATAAGAGCTCTTGCACCATATCGTCCATGCCAGGGTGTAACGAGCTTTACTTCCCGATGGTTATGTACATTTTCCATCGTTTTCCCAAACACCGCATTATTCATTAATTTGTAGAAATTTTTCTCGAAATCATTATTATACTGCTTTCTGAAATTCGTATTGAGATCAATGTATTTTTTCAACCAAGGGTATTGCTTGAATTTTAGCACGCGATGAATTTTTGTTAATTTTAGACCCAATCTCAAAGACTCCTGTAAATTGCGATAGTGAATAATGTATTTTTCCTTTCGGAGCAATGTCGTCAACAATTTTAAATTTTTAGATTGTAGAGCTCGATAGTGTTCTGGGCATAACGGTAAGTCTTTGTGAGGTTTGTGAAGCTCATTGGGATACTGCAAATTGATCTCGAGTATATACCCAATTGGTAAGTCTTCGGGAATATTTTCAATATTTTCGGTAAAATTTTCTTCCCATTTAAATGAGCTGCATGGTAGTGACTCGCTCATAGCTGCACCGTACAAGTTATTGACATCATAGTACATCAGATATGACTCGGCGGTGTTTGGATCGAAATTGGTTTGCATAAATCGATTGTTTGCTTTCGCATACCTGTTGGAACGTTGCGCGACTCCGCCTCGGATGCCTTTTTCAATAAAAAGTAACATATCCACGTCAGTGAGGAGTTCGAGTTCAATTTGTGTGCACTTGAGCATTGCATCGAATGAAAGACCAGGGGCTGTGTAGTAATGGAGCGGATCTAAATTATACGTATTTAAACAATTTCGTCGGAAATTTTCGAAAATGTCAGCTAAAAGGAGAACATCTGTTTTCAAATATAAATCCGAATATTCACCCAAAGTTTTTATCTTGAATGTTTTCCAAACATTAGACGCGTGCGCATATTCGCTGTCGGAAATCTCCGTATTATTAAGCTTGGGAAAAAAATCTTTCCAGGGCAATTCGGTCTCATCGAGGATATCCTAACTATTGACATACTCATACGGGAAAACACCTCTTCGTGTCAATAATTTGCATTCAGCCTCGCTATTACAATTTGCGCGTGTAATTATTTTGTGATTGCTGTTTAAATATAAGGCTAATTTGTCGATGCTACTCGGCATAAATCGGAATGAATCGATAAATCTGTAATTTACAACTGTTCCCTTGACACTTTTCGAGAATGAAATATATTTTTCCTTGTTTATTGGTAAAAGATGCAAAGAGCCTTCGAATGCAGTCACTAATGACCTTATTAAAAAATGACAATCGTATCCGGATAAATTGTGGAATACAACGGGAACTACATGAGAATTCTTAAAGTTTAAATTACAATCTTGGTGTGCGGCAGCGCGATAACGGCCCGTAAAATGGCAGTGGTCTCGAACCTTTAGATCGCTCGGAATAAATCTTTTCTCGCAAATGTAGCAGGTTGTAGACGTCGTGAATTGATGATTTTGTGCGGTGTTCAGTCGCTTCGGGGTGATATGTGTTAGACGCGAATGCAGCGATTTCGATAGGGTTTCCAACTCCACTGGATACAGTCTTTGCCACGGTATGATTTGTACTTGGAAAGCGTATCGTCATAACGACAGCGCAGATAATAACCGATACTGTAGGGCACATGGTTTTGATATCCCATTGTGTTCTTCTGTACCGATGTTATTGGCTCTAATAAGTACTCGAGATCGGCATACACGACGAATGGAACATCATCTTTGAATTTGAAATTTTTGAATTTTAATATTCTCTCCTCACCCTCCGGAAAGACCGTTCGACATTTATTGATTTTCGCACAGTCATCTGTGTGTTAGCGAATTTTCTGTTTTGAAGTGACACAAACATCTGTCGCACAGCCAAGTATGGTGTGCATTTTTTGAAATTTGCGAGCTGACCAGCCGAGAAATATTTTTGATCCATGAAAAGTGATGCATCGGATTTCTGTCTTCTCTTTCTTCTTCTTCTTCTTCGCTCGCAGCTTCCTGCATAAGTAGGTGTATGGTAGGTCTATCGGACCTCTGAGTGCTCAAATATACTGGCACTATTTCAAGCTTTCCACGACGACGATCTTCTATGCCATATACTTTAATTGACAAACCATTCATTTTTTCAAATTTCGGTACGTCCTTTAGACTCATAGGAAAATTGAGTCCAGTGTACTGAAGCACTTCACTGAACGGCGGGTACGACGATTTTCGCTCACATTTTTCGGCTGCAGGGTAAAGAGCTGCCATCACAGACCATAAGAAACAATAAGGATCGTCATTCGTAATATTGACGACTGCACGTTTTAATTGAATTTCTTTCGGTAGTCTTGTGTACGTAGATAGCCCACCGCGCAGAGGAATGTATTTGTTCATATTAACGACTAAGTTAATTATGGAAGAGAGAGACCAGCCGGATTCCTTTTCCGTAAACTCCTCAATTTTCACCATCAATTCATCCTTTAGATGTACTCTGAACCACTCTTTCATGTCTGTCGAGGGTAAAATAGCTTGATTCTGCGTATTAAAGAATTTATCATCTTCCATTATTTCATCGAGTTTGGTGATGTGAAAACGGCAGGCTAGAATAACGTTAACTTTTAAGTTGCCTGCTTTTCTCAAAACCTCGGTTATTTTTGAGATTATCAGAGGTCTCGTGTCGTCAAGAAAACTTTTTACATCTTTGTGCTGTAGATTGATAACGACTCCAGTCCTAATTCTTTTCTTAAATGCAGTGTCCATGTCCCTCCACCGCACCTTGTCACTTTTCACAGTACCAGCACCGCATTTTTTCAGTTTTTCACTCAGCGACATCAATGTCGCTATTGTTGTCTGAATACGAATTTTTTCACCAATTGTCGGAACGTTTGCACGAAACACTTTGCCCAAAATCTTCACATGTTTATCACTGAACTTTATCCACTTTTGCACTGAGGCTGGTCTAGATTTTCTCCTAATTATGGAATATGCCTCCTCCATAAGCGTGACAGTCTTCTTACACATTTTCGGATCCATGTTTTTTTTTCCGATCGATAATATTTGGTTGAATGCACGGGAGAAAATGTGAGCTAGTGATGGGGAAACGCTTATATATATATCGGCCAGAAGAATACCCGTTAGGGACACTTGAACGCTTTTCTTTCTCCATCCATGCTGATATAGCAAGAAAACGACTAAGCGCGTCATAGCGGCATTCTATGAACAAGCCTCATTTTCCGGTGGTTTGTCTAAATATCTGAACACTGTGCAGGCTCAAGCGTGTTCATACATGCAATATGGCATCATCCGCTCTCGAAGGCTCGAGGGTTTGAAACACGTTGAAACACGTCGATGACGCATATTAGTATATCATTTTCCGTTAAATTTTTTTCTCCATCAATACAGATTCAATCAGTTTGCCGCATTTTTAACTTCTTAATCTAAATAGCTGGCTACTTCATTCGATCCCTTCTTAGCGATGTTTTCGGTCCACACATAACAATGACGAGGAAAAAATAATTTATTTTACTACAAGCGGAAGTTAGCAGTATATAATTTTACTGTTTATGACGTGGGTCGCCATGAAGGTCATTGTTATGTGTGGACCGAAAACATCGCTAAGAAGGGATCGAATGAAGTAGCCAGCTTCTTACTAGATTACGTCGAGAAGAAAAGCGCAGAAGGCATCCAAGAATTCGTGTTTTATTCTGACAATTGTTCAGGCCAAAACCGTAATAGGTTTTTATTTTCGATGTATGTTCTTGCTGCAGCAAAATTAAACGTGAAGATCACTCACCGATTTCTCGAAAAGGGCCATACTCAAAATGAAGGCAATTCTGTCCATGCATGTATTGAGCGCAGTAGCACTGAGCGTGAAATTTATACTCCTGATCAATGGTACGAAATCATGAAAACAGCAAAACGCGGAAAGAACCCATACATCGTAATAGAGGTCAATCAAAATATGATTTTCGATTTTAAAAAATTGGTCGACAATCAAAACTGGGCGTTAGATTCGAGTAAGAGGAAAGTACCATGGTCTAAAATTAAAGAGGTATCGGCTGATGCAAAGGAGTTAAATGAACTGAAATTCAAGACAAACTTTGAAGAGAGTCACAACATACTTCGCATAGAAAAAAATGGCGAAAAATTTGATTCAAAGCTTTATCAATTAGAAAAATCGTATCATAGCGCACTGGGAAATTCTAAGGCCAAAAGGGCCGATCTTCTTTTCCTTTGTTCAAAATATGCGATACCACCACCATTTCATGAGTATTATAACTCACTGGGCACAGCACCTGAGAAAATTGTGAAGACTGCAGCCCGTGGGCGATCAAACAAGAAAACTCACGAACCAGAAGCAAGTGACAGTGAATATTTTAATGAAAGTGATTAAAATAGTTTTATCGTGACTAGCGACATCATACCTATAATCAACATTTTTCTTATTTTTCGTACGTATATTGAGGTCACTTGATAAATCATTTTTGATGCAATATAAACTATCGACTGTGATGTATAGTCTAAAAAAATTAGGAAATAAAATAAAAATTATCTGGATTTATCCCAGGGCATAATTATTATCGTCTAATGAATTAATATTATTATTTATGATTATGAAAATTCCAATAATCACAAGTATTTGCCAGACCGTCTATTGTTGAAAATTTATTTCTGAGTTACGTGTTTTCAATTTGAATTACTGAGATACGTTCTTTCAAAGAAAAACTTTAAGATACGTGTTTTCTAACTTTTGTTTTGAGTTACGTGTTTTTAAATCGCATTTTTGAGATACGTAGATTCAATCGAAATTTTTGAGTTACGTATTTTCTAGCTGACACGGCGAGTTACGTTGTTTCCTTTAGGACACGTCGATATGTTCATCGATAGAACCATGCATGACCATACCTGGTAGTATATGCTCGTCTGTATAATCATACATGGCCATACCTGATAGTATCTGTTAGTGTATAGACTCGCGTATGATCGAATGATCATATTTGATACCATATATGACGATACAAGACCCGACATGTCATGATCAAAACATATAGGACCATAATATTTAATCATATATTTCACGGTATCTGGTCAGATATGGGCTTATATAAGATCATATTCGGTCATATATAATTATACATATATTATACTTGGCCGTATACGAGGTCACCTGACTATATACGCTCATACGTGATGATATCTGATATAAATTACTTATATACATATGTATATGAGTATAAATACTCATTACATACATATCCCGTAGGAAAAAGTTACATTGCTTACCATTGGCGCCTCAATGGAACTTCAATGGCAACATCACTCAAACCAATGGTACTGAATGTCAAAGTCGTGCATGTATGGCAAAATTCAACTTGCAAAGGTAAAGTGCAATGGCAATAACTACACCATTCGAGTACCATTTGAATGGAATTATGAAAACTCCATTGTTGAATGGTAATGCCTAATGGAACTATAATTGCGCCATTGGTTTGCCAATGGAATATGGATTTATATATATGAAGACTCCATTGCTAAATGGTAATACCTGATAGAAATAATTATGCCATTGGTTTGCCAGTGCAAATTGGAATCATGAAAATTAAAATGGTGATCCGAATGGCAAACGTATCATAATATAGAAATACAGGTTATTTTTTATAGGCTTATAATTCCAATGAAATAACATCACGGCAAGATTATGAGCATGTTATATATTATGATTTACTTCTGTTTCTTTTTTCTCTGTTCAATTCTCACGAGGAATGTCTTTCGTTTCTTTTTTTTTTCTTTATCATTTTTCCGCATTAAATTTTTCTTCCGACTACAATTAATTTACTAGTACTATTACATAAATTATTTCGCGACAAACAGAAAATAATGCGAGGTGTTACATCCCCACCGGCATATTTTTTCGATCAGAGTCTCCCTCTTTATTACACTCTTTCAAATACCGACCTGAAATTAACGACAGTGGAATATACGGTAGCCGATAAAATAGATCTCATCGAATAATCATTTCTTGTAATCAATCAATCTCGGGAAGACGGGAAGAACCACGAAAAGAACATATATTTATATTCAAAACTAGACGAGAACAGAATCTCAAGACCACCCAATATCTAAACTAAATAATCCAACTCAGTTGATACATTTGGTCCCCAAATGCACCAAAACTAATATCTTCGTAAACATTTGATCAGCACACGGCCCTTTCCCGAGGAAAGCGGACACATCCTGTCATAAAATTATATCTTTGTTTTGAGAATTCAGAGATTCTCGCGAAAACGTGGCGAGAAGTTTCGGGAAAATATAGAGACTTTCGTTGATTAGATAAGAAATTAAATACGATGAGCAAGTTTATTGAAAAATACAAAGTTATTCGTTCGAGACGAGAACGGTGACTCGCGACTATCGCCGTGTCAGCGACGAGAGCGAATGTGCCACAGGTATGAATGTGTGAGAATGTGCGTGTATCTGTTGTGTTCTATTGTCCAGAGATGTAAACAAATTAAATGTGTCGAGAATTACTGCGAACGCGAGACCGTTCGAACGTTCGACGCAAGACGAAAATATTCGCGAACAGCCGAGCTATCGACGCTTGCCGAAACATTACTCTTACATGGCGAGCTCGTAGAGATCGACAATCAAGGGTGGAGAGTCGTCGATAGCGCGAGAGAGGCAGCGGTCAAACGGTGTCCGGTTCGTCCTTTGCTGCTACTGGAAGGAGACAGAGTTTGACGATGGGGCGTTTTAGCGTTGAGTTCTCAGTGCGAACCGTTGCAACGCGTACGAGATTGTCCTTTCCTGGATGAACGTCGATGATTCTTCCCATAGCCCATTTGGATGGAGGATATCGTTCGTCCTTGATGAGAACGAGCGATCCGATTTTGATCGGATCCTTTTGTTGTTGCCATTTTGAAAGCGCTTGGAGTTTCTGTAGATATTCAGTGTTCCAACGCTTCCAAAATTGCTCGAGCATCTGTCGCAGCAGTTGCCATCGAGACAATCGATTGCTTGAGACGTCAATGAGCGATGGTTCCAGGATAGTATTTAGAGATGTTCCGATGATGAAGTGACCCGGTGTCAGTACGGCCAAGTCCGATGGGTCGTCTGATAACGGGCAGATGGGACGAGAGTTCAGTACAGCCTCGACCTGAATTAACAGCGTCGAGAACTCTTCGTATGTGAGACTTGTCTCTCCGATAACGCGTTTGAGGTGGAATTTTACCGATTTTACACCGGCTTCCCATTTGCCGCCGAAGTGAGGAGCTGACGGAGGGTTGAACTTCCACCGAGTACCGTCGTTCGCGAGAACGTTGGCGATGGTCGAAAGTTCTCGCGATGATGAGTCGAACAGCTCGTGTAACTCGCGATCAGCTCCGATGAGAGTTGTGCCACAATCGCTTGTCATTGTGGCGCATATTCCTCTTCGGCCAGTGAATCTTTTATATGCAGCGATGAACGCGTCAGACGAGTAATCCGTGACGATCTCGAGATGCATCGCGGAAGTCGAAAAACACACGAAAACGACGATGTAGCCCTTGTAGGTTTTCGCGCCGCGACCGCGAAATGTTCGGAGAAAAATCGGACCGGCATAGTCCACTCCGGTGTGGAGAAAAGGTCGAGCTTGATTGACACGCGAGATCGGTAACTGTCCCATGAGCTGTTGGCTCATTGCGGCACGTTGTCGAACACACGAGATGCAACGATGAATGAACGATCGTACTGGCACGCGGCCTCCCACCGTCCAGTATCGTCTGCGTAGAGTAGCGAGAGTTACTTGCGTGCCGCCGTGTAGCGTCCTTTGATGAGCTTCGTCGATGATAAGAGTCGTGAGCGTTGATTCTCGAGGTAAGATTAGCGGGTGTTTCTCGTCGTAGTCCAGGAGAGCGTTAGATAAACGTCCGCCGACGCGAAGCAAGCCTGAGGCATCGATGAACGGCACGAGTTTCGCGAGCGCGCTCGACTTCGAGATTTGTTTACTGCTTTCCAACAGAGAAATCTCGGATTCGAAGTAGTCGGCTTGCGTTGATTTTATCCAAAAGATTCTCGCCTGTTCGAGTTCAGCTGGTGTGAGAGGAGATTCTTTACCGAGAGCGTTCGGATCGCGTTTGAATTTTTGAAACGCTCTAATACACCAAACAGTAACTCGAAGCAGAGATTTTAAATTCGAGTATCTTTCGACGAGATCCCACGGTGATTGAGGTGTTGCGTTCGTTGCTGTTTTGCCACGTGTCTCGAGTTTAATGTCGTTGTCCAGCGGAGGCGAGGTTGACGGCCAGGCAGTCGAGTGTCTCGAGAGCCAGGTTGGTCCGTTCCACCAGAGAGATTCGTTTGCAAGTTGTTGTGGCGAGAGGCCACGAGAAGCATGATCGGCAGGATTTTCTTTTCCGGCGACATGATGCCATCGAGCGGATTTCAGTTTTTTGATTTCCGTAACTCGGTTTCGCACGTATTCTGCCAACCGATTCGGATCTCCGTTGATGTATGCGAGCGTAACCGTTGAATCCGTCCACAGGTGCACCGGTGCATCTTCCAAGTCGAGAACTCGTTGCACGTGCGTGATCTGACGCGTGAGCAATACCGCGGCCGATAATTCAAGACGAGGAATCGTTACGCGTTTAAGAGGCGCGACTCGAGTCTTCGCGGAGACGAGTGTAACGCGAATATCATCGACTTCGTTCATAATTCGCAGATAAATTACTGCACCGAGCGCAGCTCGAGACGCGTCCGAAAACCCGTGCAGCTCTATCGCGAGGGATGACGATCGAATTCCGAGCCACCGAGGAATTGAGATGAGCGAAACGTGTTGAAGATCGTCGGTGTATTGTTTCCACCGAAGAGCGAGTTCTTCTGGCAGAAGCTCGTCCCAGTCGAGACCAGCGACCCATAGCTCTTGCATGAATATTTTAGCGCGAACGATAACTGGAGCAATCCATCCTAACGGATCGAACAGTTTCGCTGTTCGAGAGAGCACAGAGCGCTTCATTGCACGAGTCGTCTTTTCGTCATTTTGTGCAATGAAAGTGAAGTTATCGGACCTCGGCTTCCATGCGATACCGAGCGCGCGCGATAGCGGATCTTCTTCGATTGGAACTGAGGTTGATTGGGATTTTCTGTGTTGAGGAATGTCCTTGAGAGTATCGTCGTAATTTGAAGTCCATTTTTGAAGCTCGAAACAGCCGGCTTTCAGACACTCGTTGACCTCTTGAATTTTTTCCCGAGCGTCGTCGAGATCGTCTGCTCCCGAGAGCACGTCGTCGACGTACGTTTCGTGCTGAATTACATCCACCGCGCGAGGAAATCTTTGATTTTCGTCAGTCGCGAGCTGTCGCAATGTTCGTATTGCGAGATATGGAGCACTCGCGAGACCATATGTAACCGTAGTCAGCTGATATGAGTGAGGCGGTTCTTCAGGATTCTCTCGCCAAACAATTCTTTGCAAGTCCCAGTCATCGCGATGCACTTGAATTTGGCGATACATTTTCTCGATATCGGCAGCGAACGCGTAAGCGTATCGGCGCCATCGAGTGAGAACATCGGCGAGATCTGTCTGAAATTTGGGACCGACGTGAAGGAGTTCGTTGAGAGTTATGCCGAAGTTCGTTCGGAAAGAACCGTTGAACACTACACGTACTTTCGTAGTCGTGCTGCTTTCACGAACAACAGCGTGATGCGGTAGATAAAAAACACGGCGCGGTTGGCCTTGTTCATCAGAAACGCGAGTCATATGGCCGAGAGATTCGTACTCCCCGAGAAATTGCGCGTACGCCGATTTGAGAGATGCATCGGAAGAGAAGCGTGTCTCTTGACGCGAGAGCATACGTACCGCAGAATTGTACGAGTCACCGAACGTTTCTATTGGTCGTTTAAGAGGCAGTCGAACGATGTAACGACCGTCCGATGCGCGAGAGTGAGATTTGACGAAGTTCTTTTCGCATTGAGTTTCGTCTTCCGTGAGAAATGTTTCCGAGGGTGTTGAGGTTTCTTCTTGAATCCAAAATCGTTGAAGAAGGTCGTTGAGTTCATGATCGATCGAACATTGCAAACCGTGCGCGGCACGAGAGCGGTGATCTGTATCGATCTCACTTGATATTGAGCCTGAGAGAATCCATCCGAGTGATGTTTGCTGAGCGATCGGCGTATCGACAGGGCCTTTGCGTATTCCTTCTTCGATAACACGGCTATATACTTCAGCTCCAAGCACGAGGTCGATGTTTTTCGAAGAGACAAAGTCTGGATCCACGAGAGAAAGTCCGTGAATGTGCGGCCAGTTCGTATTTACTACACGAATTTGTGGTAGATAAGAGGTGAGTTTAGGGAGAATATAAGCCGTGACGGGGCACGAGAACGATTCGTTTGTCCTTGAGTAGAGGTCAAGCGCGAGACAACCGCGCGCGACGCTCGAGCGCTGACCACCGATGCCGTGAATTGGGAGAGAGGTACCGCGACGCGGTAGATTGAGTCTATGCGCGAGAGATTCGGTAATAAATGACACCTCCGAACCTTGATCGAGCAATGCTCGTATTTCAATTTTCTCACCATAGCACGAGACTACATTAAAGAGCGCAGTAGCAAGAAGCACTGGCGTATTTTTTATTGTACTCGATAACGATACGTGAGTTGCTGAGATTTGTGTATTATCCGATTGCGAAGTCGGTGAAGAATTCGATTGATTTTTCCTTGTCGTCGCGTTAGACGCTGTCGCATTTGTCGCTTGACGAGGAGCGAGAGCAGCGGGAGCTCGATCATTACCATCGGTCGACCGGTGTATCGATGTATGGTGGGGCTGCCCGCACGATTGACAGCGTTTCTGCGATCGACAATTGCGAAATTGATGAGAGCCGAGAAAATTGAAACACAGATTTTTCTGAGTTACGATTTCACGGCACTGATCTGAACTTTTTGCACGATATTCCGGACACGATGCAATATAATGCGGTCCGTTGCATAACGAACATGCAGCTGATGAAGTTGACGTTGTATTCGGAGTTGATACGCTCTCTATAGATGAGTTAGTAGAAACTTGATGAGATTTCGCGCTCGATTGCTGTTTCGAATTTGTCGTAAACGTTACTCGAGAACTCGCATGTTTTTTCTGTGGTGCGAGACGCTCGACGGCTTCCAAAGCTCGTACGCGACCTAATATAAACCCTTCAAGTTCTCCAAATAGCACGATATTTGAGTCTCCTCCACGAGTTTTCTCCCAATCTTTCAGTGATTCTGTATCGAGTTTCCGTGATACCATGAAGACGATAATCGGATCCCAAAATTCAGTATGACAACCGAGCCCTTTGAGGGCACCGATCGCTTCTTTAACGTCACCGAGGAGCGACTTCAGCTCAGAGGACGATTCCTGTGTAACTTGACGAGCAGAAAATAACGCGGCGAGATGAGTGTCTACGAGTACACGTTTATTTTCGTATCGCGCAGCTAATGTCTCCCACGCGCGCACAAAATTATCCCCGATAACTGATACATTTTTTACGAGTTGCACTGCTTCACCTGATAGGCTCATTTTCAAATGTTGCAATTTTTCGACATTTGAAAGTTCTTCGTTCTTGTTCACCATCGATGAGAATAAATCTCGAAACGGTGTCCAGTCGATATACGAACCTGAGAAACGCGGTAGATTGAGTCGAGGAAGCTGACGAGAGCTCGGCGCAGGATTAACGATCGCTTGTGTGGGCGCCGTCTCCGTTGGGTTGCTTTCACTCCGTAATTCGTCATAAATGTTGCACATTTCTGCTGAGTGGTTGAGATATAAATCTTCGCATTGATCGTATATTTTTTCGGTGAAGTAAGGCAACGTTTTCTTGTCGTCCGGCTTGAGCGTGCTGAGAGTTTCATGATTTGCCTGAAATTTATTCCAGTTCACCGAGAGAGCCTCCATCCTTGTTTTAACGTGAGCTGGAGTTCTCTTGGCTCTTTCTAATTTCGCGAGATTTGTCATGGCACGACTGATGAGACCGAAAAGGTCATTTTGCTCCTCGATAATTTCTCCTGCCGTTGTCATGGTTCCGCCGTTATTTTCACTGCACCATTCGATTTTCAATGTACAGAAATGCGATGGCGAAACCGTTGATTTTCAAATTCGACGCGACGCGAGCACGAGAGAGTCAGCGAGTCACGATAGCTTGCGACACGGGTGTCGGCAATGGTCGCTCACGCGACGCGCTGTTCAATTAACTAATTGATTTTCACGAAAAGACCACACTTTCCGCGAGATCCGGCTCGAAGGACCATAAATGTTTTGAGAATTCAGAGATTCTCGCGAAAACGTGGCGAGAAGTTTCGGGAAAATAAAGAGACTTTTGTTGATTAGATAAGAAATTAAATACGATGAGCAAGTTTATTGAAAAATACAAAGTTATTCGTTCGAGACGAGAATGGTGACTGGCGGCTATCGCCGTGTCAGTGACGAGAGCGAATGTGTCACAGGTATAAATGTGTGAGAATGTGCGTGTATCTGTTGTGTTCTATTGTCCAGAGATGTAAACAAATTAAATGTGTCGAGAATTACTGCGAACGCGAGACCGTTCGAACGTTCGACGCAAGACGAAAATATTCGCGAACAGCCGAGCTATCGACGCTTGCCGAAACAATCTTCAACACACAAACGAAAATCCCGCATTTCTCGAGACTATTTGCTTTCCCACGTGCACGCGTCTCTCGCCAGAAGAAAACGGCGACACTCATATTATGAATCGAGTATTCTCTATCTTGCAACTGAAAAAACGTTTCCCTCTTCCGAGGAAAACGCCGGCATGTTTATCTATAAGAAAATATATGTAAAACAGACACAGGAAACTCGCAACGATGACCAAACTTATTAAGGATAAAAAAACCCGCCCTTAAGTACGCCCACGTGGCATCAGCTTGACTCCTCCCTTGCTCCACTTGGACCAACGAGGAAAATCTCCCCTACCAAACCCAAATTTTCCATCTCCCTAAACTCCATTCACGAAGGTTATAAAAAACTGAACTCTTCAAAAAAATCGTTCACATACTTACAAAATTCTATCACATGACTTCGATTCATCTTTACTATTCGCTTTAGACGATTTCATTACGCTCAGTCTTGGTCGAGAATAAAACTCGCCATTTCCGACGAACAGTCTAAATTCGAAATCGAGAATAAAACACGAAACTCATAAGTTCGTTCGGATCGCGCTCAATTTAATTAAACTTCGTGCGCGCGATTCCAGTGTCTGTCATCCGAAAATATCAAGTGTATCAAACATTTTGAACTCATACTCAAAATATCTTGGTCTTACCAACCAAGATCATCGACAGCTATAAATTGAATAAAACTTTCATCTGTTTAATCAACAAATCTTCGCAATCATCTGCATCATTTTTCCGGCAAATCAGCCACGCGTAGTGGTCGCTGATATACCCAAAAATATTTATATACTATTGGTTCCGGTATCGGGTAGGGAAAAAGCAGAAACCGCTCATATCAGACTCGTCGAACTCGCGTATCGCGGGTTACAAGAGTTTCTGCTCTATCGACGCTCTCGGGACGTAACAGAGGATAATTTAAATTATATTAAAATTATATTAAAATTTCTAATATCGTTGCAAATCTATATTAATAATTTTAATGGTAAGCTAGCCACTGACTTTTGAATCGGGAAATTCTCGAGAGCAACGCAGAAAGAGAACGAATTGAACCGGTATATTGATCGAGACGATAACGAGGAGGGAGAGGGACGAGTACGCGCACGCGTAACGAGAACTCGCGATCCCCTCGTCTCCTGACGTCCCCGTGTTGAAATATTATTAGGGATCTGTAAGGGCCCCGATTAATTTTCTCTGATTATAACCGGGACCCGACGTGGCTTCCCGTTCGGGGCCCTTACGGGATTGACACACTTTATAAATCAGGGCCTTATAAGATTTCCCTGATTGCGCCCGGTTTATCCAATCTCATCCCTGCGCAGGTCAAATTGACATAATATAGTTTATTTTCTATAAATTAGCAATTGAGAATGATCGATGAATGCATTTAATAGTGTTATTCCATTATTTTTGAAAATCCTGTAAATTTTGAAAAAAAAAGTCAGTGACCGGGATTTGAACCCGCGATCCTCCGCAGTCAACGAATTCAGCACTTTCGATCATTAAAGAATCAAAAAAAAAAAAATTAACTCCCGAAGATTGATTTTTTTTAACGATTATTTCCGGCTCCGCAGTCCGGACGTTATTCCATCGAAAATAATTTTTTTCCTACCCAAGATTTTAACTGAGAACTACCTAACGACCTATCTTACGACTGACACGCTACCACTACGCTATCGATTCCTTAGGAATTTCTTGTATTTTAGGAGGTATTATCGAAACTTCAGAGTCAAAATAGTGTTTGGATTTTCTGCTAAATTTTTATTTTTAAATAGTAACTAAAAAAATTATTTTAATTTTTGATTACTAATATACTTGTGTTTTGAACACTTTAATTGTTAGGAAAAAAAAATTTTCATGAGAAAAGACTTGCATGATTCCAGCAGTTATATGGCGAAGAAGGTTAGGTGGCAACATCACTTAGCGGAAGAATGCGTGAGTCGTGTGTCAGAGTTGTATGGGTGCATGCGACATAAACATGGCAAACAGCGAACAGTCATGCGGCGTTGCCAAATTGATTTTCAATCAGCTCGTATAGTCCGTCGCGTTCAGAAACCAGTGCGATTAACTCGATATTTCTCTTTTATTTCATCGGTAACCCGACATTTAATGTACATCAATTTATTACCTGTAATCTAAAGTTGCATGTGTTCGTTTTTCATCAACGAAAGTTGGAATTATCACGCAGAAAAAAAAAAACCTAACCTCGGTACCGCTCACGCCATAAGACATGTGTTAAAAGTATACAAAAACTGTGATTTTGAAATTAAATATCTCAGTTTCTAGACGGTAAATCGTTGTGAAATTTCACCACAAGTTGAATTTTGCTCTGAATTTCGTGTTCACAAAATTTCACGTAGCTAAGTTGGAAAATAATTTTCACGTGAGAAACGATAATACCTCTTTAAATGGTATTAGTCTTCGAGTTCTAATGAAAACGCGCTGTCTCACCAGGTTGGATATAGAACAGCGTGATATTCAGTAAAAAGGTGATATTTATGTAATATTAAACAATTTTATATGTATGTATTATAAATATATATAAATATCATTATAAAAATAATAAAAAATAATAAATATTATTATAGTAAAAAAAAAAAAATAAACAAAAAATGTAATAATAATATTCAAACATTTTTTAAATATATTATTATTGAATTTTTTGTTTATTTTTGTGTTACATTATTTTTATTTATAAACCGGGGCTTTGGTCTGGTGGCTAGCGTGCTGGCCTCTTAGCCAGAGCCTCGGGAGGTCCCGGGTTCGATTCCCGGTGTCGTAATCTTGTCAGGAGAAAATAAAATATGGGCGTGACTAGCTCCAGATATATGTATGGGGCATACACAAGTACATTTACTGGTGTGTGTCACGTACATATAGCTGTAGTACATGTTTACGTTCTCCTGTCAAGATGTGACGTAGCTCCGACGCCGTGAGGCGAGCACGGGACCGACTGTAGTGGCCCAGGTTTTCCGCAGTTTCCCGGGGCCCATGATACGTGTTAATACGCGTGCCATGGTGAATGCGCTACAGAATAGGAAGTCGGCTGCGGCCGCACGGGCCCTGGGTGTCTGGTTACTGACCCGGACCAGATACCCAGGGTGGAGGTGGATGGGAGGGGAGGATGGAAAGGGAGGTGAGGGAAGGAGCGCCATCTTGAAAACCCCGAAAGGGAAGAAAGGCGTGAGGATATAAATTAATTAAAAAAAAAAAAAAAAAAAAAAAAATATATATATATTTTTATTTATATTTTTTTTATAAATAAATGTTTTAGTTATATTTTTTGTTTCCTTTTTGTATGATTTTTTATTTTTCATTATCTTCATAATGACACTTATACATATTTATAATATATATAATTATATAATATTACGTAAATATTACATAAAAGATAATAAATATATAATATCCTTGTTTAAATTTATTGTGGTAATCCCTGTTTGAGCCTTACCGGGCCCCACATGGATTTAACTATCAAGGCCCTATTAAATTTTAACCTGGACACCTGTGATTGCCTTATCGGGGCCTTTTAGGGCTGTATCCGGGAAAATCATATTAAGGATTCCACATTTAAACCTGTTCGGAGCCGGATTACTATTAGGGCTTCCCTGATTTTTTTCCACACGGGTCACAACGACTCGAGCGCCTTATCTCGAACTTCTTCTGGTACGGGAGATCCGGGACTAAATATAACTAATCCTACGAGAACGGTGCGATTGGGCAATCCGTGACGGATGGGGAATCGCGGGCCCATACGCCAACGGCCTTCAATACTGAAACGTAATTTAATCTCAAACCGCCCTTCTCTGACCATACCCTTTTCGCGAAGCGTCGAGAGTCGCACTCGAACCTTTAGACTCCCTCGAATTACTCTCTTCGAAATCGAGTATACCGGGTGGCTCATTACTTCGGCCCCTATTCACGGTAACTCGGTGTCTTATTTTGCAATGATCCGATAACAACGGGACGAGAGCTTACGATAACGCAAAACCGGAAAAATTGACTTACATACTAATCTCTAAAAGGTCTCTAAATTAATCAAAAATCAACGTCAACCCTGGTCGGGACGACCTGTGGCGCAAAACCAAAAAAATTGCGTCACAGATTTCGGGACGAGATGAGACGAGACGAGATCTCGAAACGAGGCAAGATTTCGAGAGGAGGCGAAATTTCGAGACGTGACGAGAAATTTGTCTCGTTTCGTCTCACGGCATCACTACGAAGAACGTTCCGCAATTATATTATATTAATTTGTACATGCAAGCATTAGCAAGACGTATTCGAAAGTACTTCTTACGTAGTACTTAAAAATGTACTTTAAGTACAGAAAAGTACTTGAAATCTTAAGTGGAAATACTTAAAGTACATGGAAGTACTCAAAATTTTAAGTACAAGTACTTGAAGTGCATAACGAGTACATGAAAATGTAAGTACAATACTTTATATACTTTTGAAGTCATTTGTACCTCAAGTACTGAACTTCCAGTACATCGCAAGTACCAGGTACTTGAAGTACTGCCTTAATTTAAATATGAAAAGCTTTCGATTATTTTCAAATTTTTTTCTTTGTTCATTAGGCTCGAAGAAATACTTATGATTTTTCTTTTAATTTTATTATCAAGTGGTTTTGACTCCTCGAATTTTTTAAAATCCTATCCTAAATGTAGGATTTAAAAAAATTCATGGAGCCAAAATTACTTGACAATGAAATTTAAAAAAAAAATCACAAGTGTTTCTTCAAGCGGAAAAATTGGAAAAAAATCGAAGGCATTTTATGTTTCAAAATTTCTTTTGAAATTCGATAAAAAATCGAAGGAATCCGAAATCCACAATTAGACGTACATGAAAATGTTTGTTTTTTACGAGGAATTTTTGAAAAATCTTTTATAAAAATCAATCATGTCATACCCGACGGAAATCGATTTTTGATGTTTAGGCGACGAGATGACCGTTGAATAGAAAATTTTCATCCTCAATGTTTTTTTCCAAAAACTACGTTTGATTTCGAATCAATTTCATGTGTCTGATTTTTTGAATCCAACCAGCGGAACCGGAGATACAGGTGCGTGAACCTTTTCCGGTCACTTCAAATGTAGGATTTTCAAAAAATCACAGAGTCAAAACTACTTGAGAATAAAATCCAAAAAAAAAATTACAAGTATTTCTTTGAGTCTACTGAACAGGGAAAATAATTTTAAAAAATAAAAGAGGATGAGGGTCGCAGCTGTCCCTGTTGGCGTGGAACGCCTCATATATATTATATATGTACATACAAGCATATGTATTTATACTTCAGTTGCCACATATATTATAAGAAAATATTCCTGGATATTTCAACTACTCAAATCCTATTGAATTTCACGCTATATTTATTGTTTCAATTTAAATGCCAATTCAATTGAATATTCAGGAATATTTAATTATTCAAGTTTCCAAAAAATTTTGGCTAAATATCCAACATTCTCCGAGTCCACGTGTGCTTATGCACGCTTATTCTCTAAGACATCACGGAAAAAAACGTTCCTATATGATCAGATAATATTCTATAAAATTATAACTTGTATTTGCGACGTATTTGTGCTGATACAATTATATGATATTATATGCATATAATGTAATTCAATGTCACATAATTTCATACAATCTTATAAAATTTTATAATATTATTTAAAACCAGAAAAAATATGTTTGTATATAATTTTATAAGATCAGATAAATTCGAGGATAAAATTGTACAAGATTATATAAAAGGATACAAAGTCATATCAACCTATATATATACAATTCTATTAAATTATATCCATGTAGTTAATCTGGCTTTGCAATTACATGCATATAATATCATATTATCTCATCAGGTTAAATTCTGGATATCATTTTATCAAATTTTATCTCATCTTATGAAAAGAATATTAACTCGCTCAGGTATTCCTGAGCGAGTATAATCCATTGAGCGAAATAATCCATTGGAGCGGGCCAGAACCACTCTTTACCATCGTCTTGACCTCTTTCTCTCATACTAGCGGCCGTTCGCTAAAGTTTTGGGCAGGATATAGAGACTGAATATCGTTCTTTCGCTTGCTCTGACCAGCTTCTTCAAAAACTCATGGTATACATATACAGAAGAGAAAATGTCGGAAAATATATATTAATGTCCGAATTCATCAACGTATGTTAAAGGTTTACGACTGATATATTCATTCGCCGTTACACGTGCTGAATTCGGGCATGTCAAGTCTCGTATTTAGTAGAAATTTTGAACTAACCGACATATTGAATTTAACCTCAAATCTCGGTTATCCTTTATAAACTTGACACATCGCTTGGTGATAATTGACTGCTTCGAAAAAATCTAAGAAAAAATAGAAATAGCAATGAAAACTGCTTGATGATTTACTTACCCGAGATACATTACTTGTACTCGTTTGCGGAGGTTCTTCCGAGTGTGGAACCTGTAGTGGAGTTTTATCCTCTGTTGTTCCATCTGAGATTATTTCACTACTGACCTCACTACTAGCATCACTTAGTGAATTACACATGACATCTTTCATGCTGCATTAGCACTCACGTCTCACGTAAATGAACAGGGTCACAAACGAGGTCTCAACTGTGGTTATAAGCCCTAACCCGAGTCCAAATCTTTATTCCGAATTCCAAAGCAAAGCGCGGATTGCAAAGCGTCGCGTCTGGTCACGTTGCTCGGAGCGTTGCATGCGTAGCAGTAGTTGAGAACCAAGTGGGAAGAAGCCTGCTACCGCATACCGCGCATGCGCCCGTCGAATCTCGACTTGAACTTCTAAGAATTCCGAAGACTTCGAAAAACTTCGAAAGACATCCAAAACTTCTCAAGACTTCAAAAGACTACCAGTTGCATGTTATGAGGAATTCTTCGAATTCAAATCGAAGACTTCCTAAGACGTCCAAGACTTCCAAAGATTTCCAAAGACTTCTAAAGATTTCCAAAGACTTCCAAAGACTTGCGAAGACTTCCGAGGACTTCCGAAGACTTCCGAAAACTTCCGAAGACTTCCAAAGAATTTCGAAGACATCCAAAGAATTCCAAAGACTTCTAAAGACATCCAAAGACTTCCAAAGACTTCGAAGACCAGTGTGCATAGGACTTCCTAAGTAAATAGCCCCTCGGGGGCACCCATGTGAGGTCGGGTTTCGACGACGGGGACAACGGCCCTGACTCGACGGTAGATGAGGAAGAAGGGAGAGAACAGGAGTCAGTCGGTTCCCAGACGCGAGTACGAGCGAGATGCCCATAGTGCGAGATCGTTTACCATAGCGAGGTCATTTTTATATTCCGTTCAAATAAATCTCTTTTGCGATTTTCTCCTTTATCATTAACCCCTGTGTTCTTTTTTTTATTCGCTCTCCTTTCTCTCCCGGTCCCTACATGCGAGAAACAAGAGAGAGTCGGACCGGTCACGGACTACTCGCCGTAGCTAGCGGGTAGATTTGACTCATAATGTCCTAAAAAATAAGTCGTTGATCCCACACTTTATTGTTGTACATCTACTTTTTATGGTCTAATCAACATTTCTCTAGTTTTTTTAACATCTGTAGAGTAGATGTTGAGATATGACTTGGTCTAAGTCTATTGAGACTGATCCCTCGCATGAGCCCTGTGTTAAAAATCCGAATTTCACCCATCTTTATCTCTCTTATTTAGTCGTTGACTGGGTCTGAAAATTTGTATACGTAAATGCGGGTACTTTATCCATGATATACTTAAACAATATTTCATTCTGTAGGCAACAAGTTCGTGAAAAAGCCACCTTAACCCATTAACGCTCACAGGACGCAATTTCGGCATCTGAGTTTGAATTGTCGCTATGTGGTGATTTCGAAGAGAAAAAAATCGGGAACAACTGTTTCCTATATTTTTGAGTGTGCTCTTTCCAATGGCAATAGTTAAAATTTCTCCAGATAAATTTTAACCATGTGTTGTGCCCGTGAATATCGTCACGTGAGGATGAAATCGTCGAGGACGGGTTTGTGGGTGATTGTCAAGGTTGAGTAAATCTCCAACTCGAGTATTACAAAATTACGGTATAGTTTATTCGATGATGATAAAGTATTGGTTACAATATTGTTCTTGATTATTTTGCCTTGAGACCGACTGACTGCAATTTAACCATAGCTTCCGCTAAGGATAGCTCGCTTCATTGAACAGTGCTGTTGTCAACCAAAGACTACCTTTTTATATTATTCCTGTAATGAATTTTCGTTCAATTTTCTGGAGAGGTGGAATCACACGAACGTCGATTGACGTCGTGTGTCGCAAAGTCACCTTTAAACTGCTGACGTTGCACAATTGCAAAGTCACCTTCAAACTGCTATGTTTGCACGATCAATGTCTAAGTTGAATATAATTCTACATGATGAAATCGGGGCACAACATTCCTCCCCCTTTGGGAAGACGAAATTACTAATTTCGGCGTTAATACTTTGCATGGTCGTCTCTTTGCTTACAATGTGTTGTTTATACAACAATCCTTAATATGAAATTTTATTATATATTTTCCCAAGATAATCGTGTACTCGTGTACGATAGAATTCATAATTTTATTTAATTTTTATCGTATACCCGTTTGTAGCGTATTTCTTTTGAATGTAATGTTCATGTTCGGATTTATCCTCCATTTCGTGTCGCGCGGAAGGCTTTCTGCTGCGTCAGCAGGGTCGTTTGCCTCTGGTGTGGTTCGCGCGCCACGGCGTCGCACATACATATATATACCAAACACTATTATTATTATAGCTACTATACTATGCAGCGTATAACTTCCTATAATATGATTAAATGTTGGATCATCTTTTATATCCAAATTTGTATTAAAGTTTTCGATTCTTTCTCCTATTTTGTTTATCTCCGATGAATCTATAATTATTTTATCATTGTAATATGTAATAGAAGGATAAGGTATTTTTATTTCTTTTGATAAAAACGTTAGGTTGAACGGTGGTAGGAAGGTTATGGCTCCTTCTTGATTAATTTCTTTTAACGTTTCTATTCTAAAATTTTAGGAGGTGACGGAACATTTCCCGTCCAACGCCAGTATGCCTGTAACATATATTGTAACGTATTCTCTAGCGTTTACTTTGCATTTTATCGTGAGCGTGTCTTTGACGGGCGCTATGCATATCCAGCGTCCGTCTTGCTCTAAAGCGATGAGCATTGTTTTGCTAATGTTTACTATTCGTCGTTTACAACTTGTTTTTTCTATACTTTGTCTCCAATATGTATTTATTTCGCATGGGGCATCGGCCTGTATGAATTGAGTTGCGTGTTTTGGGTGACAGAAGTATTTATTTGCGTTTTGTTTACAATTGAGCAATTCGTTTTTGCTTAAGGATAAATAACTTTTCTGCTTCCGATTAATTATTGTGTATTTTTCCGATGTTTCTATAAATTGAAATGTGTTATTTTCCATCCTTGAGGGTAGTGGATATACTTTGTTTACATGAAATTCAGTATATTCTATTAATGGTATTCTTATAACTACGACGAGTACCCCTGAATTGCTAAATGCATCTATGTTAGTGACCTTGAGTAGACTGCTCATTTTATGATGATCTAATGGCGTTGGAAAATTATATCCTCTTGGTAAATGAGGCCACGCTTTTATTAAATATTTTATTAATTCTGTATGAGATATCGTTGGGCTAATTATTCCTTGTTTAAGATTTATTAGAAAATTTGTTAGCTGTCATATCTCGTCCCGTAATGATTGTACCATTATATTTATTTTAGTCATTTTTTTGTTTCTTATTTGTACGGACGTTATTTTTTTTTGTTTTGTTACACAGTTTGCTCTGTAATTCTGATATTAATTGTATCAAATGATCTTCGTTTTCTAACATTTTGTTGAATATATTTGAGTTGGAGTGTGTAATTTATAAATTCTCTTTTAAGGCGTCGTTCGCAGTTATTTGTTTTTTTGAAATTGCGTTTATTTTCTTGTTTAGTTCTTGGGTGTCGCTTGTATCCATGTTTCCAGCAATTTTTGTTATTATTTTTTCGATCCCATTAATGAAACCTCTTATTACTATACTTTTATGCGTTCCTGATATGTCGTATATGGTATCTCTATCGTCTTCTATATTTTTTATTAGCGTCTGTACTGAATTTGTAATAATCTCTTCTTTTATTCCATGACAGATTTCTAGTAACTTTATTAACGATGCCTTCATTTTTTGTTGCCTTCCATTGAAAGTATCGCCAATGCTTACAACATGGCCAACTTTTGGTACAATATTGAACCCACGACCATTGGTACCCATTACTCGGCCTATTCCATACCGTATTCATTTGTCACCGGGTAGCCTATTGTCAGATGGAACATTGGCATTCTACTGACCATTAACAATGGGCCACTGCTGGCTTTAAAACTGATCCCAATCATTGGTACCAAGTGTTCCGCCGACGATGGGCCGATTCTATTTACCCTTTCATAACCTATGATTGGCATTTACCGAATTCCCAGCAATGAGCCACTATCACTTTCTGAATTTCAACCAACCTTTGGCACTCGAGTTTTTGCCCAATTTTAAACCAGTTTTTTTTGTAGCACTATAATCTATGTTTGGGGCAAGCATGCATGTATTGTGTCGTGATTAGAATTTATGAAAATGTTCATTTCGCCCGAACGTGGTAAAATATATATAAAAGTAGTATAAGAGTATATAAGAATATAAAAGTAGTATAAGTAGTATAATAGTATTGATAAGATAATGTTCGAATAACATTTCAATGGGCTAATTTATAACTGTTGTCTTCGAGATCTAGTGTTCTAAATGTTCCCGCTCTCGCACGTCGTGATCTTGTCTGTTGATGACATATGAAGCCTATGTCAATGGTCGAACCCTTCTTCTCGGTTTCTTTATGCCTAGGCTAAGGCACCTCCCACATTCACCCAGAGCTCTCCCGTATATAACGACAAAGGATTTCATCGTCAATTGTGAGCCTCATGGCATGGGCCAGTGTTGGCTGCTGAATTGCGATCAACGCTTGGATCTTCATGCTTTTTTGCACTGGTAAAAACCACCAGAGGCGCTACCTACACGTATGTTTCGCAAATAGACGTGTCTTTTGTTGAACAGTCTTACCTACAATATTCGTGATTTTGTTAGTCTCTCATATTCGATAACCATTTTTCTTGCGTGTATCAAAGTGCCAGTATATTGAATATTCTTTAC
The DNA here is from genome assembly GCA_963564615.1 of Rhorus exstirpatorius. Classification (NCBI taxonomy): domain Eukaryota; kingdom Metazoa; phylum Arthropoda; class Insecta; order Hymenoptera; family Ichneumonidae; genus Rhorus; species Rhorus exstirpatorius. Next base: position 11,305,598 of record OY751314.1, on the reverse strand, counting down.
ATTAATGACATAGTATTTTCCGCTCTTTGCATCAAAAAGTCGTTTATTGTTCACCGCATTAACGTTTTGGTGCCAGTTTTTCTTTTTATTTTTTCTAAAAAAAAACCGTTCGACGAGTTTACACGTGCCGGTGGCAGAACATTGGTGCTCAGTGCTTCGCAAGTATAGGCCCACAGTTGGGCAAAATAAAACATTTTCATTAATCTGGTGACACATCAGCAGTACGATGTCGAAACGATATTATCGCATTAAAAAAAACCGAGCATTAAGAAGCTTTAATTTCCCTGATTGTGATACTGAAATGCTGAGAGAGCGAATACAAATTTTAGAAGGCGACGTACACGATGATCGTAATGATTGTCAAAATAATGAGAACAGTTTTTTTACCAACGTTTTTTTATCCGACGGCGATAATAACTATGGCGAGAAAATTTTGGAGAATGATTATGAGCGTAATGGTCGAAGCTGCGATAACACTAATCAAAACAGCAATTGTGAACATGATCGTAATGACGGCAATAGCTCTGATGAAGAAAGAATAGATGGAGAAAAAGAACAAAGTTTGAAAAATAATCAGAATTACGATGAAACTGAAATGCCTTTCAAAGATAAACTAAAAGCGTTTGCGCTGAAACATGCGAATACATTGAGACACAATGTTTTAACCGATTTATTACTAATTTTACGATCTGAAGGATACGTGAATCTTCCTTGAACGGCGCAAACCTTATTAGGTAATGTTTCCTGCAAAAATGTACAGCCAATGATTAGCCGTAAGGGAACTGAAGGAAGTTTTGTATATATTGGTATAGAGAACCAATTAAAAAAGACGATCTCATCAAAAATATATAAAGATAATAATATTCGAGTTTTCGTGAATATTGATGGTGTTCAAGCTTATAACAGTTCGAGCAAACAATTTTGGCCTACAATCTGTAAAGTTTATCACGAAAACTTCGATATTTTACCGTTTGTTGTGGTGATATATTTAGGCGATTCAAAGCCAGACAGTGTCGAGAATTTCATAGCAGATTTCGTTTTTGAAGCCGAGAAATTAACTCAGAATGGAGTAATCCTCGGCGATACGAAATATACGTTCGAGATTTGCGCCATAATTTGTGATGCTCCAGCGCGATCGTATATAAAATGTTGCAAGGGCCACACCGGTTTTCATGCGTGTGAAAGGTGTGTTGTAGAAGGCATTACCATTGAGAGAAAACGCGTGTATCCTGAAATCGATTGCCAGGAGCGCACAAACGAATCTTTCCGCATGCAGACAAATGGCAACCATCACTTGCCAAATCTCTTATCGCCATTACTTCGTCTACCAAATTTTGATATCGTCAGAGCAGTGCCGCTGGACTCGATGCACTTACTGTTCCTAGGCCTGATGAAATTGCTTTTAGAAAAGTGGATACTGCGAAAAAGTCCGCAACGCATAAAACAGGCGAAGCTAAACCTTCTTAAACAATTATTGGATTTATTGGAGGGTACAGTTCCCAGTGAATTCCAAAGAAAAAAATTTGATCGAAGCGAAATGGCGAGATGGAAAGCAACGCAGTACAGGACAATACTACTATATGTTGGAGCAGTGATTCTGCGTGACGTACTGCCACATAAATATTATCAACATTTTTTGTTGCTAGTAGTGGCATGCCGCATACTCTGCAGTGAGAAACTTGCTATACCTTATGCAAATTATGCAAACGACCTACTACGGAAATTTGTCTTCCTCATGCCATCATTGTATGGATCTGGTTCGCAGGTATTGAATGTCCACAATTTGATACATATTTCGGCTGACGTAAAATATTTTAATTTGACGCTAACCCAGATCTCGGCATTTTAGGCTGAAAATTATCTAGGAAAACTTAAAAAATTGATACGGACTCCGAAAAATCCCTTAATTCAGGTTGTGAATCGATTAGCGGAAGTCGATTGTCTCCTTGATAGAAAAATACGTATTCGAAAAAATGTAAATGACGTCGTTTTCAAAGAAGGCGTTATAAAAGGAGGTATAGTGCGAGGAACGTTAATTAAATTAACCCGACCAAATAATATTGTGGAACTGAATGACGGCAAATTGATTATAATCAACAACATTGTGGTAAAAAATGAAAACGATCAGAGGAATAACCATATTAGAAAAATTACTGTAGAAGGATTTTCGGTGATGAAAACTGGTGATATATTTTCATGCCCAGATTCATCGCAGAAGTTCGGTTTCAAAGAGATCTTGGAAGTTTCTAACGAATCCATCGTCGTGCCTGTAGAGGAAATATATTGCAAATGTTTTGAAATAATAAAAAACAGTGCTCGCTATGCGATTAATATGCTGCACCATTAATTTAAATTTAATATCATAAAATAAATTTAATTTAATTTAATAAAATAAAGAAAAGAATGAAAATAAAAAAATAATTTCTGTACAATCATCACAGACTATAACAATGCGAGCACGTGGCGCAACATTGGTACCCGTTGCTTCGCCAATGTTGGCCCTCGATAGGGCACCGATATGCGCCCATAAATGCGCAGTACCCAAAAATTCGTGATTTCGTGTCGATGCCTGTCCAGTGGTCTCAGCGACTCAGCGTTCACTCATTGTTTGTTAACGTTCGCGTCTACATGTCGGTGCCGAATTCAGTAATAAAAACTTTGAAGACTTTCGATATCAGCATTTAAAAAAACGAGGTGTATTAATTGTGTTGGGTCGTGTGTCACTCGCCATCAACGGAAAAAAATCGTGCTGGCAGTTCTACCATTCACAGGTAAAAATGATTAAATTTCCCCAGTTATTTTTTGTAACTTGATATATTTTTTGTAGCCATAGCCATATTTTTTGTTGTTTCTGTCTGTTTTAGAATGGATAACATGAATACAAATGCTGATTTTTACATTGTTGAATTCGATGAATCGACAAAAGACAATTTCCCGGTAATTGACTTAGTTCCATAGTCATGGGTAGCGTCGACGAGTTTCGGGTTACGTTGTCAATATCCGAACGTCGCCCAGAGTAAAATGAAAAAATGGGTAAAAAACAAAAAAGAACCGTGTCCAGATTGGGAGGATTATCCTCTTATTCGCATCATCTCCGACGCACGTAAGTCAAACAATGTTTGCATCATATCTTTCTGTTAGATTTTTTTTTGGTGTTCCGCCAATGTATGCCCGTGACTGGTTCATAAAAAATTTCTTGCGACCACGTGGCGCAGCGTTGGGGCCCAATGTTTCGCCAAGGGTGGCCCGCAACTGGGCTAAACAAAATTTTCTGTGACCACGTGATGCGGCGTTAACACCCGGCAGTCTACCAATATGCGCCCGTGGTTGCGCAGGATGACGAAATTATGATTTCGTTAGCTATTCACACAAACGTTATTGTTTTCATTTTTTTCTGCTTTATAATTACTGTTTCGTTGAAAAAAAAAAATAACTCTCAAAGATTATTTTTAGTACAAAAAATTGAAAAAAAAAATTCGAAGCACTTAAAAAAAGTGTGCTTGGAAAATTGTTTTCATTAAAAAAAGTAATTCAAGAAAGTGCAAACAAAAAACAGAAGCAACTTTTCGAAAGATGTGGCTCAAAAGTTTAAAAAAAATCTTGTCTCATATATAAATCGAAACTAAAATTTTTAAACCAAAAAACCTAATAAAAAGAAAAAACCAAAAAATATTTTTAAAAACAGTGGTTGGAAGATGTTTTTTGTTTGTTTAGTTTTAATTGTATTTACTTGTTCTTTTCTATATATTTAAAAAAAATGATCTCTAAAATCGAAAACTTTGTCAAAAGTAAATTCTGCAGAGTAGTTTTTATTTTTTGATTCGCTTGATTTTGCCTGACAATTTGTAAGAATGTTAGATACATGTACGTAAAGTGTAAAATTTATAGTTTTCATTACGCCATGCCTAGGCATAACATGGAAGAACATGGAGAAAAAATAATTGTTTCATATTTCATCTGTTGATTTTTACCATTCTGTACATTTGTTTAGCATTTTGTATAATTTTATTTTAATATGTTTTTAATTTAAGATGACCATGAACAAGGCTTGCGACGCCTAAAAAGATGCTTAAAAAACATGGAGCCTGCACCGACCACTGACACCGATAATGACGAACCAACTTTGACGCTGATGGATACTTTTTCCGAAAACCAATTGTTGTCGTACCTCGATAAAGAGACTCCGCCACCTCTCAATGATAGTCTCCGCTTATCTAATATCTCGGGTACGTTTTGTTTCTTTTAAATCAGCGTAACAGTTGTACATTTGATTGATTAATTATTAATTCTGCTAATAGGTCATACGAACGAAGGGCCACTATCTGATAAAAACGGCAATGCCCAACAAAACGGAAATGGTACGGTAGAGTGTGAATTGAATTCTAGCCAATATTTTTATTGTATTATATGTCAATTCACACGATTTGTTTTTAGATGATTTGAAGCGTCATATGGACGAAAAATTAAACGAAATAAAATTGGACCTGATACGGAAAATAGAATCCGCGAAACGAAGCATCCAGTACGATTTGGAAAGAAAGATCAATGAGATAAATAATAATATTATGTTTTCGTCGAATTCATCTTTGAAGCACGGCTCGGATGCACGAAAAAAAATTAATGTTACGCTTCCTCTGACTAATTTGGACGATTTCCTGAAATTTGATGGGTCTTTGCAGGATGAAAATGAAGAAACAAAAACTGCACTGGTTAGTATAAAGATGATGGATTCAGAGATTATTTTCATGCGTACGATGATAAATATAAAAATGGACGATTTTTTTTTCTTTACAGATAATTTTACTGAAATCGTCTATAGCCGGAACAACCTCGATCCAAAAAGACATCGGCCTCATGATCTCAACGGTCATGAATAAGGCTATACAAATTAAATATAGCGGATGTGGCCGAAAGGTTAAGAACGTCCAAACGAAGTTGAATTTCAGCGTAACATCGACATTTGGATGCATGAAAGGTGTGGTAATTGTCAAATTTTACATTTTTTAAACCTTAATTCAGAACTAAATGTGTACTTGTTCTCTTACAGAGATTTTGCGAGAAAAGTATTCCGATGGCCCAGAGCTTGTCGGACTTTCAACAAAACTAAGCCGGTGGTTTGCCGGAGCTGGTGACCGAGAAGGTGGTCGTCGTAAGCGCACTAACCAGTTTCCTACGCCTACAAATACACCCTCATCGACACCCTCCATAGAATAATTGGTTTCGAGTCAACGATGTGTCGTCATTACATTAAAAAAAAAGATGTACTTCGATAGTTTTTTTTTATCCATTAAAAATATTTATTTTAATTTTTATCGATGATTTTAAAGTTACCAGAGTTTAATGCTTTTGTTTTTATGTTCAGCCAAAGTTTGCAGTATTTTTTTCTTTTTTGGTACTTTAAAATCATTGAATATAGTTCCTATATATTCTTCATATCATTTTAAATGAAAATTGATCTTCGTTTCATCACTTTAGTCAAAAATTTATTAACCTCACGCAATAGAAGGCTTAAAGACGTTAATAAATTTGATTTCAAAAGTTCATTTCTGTATTGAGTAAACAAGAATTTGAACGATACTTTATAAATATCTATTTTGTTTTTATTTGAGTTTCTTTTTAATTTTTTTTATTTTATTTTATTTGAGAATTTCATTTGAGAATTTATTTTATTTGAGAAACTACTATGGTTTTTATTTGAGAAATAACGAAAATGTTATATTCTAGTTCATTTTCAGAAAGCAAGCATAAATAGTTGTCTAAATTTTATTTTCGATTATTCATTCTATTTTTTTTTGTGGTCTTATGACATAATTATGGACGATTGTTTTGAGAAAAATGCGCATAAAAAATGTATGGTTTCGTTGATTTCAGAAATAAATAATTATATTAACGACAATAAAATTGTGTATTTATTAAAATATAATTTTCCATCCTTCTACCGAAACCCACAATTTGCCTATTGTTTGAGCAAGGACTGGGTAACTGTTGGAATACGACCGAAATCATAATCTCGGCCCAACGAATGGCTCTCAACAATGGTCCTACCTTTAGCACCAAGCGATGGTCCATAGAACGGCGATCAGCGTCGGCCCAACCTTGTTTCAACGGCTGGCCCACGGCTGCTCCTCACAATAAGCGAATATTGGCTTTGTGTTGGGAGTACCGCTGGGCGATTGTCGAAACCGACTCTGGGCCAACGCTGAGAGTCACCGTTGGACCGAAGTTATCATTTGGATTCTCACCCAATGTATGCCCAGCACATTTGTCGATAGTAGGCCAACCATTGAGTACAGTTGTAGAGGTACTGAACCATGGTTGGGCCTTTCGTCAATTTTTTCAAGGGTTGCTATGATGGGTTTAAGATCCATTTTTATTGCTAATCTCCAAATATCTCGTGTGCCGAATAGCGTTCCAATTTCTTCGTAATAGATTCCTGGTGTTCTTGTAAATTTTTCCGCTTGAAAATTCCCTTTTCTCGGTTTACAATTGACACCCTTTGCGAGCATAGTCAATGCAAGCAGGTTCCTGAAAAATTACAAGTTTTTTTCTTCTTTTATTGTTAAAACTTCTTTGAGTGAGTGTAACGTTGAGAAATGTGTCGCGATTCTCACGGTTGGACCTACCTTTCCTGTCTTGTGCTGTGTCAGCGTCTTTGCCGTCGTCTGGTCTATTTTGATAAGACGTGCGCTTCGAATCTTTTGCTCTGCTCTGAGCAGCTTTATTAATTGCTTTACCGCTCACTAGTGAACGTCACTAAGATCGTCAAGTAGGTGTTTCCTTTGTTTCAATATATTATCATATTCTTTTTCTCAATTATTATTTTCTTTGTTTTTAATTGGATTTTTACTATTGTGTTTACAGAATGTCATTCTGCACGAAAGGAAACTGTGTGATTTTCGAGGGCGAGGGAGTAGACCTCCAATTGGTATGTTTTTTTCTTTTCCTAACGTATTCTCTATTTTATGATATATTATCTTGCCCTATTTTGCGTTCCTTTTTTTTTGTTCTTTATTTCGTTTTTGTTTAACTCCTTTTTCTTTTTTTTTCGTTTTTTCTATTAATCCTTTAATCGTTTTTCTCTTTTCTATCCTCTTTTTATTTTCTTTCAATTCTTCCAATTCCCTTTTTATTTTATTTTAAATATTTTGATTCCTCATCTAATCACGCTTCGTTTGACTCTTTTTTTTTTCTTTACAGAGTTACTCCCGGGTGCCGACAGGATGGTCACCGTGGCGGGGAACATGGCTTCCCCAGTTCGTTGCGGCGGCCAAGGGGGTCCGGGCGCGGAGGCGTCGGCTCCACGCTCTTCTCATCGAGCCGTGGCGGAAGGATTCGTTCTCCCACGAGTGCGATGGGTGGGACCCCGAGGGAGCCCCTTACGATTTGTTTTGCCTGGGGTTATTGTTCGGCGAGGGATCGGCTCCCTCTGAACCGCCAATCTCGTGGGTTAACTATACTAAATCGATAGGGTTTAAAATAATTGCGTTAATGACAGCAATCAATTGAATTTATTTGAATTTTTCATTTTTTGTCTTAGGTGTTTTATTTCTTCGATACCTTTTCCGTTCTTTTTCTTTATTCTATTATATTTTATCATTATTATTTTATGATTATTATTTATTTTCAATTTATTTTTCAAATTATGATGTTACCTTTTTAATTACGTCATTTCTTTTTCTTATTTTATCAAATTTTCTACCTGAACGTAGTAATATATATATATTTTTATTTTATAAATACATTTTTTTTTTAAATTTAAATTGCCACGTATGGCTTGATGCGGTTCACGTGCACGTGGATGCACTTGCGTCCGCGGCCGATAGTATGGTTCACGTCTGTATCTTTTCTTTTCATTGTGTATGGCCCCGTCCACTTGGGGGTCAGCTTGGCGGACCTTCCGCAGCGTACTGTGGGGTCCAACAATAATAATTTTTCTCCTGGCCGGTATTCTACCTTATCGGTGGTCGCATCGTAACGTTTCTTTGTTATTTCTTTTGTACATTTTAATTGTTCTTGCGCCACTTCCCATGTAGCCGGTAATCTTTCTCGTAGCTTGGCTACGTAGTCGTCGTGATTGTACGTTTGGCGCGGTGGCTGTTTCAGAGCCGTCGGTAATTCGGCTGCTTTTACGTATACCAACTCATATGGCGTATAATCTGTCGCTGTATGTGAAGTGGTATTGTATGTGAACATTGCGTATGGTAGCCACTCGTCCCAATCACGTTGATCTTCCCTTATATAACTTTTTAAATATCCCACCATAGTCCTGTGCGATCTTTCTAGCGCTCCGTTTGACTGCGGGTAATATGTGCTAGTCTGGATTTTCTTTATGCCTAAAAGTTGGCACATTACTTTCGATGTTTCACTTAAGGTAGTTCTATCGCTGCAGACTAGTCAATTAGCTATAAATGTCTAAATGATGATTCCTAAAAATATTGGATATATGGGTTAAAATTAATAAATATTAAATAAGCTTACCCAGGTGAATACAATTAATCAACGGTTTATTATAAATAATTATGTAACTAGTAAAATAGTAATTGCAACGACTCGAGTATTACTAGATCTCGTATGATATTTACGTGTGGCAACGTTGCGTTTTCTTTCTCTTTTCATTCTCGTGCCCTCTCACTCTCTCGCCCGCTCTATCGACGTTGACGCGGAGAGGTTATGTTGTTCGACTTGTCAAATACCGCTTTCGTTTCGATATCGCGTTGCCACATTTTTTCACCGTCACGACATTATGCCATAAGTTGTGTATCACTACCCGGATGCTCGTATTAAAATCAGTATAACTTAAAAAATTGGTCGACAATCATATTTTTTTTTAGGCCCGTTAGATTTTTACGTGTATAATGAATCTAAGTCTCGTTTTTTGTAAGAATCTTTTGGATTTTCGATAAGATATATCGTTTTAAAGTGACCGGAAATCGGTTCTTCTATATGCCGAAGCAAATTTGCCTTGAGGAATTGGCATTTTCAAGTATTAATTTCTCCGTAATTAGGTCGATAAGGGGCATTGACGTTTCGCGAAATGAATAAATATATTAAAATTGAAGATATAAAAAAAAAAAAATTTAAATCTTATGGATTAGTTACCACGATAGAACTACCTTAAAAAATTATTTCCTTGATCCGAAAGTATTTCTTTCGGTGTGCCGTATTTGCAAATGATTTCTGTGACTAATTTTTTCGCTATTTCACGAGCTTCTTGTGTTTGTATAGGTATTGCAGCGCTATATTTTTTAAGTAGGTCTTGAAAAGTGAGTGCGTATTTGTGTCGACGATCTGTCTCATGGAGAGTCCACATTGGTCCGAAGTACGCGGAGGTTCGGAGCTACGCGTACGTTGTGACGTCACGGACGGGCTATTGCCAACCTTCGCATCTACGGTTCATTTCGCGTTCCGTCGTTCCCTGTTCAGCGCTACAAGAGCCAATCGTTAAAATTTATGAATAAAAAATAATTCCCGCTAACAGTATGTAATTTATAATACATATTTATACCTAATTTGTTGAATTTTGAGTATCGGAAATCTTGAGATATGCATAATTCCTAGAATAAAAATATTTTTCTATGGAAATTATTATTAGATCTATAGATCGTCTCTGGATTGTGTTACTCTGGCGGGTATCATTTTCAGTACTGTAACGATATAGCAAAGCCCCCCCCCCCTTAATTTCTATTGCACTTCGGCGACGAAGTCCAGCGCACCGAATCAACGCGTCGTGAGGATCCGGCTTAGCAATGGAGAGGGGACGAAGTCGAGCGTGCCATGAGAATCTGGCTTTCAACGGCGGAGAGGGGCGAAGCGCAGAGGATTCTGGGACAGCCCTGGACGGGTATAAAAGGAGGGATTCCGGCCACTCCGAGGACTTCGCTCCGAGACCGGAGTAGAGAACGGAGCTCTCACCAGCCATCTCTATTCTCTCTCGGAAAGACCCACGAAGTCTCTACCAGACTGTCACTCTGCCCGACGTCCACACGACAGATAAAATTTTCGAGTCATAGTTAAAAGAAAAATTAAAAGCAAGATTCCCATTATCCCATCCTTATTCCGAGCGCCAGTGACGGATTTCTCGGGAGACCTTGGAATCCCGCAACTGGGCTCTACCTAAAAATCGTCCAAATTTATTCCGAGCGCCAGTGACGGATTTCTCGGGAGACCTTGGAATCCCGCAACTGGGCTCATCACTCCTAAAAACGCATTCTCATTCATAACCTTGTAGGGAAAATTATTCACAAAGAAAATACAGTAATTAATGCTCGGCAAACGCCAAAGAAAATGTAAACGAACAAAAACGGAGCTTAAAGAAGAACAGATTGAAAATAAATACGAAAAATTTTACAAACCACGTGAGTTCATTTGTCTTTGCACCTGCTCCGTTTACCAACGAAGCGCGAATTCACGCGTAGCGTGAAAAGTCGTCCTATCGACTAAAGCGTACCGTTACAGTACGAATAAAAATAAATTTTGCAATTATTAGTTATACATAACAGGTAAGTCAACGGAAAAAGGTAAGTTTGAGATACAAACCCGGGTAAAAATGGTATATAAACGACCGTGTAAAAACGTGACTGCATGTGTATATGCCTAATTGCATTTTCACCCGGATGTTTTTTAATGCAGTTTTTGTTCGTATCTCAATTATGGTATAGCATGTTTGTATAAAATAAACGGACGAGAATGTTTTTTGATTGCGTTTATTTTTTGTATCCAATCATATTATAATGATTATATTATAATCGTTATACAAACTTTGACCCTGGGGGTTCGTATAACTATAATGATGGTAATAATAATAATAATAATTACTAATAGTTATAATAATAAATAATAATAATAATACTTTTTTTTCCCGAGGAGTTGCG